>OY740781.1:146195661-146795661 GCA_963514005.1 Raja brachyura
GTGTATCACCTGCAATAGAGATGGTGAGGTCAAGGAATGGTAGGGAAATGTCGGAAATGGTCCAAGTATATTTGAGTGCCGGATGGAAGTTGGTGGTGAAATGGATGAAGTCAGTCAGTTCTGCGTGGGTGCAGGAGGTGACACCAAAGCACAACCCGCCGACAAGGGAGGTGCTGTGGTAGTCTGGCGCGTCGATCTCTACAAAGCAGAGGCCACGCGCCAACTCTCGGACACCTCCTCCTACTTACCCCTGGACCATGACCCCACTGACGAGCACCAGGCCACCATCTCGAGCACCATAACCGGCTTCATCAACTCCGGCTGCCTACCCCCCCCTCCCGAGCCTCCAACCTCATCGTTCCCCAGCCCCGCACAGCCCAATTTTACCTTCTCCCCAAAATCCACAAACCCGACTGCCCCGGCAGACCTATTGTCTCTGCCTGTTCGTGCCCCACCGAACACATTTCCACATACCTTGACTCCATCCTATCCCCCTTTGTTAAATCCCTCCCCACCTATGTTCAAGACACCTCAGACACTCTCCGTCGGCTCCGCACATTCCGTTGTCCAGGCCCCATCCTCTCATCTTCACCATGGACGTCCAGTCACTATACACCTGCATCCCCCACCAGGATGGTCTCAAAGCCCTCCGGTACTTCCTCGACCAGAGGAGCAACCCATACCCATCCACTGACACCCTCCTCCGCCTAGCGGAGTTGGTCCTTACCCTCAACAACTTCTCTTTTGACTCCTCCCATTTCCTCCAAACACAAGGCGTAGCTATGGGCACACGCATGGGCCCTAGCTACGCCTGCCTCTTTGTCGGGCACATTGAACAATCTTTGTTCTCGGCGTACCAGGGCCCCACCCCCGACCTTTACCTCCGTTACATTGACGACTGCTTTGGTGTCACCTCCTGCACCCACGCAGAACTGACTGACTTCATCCATTTCACCACCAACTTCCATCCGGCACTCAAATATACTTGGACCATTTCCGACATTTCCCTACCATTCCTTGACCTCACCATCTCTATTGCAGGTGATACACTCCTGACTGACATCCACTACAAACCAACTGACTCCCACAGCTACCTGGACTACTCTTCCTCCCACCCTGCTTCCTGTAAGGACTCCATCCCCTATTCCCAATTCCTCCGTCTACGCCGCATCTGCTCCCAGGATGACGTGTTCCACACCAGGTCATCGCAAATGTCCTCGTTCTTCAGAGAACGGGGTTTCCCCTCCCCCACTATAGATGAGGCTCGCACCAGGGTCTCCTCCATACCCCGCAACACTGCCCTCTCTCCCCATTCCCCCACTCACAACAAGGGCCGAGTCCCCCTGGTCCTCACCTTTCACCCCACCAGCCAGCGCATACAACAGATAGTTCTCCGCCAGTTTCGTCACCTCCAACGTGACCCCTCCACTCGCCACATCTTCCCATCTCCCCCACTGTCTGCCTTCCGCAAAGACCGCTCCCTCCGCAACTCCCTCGTCAATTCTTCCCTTCCCTCCCGCTCCACTCCTTCCCCGGGCACTTTCCCTTGCAACCGCAAGAGATGCTACACTTGTCCCTTCACCTCCCCCATCCACTCCTTTCAGGGACACAAGCAGTCATTCCAAGTCCGACAGAGGTTCACCTGCACCTCCTCCAACCTCATCTACTGCATCCGTTGCTCCAGATGCCAGCTGATCTACATCGGTGAGACCAAGCGGAGGCTGGGCGATCGTTTCGCCGAACACCTCCGCTCGGTCCGCAATAACCAACCCGACCTCCCGGTGGCTCAGCACTTCAACTCCCCCTCCCACTGCGTATCCGACCTCTCGGTCCTGGGCCTCCTCCACGGCCAGAGTGATCAACACCGCAAGTTGGAGGAACAGCACCTCATATTCCGCTTGGGGAGTCTGCATCCTCTGGGCTTAAACATTGAATTTTCTCAATTCTGTTAACCCAGACTGCCTCCCCCCCACCTCTCCCTCAGCCCTCTGGCCCTGACATTCCTTCTCCCCCCCCAGTCGCACTAGCTTCTCATTTTCACACCACAAACAGCTTACAATGGCCTGCTTCCTTTATCACCAATACTTTTTTGCATATCTTTCATTCATTGTTCTTTATCTCTCCACATCACTGTTTATTTCTCTCGTTTCCCTGATCCCTGACCAGTCTGAAGAAGGGTCTCGACCCGAAACGTCGCCTATCTCCTTCGATGCTGCTGCACCCGCTGAGTTTCTCCAGCTTTTTGTGTAACCCTTAAATCTATGTCTGTTAGTTTTAGATTCCTCCTGACTTGGGCAGTAGACTGTGATCATACACCTTATTTTCCCTCCTCTTGATTTTACATGCCTTTATAAGGTACATTTAGAAGTTCACCCCACAGCCGTCTAGGTTCCAGGGTAATACGTCCCAGTCTACATCGAGTCCTGGGAACATTCTTGTAGATTTTTTCTGCACCCACACTAGCTTAATGACATGCTTCCAAAAGATGGGCAACCCAAACTGTGCAGTTTCGGTGTAGTTTCACCAACAACTTGTACACCTGCAAAGTGATGTCCCTAATCCTGTACTCAATGCCCCAACCGATGAAGGTAAGTGAACCAAATGTCATATTCAAATGTGTCACCAGAATCTGGGCTATATCTCTAAACTAAACTAAAAAAATGACATACTTGCCCGAGTTAAATTCCATCGGCCATTCTTCGGCCCACTTCCCCAGTTCGTTTTGTCATCTGAAAACTTATGGAGTTCTGATCGCTATTCCCAGAATGCTCCCCCACTGAAACTCTGATCACCTGACAATGCTCATTTCTCAATGAAATGTCTAGAATGGCCCTTCCTTGGTTGGATTATCAACATACCGTATCAAGAAACCCTCTAGGATGCAGCTTAGAATTGCTGCCTCAATAATACCTCTGGCATGAAGGGAGTCCTCGTTAATATTGGGGAAATTACTGTCACCCGGCAACAACTACCCTGTTGCTTTTACATCTTTCAAAAGTCTGCCTACATATCAGTTCCTCTGTCTCCTGCCGTCTATTAGAAATACTGTCGGAAAAAAGAGAGATTTATCATGATTGGCTGACCATGATCTACAGAAGGACTGAATAGAGGACTAGCAAAGTAGTATCAGGCACTGACTGGGAAGAGAATGGGGGGAAATGAGAGCAAGGTAGACTTCATCACTGCACCCCTGAGGGGTCATCGCTTCTCCACTGGTTTAGACTTTGGAGAAACATCGTTGAAACCAGCCCTTCAGGCCACCGACCAGCGATCACTCGGAACACTAGCACAATCCTACACACACTAAGGACAATTTACAATTTACAGATGCCAATTAACCTACAAACCTGCACGTATTTGGAATGTGAGAGGAAGCCAGAGCACTCAGAAGAAACCCACACGGTCAAGGGGAGAATGTTCAAACTCCATACAAATGGCACCCATAGTCAGGTTTGAACCCGGGTCTCTGGTGTTGTAAGGCAGCAACTCTACCGCTGCGCCACCATGTCGAGGTTCCCTAAAGAAAGGTCTCCAGGGCCAGATGTTAAATCCTTTCCAACCTCTTTGCAACCCTTAAGCCATGATGCATCATGTTACTATGCACCAGCTGGTAACAACCAAACCTTTGGTGGAAGAGGTGCAGTGTCCCCAACACATTCTGCAAAAATCTCTGATAATTAGCACCTGAACACCGAGCCAGTACTTCTGTTTTAGCAGTTCAATGATAGTAATGACCAATTAGGACCAAACATTGTCTGCAAGTCATACATTTAAAAGGCATAGCTATTACCACAGCAACAACTTAGCACCTTTTTCCACACATTTAACACAATAACAACCTCCCATCCCACCACAGGTATCAGAACACAAATCAAACACAGTCTTAAATTCTTCCCATTTTTTTAATCTATGTGCTGAATAAATTTGAGCCCAATACCCATCTTAATACTGTCTCCTTGTTAATAGGGCTGTAAGAGGTGAAAGAAAATAACTTCAGGGTGAAAGTGACAGAGGAGAAGTTTGATAATCCTGAGCTTTTTGCCCCCCATGGCTCACATCTTCACTGTTCAGTAAAAGAGCGAGTGCCTCTATTGCCTTGACACATGCTTGTGTTCTATATTCACTCAGTGGGTCTCTAATTGTATCTGCATGTTACACCTCTGACCTTTGCAATAAAATAGCAGAGTGCTTGGGGAATGCATTTGAAGTGTAAATAAAGGAAGGGTGGCATAGTTAATCTGATTCCATAAAACATTAAGCAGCTCTGTCAAGTATGAGGCTGCAATAAAAATCTACAGCAGGGGCAAAATGACTTCAGTGCTGTCTGACTGAAGGAATTTAAAGTGCAGCCTTGTTAATGTGCTTATTTGCACTAAGTGGGAAGATTGGAAACAGGATTCAATTACTCAGGGAAAACCAGCCAATCTTTCTGCTCAATTGAGATCAGATCATTGGCCATTTATAGGTCAGACTTTTAAAAAAATTATTAGACATCAGTTCATTTGGCAGGTTTGAGGCAATTTATCAGATGTACCTTTTAATGTGAAAAAATGCAATAAAACAGAACATTTACTACTGTAATTTATTTGGAGCCAGTTTTAAATGTTATGCTCTCTTGCCTTTTAATTTTGTATTTGTACGTCCCTGATGAATGTTAGTCTCTGGTTTCTAACTGTTAATTCCAAGTCAACAGTTTTTAATTAATTTTCAAACAGGATTTTGCTGTTGTCCTCAACATGGTTGAGGCAAATAATGCTTTCAGCAGAGACACAAGGAACTGCAGATGGTAGAATCTTGAACAAAACACAAAAGTGCACGAGTCAGTTGTCAGTTCAGGCAGCGTCTGCAAAGGCCATTACCCTGTAATGGCTCGATTGTAATCACATAAATAATGTAAAAACATTATTAATGCTTAATGTTTTTTGTGTCATTCCTAACTGTCACTATGTAATTTCACCACCAAGGTAAATTCCTTGTATGTGAATACTTGGCCAATAAACCTATTCATTCATTCATTCGTATTGTTTATCTGCTGACTGGTTAGCAAACAAAAGCTTTTCACTGTACTTCAGTACATGTGACAATAAACTAACTGACTGGTAGGCGGCAGTTACGGTTGGGACTCATTTAAGCATAGGGTTTATATATATGTTTATTATATATTCATGTTAAAAAAAACAAAAATAAGTGATATTCCATAGATAATTAGAAGGATGGAAGCTCTTCCCCCGCAATTTATTTCCACCCACAGAAACTGCTCAACCCACCGAATTCATCCAATAGATTGTTTCTTGATCCAGATTTCAGCATGTGTAGTCCTAGTCTCTTGTGCTGAGATGATCTGGGAATGAACGACCATTGCTGGTGTTTTAAAAGATACTAGACTAAGTGGGACCCATTCGGTCCCATTCTCACATGGGCGGCCTGGTCCCCCAACGCTATATTCTACCTCTCCACCAATTCCAATATTCCACCACTCATGCATAGCCCCCAACTGCGCAGGCACAGCTTATGGGTTCCCGTTGTGATGCCCCTTCACCCCCCTCACCCCCCCCACTCTGCCCCTTGCCCTTCACCCCCAACACACACTCACTCCATCCCCCCCTCAAACCCCCGCATCCACTCTTCTGGCTCACTAGCGGCACAGTCATTCCCTCCCATTGGGTTCCCAGTGTGACGTAGAACACGCAGGTATTACTGCACAGATGCAGCTGACGGGCATGGCAAGTGGAAAAGGGATTTATTAAAGCTTAAAATATGAATAACTCTTAAAATATAACAACAATTTAAATGTTGAGGAGATTTATTCAGTCCATTCTTTCTTGTTGCATCTCTTGTTGCGTTCGGCAGCCAGGGAGGGGGTCGGCTTCAGGTGGGGGCTGTCGGGGGCCGGTGGGGAGCGTCCTGCAGCCAGGGGAGGGGGATGGCTTCAGGCAGTGGCCAGTGGAGGGGGTGGGGTTCTGGAGGGCTAGTATGGGTGAAAGGGCTTGTGGGCCGACTCACGCCTGACCTCTGGACTCATGCCCAGCCTCCGGGGCTTTATACTCCATGCCCCCGGAAGGGGCGTTACCTTCATGGTGATTGATAGGTGAGAAGACCAATCTGCTTATCTCATGATTTTTTAAACCTTCATGAATTTTGTAATATTCCACCAACCAGAACAAAACTTGGAGCACTTGGAGCAGAGGAGAACGGTGAGTAATGTGGCAAAAAAATCCTAGCGATATAGAGTACTGTTTTTGCGCAAATTTAAAAACAAAGCAGACTGGAAGTGGTCAGGATGAGAGTTTTGGTAATAGTATAGATGTTGAAGATGGACACAAAAAGCTGGAGTAATTCAGCATCTCTGGGGAGGAGGAATGGTTGACGTTTAGGGTCAAGACCTTGCTTCAGACAAATATTGATTCAATTGTGGTTCATCAAAATTCCACTGAACCTCGTGAGAACTTCAGGTTAAATATTACAGGGCTGCCAACATTGGGTGAGAGTTGGGAGTGAGAAATTGCGAGGCCAAGCACAAGGGAGTGTCGTGACCAGGGGGGGGAGAGGGTGTGGGAGGGAGGTGACCCCCCATGGTAATTTTGCATTTTTCAGTTCGAAATTGTGCAATCTGGTGCATACTGTAGCGAGTCTTTTAACTTACACTAGCTATAAGGTTAGGCTAAATACATTCTTAATTACATTCCACAGTAGAGCCAGGCTCCGATCAACAGGTGCAGCACATGAATGATCTTTCTTTCTTCCTTTTAAAATCTTTTTATTGTTCTTTTTACAAAGAAAACAAAAATAAAACATTTAAAAAAAAGAGCAAAAAAGTGATAAACATAACAATGATATTGATACATAGCGATCAGGATTACATTAATAACAGGTATAACCTGATAAGAGACCAATGTCAAAATACACATTGAGTATAGACCTCCCGGACTATGTAAATATAGTTACATCTTTAAAAGAAAACTTATAAATGTAGAAAAAAACACGAAAAGAAAAAGACAAAAAGGAAAACAGGAAAACCCCTCTAAACTAAAAAATAAATGATTAATAATAATAATAAAATAAATAAATAAAACTAAACAAAGCAAAACAAAATCTTAACTAAAAGTTTCAACAGTTTAAGTCTGTATGACGTCAATTCCGTTCCACCATAAAGAAGTAAAATATTTTTTATAACCGTTAAAGAGGGAGAAATTTACATTGTATGAAAGTGTTCAATAAATTTTCATCCAAGTCCTATCAACTTTAACCAAGGGTTCAACAATGTCACTCCTACTTTTTTTCTAAATTTAAACATGATATTGTTTCAGAATACCACTGGAGTGTGGTCGGAGGGTTGGAATCTTTCCATTTAAATAAAATAGTAAGATTAAACGAGAGCTTACCAGTTTGAAGTTTGATCTTTATTTTATGAGGAGTCAAGTTGAGGGACTACGTGAAGAACCCCGTACAGCCGTTCATGCATCAATCTTCAAAGCAACGGTGTGAAATCACAGCTAATAGTAACTGAAGTATAATGGTAAGATAACAAAGACTGGAACTACCAGATGAAATGTATGAGGGCTGGGAGCGGAGGGCACGTAGTTCCTCAACTCCACTCCTCATAAAATAAAGATCAAACTTCAAACTGGTAAGTTTGCATTTAATCTTACTATTTTACTTCTGAGTCACGTGAGTGACCATGTGAAGACTTCAAAGCTCTGTGATTTCATGCTGTGTGAAACGAGTATACACAACCACAGCTGCTTCATTGACAAATGAAGGGAAAACATTCATAATGCATAGTCATAACATAGATGTAAAACATGCTGATGCTGTTTAAATGAAACAATAATATTTCCATCTCTCACCCAGATGGAAAATATAACCAGAACATAAATAGAGTTAACAAATACTCCTGGTTCACCAATGGGTCATTACAGATGTTTAGAGATTCATTCGATGGACCATGCTCCAGCCGTAACAATGCGACCCAGCAGAACATAAATACCCTTGCTGCTGATGTTGTAGCAGCCCTGGTGGAATGAGATCTGGAAACAGAATCCATTTGCACCTAACACAACTCCGTTTTTCTCATCTGGAATGGCCTGAACAATAAGTTCTCCCAAATTCTTTGTGACTAACAACATTGCTAGTCCAGAACTCCAAGGGCCTTGATGACCTTGACATATTGTTGTATACATGTGTGCTTACCTTATCAAAGGTCCCCTGGTATGCTGTTTAAATGAAACAATAATATTTTGAGACCCGACCCCCTTCTGGTCTGTTCAATTATTTATAACATAATATTATAATTTACAGACGTTATCATCCTGTACCATCACAATTATTTAGCAACTGAACCTGCTGCACTAAACCAGTGCCAGAAGGATAACTACCTAATAAACTCCAGCCAAATTTAAGGATATAGTTGCTGCCTCCTGGTGAAATAGTGTTCACAAATGTCAACATCGCATATGGCATTATACTGGTCCTGGGACCTATGTTGAAGATATCCTACCCCTTGATAACCGGTGTGGACCTGACAGAGCGAGTCGTGTTTGCTACAGCCAACTCAATGAGGAAGTTCATCGAGCCAATTAATGGCTGTATAACTCCATAATTAACAGACAAACATTTAGCATGAACTCGAAACATTATCAATACCATTTTCCATGGAACATAAGCATAACAAACTCTTTCATCTCCTGGAAAAGAAAATTCAGCTCTTTGGTGCTATGCAAACACTTTGAACACAAAGAAGAATAGATGTAACAACCCAAATCTTAGGGCAGTTTGTTAAACCTGCAGAACATAATTTGAGTTTATCATGCAACATCTGATTTCCGAAGCCACAGGCTGAACAAACAAATTTAAGTTTAAAATAACCAATAAGGTTATATTATTATTCGCAACAAATCGGGAATCAATTTGCATAATCACTTAATATAATGACTTTATTTGAAGCCTCGATTGATGAGACAAAATGGAGGTAGCCATAAAAGACCCTCCTTCTCCTTTTGGCGAGAATGTATCTTTCGCCACTGCCATGCCAAATATTTTGCAACTAGTGAAATAAACATGATACCAACATACACACACACACACATACATATATATATATATATATACACATATATACACATATATACACACATATATATACACACACATATATATACACACACATATATATATACATACATATATACATACATATATATATACACATACACATACATACACACACATATATATACACACACATATATGTGTATATATGCACATATATGTGTATATATATACACACACATATATACACATTCATAGACATGTGTGTGTATATATATATATATATATATATATATATGTATGTGTATATATACACATGTGTGTGTATATGTATATATGTGTGTGTATGAATATATATGCACATATTATATACACACACACATATATATTTGTATGTATGCATACATATGTATGCATGTGTGTATGTATGTATATATGTGTGTGTATGTATATGTATGTACACACACACACATATATACACACACACACACGGCGTTCCATTTAACCAGACTTTCATAATGCAGTGCGATTCAACACCAACTCTGTGTTGCCATTACCCACACTTGATCATTTCCTGTGGCAACAAGATTATGTAACCATTCCAGCGGTCTTTAACTGATTGCACCCTCGTGACTAACATATGCCATCATCACAATGCATCAACCTGAACATGAGCATGACAATATGCTTATTTGTCCAATCACTCTATAACCCATACACTGCCCATAGAGTCTATAGATAGTTGATACTAATAACAGAATTTTTTTGGCAAGTCATGCAAATCTGTTTCATCTCAAAACTCGAGATGATATTTGAGCTACTTGGTAACTACCTTAAACAGCAACTGTGGCCCGATTTCTGAGCCAGTCTTGCAAGACAATCTTGGTCCTTATACTGAACCTGCCCAATTCTAACCCGATTGAAAAGCTAATATTGTACATTTTACATTTACCGTTCAAAGTAGCTGATAATGTCTCAATCATTTGTAATGTACAACTAACATAGAAACATAGAAATTAGGTGCAGGAGTAGGCCATTCGGCCCTTCGAGCCTGCACCGCCATTCAATATGATCATGGCTGATCATCCAACTCAGTATCCCGTACCTGCCTTCTCTCCATACCCTCTGATCCCCTTAGCCACAAGGGCCACATCTAACTCCCTCTTAAATATAGCCAATGAACTGGCCTCAACTACCCTCTGTGGCAGAGAGTTCCAGAGACCCACCACTCTCTGTGTGAAAAAATTCCTTCTCATCTCGGTCCTAAAGGATTTCCCCCTTATCCTTAAGCTGTGACCCCTTGTCCTGGACCTCCCCAACATCGGGAACAATCTTCCTGCATCTAGCCTGTCCAACCCCTTAAGAATCTTGTAAGTTTCTATAAGATCCCCTCTCAATCTCCTAAATTCTAGAGAGTATAAACCGAGTCTATGCAGTCTTTGTTCATAAGACAGTCCTGACATCCCAGGAATCAGTCTGGTGAACCTTCGCTGCACTCCCTCTATGGCAATAATGTCCTTCCTCAGATTTGGAGACCAGAGCTGTACGCAGAACTGTACATCAATCCCTATTACACTTGCCCATACTCTCCTATCCCTTTGTGAGCTTCCTTTCCCGTTAATTCTGGGATCATTAACCATCCCTTTACTCTCTTTCCCTTTAACTCCGTCCTCGACTATCCCATTAGATTTGTAATTAATTTTATTTAAAAAAATTATGATTTAATCTCCCTGTGTTTACAAGCCCTTTATATATACGCATTTAAAGAACAGACGCTACCACAAACTTTAGCCAAATCAACTATTAGACCGATACCCAAAAAAGATCATGAAGAGCCAGGATCATATAGAGCAATAGCTCTGCTAAATACAGATCAGAAAATATTAGCTAAAACACTGGCAAGAAGACTAAGCAAATACATTAGTAAATTAATATATTCTGATCAAACTGGGTTTATACCCAAGAGACACTCGTTCAACAACTTGAGCCGTCTGTTTAATATAATACTCACATAGAACGATAAAAGAAGACATCAATTATTTCATTAGATGCAGAAAAAGCATTTGACCAAGTAGAATGAAAATCTCTTTTTAAAGTATTGCAAAAATTTAAATTCGGAGAAAACTTGTTATATGACAAGCCGACTGCCAGAATACTGACTAATCAAACACTTTCACCTAAATTTCAGTTATCCAGGGGCAATAGACAGGGGTGTGCATTATAACCTCTGTTATTTGCCCTTGCGATTGAACCTTTAGCAGATATCATAAGAGTACATCCGGATATTCATGGCTATAATGTTAAATATTCTAATAATAAAATATTGTTGTATACAAATGATGTACTACTATATATCACCAATTCCCAAGTTAGTATTCCAAACATACTAAATCTCATAGAGGATTTTGGTTCCTTTTCAGGATATAGAATCTACTGGAGCAAAAGCAAAATTAT
The DNA here is from genome assembly GCA_963514005.1 of Raja brachyura. The sequence continues at coordinate 146,207,164 of OY740781.1, forward strand.
GACAATAAAACCTCAAGATACTACACACCTAAAATTTCCTTTTAGAATTGCTACAGAAAAATGTTAATATCTTGGAGTTTATGCAACTAGAAAATATACCTCTTTATTTCAAGCAAACTTTCCACCATTAATTACCAAACTAAATGCCCTTATTCAATTTTGGAAAACGTTTCCGATCGTTTCCGTAGAATAAATGCCATAAAGGTGATCTTCCGTCCACAAATCCTGTACCTATTTCAATCATTACCGATTTTCTCCGTAATTTTTTTTTTTTTAAACTAGATTCTGTGATCACAAACTTTATCTGGGATTCTAAAACACACAGAATTCATAAACACCATTTATGTAAACCGAAAGAAATTGGCGGCCTAGCTCTCCCTACCTAATTTTTTGTACTATTACTGGGCAACGAATATAAAAATATTAATCTATTGGATGGACAACACATGCCAACAGGTAAACTGGCTACTAATGGAGAGAGAAGATTGTTCGCCTATTAAAATAGGCGCAATTCTTCTCTCTCCAATAAATCTGAAGAAATCAGTATATGAGAAAAACCTGATTATCCATAGTACCTTACGAATCTGGAAACAATAGCCAACAATCCGTTGTTTAAGCCGTCTATTTTAGACACATTGGGAAAGATTAGGAATTTAAAAACTGGGAGATCTTTATGAGATGTGGACTCTCCTCTCATTTCAAGAATTACAGTCGAAATATCATCTGAAAGGTAGCCAATACTTTAGATATCTTCAAATACAAGACTATTTGAAGTCACATACCCAAGATTGGTTCCAGACATACTAGACGAATGCATGAATGGAAACTCGGATTCAAATAAGTTAATATCGTACCTTTATAATACCCTTTTAAATATCCAAATTCCATCGTCGGAAACAATCAGGCGAGCTTGGGAAGATGAATTGGGCCTAACAATTTTAAAAGATAGATGGGAGGAAAGCCTTCTATATATACACACAACTGTTCTCTTAACGTTAGGCATTCATTAATACAATTTAAAATATTGCATAGACTTTATTATTCAAAGTCTAAACTGAATAAGGTCTTTCCAAATGTTTCACCTATTTGTGATAAATATCTCCTTCAGGAAGCAACCATAACTCATTCTTTTGCCTCCTGTATAAAGTTACATAATTTCTGGAGGGGAATTTTTGAAATTTTTTCTAAAATACTTTAAATAAAATTGGACCCCGACACAGAACTAAGTATACACCTTACCAAACTGCAAGTAGTCCCTTAATTGTAGAGTAGCACAGGTACAGTGCGTGGAACCTCTAGCCAGCTTTCATGATGCCAGCAACTTCAGTGAACCGCTACTGCCAATAAAGACATGGGATGCATTGTCGCCGAAACTATGAAACCTTGCTCGTTCCAATAGCTTGTGCTTCGCCCTCCAGTTTTCACCTATTGAAAAGTCTTACCTGAATAGAAGATTCAGCAGCCAACTGTAATGTCCCCCTGAGAGCGGTGTTCACTGCATATGTGTTTGGGATGGTAACTTTCTTGCCAGGCATAGACCTCTGGCATATGCCCTGATCTCTTGGGCATGCTCTATGGCTATACCCTCAGACTCGGCGTTAAACTATACCAATCCCACATGCTCTCCTCTTACATGAGGAAGCCATAAAGCAGGCCTGCTACAAAGCCCTGCTGACACAATTTTCCATTTAGGGCCATTAGCACCAATTTGCAATATAATGAAAGATTTACCTAACAACTACTGGAGCAGTAATGAACACAGTTTGTTCATCATTGTGACTTTATTAATTTCAGCTGGTGTTAACAATGACCTAGATGGCACTTAATAATTAACCATTTAACAAAATAACTGTTGCTCTACTTACTCAGCTGAATTGCATCTATACAATTAACAATTAGTCCAATGACTAGAACTGTTTTATAACAACAACTGTTACCAAAGTCTTATTGACTGCAATCTGTTGCCCAGGCTGGTACCATGGCCAATTGAATACCTAAAAGTAAATCCCAACATCCTACAAATCTATTTGATAGGAACTTAATCTAACTGGATAGAGGAGCCCAAATTCTCAAATATAGCTTGTGACTTGACAGTGGATTTTAGCACATATATAACCAGGGTTTTTTAAAACTGTGAATAGTTTTCTTTGAATGCTTTTTTGTCATCATTCTGTTATATTGCCTTATCCTAACAATGCCTCCTCATCCCCCATGATCACTGTAAATGGGAATGCCCTACTAAACTGCTATTTCCATAAAGCAGCCCTAACAAGATACCGCTGGCGCCCATAAAGCAGCCCTGAACAAAAGTGCTGCTGGCACGGACTTTCCCATAGGCCAGTATTTGCCATAGATTTGGCGGTCTCCTCAAGCAGCCCTGAGCAAAGGTGCTGCTGGCATAACCTCTCCAATAGGCTAGCCTACCATAACTTAGCAGTCCTGAGCAAAGGTACTGCTGGCACCACTTCTGCAATAGGCTTGCCTGCCATAGTTTGGTATCCCCATGAGCAGCCCTGAGCAAAGGTGCTGCTGGCACAGCCTCTCCAATAGGCTAGCCTGCCATAGCTTGGCATCCCCATGAGCAGTCCTAAACAAAGGTACTGCTGGCACAGCCTTTCCCATAGGCTGGCACTGCCATAACTTGGCATTCCCATGAAGCAGCCCTACCCAAAGGTGCTGCTCTCTGAATTAATTCCCAGAGGTGAAACCTCCCAACTTTCCTAATTGTACTGAATATTTTTGTCAGTTGTCCCCATATCCTGGGCATTATCGTAGTTTGGGAACCCCATAGGTGAATTTCCCCTCCCCGGGAATCCATAAATATATACAAATATATACAAATATTTACCTGCGGTACCCTCCTGGCACCCAGGCTAATCATTTATGTGAGTTAACCCCATTTCCTGGGGACTGCATATACTTGGGTTTCCCCTGCACCTTCGAACCCAGCCTAACCATTTAGGTTTGTTTTAACCCCATGTGCTGGGGACTACTGCGATGTAAAACCACATATACTTGGGTTTCCCCTGCACCGGGAACCCAGCCTAACTGTTTAGGTTAGTTTTAACCCCATGTCCTGGGGACTACTGCGGTCTAGAACCGCATATATTTGGGCTTCCCCTCCACCGGGAACCCAGGCTAACTGTTCAGGTCCGTTAAGCCCCATCCCCTAGGGACAACTGCAGTCTAAAACAGCACTATTCACGGGTTTCCCCTCCCCGGGAACCCAACGTGTGGAGTCACTGACCGCTTTATCAGTGACTCCGATCGCGAACCCGACTTTCGCCAGCTCTCCGCTTCCGCGGTCGGACCAGGGTTTTCCCCCAAAGCCCTAGGCTGGTTCCCGCATCGGCTATCGCGAACATCCCGCAAAAACCCCGGAGGTTCCTGCAGGAACCTAGAACAGGTAAGAAAATAGCACTTACCTGAACCTTTTTTAGACTTACCTTTGGAGGAGCTGCGCTGCTCCACAGTCATCTGCACGAAAGCGTCTGATGCAATGGCGCACGAACGGCCGTACGGGGTTCTTCACATAGTCACTCACGTGACTCCGAAGTAAAATAGATCTACTGGCAATTAAAAGCAATCAATCAATGGGCGGAGCGGGCCAAATGAATAGAATCTAACATTGGTAGCCAAAGAATTGCAGTAATAGGATGAGGTTGTAAATCAATACCCAAGACTGCAGAAATATTTTCAAAAATGTCTTCACAATATTTTTCCAAAAGTGGGCAGGACCAAAACATATGGGTCAGAGAGGCCACTTCAAAGTTACAGCTGTCACAGGTAGGGTTTATATGACCATAAAAACGAGCCAACTTATCTTTTGACATTTGAGCTCTGTGAACCACCTTGAATTGTATCAAAGCGCGTCTTGCACACGTTGAAGAGGTATTGACTAATTGAAGAATCCTCTCCCATTTCTTTATAGATAAAGAAGTTTGGAGCTCCCTTTCCCAGTCATTCTTAATTTTATCAAATGTATCTATTTGTAATTTCAAAATCAACTCATAAATAGTCGTTATTAATCCTTTCTGATACAGGTTCAGCTGTAAACATTTTTCCAAAATTTTGGTTTGATGTGGTAGCAGAAAAGGGGGTAGAGTAGCCTTCAAAAAGTGTCCAATTTGTAAATATCTAAAAAAGTGTGAATTAGGTAAGTTATATTTAGTGGAGAGTTGTGTGAAAGACATAAAACAACCCTGCAAAAACAAATCACGAAAAGCTACTAATCCCTTCCTCTTCCATAACAAAAAGACCATCAGTACTAGATGGTTGGAAGAGAAAATTGGATAAAATAGGACTCGATAAGGTTAAATCATTTAGTCCAAAAAACTTACGAAATTGAAACCATATTCGGAGTGTATGTCTTATTATTGGGTTAGTCATATATTTATTCAATCTCGTTATTGTGAAAGGTAACAAGGCCCCTAGAATAGAGGCCAATGATAGCCCTTGTAAGGAATCACATTCAAGGTTTATCCATCCTGGGCATTGGGTATCTTCTAAATCTTTTGTCCAAAATGTTAAATAACGAACATTGACTGCCCAATAGTAAAATCTAAGATTCGGCTATGCCAAACTGCCATTTTTTTTTTTGATTTCTGTAAATGTTTTTCACTTAGTCTGAAATTTTTATTCTGCCATATATGTGAAGAAATTTTGGAGTCTATAATGTCAAAGAAAGATTTGGCAATAAAAATTGGTATCGTCCAAAATAAATACAGAAATTTAGGTAAAATGAACATTTTAATAGCATTGATTCGGACAATTAGTAATAGTAATAGTTTCTTTATTGTCATTGTAACATGAACCATGTACAACAAAATTAAAAAATGTCAACCAGTCAGTGCACCATTCAAACCATAAAAGCTAACGATACATACAAGGTAAAATATTAAAAAAGATAAACAACTAAAATAAATATGAAATATGAAAATAGCACGCATAAACACCCAACCCTACATCCTTCTGTCGATTTCACAGTGTACCAACCACACAGTCCCTTAGTCCCCGCATTCCTTGGCGGCTGCATTTAGTGCCTTTATAGCAGTGGGGTAAAAACTGTTTTTAAGTCTGATTGTCCTTGTCCTTGTAGATCTGTACCATCTGCCTGTCGGCAACAGTTCAAACAGGGAGTGTCCGGGGTGGGAAATGTCCTTTATAATATTCTGGGATTTTTTGATGCAGCGGGAACTGTGTAAGTCCTCCAAGGTAAGGATAGGGCAGCCGACAATCCTCTGGGCATTGTCAATGGCCCTCTGGAGCGCTTTCCTCTGAGCCGCTGTGCAGCTGGTGTACCAAACGCATACACAGTATGTTAGGATGCTCTCAATGGAGCACCGATAAAAGGACAGCAGCAGTCTCTGTGTGATGTTATTCTTCCTGAGCACCTTCAGGAAGTGCAGTCTCTGCTGGACCTTTTTCAGCAGCGCAGAGGTGGTCACGCTCCACGTCAGGTCCTCCTCAATATGGATTCCCAGGAAGCAGAAATCTGCCACCCTCTCCACACAGTCCCCTCTGATGATTAGTAGTACCATTTCTGTTTTGTTCTTCCTGAAGTCTATTATTATCTCTTTGGTCTTTAAGGTGTTCAGGAGCAGGTTATTTTCTCCACACCACACTGTCAGCTGCTCCACCTCATCCCGATAGGCGTACTCATCCCCCCCCCCCAGAGATGAGCCCCACCACCGTAGTGTCATCCGCAAATTTGACAATGGTGTTGCAGTGGTGGGCGGAGGTGCATTCATGTGTGTAGATGGTGTAGAGCAGGGGGCTCAGCACGCAGCCCTGTGGAGAGCCGGCACTAAGGGTGAGGGCCGTGGATGTGTGATGGCCCATTCTGACTCTCTGGCTGCGGACTGACAGGAAGCTATTTATCCACATGCAGGTGGAGTGTGGAAGACCCAAGTCCCCCAGTTTGTCCACCAGTTTGTGGGGAAGGATAGTATTAAAAGCAGAGCTGTAGTCCACAAAGAGCATTCGCACATAGCTTCCCCCCTGCTCCAGGTGGGACAGTGCAGCATGGAGAGCTGTGGCTACATCGTCCTCTGTAGATCTATTCGCTCTGTACGCATTAGGGATAAGGACATTGGTGACCACTTCGTAAACTGATGTTTAATATGGTCAATTAAAGGCATAAAATTGGCTTTAAATAAATCCTTGTGTTTCTTGATGATCTTAATACCTAAATAAGTAAAACTTTTGGTAGTCAATCTAAATGGAAACTGACCATAATTCAAAACCAGATTATTTATTGGAAAAAGCTCACTCTTACTCTTACTCACTCTTATTTAGTTTATAACCAGAAAAACTACTAAATTGATTAAGTAATGCTACTATTGCCGGAATAGATTTCTCAGGGTTAGAAATAAATAATAACAGATCATCTGCGTAAAGAGATAGCTTATGTGTCTTATTGCCACGGGCAATACCAAAAATATTAGGGGATTCCCTAATAGCGGTGGCTAAAGGTTCCAAAGCAATATCAAATAGTAAAGGACTTAAGGGACAGCCCTGTCTAGTACCTCGAAAGAGCCTGAAAAAAGGGAATCTCTGATTATTAGTAAATACAGAAGCCTGCGGTATATGATATATCAGCTTGATCCAAGAAATACATTTTGGACCAATCTTAAATTTTCCAAGAGTATTGAATAAATAATCCCATCCTACTCTATCAAACACTTTCTCGGCATCAAGTGAGATGATACATTCTGGGGTTTTATTAGACGCTGTTTATACAATATTCATTAATCTCCTAATGTTAAAGTATGAGTAACGATTTTTAATAAAACCGGTCTGATCTTCAGAGATAATTTGCGGTAAAAAAAATTCCAATCTCATAGCTAATATTTTGGAAAGAATTTTGAAATCTCCATTTAACATTGATATAGGTCTATATGATGACACTTCAGTAGGGTCTTTATCTTTTTTTAGAATTAAAGAAATAGAAGTTTCATTAAAAGATTGTGGTAATCTATTCCTTAAAAGGGCTTCTTTAAATACCTTATGCAGCCATGGAGACAATAAATTTGAAAAATACTTTAAAAATTCTACTGTAAACCAGGAGCTTTACCAGAATTCATTGAAAAGATTGCTTTCTGTATTTCTTCTTCCATGATGGGTTCATCTAACAACAGAGACTCATTATATGGTAAATTTGGTAAGTTCAGTTTCTTTAAAAACTCATGCATTCTATTAGAATCAGTAGGAAGATCTGATTGGTATAGGGAGGTATAAAATTCTTGAAAGGATTTATTAATTACGTCATTGTCTGCAGTTACTGTACCATCCTGTTTTCTCACTTTAGTAATCTGACGCTTGGCCGACATTGCTTTCAATTGATTAGCGAGTAATTTACCAGATTTTACGCCATGTATATAAAATTGACTTTTGGTTTTAAGTAACTGGTTCTCAATCGGTGATACTAATAACAAATCATGTCTCAACTATTCTTGTAGAGCTCTAAACTAGGAGCTTGTGAATATTTTTTATCAATTTCTTTAATCTCGTCAGCCAATGTACCTATTTCTTTTTGATTTTGTTTTTTGAATCCCGCGAAGTATGAAATAATTTGTCTACGAATATATGCCTTAAAAGCATCCCAGACCACACCATTGGATATTTCTTCAGCAGTTTGTCAAAAAGTAAAAAGCAATCTGATCTTTCATAAAATTAATAAAATTTAAGTCTTGAAGCAAAGTAGCGTTAAATCACCATTGTTTAGCACTAAACTTGGAATCAGGTAGATTGATTGATAGTTTCAAAGGTGCATGATCAGAAATAGCGATTGCGTCATACTCACATGCAGTGACCGATGGAACTAGCCGAGAATCTGGTATAAAATAATCAATCCTAGAATAACTGTGATATACATGAGAGAAAAATGAAAATTCTTTGTCATTTGGGTGCAAAAATCTCCAAACTTCTAACATTCCAGTGTCAAGGAAAAAAGAATTAATCAAATTAGCTAATTTATTTGGAAGCACATGATCAGATGTAGACCTGTCAATCGCAGGGTTCAGACAACAGTTGAAATCTCCACCCATTATTAAAAGGTGGTCATTTAAATTAGGAAAGGATGCAATTAACTGTTTAAAAAAACTCAGGGTGATCAATATTTGATGCATAGACATTCGCCATAGCAACATTTTGCATGTAAAGAACATCAGTAATCACCAAAAATCTGCCCTATGGATCAGAAATAGTTTTGTTGTGAACAAATGAAATTGAGGGGTCAATAAAAATAGAGACTCCTTTCACGCCTGTGAATTTGAATGAAACTGCTTCCTCTCAAAAACTTAAAAAATCATAAATTGTCATCTTGCCTTGCATGAATTTCCTGAGCAAAGATAATCTGAGCATTTAGTCTGTGAAAAACTTTAAAAAATGTTTTCCTCTTAATGGGATGGTTCAAGCCATTCACATTCCATGAAAGAAAATTAATAACTCTATCCATATTTCTTGTAAAAATCATGTGGGAATTAATGGGTTAATTTCTTGAAGCCTAAACATTCATGATACTGGAAGAAGAAAAATCTATGGCGGAGCCAGAAGTGACAACATTTCAGACATTTTAGTAGTTCAAACTTTGCACAAATGGAAAACACTAAATAGGGAACCAATGACCCCTCCCCCCCCCCCCCACCCCACCCCTGTAAAGCCCCAAACTGACCAATAGACAGTCAGCAAGCTACCTAATCCATTCCCTGAACCCATCTCCCCAGTAACAGTGCTCGGGCTAGAGATAATAATTTTTAACCACTCCTAATCAAAACACATTCCTCATTATCTCTTTGAGAGAGAAGAAAAAAAATACAGACTGACATGAAGTTAACAAGTGAAAGCTACATATAATTATCCAAGTTCAGGATATGAAAAACAAGAACTGTGTTCTCTTAGTTTGTCTAATGACAGGGGAACACGAGATTAACAAGGAAATTCTTAAAACAATATATATATAAAAGAAAAACAACTCGTCCAGTTAAATGTTACTTTGGAGTCACGTGAGTTACTTCATGAAGACCCCGCCACTCCGCATACGGCAGACCCCGAGTCTCCACCACAACAGTCCGGAAGACTGCGGACTGGCGGTAAAACTGCATGTAGTAGCCCCGTTTTTACGGCAGGCACCGTCTTTCTGTCACATCAGTCCAGAAGACCACGGATGGGCGGCAGGCCCGCGCGGATGTCGTGTAGCCCCGCTGGAGTGGCAGGCACCAACTCCCCACCGCCACAGTCCGGAAGACCGCGGACTGGTGGTAGATCTACAAGGAAGTCGAGTAGCCCTGCAGGAGCGCTAGGCACTCTCCACCACTTCAGTCTGGAAGACTGCGGAGAGGTGGCAGATCTGCGCGGGAGTCGCATAGACCCGCTGGAGCGGCAGGCACCGACTTTCTACCACAGCAGTCCGGGAGTCATCACCCCGATGGGGTGCAGACTGGTGGTCATAGCCTCATTGACTCAGCCGAGTCTGGGGAAGACGACCTGCCGTTCGCAGATAGCGACGGCAATCGCATTACCCGCATGGAGCGGATGATGGAGCAGCTGCTCCAGAGGGACCTACTCCAGCAGGAGCATGTGTCCCGTGGATCACACAGGTCCACAACAGCTCCTTTTCCAGGACTGCCCAACATCTCTCCCTCCCTGGAGGAGAGTGCCAGAAGTCAGGGATTGGCTGACTTTGAGGAGGGGTTGACCGAAGATCCAAAGTTGCATGGGGTGCAGAAAGAGGAACTTCTGGGGATGGTGTCCCAATTTGCACAGCCATCCCAGAAAGGGAAACCACTTCAGCCACGGCTAGCGGCAAGCATCAATTACCTGACTACTCACCAATTACAGGAACAGGAACAGGCGAACATGACGGAAGAGCAGCCCTGTTCTGCAATATGACAATCAATTGCTTCAGGAAAAGCTCTATCCATCCCACGCTCAACTCCAAATTTGCAGGATTGTGTAAAGCCAGCGCTACACCGTCACCGAGCTTGCTGTTTGGGGATTACCTGCCCAAACAGGTTAAGGACCTAGATGAGGAAGCCAAAGCGGTTGGCATGATAAAACCACCTTCCTCTAGCAGGCCACCAGCGTATCGGCGGCAGCATCCCTACACAACACCCAACAGGCCCCGCTTTCACCCTGATATGGTGACTGGTGCAAACCCAAAGGTCGCGTCTCATCCACAGAGGCCTTTTTTAGACCAAGGCCCAGAGTGACCCACTTGGAAAATGCGTCAACCCCACACCACAGCGTCACCACATCCCAAGAGCCAAGGAAGGAAGACCAAGCCCCACCGGTAACCATGGAGGTAAGTGGGTCTGGTTCCCTTGGGAATTCTGCATGCATAACCTCACAAGTGGGAGGTAGGTTGTGTCTGTTTGGGGATGCATGCAGTTCCATAACTTCTGACCTCTTTATAATGCACAGTATTCAAGGATATGAAATTGAATTCATTAACAAACTCCTCCCCCCAGTTCAACATGTACCTAGCCGAAAATGTGTCCTTTCTCAAAAAAAGAAAGTGGAAGGACATGCAGAACTATTCAGATGATATACCAAGAGGGTAATAGAGAAAACCGTACTTGAACCTCTTGAGTTTGTATCGCATGTGGATGTCGCATTATTTTTGATTTAACTCAACTGAATACCTTTGTGCAATATACCCACTTCAAGATGGAAACATTTGAAACTGCCAAACCACTGATTTCGAGAGGGTACTTCATGCCCTGCATCGATCAAAAAGATGCTTACTATTTAGTACCTATACTTAAAGATCACCGCAGATATTTGAAATTCGTCTGGATGAGGCAGTTGTGGCAGTATAGAGCACTGCCTAATGGACTAACAACAGCCCCCGTGTTATTTACCAAAATATTGAAGCCAGCATTGGTGTCTCTACGAAGACAAAACCACATAGTCATGGCCTATCTTGATGACGTCCTGATTGTGGGGAAAACGCTGAAATTGGCTAAATTAGCTGTGACAGCCACCAAGTCTCTATTCCAAAAGCTGGGGTTCATCATCCATCCTGACAAATCTTAAGTTAACACCTTCTGTCATTATGGACTATCTGGGATTTGCGATTAACACAAATCATATGACTGTCACTTTACCGAATAACAAAGCGGGAAATATAATAGAGGCATGTAATACCCTTGCTTGCGCCAAAAAAACGACTATTCGACATGCTGCTAAGGTAATTGGGAAACTTGTAGCTACATTTCAGCTGCACGATATGGACCGTTGCATTATCAAAATTTGCAAAGAGCAAAAATCTTAGCACTAAAAATTCATGCTGGGCATTTTGATAGACCTATGCAGCTACCAACCAAAGCAAAACATGAGCTACAATGGTAGATTAGCAGCATTAGACATTGTTTTAATCCCATCATAGTTACAAACCCTTCAGTCGTGTTGCAAACTGACGCCAGTGCCCACGGCTGGGGAGCTACTGACACCACCTCCAGTCATGGTGGTAGATGGGATTCGCATGAATCAACATTGCTTCAATCACAAGATATAAACTATTTGGAAATGCTGGGAGCATTTCACGGACTACGGGCCTACTGTACAAATATGCATCATACGCATGTCCATCTACAAATAGACAATACCACAGTGGTGGCATATTTAAACCATATGGGTGGTATCAAGTCGATGTCTTGTGATGAATTGGCAAACACAATTTGGCACTGGTGCATTGAAATAAACAGTTGGATTTCAGCTGCATACCTTCCGGGTAAGCTAAATGCAGTGGCGGACACCAGGTCACGGATATTCAATGACAACACGGAGTGGATGTTGAACCACCAATTATTTGCTGACATTATAGCTCAGTATGGAACACCAGATATCGACCTTTTTTACGTCCAGATTGAACCATCAGATACATATGTCTCTTGGGAACCAGACCCTGGGCAGTAGCGATGGATGCTTTCACTCTACATTGGGGGAACTTCTTCTATGCATTTCCCCCTTTCTGCCTCATCAGTCGGGTATTGTGGAAAATCCAGTTAGATTCCGCATCAGGAATACTGATAGTACCCGACTGGCCTGCACAGCCATGGTTCCCGGTGGTCCTCGACATGGTGAAGGAACTGTGTTTTCCGGTTCCCAAATGCCCGAACCTCCTGACACATCCCATATCAGGGGAGAGTCATCTGTGCCATGATCATCTGAACCTGTTGGCTTGCAGGTTCTGAAGAGACCATTACTGGAATTTGGGATATTGAACAGGACCATGGACATCATCACGGCGTCGTGCAAAGAGTCCACAAGGAAGCAATAAGGAAATGGGAGGTGTTCTGTTCCAGATACCACCTACAACTCTGCCACCATCACAGATGTGCTGGGATTCCTCGCGGGCCTTCACTACGATGAGGGCCTCAGCTACAGTGCCATCAACAATGCAAGGAGTGCACTATCATCTACCTCAGACTTGGAGTGGGATCCCATCCATTGGTATCGAAACTAATGATGGGAACAACTTGTTCAAGAAGGCTGCAACTGACAGTCAACACACCAACCTGGAGGAGTACGCTGCGTCCGTGTCTGCTTACATGGAGAAGTGCATAGAGGATGTCTGTGTCACCAAGGCCATCACTATATGGGCCAACCAAAAATAATCTAAGAGATCATCTGGTGGACCAGTTTAGAACCCACTAAACACCCAAGTGTAGTCATACTCTATTTTGGTGCGACCTTGATTGAATGAGGAAGAAATGGGGAAAGCGTAAGAACGTACATCCCCAAGGTAGCGAGAATGTATCCTCCGCTACTGCCCCTAGATTTGGTTCCCATGCCGATACAGGTACAGGTGATTTAACCCAGATGCAACAGATCTATGTCTGGCAATCCATTCCGGCTAACAATGATTTTGAAACTTTTGGATTTTTAATTCATTTTTTGTTTGTCATGGAATTTACATGACCTGGTATCTGCAACTTTTGCATTATCTCTACCTGATAGGTAGATGTCTGAGGCCCAGATGGTCCTTGTAATGCACCAGTGCCAGTTGAGGCTAGGCAGACTGTTACAGAATAATGACCTAATTCTACCCATGTGATCGATATGGGTACCAGCTGTGGTATTATCAATCTGAAGCTGCACATGCAAATCATGCATTGTTGAGCAGAATTCTTTAGGCCATAGAATGCACCCAGCAATTCTACGCAGTTTACCTCAGCCTCTGCAGGGTTAATGCTTCTTTCACATTTTATCTGCCATCCCAGCCAGACTTGATATCAGTGGCTCCTCATCCTGAAGTTCACATCAGTTTGTAAACTAAAGGTTATCGAGTCAGAATGTCTCTAGTACATCACGAGACATTAGTTACAATTTTGGCCCTAGGCAAAGTACTGTCATGTTAATTAACCAATGATGACCTCAAACAGCCAATCATTCTAAATGGTACTAATCTAAGTTTAATTAGATGGGTGAGGACCTAACCTCTCAACAGGTGTTAGTTGAATATTTAGTTGAATATTTATCTTTAAGATCTATGGCTGCCATATAACACCCTTTTTTATCCCAGTTACAATACTGAAATTTTAATTAAACCTTTTATACTGGCCCTTAAGGGTTAAGTATGTTCCGGCCCAGAATGACTTGACACCCATGATCGTCCTTTTGGCTGGGGAATTGGACACAATTGTTAAGGCTGATATGCATCATCCACCTGCAGAGTTAGTGGTATTGAACCCCAATACCCAACTATGTGTATTTTGTAGGGGTGGATGTACATCCGAGATACCTATTCGAGATCCCCAGATACAGTCCAATATTCACTTACTGTTGCTTAATCTGAAAGTATATGGTTTTTGAGGTGGCCTCCTGGCCTCAGTTTTAGTCTCCTCGTCCAGGTGTTCCCCTGGGTACTAGAGGATCTGCGCAAGGCTGTGACCGTGGGTTGAGCATAGGCTGGACATTTATTGGTAAATATTAAACTAACAAATGGGCATTACACAGCAGGGTCCTTATCCTGCTGTGTTTAGATAGTGGCCTTGCCATTTGTCCAAACAAACATAATTCCTGCTTCAACCAGTTTTTTAAAAGTTTTTTTTTAGAACTTTTGCAGCCTTAATTCATGCGCCCTCATGATGTGCTCCTTTAGAGCGATGCACAGTAAACAGGTGTTTGATATATTAATTTTTTCCCATTATGAAGTCCTGGAACTGGTGAGGACCATTAATTTGCTGGCCAGATTGTCATTGGTATGGTAAATTGCTAACCACATCCGGCACAGCTGGAGCATGGCTCTTGTGCTTTGGTGTATGCACATAAGCAGTGACACCACTTCAGGGTCAGCATTCTACTGCCCTGGCTCTCCCGGCTGATGGTCATGGGAGGTCACACACAGACCTAAACGAGGTGCTGATGTGATGGGTCCCAAATTTCAGGGTCAGCATCCTACTGCCCTGGCTCTCCCGGCTGATGCTCACAGGAGGTCACACACAGCCCTAACAAGGTGCTGCTGTGCTGGGTACCCATGTCGTGGCTCTCCCAGCTGATGCTCATGGGAGGTCACCACTTCCGGGTCAGATTTATACTGCCCTGCTCCTGCTTACAGGAGGTCATACACATAGCCCTGTCAACAGGTGCTTGTGGCGCGGCTCTCCTGTAGAACTGCGCTGTGAAAAGTTTGGTGTCAGCAACCCATTGACCCGAACTGGTCTGCCCTTTACCATGGAGAGACCTTGAGCAGCCCTCTCCTAGGCACTGCTGGCATGGCTCTCCCCTAGGCCGGCATTTTCACACATGAAGCAGCCCTATCCCAGGCGCTGCTAGCGCGGCTCTCCGTAGGCCAGCGCTGTGACAGATACGGCGTCAGTAGAACACTGACCCGTCCTGGTCTCCCCCTCTAGCAGGGAGACCTTGAGCAACCCTGTCCCAGGCATTGCCGGCGCCGCCTCTCGTAGAGGCTGGTGCTTTATTACATGAAGCAGCCCTGTCCTAGGCGCTGCTGGTGCTGCTCTCCCATAGGCTGGCGCTTTTACACATGAAGCAGCCCTATCCCAGGCGCTGCTGGCGTGCCTCCCCCGTAGGCCAGCGCTGTGATAGATTTGGCGTCAGTAGCACACTGACCCGTCCTGGTCTCCCCCTCCAGCAGGGAGACCTTGAGCAACCCTGTCCTAGGCATTGCTGCTGCCGCCTCTCGTAGAGGCCCGCACTTTTTACATGAAGCAGCCCTGCCCTAGGCGCTGCTGGCATGGCCTGCCCCATAGGCCCGCGCTATTATAGTGGAGTCTCACTAATTTGATAGTGTGAATTTGTAAAGGATGCAAATACCCTTATTATCGAAGAGGAACCCTTGCAGCCCGACTCACCCGAGTTCTAATAGGGCTGCACAAGTCCTCTCTCCCTCCAATTTTACTCCATGCCTGGGGCAATGTGTCTGTGAGTCGCTGACCGACTGTCAGTGACTCTAGCATTATTTAAACCGCATCCCCGCAGGCTGGAAGCCACTGACTGTTTTGTCAGCGGCTGTTATCTGGAAACACGATCTTTTGCCGGCTATCTGCTTCAGCGGTCGGACCGGGGTTCCCCTGCAGCCCATAGCCGGCTCAGGCATCGGACCCCCGATAAATCTGTCAGGAAACCTCTGTAAATAGAGGCTCCTGCTCGAAGAGACAATGCTGGTAATTAAAAACACTTACCTTCTAGGTTGAAACTTACTGCCGGCAGGAGCATTGCCCCACCAGTCCGGTGCTTGCCAATGCTTCTGACGTAATGACAAGCATGCGCTCTGGTGGGGTTTCTTCACGTAGTCACTAACGTGACTTCGAAGTAAAATGGGCTGCTGCCATTGTCTATTTTATACTTTTATCCATTTTATCCTTTTATCCATTTTATCCTCTGTTTATTATTGTGTTGCACAGGGAGCCAAATGCAACGGAATTTCGTTTGGAATTGCATATATCGATGTATTTCTAAATGACTATAAAGTTTGTTTGATTTTGTTTGTCTTTGACTTCAATTCCAACCCTCCTAGGCCACGTACACTATGACCTGGGATATTGGGGTAGTGTTGTCCCTACTCAGGAGTTGGTCACCAGTTTCGAATCTCCTACTGGCAAAACTCACCTACAAAGTGGTGATGCTGATGGCACTTATCACTGCTCAATGGGTCCAGACCCTCCACAAATTAAAATTGGACAGAATGGTCTTGACCCCCACTAAGGTAACCTTCTTTATCAACGAATTACTAAAATACCATAGACCTGGAACAACCGGTCTTAAATTGGAATTCCTGGTGTATCCTATTGATGAACGTCTTTGTATAGCCACCCACCTCCGACATTATATAGATGCCACCAAGAATATCAGGGGTATGGAAGTAGGTCTATTTATCAGTTTAAAACGCCCACACTACAGGGTAACTGTGCAGACTATTTCCAGGTGGTTCAGGGTGGTGTTGGGTGCAGCAGGGGTAGACACTGACATTTTAAAATCTCATTCTACCATGGAGGTGCCCATGGACCATTTCCTCGCAACGGCGGGCTGGGCCAATGAGGGCACATTTCAGCAGTTTTACAATAAACCTGTGACCACACCCACAATGTTTGCAGACACTGTTTTAAGTTCTGTTCCTTGAACGTTCCCCAAAGTCAGGCGTTTTTTGTTTGTGTTAATAAATACATTATTGTTTTTCCGCTCTGTTTCAAGTCTGAAATACGTTAACATACTTCCTCCATCAGTTATTACGGCAGTGTGTGAGCATGGACGTGGTTCCAGGGCATGAAATCAGAGAGCTTTGAAATCTTCACGAACTCACTCACGTGACTCCAATGTAAAATAGTAAGATTAAACGAGAACTTACCAATTTGAAGTTTGATCCTTATTTTATGAGGAGTTACAATGAGGGATTTTGTGCCCTCTGCTCCCAGCCCTCTATTATAAGGTCAACTGGTATATTAGTTTATCTTAATCTTACTATCTCCAGTCAATTCTACTATCTGTGATTTCACACCGCTGCTTTGAAGAATGTCGCGCATGTGTGCTGGCGGGATCTTCACGAAATCCCTCATCGTAACTCCTCATAAAATAAGGATCAAACTTCAAACTGGTAAGTTCTCATTTAATCTTACTATTCTTAATCATCACCAAACGAAATATTTAAAAATAGGAACAGTAAATCTCCAGTTATAACTTAATCAGCTATCGATTGGTCCCCTTCCTCCTCGTAGCTCTCCAGAAAGCTAGAGGCATCTTGAGGATTGTTAAAAAATCGAAAATTACCGTTGAAAAGTCGAATACACAATCTAGCTGGGTATAATAACACTGGCCGTAGCTTTTTCTTATACAAATCAGACATTACATTATAAAAGGACTTTCTTATTTCAAAAAGCTCGTAACTATAATCAGGGACACCTTGCCTCCTTCATATTCAACCACACCCAACTTTTTTGCTGCCTGGAGAATATTTTCCTTAATTTGCCAAAAATGAAACCGAATAATCAAATGTCTCGGTTTATTACCGGATTTCTTCCCAATCCTGTGAGCATTATCTAAAAACGGAAGGTTTTCATTGTGCTCAATGTTAAAAGTTTCCTTTAACTTTTTAGAAGCATATTTTATAACGTTATCTCCTTCTTGACCTTCCGGCAAACCAACAATTCGTAAATTCAAACGACGGCTTCTGTTTTCCAGGTCCATATTTTTACACTTGTATTGCTGAAGTGCTCGAGTGTTTTCATTCATTCTCCGTTCCAGTTATTCAATCTTCAAATCTCTCTCCCGTCCTAGGGTTCGCAAGATATCAATTTCATCCTTTTGTTCATGAAGTTCATCTTGTAACAAAGACAGTCTTCCTTGGACTTCCTTCAATTTTGTCGAAACTCCTCTCACCATTTCTTCCAAACTGACAAATCTTATTTTCATTTCATTTTTCAGCTCATTTTTCAATTTATCGTTCATTTTCAATATTGCTTCTATGATACTGGAATCAGAAGCTGCAGCTGTGGTTGTGGCTTTCCCCTGTTCCTTCCTTGGGGAGCTTCCCTTTCTTCTTGTCTCCACCCTTTTTATGATTAAGGCTTGTAAAAGTGTTATCAACACTTTATGAAAAGTTCGACGGTCTTGAATTCAAATAGTCATGAGTAACATTGAAAGAGTGGTGAGTGGTGAGTGGAAGTTAAAAGTTAAGGCAGCAAACAAATTTACAACCTTTACAGCATGCTGCCACTAGGAGAGTCCACATGAATGATCTTATTGTATTCATGTATGGAAATCAGATTATAATCAAGCACTTGGCTCATGTTGACCAAGCTGGGTCTCACTGCACACCTGGTGTTACTCCTGACCCCGACTCCAGTTGCATACCTTCTCTCATTCCTGACCCTGAGTCCAGCCTTACACCAAGCCCCCTATTCTACCCAGATCATAGCTGCTTACCTGCTTCGGTTCCCAGTGCTGAACACTCATTTTGTCCCAGCTTTGACTGCACAGCTAGTACTATTCCAGCCCTTGACTTTGGATGCACACTTGGCCTTGAACCTAGCCCCTCTGCACTAACAATATATTTGGCCCACACATAAAGCCCCATATCTGACCCCCCAGACTTAATCTATTATGTTCTAGTCCACAGGTGCTTATCTAATGCAGTAATATTTTATGGGGCCTTCACGGACCAAAGTTTGGATAACAAAATTTGCTACATCCATTGGCTTCCTTGTTATCTTTTTTTAATTTAAATTTTTTTTTATTAGAAGTAAATACATAATAAAAAACATTTTATTTGATATAGTCAACTTTAATTATAGTCAAATTATAATGCTCCCTTCCATTTAATTTAATCATAAATGTTAAGGGAGCATTGTCCGAGATTATAATATTGTGATATTTCGAGTAAAAGTAAATGGAATAAGCTTAGAGTCCACCAAAAAATAATCTATTCTTGAGTATGTTTTATGTACCGATGAATAAAATGAATATTCCCGTCTGGTTGGGTTTTCTATTCTCCAAACATCCTTGATATTACTAGTATCTATATATGCATTTAATAAGTCACTGGACTGCGATTTTGTTTTCCGTTGTCTTGATGATCTATCTAAATAGGGGTCTAATGTACAATTTAAATCGCCTCCGATTATTAAATTGTGTTGTGTTAATTCCGGAATTGTATTAAATATTTTCTTAAAAAACAAGGGACTATCAAAATTTGGTCCATAAACATTAATACGAGTCAGTTTTTGTGCATATAATTCACCTATATAATTCACCTATTATCTACCATCACTGTCCGTTATAGTTGATATATGTTTAAAAGGTATCCCTTTACGGATTAGTATTGCAACACCTCTGGATTTATGTGTGACTGAGGAATGATACGCTTTATCAATCCATTTAGCTTTCAATCTATGCTCTGCATCCTTTTTAAGGTGAGTTTCCTGAAGAAATATTACATCTGTTTTAAGTACTTTTAAATGTGCTAATACTTTACCTCTCTTGATTGGCTCATTAATTCCTTTAACGTTCCAACTACAAAATGTTATTCCTTCACCCCCAATCTTCATATTTGAATCTTGCATCTTTTGTTTAGGGAGGTCTATAAAAGAGCAGATGGTTCAGCTCAACAAGCCCGACATTACACCCGAACATCAGATAGATGAATTTTAAGTCTTGTTGGTCTTTCTCGTGTATATATCTCCTTTGATAAAACTTATGACTCCGTTCAAACTTAAAATTATAATAAAGTATTATATTAAAAAAGTGATAGATTAAGTGAGTAGTAAAGTGAAAAAAGAAAGAAAAAACTACATCTATAAGTAGTGCAGTTAGTGATAGCCATACTAACATGGCTACCCATCTATCGACTTCCGTAGCCGATGAAAAAAAAAGTTAACAAGCTCCATGCTTCCTTTAAGTTGACCTTTCCATAGCGATATTTTACCGGGGTGGGGGGTGGGGGGAACCATTTTAAGTTCCAAAGTATTCATATTCCATTAGTAAAAAAAAATATTATTTTTTAAATTTATTTATTTTTTAAATAAAAAGGTAACTATTATCAAAATATAGTATATATCAAAATAGATAACAGAAGAGGAGAGAGAAAAAGGAAAGAAAGTGAAATCAAACTTTAAATCCAACCGTACTCATAATTGCCATTTAACTAATTTTAAGTAATTCAATTATAAGTAATTAGTAACGATTAGTAATAGTTATTAGTAGTACCGCGCATTTATAATTAGTATTTGTCAGTTATTAATGTTAATAGTAACTTTGAGTGTAACATGTCCATAGGAAAGGCCTTATTCAGCATCCTTATCCAATTTCAATTGTCCTTAGGTATAACAGCTTAAATTCCATCCGATCTTTACAAAGTTACATTGTTCGTTGACGTCAGGTGTTTTGTAGTTAATATGCAGTCGTCAGGCAGATTCTTGATCTTCTGGGCGAACTCCAATGCATCCTTAGGGTTGGGAAAGATATGTTCATTCTGATTGTAGGTAACTCTTAATGTAGCCGGGTACATCAAACCATACCTCAGATCTTTCACATCCTTAAGTATTCTTTTTGTCTCTTTAAACAGCGCTCTCTTCCTGGAGACCTCCACAGGATAATCTCTGTAGATACTGATCTTATCTCCATCGTATATGAGATTCCTGGTATAAACAATTGTTTTCATTATCTCTTCCAGTACATGGTCATATTGCAGCTTTACTATCATTTGTCTAGGGTGGGGCATCTGCCCGTGGGCAACGTCTCATCACTCTATGTGCTCGAGCTAGCAGAGGCTTTTGATCCAGATTTAAGACTTTTTGCAATAAGTCTGCAGTGAATTCGCGGGGGTTTCGTTTCCCCTCTCTTCCTTCTTGAATGCCGACGATTCTTAAATTCTGATGCCTCTGACGTCCTTCCAGTTCAGTGCATTTTTCAGTTATTTTGCTCAGTAATTCTGATAAGCGTTGGTTTTCTCTGATAAGCTGTTTTGTCGTTTCGGCACTTGTTGAAGCAATCTCCTCTAAATTGGTTATTCTATAGTCTGTTGATTCAGTGCTTTCTCAATGGGCTCCAACCTATCATTAAAGCTGGACTCCATCGAGTTGATTTTGACATCCATCTCCGTAATTTGCTGATCCATCTTTTCTTCCGTTTCTTTCTTCCATTTTTCCGATAATTCAAGGACGGTTGAGTTGATTTCTTCCTTCATTTCCTCCTTAAACGCTTCCTTAAAAATTTGAAGTTCTTCTTTAAAATTCACTCTCTTCAGTTCTTCCTTTATATTTTTAATTTCCCGAGTTAGAAAAATCCGAAGATCTTCTATCTCAGATATTTTAGGCTTTGGCTTCCTAGAAACATCTTCCTGGGACAACGTTGTACCTGAGCCCGAAGCTTCAGTCGGGCCTACTTCTTCCGGTGCCTGTTTTGGCCTGGCAGTCCATTTCGGTAGCTTGGGGGGGGTATGTTGCAGAGACATACCGGAGTCGTGCGCCTGATGACATCACTCACGCGTTGCAGGCAGCCGGTGCAGTAACAGCAGGTAGGTCCATTTTTCTCCCCGTTTTTTGCGATTTTTTTTATGGAGCTAGCTGGCACTGGTCTCTAGCCCTGCATAGCGCCACCGGAAGAAGCTTCCTTGTTATCTAACATGCTAGTTACTTTGTCAAAGAAGTAATCAATTGGTTGAACACAATTTTTCATCCATAAAATTATACTTATTCAACTGTAAAAGTATTCTGTTACCATTTCCTTAATTTTCCTAACAAACTGTCCTGAAGTCATTTTCACCCCCAATATTTTCAGTATGTTTCTGTCATTCTCTCAGCTGGGACTTTTCCAAAATGCAAAGTCCAATAACAATATATATTTAAGTAATAATATTATATATAATGTGATCTTGAGAGTACATAATATTTTCTGTGGTATTCATAACACAACAATGATAAAAAATCTTTGTTTTCATTGCACCTACCAACATGCATACATTAATATATTACAATTAATATGTACCGAGGGCAAATTTTTGTTCAAATGCTCCCCATTCCCAATTACTTTTACATTGAAGTGATTGAAATCCAAGTGAAGTTTAAATGCCATCAGAAAAATAAAACCTCTGGTATGGATGATATTCATTACGTGGTTGGTTGGAGTCAGTATCAGCACAATTACCATATTAAACGCTGAATTTTCAGATGTCCTGGTTCAAGCTAAAAATAAAGACAAATAATAACCTCCTCACACATTCCCCTGCAAGTATTTCTGTCACTCCTTTAAAATATGCTCCTTCTTTGAACAAGCTCTTAAACATCGCATCTGAATCAGTTTCTATCTGATTACACACCTTGAGGATGTTCATCCACGAGTTCAATTAATTACACAACGAGATTGGGGACATTTCTATTCAACCTGTCAAGGAATTGGGGAAGGGGAAGTTAAAAATAGTCATAAACAAACATAATAGTTGAGTGCTACCTTCCCAATATTTAACTGAAGGAAATACTGGGTTATCGGGACTGTATGTAGTGACAGACAGCCTGACACCTTGCATGGCATTTTAATATTACACTTATCCCATCCCCCTGGATATTCCAGATTAATAAATTAAGATTTTGTCAACTAATTATAAATCAGGCTAATTACAAATCAATAATATTAGCCAACTCCGAAAAACAAAGTGCTGAGCATTGGGATCCAGACATCAAGTACAACTGGCCTCAGTTCCCCTCACACATCTGGCATTGCTCTCCATCTGAACCAAGGGCCACGGAGCATTTTTGAAAGTGGCGGGGCTGAGCGATCACTGATCACTGGCCTTGGGGGTACCCGGTGAGGCAGTGGAGTGACCGAATGGGGGGAGGGTGTGGGAGGGGAGTGCTTTTTGAAATTTCATGTATCAATTTTCATGTATTAAAGTGCATGATAGAAGTATGATTTCAATGTTTTTTGTTTAAAGTATTTTTAAGAGGTAACTTTTCCCACACAAAGGGTGGTGGGCATATGTAACAAGCTGCCAGTGGTAGTGGTTGAGGCAGGGACTATCACAATATTTAAGAAACAGTTAGACTGATACATGGATAGGACAGGTTTAGAGGGATATCGACCAAGTGTAGCTGGAACATGTTGGCGGGTGTGGGCAAGTTGGGCCGAAGGGTCTGTTTTCACACTGTATCACTCTATGACTACATTATACTGGGGGTCCTTGCACATCAGTCTATGAAAGTACGCATGCAGGTACAGCAGACAGTGAAGAAAGCGAATGGCATGTTGGCCTTTATAACAAGACAAATCGAATATAGGAGCAAAGAGGTCCTTCTGCAGTTGTACAGAGCCCTAGTGAGACACCTGGAGTATTGTGTGCAGTTTTGGTCCCCTAATTTGAGGAAGGGCATTCTTGCTATTGAGGGAGTGCAGCGAGGTTTACAAGGTTCATTCCCGGGATGGCGGCACTGTCATATGCTGAGAGAATGGAGCAGCTGGGCTTTTACACTCTGGAGTTTAGAACGATGAGAGGGTATCTCATTGAAACATATAAGATTGTTAAGAGCTTGGACATGCTAGAGGCAAGAAATATGTTCCTGATGTTGTGGGAGTCCAGAACCAGGGGCCACAGTTTAAGAGTAACACTTTTTCTCACAGAGAGTGGTGAGTCTGTGGAATTCTCTGCCTCAGAGGGCGGTGGAGGCAGATTCTCTGGATGCTTTCAAGAGAGAGCAAGATAGGGCTCTTAAAAATAGCGAAGTCAGGGGATATGGGGAGAAGGCAGGAACAGGGTACTGATTGGGGATGATCAGCCATGATCACATTGAATGGTATTGCTGGCTCGACGGGCCAAATGGACTACTCCTGCACCTATTGTCTATTGTTTATTGTCTACACCTCCACCATGCATGAATGCTTCAAAATCAAGTGGTTGAGTTTTATTGCCATATACTTAAGCATAGAAACATAGAAAATAGGTGCAGGAAAAGGCCATTCAGCCCTTCCAGCCAGCACTACCATTCAATATGATCATAGCTGTTTTTCTAAAATATGTACCTTTTACTGCTTTTTCCCCATATCCCTCAATTTCACTAGCCCCAAGAGCAAAATGTAACTCTCTCTTGAAAACATCCAGTGAATTGGCCTCCACTGCCTTCTGTGGGAGAGAATTCCACATTCACAACTCTGGGTGAAGAAAGTTTGTCCAGATCTCAGTCCTAAATGACCAACGCCTTATTCTTAAACTGTGACCCCTGGTTCTGAACTCCCCCAACATCGGGAACATTTTTCCTGCAGTTACAGTAACTAAAAATCTAGCAGGCAAGCAGGATGCTTTCTCCAACCACCCCTATTTGAAGGCCACTATCTTCCACCGCTTCTACCCAGTGCTTGGTACCTACTTCCAGCAGCCACTGGTTGTCCTCCAGGACACACTGACCGCAGCCTGATCCATGCCGGTCACCAGGGCGAATTCGGCGCAGGGATTCTCACGGCAGCGCCGCAATGCTTCCGACGCCTCTGACGGCCCGGGACTCCTGCACTGAGGCTGCTCCATGGCCGGAGCTGCAGCGAACAACTTGCCAGCCCAGCAAACACTCGCCAGCCACAGCTCCCCATCTGCATCTGCCCCCGCCACTGCTTCAGCTTCCATCCCTCCCTCCCGGCTCTCCAACACCAACGACCAGGTTGCTCAGAGCACAGCAGCGCCTTGTCCAAAGCTGGAGATATTGAAACATGTCCAGCGAAAGTAGTGAGGGGGCTGCAGCCCCCCCCCGGTTCCACGGCCCATGTACCTCTCTCCTGCCGCTCAATGACCTCACTCATGTCAGCCACTTCCCGCAAATCCTTAAATTCCAACTGCCACCAGGAGCAGGACATGGCTTTACTTGCTGCGCTGGGTGACACTCATTCACTGCCCGGTCCATGTCTTTCAATGTAAATTTGCATAGGGACATGGTTTGGAGGTGTGAGACGGTTCGGTCAAGTGAGAATAACAGAGAATAAGTGTGCTGCTGTCTTGTCAACAGATGCGCACACAAGCAGTTGATATTAGTTTTGAAATTCTCGTTGATCACAGAATTTCTCACAACAGAGCGTGAGAAATTCTGTGATCAGCATGAGAGTGTGAGAATTGGGCGAAATGCGTGAGTGTTGGCAACTCTGATAATAGAACAATTCAAGATGGCTGCCAGTGTGCTGCAATGTAAAGATAAATGTGTCCATCGGACCCTGAACATAAGGAGAAGCTGCTGTTGAATTTCTGATTTGGAGGCGGTGCAACATTGTTGCTTTGTGGGAAAAACAATGGATAGATCTAATGCATGTTAGAGAGGATTGACGCTGAGAAGAATGAAGGTTATTTAATTAAAACATGTAACAGACTAAAGGGAAGGAGTGTGAGAGATAGGCTTGCTTGCCTGAAGAGCCTGGAATTATGTTATGAGTGCAGGACAATGGATTACAGGACAATGCAGGAATTGTAGAGAGGAAGAACACGGGTTGTGAATCTTTGGAGTTCTGAAGTTGCAAACTGCAGAGATTTAACTGCTCTTAACCGACCCACAACATACATGAAGATGGCATCTTCATTGGTCAATTGGGACAATGGAGTCTCTTCTTCCTTCAGTAAGATCATGACTACTTCACTTTCACCCATTATCCCCTTATTCTTTTGGTTGACATACAAAGCTTGGTCAATATCAGTTTTAAAAGTACTTAACAATGGAACATCCAGCGTGCTCTTAAGGGAGCAAGTTCTATAGATTAAAAACTCCCTACTTAATGAGGTCCATTTCAGACTGAAATATTGGATGACGTGAGACTATGGAGACTAATTCCAGGATCTTTTTAAATAATTTAATATGTTGCCTATTGTGAACTTTAATTGTTTCACTACAATCCCTCTTACCTTTTAATCCTCTGTAAATTTATGTTTATGTGAGATGCATCTCTCATCCCAGTCTAGTGACGCTTTCAGCATGCCCAGGGCAAGATAATTTTTTTTTTTTGCTTAAGTACCATACACGGTATTTCAGGTTTCATATTCCTCCATCTTATTTACCTGCAGTAAATCCTTTAAAAAATAAATCCCTACGCAACAATCACAAATAAATATTTTCTTTACATTGTTTGCTGTGCCTGTATGTTAATGTGCTGTGCTTTGCTTAAAAGGAAACCAAGATTTATCTGCAACCAGCATTCTTTAATCCTTCAGAATATACACTAATGTTCATTTCTTTTGCTGCAAATCAAGTGGTGCCAGAATTGTGATGACTATCGTGTACTGCCTCAGAGTAATCTACTATTCTTACACTCTTGTACTTAAATATGATTGTCCCCATGTATAGTCAGATTTTTACTAAATTGTATTTAAAAAAAGGGAATTTCACTGTACCAAGGTGTATGTGACAATAAAGCATCACTAAACCACTGAAAAGGCATAGACTCCGCATTGATGCATATTACATTCCATCTGCCACATTCCTGATCCCTCACTAAACCTGCCCATGTATCTTTGCAAACTGGCAATCTACTTGCATCCTCCTACCACCTTACATACCTTCTCAGCTTTATGTCATCAGGTGGCTCAGATGCATTAAGTCATTGATATAGAGAGTTGCAGGAACAAGAGGAATTGGGAGCACAAATCTCAAATAAGGAAATAGAAGAAACAATAATCTCATTAAAAAAAGGAAAAACACCAGGTCCCGATGGATTTAGTAATGAATTCTCTAAAAGTTTTTATGACATATTTACACCCCGCTTACAGAAAATGTATACCTATGCCTTCAAAGAACAAACACTACCTGAAACACTAGCAGAATCCATGATCACACTAATACTTAAGAAAGATAAGGATGTGGAAGAACCTGGATCATACAGAGCTATTGCGTTGTTAAATACAGATCAAAAAATATTAGCGGAAATACTAGCTAGAAGACCAAGTAAATATGCTAGTAAATTAATACATCTGGATCAAACGGGGTTTATCCCTAAGAGACAATCATTTAATAATTTGAGACGTCTGTTCAATATAATGCATTCACACCAAACTGAAGATCAAAAACTCTCAATCATATCGTTGGATGAAGAGAAAGCATTCGATCCAGTCGAATGGGATTATATGCTCAGGGTATTGCAAGAATTTCAACTGGGAGAGAATTTTATTCTATGGATTAAGTTATTATATAATAAGCCAACAGGCAGAATATTAACGAACAATAATTTATCTACAAAATTTCATTTGTCAAGGGGAAATAGACAAGGATGTTCATTATCACCGTTGTTATTTGCCCTCATAATTGAACCCCTAGCGGAAATAATTAGAACTCATCCGAATATTCATGGATATAAAACAAAATACTCCAATAATAAAATATCACTATACGCTGACGACGTACTTTTGTACATCACAAAACCTCATATTACTATACCAAATATTTTAAAATTAATAGAGGATTTCAGATCATTCTCAGGATATAGAATAAATTGGAATAAAAGTGAAATCATGTCAATAAAACCAAAAGACTCTACGCATCTTTTACAGTTTCCTTTCAAAATAGCTACGGAAAAATTTAAATACTTTGGCATCGAAATTACTAGAAGATATAAAGATATGTTTGATGAAAATTATAACCCTCTACTTAAGAAACTATGTAATTTGATTAAATTTTGGAAAACGCTTCCGATGTCCTTAATAGGCCGAATAAATGCCATAAAAATGATTTTTCTACCACAAATTTTCTACCATTCCAATCTATCCCAATATATTTACCCAAAATTTTTTTTTTTAATCTGGACTCAGATATCACAAATTTTGTTTGGGATTATAAATCCCACAGAATACAAACACTACCTGTTTGTATTCTCATACTGAGAAAGAGCTCATCTGAATAAAACCAAAGTAGTAGGGGGATTAGCACTCCCCAATTTTATGTATTACTACTGGTCTGTAAATATCAGAAACATGATCCAATTGCTGGATAACTCTCCCCAACAACCAGATTGGACGATTATGGAGAGAGAGGATTGCTCTCCTTATGATATTGGAGCAATCCTTCTCTCTCCAATATCAATGAATAATATAAATTACAACAATAATCCAATTATATACAGTACAATCAGAATCTGGAAACAAATAAAACACAATCTAAAATTAAGTATCTCTCTTATCTCCTATCGGCAAAACCACCTCATTTAAACCTTCAACTATAGATAAAGCATTTGCACAATGGGAAAGAGCTGGAATTAAAATCTTCGGAGATGTGTATGAATCGGGAAAACTATTATCATTTAAACAAATACAACTAAAATACAACTTGGGAAACAATCAGTATTTTAAATATTTCCAAATCTGTGACTATTTGAAAAAATATGCACAAGATTATCACAATATGCCTCCAGACTTACTGGAAGAAGTAATGAATACAAAGGCAGAATCAGCAAACCTAATATCATATATATCATACTATTATTTATAATATAATAGTATAATATAATAATATAATATAATAATATATATAATAGTATTCTAAATGCAGAAATACCAACAACAGATGGTATCAGGAGAGACAGGGAAAAATAATTAAGTATAAAAATTCCCAAAGAAAGGTGGGAAGAATATTTATTAAACGTGCATAAATGCTCAATTGATGTAAAACACACCTTAATACAATTTAAAATCTTACACAGATTATACTATTCAAAAACTAAAATAAGTAAACCTTTTCCCAACGTCTCTCCTATATGTGATAAATGTCAATGTCAAGAAGCTAGTATAGCACACTCATTTGTCTTTTGTACAAAAATTCAAACATTTTGTACTGAAATTTTTGAAATTTTCACAAATATATTTAAAATAAAACTGGCCCCAGAAGCAGACTGGATAATCTTCGGGATATCAGAAGACTGCCCTGATTTAAACGCGTTTCAAAAGACTCTATTTGAATATGGCTTAATAACTGGAAAAAAGCTCATCTTAAAATTCTTTAAACATTCTCCAGTACCCACAGTCAATATGTGGATTTCATCTATGTTCGAAACACTACACTTGGAAGATATGAGACTCTGACTAGCAGGAAAATCAGACTGTTTCTATAAGACATGGTCTGCATTTATAAATCTATTACAAGGATAAGGTGCAAGAATACCTCAAAAAAGTACCGGTGTCGGGTCTTGGTAAGTGGGGGGAAGAAAAATTGTCGAGTTGGTAGGTTTCTTTTGCGAGATGTTTATAATAAAGTAACTGGCTTTTCTTTTTTCTTTCTCTATTTTTCCCTCTTTCTTTTTCTTTCCTCTCCAGGGTCTATCTTTTAATTCCCGTTTCTATCTTTTCAAGGGTTTCCTTTCCCTCTGTCATGCTTTGGCACTTTCACATCTCTTTTTCACTTTTCTACTTTCTATGCTGCTATTTCTCTCTCTATTCGCTCTTTTCTAAAGCCTTAAAATAAAAATAAAAATTAAGGGGTACAATGACTGTAATACAATACAAGGGATGTACACTGATGCAACTTACAGTACCGCTAATAAATAAAGATATAATTTAAATTTTTTTTTTTAAGTCATTGATATAGATTATAAATAGCTGTGGCTTAAGCAGTGACCCTTGCAGTATCGTGCAAGTTACAGTGCCAATCTCAAAATGGCCCATTAATTCTACTCTCATCTTTTCTTTTGTTAACCAATCCTCATTCTGCTCTAGTGTATTACCACCAAACTTATTAGTTCTAATTTTGTCACAACCTTATGTGTGCCACACAATTAAATGCCTTCATAAAATCCAAATATATATCTGTTGATACTTTCTTAACCATCCCATTACATCCTCTAAAGAATTATAGATTTGTTTTTTTAATTTTTATTTACCTTTATTTAACCAGGAGAAGTCTAATTGAGATTAAAAATCTATTTTACAAGAGAATCCTGGCCAAGACAGGCAGCAGCACAGTTCCCCAGTTACAGACAATAATTAAAAAACAACAGAGAACATATAAATAGAGTTACAGTCATAACACCATCAAACAAAGCATGTACAGACAGAAGAGCCCGCTTCAACATCATTAAGAAGAGATTTAAATCTGTTTATAGAAACCAGTTGCTTAAGTTTCAGTTCATTCTGCAGCTGCTTCCATGCGAAGGGAGTAGCATAACTAAATGCCCTTTTCCCCAGTTCAGTACGGACATTAGGTACATTTAGTGCTTAGCCTTTTTTAACTCCAGGTTGATTCTCCCCAACTATATTTGCTAGGTGACCTCTAGCGATGTGCTTGTGTGTTCCACTCTGACAGTCTCCATTCCAGTTGCCGGTTTTTCAGGCAACTGCCGGCAACTTGACAGTCGCCCGCAGTCGCCTGAAAAATCGCCTAAGTGGGACAGGCCCAATAGGAATACAAATTCAACATTAATCCCACTTTCATTCTCCCTTTGTTCTCATCTATTCACCTACATATGAGGAACAGTTTACAGTGACCAATTATCCTTCCAACTTGCAAGTCTTTCAGAGATGGAAGGAAAATGGATCACCAGATGAAACCCACATAGTCACAGGTAGAATGTACAAACTTCATACAGACAGCACCAGAGATTAGGGCTGAATCCACATCACTGAAACTGTGGCAGCAGCTTTACTAGCTACATCGCTGTAGTCTTTAAGATTAAAATCTCCTATGACATTTCTATTACCCTTGTGACATGTACCTCAAATTCGTGATTTATAATATTTCCCTCTCACAATAATATATCCTACCTCATATTGGACCAGAACCTGTTGCCACAGATTTGCCATTAGTCTTCACCTCATATCCACTACTTTCTGGACTGAATATGGAGAACTTTTCCACAGGCACTTCACATCTGAAAATCCAGTGATGTGCCCTCATCCGAACAAGTCCTTGTGACATACCTTGACAAGATCCTGCGCATTTTCCTTTATCAGGAAACAAGTTTAGGTGCAGCTTTGCCAGTGGTAAAAGCCGTAAATGCTTTTTATAGATTTAATTATTTTTTTTAATTTGTAAGAAGTTGGGAGGTCATGTTGCAGTTGTATAACACAGTGGTGAGACCACATTTAGAGTATTTTTATCTCTTTCCTCGACGGAGATGCGATTTTTTCTGTATCGTATCTCCATCCACACCGTGGTCTAAAATTGTTGAGCTGGTGGTCCATTTGCTGGGGATCTACTTCGGGAGCTCCATCTGCAGGAGCTTCAACCATCTGATCGCTGGGGCTTCAATCGCCCCGACGTGGGAGCTTCGACCGCTGGTTCCGACAGCTTTGATCGCCCCAACTGTGGAGGGTTCCACTGCCCCGACCACAGAAGAAAAGGAGGGAAGAAGATAATACATTATTGCCTTCCATGACAGTGATGAAGAAGGAACTGCAGATGCTGGAAAATCGAGGGTACACAAAATGCTGGAGAAACTTAGCGTGTGCAGAAGCATCTATGGAGTGAAGGAGATAGGTAATGTTTCGGGCCGAAGCCCTTCTTCATACTGATAGGGGGTGGGGGGAGGCGGGGGGAAGAAAGGAAAAAGGAGGAGGAGGAGCCCGAGGGCTGAGGGAGAGATGGGAAGGGGAGGAGACAGCAAGGGTCAACAGAATTGAGAGAATTCAAGGTTCATGCCAAGAGGATGCAGACTCCCCAAGCGGAATATGAGGTGCTGTTCCTCCAATTTGCAGTGTTGGTTCTATGGAGCGAAGGAGATAGGTAACGTTTGGAGAAACAGCACCTCATATTCGGCTTGGGTAAATAAGAAGACAGAGCACTTTTGGCTGTATTGATCGTACTATAGCCTAACTTTTGATCAAAATAGAGAGTTGGCAAGAATTCCAGCACTTCTGGGATGCCTACAGTTTGATATGAAATATTCTGAGGCAAGGGGAACACCTCCCACTTTCTTTTTGAGGAGATGTACTGCTTTTGGGTACTATCCCTCCAGGCCACAGTGATAACATCCACGGTGCGATCGGATAGTCCTCTCCACAGGTATGGCCTCCTTAGAATCTGCAAATTAACAGACCAATACGATCATGTAAAGGATGTTGATTGCCAGCTACCAGATTCACCAGTAGGTTTGTATGTTTGGGAACAATCATGTGAGGCTGAGTAGCCATCTCCAAAACATGGGCGTACCATGGCTGAGTAGGCCAGTCAGGTACCACCTGAAGCGGAGTCCTGCTTGATTTTCTTTTAGCCGACATCGACTAACGAGGCAGAATGGAGGAAATACATATAGAAACATTCCACCCCAGTGCAGCGAGAACGCATCGACCACTGCTGCCCCTGGATCTGGTTCCCACAAAACATATTTAGGCAACTGGTGGTTTAGTCTGGATGTAAACAAATCAATATCTGGCATCCTAAACCGAGCAACAACATCTTTAAATATATCATGGTTCAACATCCATTCTATGTTGTCATTGAATTGTCGTGACCTTGTGTCTGCGACTATGTTGAATCTGCCTGGTAAATGGATTGCTGAAATCCAAATGTCTCTGTCAATACACCAGCTCCAGCTCTGATTAGCCAACATATCACAAGATTCCTCCACAGCTGGAAAGCGTATCAGTAGCACCCCAACCTAGACCACTTACATCAGTCTGTAAGACTATGGAAGGCGGAACAACCAAAACTTCCCTCGAGCTAGTTGCAACATTGATAATCCACCATTGTATCTCAGAAATGGCTTCTGCTGGTAACTTCATAGGCCTGTCAAAATGACCTGCATGTGCCCTCAGTGCTTGTTCTTTAGCTCATTGTAACGGTTGATAATGCAGAGGTCCAAACTGCACAGCTGGAAAAGCAGCCACCAGCTTCCCAATCAAGCCGGCCACCTGTCTAATTGAGGGTAGTTGTTCCTCAATAAGCTTGACACCTTCTTCAATTAACTGTAACCTTTTATCCCTTGGAAAAGTCACTAACATTTGATCTGAGTTGATGATGAAGTCCAAGTAATCAATAACTTTGACTGGTGTTAAATTTGATTTATCTGGATGAATAATGAACCCAAACTTCTCAAAAGTGAGTTTAACAACTGCAACAGATGATTCAGCTGCCACCCGAGTGTTTCCTACAATAAAGATATCATCCAAATAGGCCATTACAACATGACCCTGAGTTCGGAGTAAGCCAAGAATTGATTTTAACAGTTTGGTAAACAATCTCGGAGGTTAATCCATTAGGCAGTGCTTTGAATTGCCATAATTGACTCATCCAGCTAAACTTCAAATATCTCCTATCATCACAATGAACAGACACTGAGTAATAAGCATCTTTAAGATCTATGCTTACCATATAACACCCTTTGGAAATCAGCTGTTTAGCAGTAGAAAAACTTTCCATTTTGATATGTCTATACTGTACAAAAGGGTTCAGGCTCGTCAGGTCCAGAATGATTCTACATCCCCCATCCTTTTTAGACCTAGGAAAAGTACTTGACACAAACTGATGGGATTGACGATCAGACTTCTCAATAACGCCTTTTTTGCATAATATCTCAAGTTCTGCCTGCATCTGCATATTCTCTTCTTGTGAAAACACGAGTGTTCAACGTGGGACATGCTGAGTGGGTAGACACACAGTAGGGTACAATTCAATTTTAAACCACTCTATACTGCCCAGCAAAAACAAATCTGATGTTATCTCCTGCCATTCTTTTAGAAACAAGTGTAATCTGCCCCCAACTTGAACCTGTTTCCCACTTAATTTGTTGGCCCCATAGCAGAAGCGTCCACGTCGCGGGGCTGGAAACTGGAAGTATCCCGAGCTAATTCTGCTACCACCATCATCTATTGCGACAAGTGATGGCTTCCATTGATTGTCGCCGGAAGCTTGCGTCCTTTTCAGGACGGACGATGACAGCAAGGCCAACATTTGTAACAAGATGGACACGAAAAGAAGACTTAATTTGCTTTCTCAGGAGCAAAATCTCTTACCTGCACATTTCCTGACAACGCTTGTTGCCCCTGGCCCCTCATAGGGAAATTTATCCTTCCTCGTGTACCTGTGGCAGGCTGCCAGCTGTGGGTGTTCAGGAATGAACGGCTCGTCCCTTCACCAGCCCCTGTCATAGCACCCCGTCAATAGAGGAAAACCCTCCTGCCTATTTTGCTGCTTGTTGGTACTTTTATGAGGGACTACAGTTTTTGCCTCCTCATCAAGTTCTTTCACTCGCTTTGTGAGGTCCTCCCCAAACAACAGTTTAGGCAGTTGTATATTGTTCGGTTTGAAGAGTGCTGCAAATTTTGGGTGAATGGCTGGGCGTATAGTAGTTCATTTTTCTTATGCAGTTCATTTCAAAATGTGCGCTGCACAGGAACCCCAAAGCATCCTGATGGGCTTCTGTCATGTGCCCCTTGTCCACCATTCTGGTGAATGCAGTGATTCCTGCTGCAAGCAACATGAACACCCTCTGGAGCTTTATCTCTTGTGCCCACACTGCAACCCCCATTTGGCCCCATATGACATGGTTGACCACCGGCATCTTCAACAACCCACAGTTAACTGGGGTTTCATACCTTTTAGCAGTGTCATCCATTATCAGCACTTGGAGCTGATGGGAGAGCATATAATTGATGGTAGTTGTCAACTCCTCCCCCAATGGCTCCCCTGCTTCTCTGGGGATCGCAAACTTTGCAGCCAGGTTAGGTATAAAAACCTCTTTCCCTTCACCCTTTGGGCTCTGTTCAGCCACTACCTGACATCAGTATACACCTGAGCCGGCAAACCCTCCTCCTCCATGAGTGGGCAATCATGCAGTCCTATTCCAGGTGCTGCTGGCACAGGCTCACCAACAGCCTGGCGTGAACACCACTCCTCCTCCTGGAGTGCGTCCTTATCAAGCATCCTCTGCAGTAGAAGCTCGATCTGGGAGAACCGTGAGCAAACGGACTCCCCTTGCGGAGGAGAAACCTCCAGGCCTGACTGAGCGTCAATGGGCCTAGCAGATTTTGATGTGGCCTTACGCCCCACCCGGGCATAAGGTCCCGCACAGGAGACTCGTGACTAAAATTAGAGCAAATGGTATTGGGGCTAGGGTGTTGACATGGATAGAAAATTGGTTGGCAGACCGGAAGGAAAGAGTAGGAGTGAATGGGTCCTTTTCAGAATGGCAGGCAGTGGCGAGTGGAGTGCCGCAAGTCTCGGTGTTGGGGCCGCAACAGTTTACCATATATATTAATGATTTGGAATAGGGAATTAGGAGCAACACTAGTTTGCAGATGACACAAAATTGGGTGGCAGTGTGAACTGTGAAGAGGATGTTAGGAGGTTGCAGGGGGACCTAGACAGGTTGAGTGAGTGGGCAGATGTGTGGCAGATGCAGTATAATATAGATAAATGTGAGGTTATCCACTTTGGCGGCAAAAACAAGGGGGCAGATTATTATCTCAATGGGGTTAGGTTAGGTAAGGGAGAGGTACAGCGAGACCTGGGTGTCCTTGTACACCAGTCACTGAAAGTTGGCGTGCAGGTACAGCAGGCAGTGAAGAAAGCTAATGGAATGTTGTCCTTCATAACAAGAGGATTTCAGTACAGGAGTAAAGAGGTTCTTCTGCAGTTGTATAGGGCTCTGGTGAGACCACATCTGGAGTATTGTGTACAGTTTTGGTCTCCTAATTTGAGGAAGGACATCCTTGTGATTGAGGCAGTGCAGCGTAGGTTCACGAGATTGATCCCTGGGATGGCGGGACTGTCATATGAGGAAAGATTGAAAAGACTAGGCTTGTATTCACTGGAGTTTAGAAGGATGAGGGGAGATCTTATAGAAACATATAAAATTATAAAAGGATTGGACAAGCTAGATGCAGGAAAAATGTTCCCAATGTTGGGTGAGTCCAGAACCAGGGGCCATAGTCTTGCGAGCTGGCAGTTGACTAACGACTTGTGGGCTCACACACACACCATCACACATACACACACATACAGACACTCTCCATCTCACTCACACACACACACACACAATCCATGACACACTCACAGCCATACACAGACACCCTCCATTTCACACACACATCCTCACAGCCACCCTGTATCTCACACACACTCACTCACACACACTCACACACACATGACATATATATGACAGTAAAACTCTCTTGAATCTGTTCATGAGGTTGAGCGCAGCCTCTCCACTGAGCGGGACTTCCAAAGTGAGCAGGACTTCTGGAGTGAGCGGGATTTCTGGAGTGAGCGGAACTTCCGGAGTGAGCGGAACTTCCGGAGTGAGCGGAACTGCCGGAGTGAGCGGAACTTCCGGAGTGAGCGGAACTTCCGGAGTGAGCAGGACCTTTGGATCAAGCAGAGTGCTGAGCCAACAATCAAATCCATTGCATTTCAAGTCAAGCGTAGTGAGTGCAGGACCAACAATCCAATCCATTCCATTTCAAGTCAAGCACAGTGAGTGCAGGGCCAACAATCCATGTCATGTCATGTCATGTCATGTCATGTCATGTCATGTCGAGTCAAGTCGAGCAAACAATCCAATCCATTCCCAGTCAAGTCAAGTCAAACACAATGAGTGCAGGACCAACAAACCAATCCATTCCATTCTAGTTCAAGTTGTCAAGTCAAGCATAGTGCGAGGAGGGCCAACAATCCAATCCAATCCATTCCATGCCAGGTCAAGCACAGTGAGTGCAGGGCCAACAATCCAATCCATTCCATTCAATTTCAAGTCAAGTTAAGGACAGTGAGCGCAGGACCAACAATCCAATCCATTCCATGTCAAGTCAAGTCAAGTCAAGCAGGGTGATTGCTGGGCCAACAATCCAATCCAATCCAATCCATTCTATTTCAAGTCAAGTCAAGACAAGCACAGTGATGCAGGGCCAACAATCAAATCAATTCCATTCAATTTCAAGTCACGTCAAGTTAAGCACAGTGAGTGCAGGGCCAACAATCCAATCCATTCCATTTTAAATCAAGTCAACCACAGTGAGTGCAGGGCCAACCACACATACTCACACACACACTCACACACACGCACACACACACACACACACCCAACCTGCACCTCTCACACACACACACACAGACCATATATATGACAGTGAAACACTCTTGAATCTACTCACATGCCTGAGCGCAGCCCCTCCACTGAGTGCGACTTCTGCAGTGAGTGGCTCTTCTGCAATCAGCACGCCCTCTG
Organism: Raja brachyura; assembly: GCA_963514005.1. The sequence continues at coordinate 146,244,223 of OY740781.1, forward strand.
CACTCAGCAGAACTTATGCATCAATCAGTGCAACCTCAACGGAACTTACGCAATCAGCGCAACCTCTCCACTAAGCGAAACTTACGGAATGAGCGGGACCTTTGGACTAAACACAGTGGGGGCTAACAAAGCATTTCTTCCTTCCAAACACAGTGGGGGCTAACAAAGCATTTATTCCTTCCAAACACAGTGGGGGCTAACACAGTATTTATTCCTTCCAAACACAGTGGGTGCTGACAATGCATTTCTTCCTTCCAAACACAGTGGGGGGCTAACAAAGCATATTTTCCTTCCAAGCACAGTGGGGGCTAACAAATCATTTATTACTTCCAAACACATTGGGGGTTAACAATCATTTATTCCTTCCAAACACAGTGGAGGCTAACAAAGCATGTATTTCTTCCAAACACAGTGGGGACTAACATATCATTTGTTCCTTGCAAACACATTTGGGGCTAACAAATCATTTATTCCTTCCTAACACAGTGGGGGCTAACAAAGCATTTATTCCTCCCAAACACAGTGGGAGCTAACAAATAATTTATTCTTTCCAAACATAGTTGGGGCTAACAAAACATTTATTACTATAACACACTGTGGGGGCTAACAAAGCATGTATTTCTTCCTAACACAGTGGGGGCTAACAAAGCATCTCTTCCTTCCAAACACAGTGGGGGGCTAACAAAGCATATTTTCCTTCCGAACACCTTGGGGGCTAACAAAGCATTTCTTCTTCACAAACAAAGTGGGGGCTAACAAAACATTTATTGCAAGCACATTGCTGGCTAACAAATTATTGCAAGCACATTAAGGGTTAACCAATCATCATTCATTGCAACCACATTGCCCCCCACCCCCCTAAAAGGGGCGTTTCCTTCATCATGGTGATTGACAGATGATAGGACCAATCAGCTGGTCTCAAGATTTTATAAACATTCACAACTTTTTTATTTTTCAGTGATCAGAAAAATCCTTGGGGCTGCTGCAGCGGAGGATGACTGTGAGTATGATTGCCAAAAATCATAGCGATATACGGTAGCGTTTTATTTTCTAAAATCAAGTAACAACGTAGAGAGGAAGTGGTCAAGATGAGACTTTTAGTATAATAATAGATGACCTTATAAGAAAATGAATGCTCTATTTCTTGAAAACACAAGAAATCCTCCTCAGGAAGACCAAATTGCTGGGAATTTTCCATAGTTAGCTTTGCTCAGAAGTATGGATCCGAGGGACAGGACTACCTATATTTTCCTGGCTCCTTACACCAACCTACAGTTCCACCACAACTAAGGATCCTTAGCTACAAAAAATAGCAGAGGGATTGTTCTTCCAAATATATGTTGTCTGGAAACATCTGACAGATCTTCTCAGTGCACAGCTAATGAAGACCTCATGATGGTCTTCTCCTCTTCTTAGGGGGTCATGTCAAGGATGGCTTGCTTGCACTCTAGTTCTGATGTAACTAATTATGTCAACATGGAACCTTGCAGCCTCTGCCACAGGCAGGAAGGGAGGCTCGTGGTACAATGGTGGGTGGTTAATTTAGAAGGCAATTAATTACTGTATTTCTACTAATTACATTGTGCTTTTGGCTGCTCCAATATATGGACCTGAGATTCTCAGTGCCATTCTTCTCTACTTTAGGCTGATGTTTAGTTTACTGTAGAGATACAGCGTGGAAACAGGCCCTTCGGCCCAATGATTACCCATTCATACTAGTTCTGTTATCCCTGTTTCACATCCTACACACTAGGGACAATTTACAGAAGCCAATTAAGCTACAAAAGTACATCTTTGCAATATGGGAGGAAACCGGAGCACTTGGAGCAAGAGTCAAGAGTCAACTGTGTTTAATTGTCATATGTACTGGGTACAGAACAAATAAGTTCTACATACATGCTGACACAACAACTCAACAAATACATGTATAACAAACATTAATACAATAAATTATGGATAGACATAAGATGCTGGAGTCACTCAGCAGATCAGACAGCACCTCTGGAGAAAAGGAATAGGTGACATTTCAGACTGGGTCTGAAGAAGGGTCTCGACCCAAAAGTCACCTATTCCTTTTTTCCAGATAGACTGTCTAACCCGCTGAGTTACTCCAGCATCTTGTGTCCATCTGCAGTTCCTTCCTACACAATAAATTGTACCGGGACGGGACTTTAGAAAAAATGCTGATATTGGTTAACATATCCTGCTTGTGAATTAGTGGATTCTGGAGAATGTGCATTGATGGTATATCTCTGAGTCATATACAATATGGAAACATGCCTTTTGATCCACTCAACCCATGCAAGCTATCCATTTGTATAAACTCCACCTTCATCCTATTTTATTTTGCACATTCTGATTAATTCTCTCTGATTCTACTATTCACTTCAACACTAGCTGCAATTCAGTGGCCAATTAACCTACAAACGCGTGCATCTTTGGGATATAAGTGGAACCCAGAGGAAATCAGAAGAATATGTAAATTCCACAAAGGCATCAGCGGAGGTCAGGAGTGAACCCGAGTCACTTGATCTGTGAGCCAGCAACTCTTCTAACTCGGGGGGCAGGCATCTTTGCCCCTAAGTAGACCAGCTTTTGTGTTAGGTTTGAGGTTTTGATTTACATTCTTTTTTTTTCCCCAGCCATCTTAACACAAAACATAGAACATAGAAGAGTTGCCTCTATTCCCTGCACATCCATATGCTTATTCAAATGTCTCTTGAACACCACTATTGTATCTGCTTCAACCACCACCCCTGGCAGCACGTTCCAGTCATTCACCACCCTCTATGTAAAAAAAAACTTGCCCTGCACATCTCCTTTAAACTTTGCCCTTCTCACCTTAAATCTGTGACCTCTAATATTAGGTTTTCCAATCCTGGGAGAAAGCTTCAGACTGTCAATCCTATCTATGCCTCTCATAATTTCATATACTTCTATCAGGTCTCCCCGCATCTTCTGACGTTCCAGAAAACAATCCAAGTCTGTCCAATCACTCCTAATAGCTAGTACCTCCTAATCCATGCATTATTCTGGTAAATTCCTCCGCACCTTCTCCAAACCTGCCACATCCTCCCTGTAATGTGGTGACCAGAACTGCATGCAATACTCGAACCAAAGTCCTATAAAACCCAAATCATGACTTCCTGACTCTTATACTCAAGGCCCCAATCTATAGAAGCAAACATATCTTTATCATTGAGGTGTTGCTACTTTCAGGGAGTTAAGAACTTGGAACCGAAGATCCCTCTGTACATCAATGCTGTTAAGGGTCATGCCATTAATTGTATATTTTCCCTTTACATTTGATCATTTCAGCTCCCAAAGTGCAACACCTCACACGTGCTCGCAACAAAAAGCTTTTCACTGTATCTCGGTACATGACTAAACCGAACTAAATAAATACATGGGATGTTCCCCGTCTCCTCCCACAGCTTTCATTTCCTCCATTCCATCATGTTGTGTGCAGCCCATTGAGAACCGTTTTCATCATTTTCTCATCAGTGCTTAAGCAAGTATTGAAAACCACATGAGGTTGTGTTAGGGCCCATTAAGACCATCCCAGGTTCTATATCAGCAGATTTTTTGGATGGAGGTTTTGTGCCTTTTAGTCATTTCATTTGTCTTTACAAAATTTGAATAAGCATCCATATTAAACACTGCACTTGATTAGCCCTATGATAAACTACCCAATTCATGGCTCTCTAATCTTTAATTGCCCCTTGAACCTAATAACTTGCTAAATCATTTCAGTTAATGATCAATCGTGTTTATGGTCCTGGAGTTACATATGAATTAAACTGGGTAAATTTGGTGGATTGATTATAATTTCTTGATATTGCATTTTCATTCTACAGTTATTGAATTACTTGAATTCAAATTTCCCACATGGGTCTCAGAATCAAACTATGGATCAATAGCTCCAACTTCTGAACAAGAATGCAGTAACTTGTTTGTGCTGCCACTAAATTCTCATATAAATTGATAAACTGGAAACAATTCTCTTCAGGTTGGGTGAAGGGATATAAAAACATCTTAAAGACTAGCCTGAAATAATGCCAAATTAACTTCTACAAACGAGAACAGTTTCCTGTGGATAAGGAAATGCAATTAGAAACTCCCCATTCAGCTATCTCCAAGTACAAAGTTTATCACATCACTGAGATTAAATGTGAATGGTCACTACAGAAATAGTAATTGAGTCATACAGCACGGAAGCTTGCCCTGGGGCAGAACTCGTCCACGCCGACCAAGATGCCATTCTAAAATAATCCCATTTTCCCACATTTAACTCATATCCATCTAAACTTTTCCTATGTGTAGGAAGGAACTGCAGATGCTGGTTTAAACCAAAGATAGACACTAAATTCTGGAGTAACTCAGCAGGACAGGCAGCATCTCTGGAGAGAAGGAATGGGTGACGTTTTGGGTCGAGAATCTTCTTTACCCATGTATCTGTCTTAATCTCTTTTAAATGGTGTTATTGAACATGGCTCAATCATTTCTTCTGGCAACTCATTCTATATACGTACTTCCCTCTGTGTGAAACAGTCGTCTCTCAGGTCCATATTATACCATTCCCACTGACCGTAAACCTATGCCCTCTACTTCTTGATGTTCCAGGATCGGGAAAAAAATACTCTGTGCATTCACCCTATCTATACCCCTCAGGATAATATACACCTCTATATGATCACCGCGGCTGACCATAGCCCATGGCTGACGGAACGTGGGACGTCGAGCCTGCGGTCGAGATCGGAGCCATGGGGCTGGGGCCTGGGTCAGTGCCACGGAGGTGTCCAGTGAAGACCCGCCGGCAATAGTGGAGAGGTCGATATGGCAGTCGATGGGGGCGCCGACCGATTGACGAGGACAGTCACGTGGAGTGAGGACGCTGCTGCAGAGGGAAGGAACAAAGGAGGACCTGGCGTGGGGGGACCACCATGAGGGAGGGGGAAGAACAATGCACAATGCAAACCCGGCATGGTGGGGTCGCTGTGAAGGAGGTTGGGGAGGGGGAGAACAAAGGAGGTCCTGGTGCAGATACTGTGTATACTTTGTAACTTTGTCAGCGCCCATATGTGGCTACTATTTGCATTCGTCGGCTATGCAAGCAAAGAATTTCACTGTGACTTGTCACATGTGACAATAAAGTATTCATTCATTCACCACTCAGCCTTGATAGACCCAAAATGCTGGAGTAACTCAGCGGGTTGGGCAGCATCTCTAGAGATAAAGAATAGGCAAAGTTTCGGGTCGAGACCCTTGTTCGGAATGAGAGTCAGGGGAGAGGGAAACTGTCCTGGGTAAAAGACTATGTGTATCAAACCCTATCCATTCCTGTCATGATTTTATATACCGGTACCTTTATATGGTCACCCTTCAGCCTTCTGCGATCTAAGGAATAAAGTCCTAGCCTGCCCAACCTTTTCCTATAGAATCAGGCCCTGGGAACATCCTTGTAAGTCTACTCTGAACTCCTCTCAACTAAATGCCATCTTTTTTATAGCAGAATGACATAAACTGAACACAACACACCAAGTGGTGCTTCACCATCATATAGTGCAACTGCAAAAAGACATTCCGACTCCTATACTTTTTTTAATGTCTCTCTGTGTGTCTTGTGTGGGGGTTGTGTGTGGGGGTTGTGTGTGGAGGTGGTGTAGAGGGGTGGTGTAGGGGGGTGGTGTAGGGGGGGTGGTGTAGGGGGAAACTGCTTTGGTCGCCTCCCCCACAGAGAGACGACTTTTTCCATGTCGCCTCCCCCGTGGCCTAATATCGGGGATTGGGCAACCTTTCCCGGAGAAGCGCCCGGAACTTCAGCGGCGGGCGCAGCTTGGGCTCTCATCGCGGAGCAGGCGAGCCGTCACTGGGGGTCGCCGGAGGGGAGTGCTCCGTTTGCTGGCCTGCGGCAGCCTGAAGCCACAGTTTGCAGAGCTCCAGCTGGTGCGGCATCCGCAGCCTGGGATCCCTTGTTGGGGACCCGAGAGGAGAAGAATTTCCGACCGCTGGCCCGCGGCGTACTTCTATTGCGGGCGCAGTGGGGATTTACCATCAGGAGTGGGGTCCCTTTCCGGGGACCCTTGGAGAGGAGCTCTGACCGCCGGCCCTGCCACCTGCGGTGCTTCTGGCTGCGGCGAGGTGGGAACATTAAATGTTTGACCGCCAGCCTGCGGCCGACACCAACCTGAAGCCACGGTCTCTGGTGGGGAGGCACCGATTCAGGACTTACCTGGACTTTATCTGGACTTTGCCTTGTCTGAACGTCTGGACGCCTGCAGCGGCAGCTGCGGAGGGTTGAGGTCCCAACCACGTGGGAAAATGCAGGAGGACTGGCCAAATGTTGTGCCTTCCACCACAGTGATGAATGCTGTGGTGGATGATTGTGTTAAAATGTTTTATTGTATTTTTGTGTGTTCTTTTTCATTGTTCCGCTGCTGGCAAATTCATTTCACTTGCACTATGTGCAAGTGACGAATAAAACTGATATTGATATTGATCTTGATACTCACTGCTCTGACTGAGGCAAACCCCAGCATGGCAAAGCCTTCTTCATCACCCTGTTTACCAATGATGCCACTTTTAAGGGAACTCATGTCCCTTTCTTCTACAACACTACCAATCACTACAAAAGTCTTACCTTTGATTGACTTCCTCCTTCTCTGGTTTGACTTTGAATTCTCATCTGAAAATGGACACCTTTCCAAAACTTGTTGGTCTCGGAATTACTAAGGAATCTCTAGGTACTCAAGCCAAGTAGAAATTGCACTAATCAAAAATAAAAACACACAGTAAAAACATAACGTGACCTTTTATGTCAAGTGACAAAAGATTAAATGGTTAAAATCACATTAATTTCTGAGACTTTATATATATAGTCAAGAGACTGCAGATGCTGGAATCTGGAGCAACAAGCAGTCTGCTGTAGGAACTCAGTTACTCGATTGCAGTCTGCAGTACCTATTTTATAAAATACTAGAATAAGTGGGACCCGTTGGGTCCCATGTTCACACGGGAGGGCTGGTACCCTAACACAATATTCCACCTCTCCACCAATTCCAATATTGGTAGCCAGTGGGGGGTGGGGGGGGGCTTTCTGGAACGCTAGTATGGGTGTTGTGGGCTGATGGGACTGGTTTTCAGAGGACTAGTATGCACATTGTGGGCCAAATGGATTCTTGGGGTGGCAGCTCAGTCACTCAAACCTGATGTACTGGCAGCTCACTCACGGCTGGTGGGCTGGCAGTTGACTCACAGCGAATCCTTGAAATTCCATTTCAAGCAGGGTGCAAGGCCACCAAATTCAAATGCACTTTCCTACCATTTCAAGCAGGGAGCAAGGCCACCAAATCAAATGCAGTTTCCTACCACTTCAAGCAGGGTGCAAGGCCACCAAGTTCAAGTGCAATTTCATACCACTTCAAACATGGTGCAAGGCCACCAAATTCAAATGCAATTTCATACCATTTCCTGCAGGGTGCAAGGCCACCACATTCAAATGGAGTTTCATACCATTTCAAGCAAGGTGAAACCACCATAAAACCACCATAAAACTGCACAAAACACCACAAAACACCACACTAACAGTTCAGTAGACATTCAGTGTGTTCAGTTGATTCACAGCTCCGACAGTCGTGAACTCTCCCTCCCCCATCTTGCCGAGACTGAGCCACACCCACACTTCTGTGTTTTATAATCCCTCCCCCTCCCACTGGAAGGGGCATGGCCTTCATGGCGTGATTGACAGCAGAGAGATTCTCAACATTTTTTAAACACTAATAATACTGTTATTTTTCATTGATGGGAAGAATCATCTGCACCAGATGAGCGTAGGGGAACTGAGTAAGATGGCCAAAAATTACAGCCATAAGTGTTGAGTTATATCTAAAATCAATATACAGTGCAAACAGGAAGTTGTCACGTTTAGATTTTTAATCGTGCTTTAGTTCAAACCAACCACCACCAACCATTTGCTGTGCTTTAGTTCAAACTGACCACATCTAACCATTTGCTGTGCTTTAGTTCAAACCAACCACCACCAACCATTTGCTGTGCTTTAGTTCAAACCAACCACCACCAACCATTTTCATTTTCAAACCACATTAAGGGCACTCATGGTCAGTAAAATCACACTCACAGTTTAGTAGACATGTGTTCAGTGTTATTCACAGCTCAGACAGAGAGACATGACCCTCTCGCATCCCCCATCTTGTAGAGACTGACTGAGGCACTCAACACTTCCGGGTTTTATAGTCCCTCCAGAATTGGCGTGGCCTTCAGGAGAGAGAATCTCAACATTTTTTAAACACTAATAACTCTTTTATTTTTCATCGATGGGAAAAATCCTCTTGTCCTGCGCAGTGGAGGGGGACTCTGAGTAAAATGACCAAATATCACAGCTGTAAGTGGCAACGTTTTTTCTAAAATCAATACACAGACCAACAGGAAGTGGTCAAGATCACACTTTTAGTAATACAGATATCATTCCAATAAAATCTAAAAATCACATTGGATGTGCAAAAACGTGATTGTATGCAATCAAAAGTTATTCCAAATGTGAATCCTATTCAGTCCCAAGGAATTTAGACAGGAGATTTTCTAGATGGTTCTTTATTAGCCTATAACTTGTTCTAGTATCAGTGCCTAATCTTAAGTGAGTGGCCCTTTTAACGTCAGACCTTGTCATAACTGGGTGGGAGATTACATCCAGTGGAGTGTTAGAGTAATATTAATAACAAATATAATTGTTGTTAATTATAGTCATAAGTACAATGAATAGAAATAAATGGAAAGATGTCAAAGCTCTGGTGAATACACAGCCTTTTACCGAGGGTAAGGAATCAAAAATAAGAGACATATGTTTAAGATGAGAGGGACAAGATTATCAAACTCTATCTTGCACTAAATGTTGTACCCTTTATCGATTTATTTGTGCACTGTGGTTGGCTTGTTTGTAATCATATATATAGTCTTGTCTTTGACTGGATAGCATGCAAACAAAAACATTTCATAGAATCATGGAGTCATTGAGTGTGGAAACAGGCCCTTTGGCACAACTTGCCCAAGCCGACCAACATGCTCCATCAATTCTAGTCCCACCTGCCCGTGTTTGGTCCACATCCCTCCAAACCTGTCCTATCCATGTACCTGTCTAACTGTTTCATAAATGTTGGGATAGTCACTGCCTCAACCACCTCCTCTGGCAGCTTGTTCCATACACCCAGCACCATTTGTGTTAAGGTGAGGGGAACAAGATTATCAAACTCTATCTTGCACTAAATGTTTCACTGTACAACTTTTCATTGGAATGCATGAATCTACACCATTCTCTTTCATTTATAATAAATTGTTGTGCTATTGAAAACATTGCCTGCAAGGGTGGCAAAAGCAGATTCAATCAGAAATTACGAAAGGGAATTCACTATGAAGTTGAAGGACAAATAATTGCAGGGCTATGGGGCATAGATGGGGACAGGGATTAATTGGCTGGTTTCATTTCAAAGAACATGCAGAAGTGCCACTGGTACAATGTCCTTCTTTGCTGTAAGATTCTATATAATTCTATAATATGGAATTAATTAAAAGTTAGGGAATAAGTTATTTAGTATTTAATTATGGCTACAGATATATTTAAATCAGTACATTTTTGGAATTCTTGAGCATTTGAAAAGACGTTAAGCTGGAAAGGGTGCGGTGCCACCTGGTGGCGCCCGTAATGGCCGCCTCGCCAGCAGTCTGTCTTGTCCCTTCTCTGTTTTTATTATTTTAAGTATGTGTTGTTTTAATGCGTCGGTAAGTTTTATGTGGGGGTGTGGGGAAGGATTGGGGGAAACCTTTTTCAGTCACTTACCTCGAAGGAGATGCGATTTTTCTCCGTATCGCATCTCCGCCCCACCCCTTTGCAGCCTACAATGAGTGGAGCGGCCTTTCCGGGAGACCGGCCCATAGCTTCAAGCCGCGAGGGCGGCACCGACTTATCATTGCGGAGCCTGGGATCTTTTGCGGAGAATCGGCAGTGTTGGAGCTCTGATTGCGGGGCCTGTGGACTTAACACTGTGAATCAGCGGTCTCCGGTAAGAAGCGGCCGACTTGGGAGCTCCATGCCACGGACTGTTCCGATCCGTCCCAATGCCGGATTTTTGATCATCCCGACGAGAGGGCTTGACCAGCGGACCGTCGGCAACGGCCCGGTTCAAAGGATCCGACCATGGGTGAACAAAGGAGGGAGATGACTGAACTTTATTGTCTTCCATCACAGTGAGGAATGTTGATTCCACTGTGGTAGATGTTTATGTTAAACTATTTTATGTGCTGTGTGTATTTTTGCTTTTTACTTAGTATGGCTGTATGGTAACTCAAATTTCACTGTACCTTAATTGGTACATGTGATAATTAAATTAAATTGAATCTTAAAGATTACGAGAAATGTTGTTAGGACTAGAGGGGCTGAGCTATAGGGAGAGGTTGTGCAGGCTAGTATATTCCTTGGAGCAGAAGAGGCTGAGGGGTGATCATATAATGGTAAAATTATGAGGGTAATAGTTGGGGTGAATGCCCAGAGTCTTTTACCCTGCGTGAACAAATCAACAACCAGAGGACATAGGTTTAATGTGAGGGAAAGATTCAATAGGAACCTGAGGGGAAACTACTTCACTCAGAGGGTGGTGATAATATTGAACAAACTGCCAGAATAGGTTGTTAAGGAACTATAACAGCATTTAAAATACATTTAGCTAGGTACACGGAAAGGAAAGGTTTTGAGGGATATGAGCAAAACATAGGCAAATGGAACTAGCTTAGATAAGGCATCTTAGTTGACATGTTCAAGATGGGCCAAAAGGCCTGTTCCCGTGCTGTATGAATCTAGGACTGTGAAATTAATTTGCTACTTCCTGGGAGCGAAGGTTTCGTTGGTGGCTTCCTGCAATAGTTTTATTTGCCTACATACAGCAGGTCTTGCACAACATAACATTGTGTAGATTGCAGAAGCCATTGAATAGGCCAGATCACAGAGGTTGGGTTGTTGAGATAGGTCTGGGTGGGACACAAACAGTTGTGGAAGTGTGAAAGGAGGGGAAGGTCTGAAATCAGGGGCATCAAGTGAAGGGGGCTGCATGTGACAAAGGAACACAAGGAAAGAATGAAAGTTGAGGGAAGACATGTTGTGGATGGAAGGAAAGTTAAGGAAGATATAGCATCAAAGGAAAGGGATTAGAGGAAAGGGACTTTGATGAAAGCGATGAAAGAGAATGGATATCAAATGAAGGGTTGTATGAACAGATTTATTAGAAGTTGGACACATGGAGATTGGGAATACTACTAGTTGGTTTAGACAAATACGTTTGCCGTGGTCTGTGGGAGATACATACAGGCACCTGAGCATACATCAAGGGGAACGTACCAGCCAGAGGATTGAAGCCCAGTTCTCTGACCACTGAGGAGGTAAGACAGATCTTCTTTCACCAAAGCTCCAGAAGGTTAGAATGCATAGTTCATCCCTATCCAGGGCTAGCTATCTGGATACAAAATTGGCTTCATGAACATCAGCAGAGGGTGGGAGGTTGTTTACAGACTGGAGTCCTGTGTTAAGTAGTGTGCCTGAAGGGCCTGACCCACTTGCATGCGATTGCATGCGTTTGGCGCGACCAAACGGAAGCGGAGTTTGTGCTAAAGTTTGCGGTAAGTGCGCGGTAAGTTCGAGCTAAATTCGCGTGTGACGTAATTCGCGTCATGCTCACCAATCAGCTGGGCAGGAGGCGGGCCGACTGAATTTGGGCGTCACACGGCGTCGGGCAGTGACGTCATCACGCAATGGCACGCCGGGCGGTGATGTCATCGCGCAACGCCACAAGCTAGGCGTACGCTGTCAAGACATTGCGTACGACGTCAAGACGCCGCATACGCCGTCAAGACGCTGCGTACACCCTGAATGCGCCTGCAGGCCAGAAGGCCGTTGGCGCGCGGAATTTTCGGACAGTGCGGGATTTTCGGAGCCCCGCGCGATGTCAGGACCAGCCCCGCACAACTCCATATGCCTCCACGCTTCGAAGTGGGACCGGCCCCGCGCGGCCCGTATGCCTCAAGCGACCACGTTTGGTCGCTTCAGACGCATGCAATCGCATGCAAGTGGGACTGGCCCTTCAGGGATTGATACTGGGCCCATCACTGTTTGTGATTTATATCAATAATTTGGATGAGAACATACAAGGCATGATTAGTAAGTTTCCAGATGACACTGAAGTAGATTGTATCGTAGACAGTGAAGATGGTTATCACAAATTACAGCAGGTAGTTGGTCAGTTGGGTAAGTGGGATGAGGAATGGTTAATGGAATTTAATGCAGATAAGTGTGAGGTGTTGGATTTTTGACAGTCAAACCAGGGCAGGAACCTCACAGTGAATGGTAGAAACCAGGGAAATGTTGTAGAGCAGAGCCATCTAGGAATACAGGGATCTATTTCCCTGAAAGTGGTGCCCTAGGTTGATAGGGTGGAAAATAAGTATTTTGGTACATTGGCCTTCATCAGTCAGGATATTGAGCATAGATGATGGGATGTTATGTTACAGCAGAACAAAATGCTGGTGAGGCCACTTTGGAGTACTGTGTTCAGGTTTGGTCACCCTGCTATAGGAAGGATGTAATTAAATACAGAGAAGACTTACGAGGATGTTGCCAGGGCCTGCGCTACAGTAAAAGGTTGGGCAGGCTAGGACTTTATAGTTGGAGCGCAGAAGGCTGAGCAGTGATCTTATAGAGGTTTATAATACCATGAGATTAATCAATAGGGGGTTTTACCAGGATGAAGAAATCAAAAACCAGAGAACACGGATTTAAGGTGAGAGAATGTAGAAGAAAAATTAATTATACTTAATTATGGGTGGAATTAAATAAGGTAACAAAAGGGTGTGCGGATGTAGCAATTGGCATCCCTTGTTGACCAGCTGCAGAGAAGTTCATGAGAATTGTGCAAAACATGTTTCAGACAAGTTGTCGCCTAGAATGTGTTTATTGTGTGGGAATGCGAAGCATTGTTAAACATAACACAACAGCAATAGATGGGTAGACCACCTGCGCCCCCTGCCGCTACTAGCGCAGAAACGTTGCAGACAATGGGGGCTTATGATTGGCTCGGGGAGGGGCCAGTGACACGATCTGCTTGAAATATGAGATAGAATGATGTCAAGATGCCCTTGTACTATGAGGCAAGATTGTGGAGAAGAAAAATAAAAGCATAGGTGCTGGGTAGCATGCTGAGTAATTGTAGGGTGACTTCGAGGCTCGCGGACGGAATAAAACCTGTGAGTGCAAACTGTAAAAAGTGTATTATAAGAAACTGGCTGCGGAAACCTGACTTTTGTTTTACAGACTTTGAAAAGAACATGCGAAACTACAGTAGTCGATCGGATAAATCTGATCCTACTGGTAGTAAAAGGCCTAAGGAAAAGAAAGAGGTGGTCCAGGAAGGAAAAAGGCAGATAAGTAAGAAGACTGTCAAGGTGATAAAAAAAAGATCATAAGACACAGGGAAAAGGCAGGAGATCCCATTGTCCCACCAAAATCGCCAGTTGACGATGCAGAAACTGGAGATGACCGATATGTGGTAACTTTTAGTAGCGATCTGCATGATTGGTCAAATGGAGATTGGCCAAATGGGAGAAGTTTTAAGCTATCTCTGATCAAAAAATTGGGAAGAGGTAACTAAACGAGGAGAAGGGGACCCCAAGTGGGATGTCCTTTATTTGATGCTCTTTTATGCAAAATGGACTGAGATAGCGAAAATAAACCAACCCCCAAAAGAAGGTGGAAAAGAAGGAGATAACAGGTGATAAAAAAAAGTGGGAAATAAAGGGTTTGCAACCAGGGTCCTGGCTCAGGAACATGGAGGCGGAAAAAGACCGGTTGCCTATTATTCCGTGGCTTTGCCAGCTGTAATAAATGGCATGCCAGCCTGCTTGAGAGCTGTAGCGATGACAGCTACGATGATAGAAAAATCATTCCCCATCGTTCTTGATCACCCATGTGTAGTGACTGTTCATCATGCCATGATGTTGCTATTGAACTCTACAGTTACACAGCATTTCACAGCCACTAGAAGAACAGGATATGAAGTCATCCTTTTATCACATCCTAACTATACTTACCAGCGACCGCCTGCTGTAAACCCAGCTATTTTTGTACAACTGCCAGGAGAAGGATGTGACCATGATTGTCTATTACTTGCAGAAGCCACTGACACCCCTGGCCGAACTTACAGAGTCCCCTGACCTGGTCCTATGTACTGATGGCTCTTCACACTGACCTAGCGATGACAGATTGTTAGCAGGATATGCAGTGGTCACGCCACACCAAGTGCTGGAGGCAGATGTTTTACAATCGGAACGTCTGCTCAGGCAGCTGAGCTGTGTGCCCTGACTTGAGCCTGCATATTGACAAAAGATAGAAGTGCTAATATCTACACTGATTCTTGCTATGCGTTTAGGGTTGTTCATGACTTTGGCAGTTATGGAAAAATAGAGGATTCATTACATCAGCAGGAAAGGCTATTAGACGATAAACTGCTCTTAAATTTACTGGATGCTATCCAATTGCCACAGCAAATCGCAGTTATTAAATGCGAGGCCCATACATCATCAGACGATGATGTATCCAATGGAAATAGATCAGCTGACAATGCGGCCAAACAGGTTTCCCTCCGGCAAATCCCACAATTGCAAGCGACTAAAATTGAGTCTGCGGCACAAATAAAGCTTCCGGTTAGCATTGATGTAGCCCGGTTACAGGATGACCAAAGCTTAGCATTGCTCCAGGAAAATAATTCCTGGAGCAAATCAGAATGTTATCAAGACCCCATTGTCTGGGTCCACCCAGATGGTCAGCTGGTTTTCCCCAGGAGCCCACGTTTGCCCCTGTCGCACCTGGCCTATGGACTGGCTCACATATTTAATAGGAAGGGGCAACTTGTGGGGCAACCTTTTCACTCAGAGGGCGGTGGGTATACGGTATTCATGAACTTTATAAATACTTTATTGTCACATGTGATGAGTGACAGTAAAATTCTTTGCTTGCATACCCAAGGTATGAAATAGTTGTCACATAAAGGGTGCTTACAAAGTTACAAGTCTCCGCACCAGGTCTGCCGTTAGTCAATCCCCTCTAACCCCCCCCCCCCCCCCCGCCCCCTCCCCCTCATGGCAGTCCCCCATGACAATCCTACCTGGGTCGAGCTGTCATATGAGGTAGGTACTATAAAAGAGGTACGTAGTTTAGGCATGTACTATAAAAGCATTTTGAAACCACTTGGACAGGTGCATGGATGGGAATAGTTCAGAGAAATATGGGACAAATGTGGGTAGATAGGACTAGCTTAAATGGGGTATTGTGGTCAGCATGAATGAGTTGGGCCAAAGGGCCTGTTTCCATGCTGCATGACTATGACTACGATGATAATGCATTAGCTGCTCTTAATTTATGCCTTGCATGATGCACAAATTATTTTTCTGCAAATAATACCAGAAAAATGCATTCTCAGATATTATCCCTGGTTTTTATGGAAGTGAGGAGTTAATTTTGTTATGTTTCCTTCATATTGCACTGTGAAATAATCCTGTCTACCCTATGTCCCCCTTTTCCACCGCTATTCCCCTGCACAACTACAGTCCTGTGGGCATTACTACCAATATTTTTCTGGTCTATCTTTCAAAAGACTTGTTTCTATTAAAAAAACTGATGGTTCATTACATGAGATGTGCTGAGATTAATTTTCTGCCTTTGTTAAGTGAGCTTTCATTGAAATTGATCATAATGCTAAACAACTGGTTTGAATGCCAAATCATCCTCAATTTTTTGAATAGTTCACATGCCACTAACAACAATTATGATTGAGAAAAGAACAATGTTCATAAAGGGCATCACGGTGGCACAACGGTGGAGTTGCTGCCTTACAGCACTTGCAGCGCCGGAGACCCAGGTTCAATCCCTACTATGTGTGCTGTCTGTACAGAGTTTGTACATCCTCCCTGTGACCGTGTGGGTTTTCTCTGAGATCTTCGGTTTCCACCCACACTCCATAGACGCACGAGTATGTAGGTTAATTGGCTTGGTGTATGTGTAAATTGCCCCTAGTGTGTGTTGGGTAGTGTTAATGTGCGGGGATCGTTGGTCAGTGCGAACTCGGTGTGTTGAAGGGCCTGTTTCTCTAAATTAAAATATACTAAACTAAAAAATGCCCTAATTTTAAAAGCATGACTTTTTTTTTAATTATATGTCAATTATCTCCAGAACAAAATTAAAAGATCACAGACATGAGTGGTAAATGTAAAAAAAAAAGAAATGGATTTCTACCTTAGAGCTGAGCCTGAACCATAAAAAATCCGCTATAATTCTCTTTCAAATAAAGCCATAAAAATATACATGTACCAGCAATCATCAACTGTGAAAAAGAGAACATTTTTAAGATCTTTGCCAACTTCAAAATTGGAAAGTTAAGGGGGGCACAGATGTATTTATATTACAGAAGATGGGAGAATAGAAAACACACACGCACACGCATACCAAACACGCACACACACAACCACACAAAGTATATTGTTGATTGATCTAACACATATTCTAATCTGCTAATGATATTAGCATTTGCTAAATAGTTAATTAACAAACAGATGTAAACAATGCAGGCCAGAAACTATGAGGAAAAAAACAGGGAGAAGGAAAACATGTAAAAGCTGGTGATGTAATGAGGAAAAGCAAGAAATTTAATGCTTAAACAGACAGAATACTGCTGCCTTCCCTAATGTTATGTTCTGACAGAATCCACCGCCACTCACAATAAAAGCACAATCAGTTCTCCGTGATCCCCAACATGGATGGGAAAGATGGTCAGCTGAAAGATGAGAAGAGGGAAAATATCGTCATGGATGATAGGAAGAAATTGGAGCAGAATTTAAGAAAACTGACGTGGAATTTTATGATGCAGAATGGGTGAGGAGAAACAAAGAAATGTCAGGTCTGATAATTAATGTCAAATAACAGAATGGTGTTTGAAATTAGGTGGAAAAATTACAATATTTGCCAGAGGTAAGGTGGGAAGAGATGTGCATTTGATAGTTGGTGTAAAATGGAAATACAATATTTGACCAGTATACATTTTATTACAAGAACTAGCTAGAGAGAGGTCCAGGAGAGAAAAGTTATCACAGGACCAAAGTGTTGAAGTAACTTAACTGGTCAGGCAGCCTCTCTGGAGAACATGGTTATGTGATGCTTTGGTTTGGCACAATCTACTGACTGATTGTGGTGAGGGGGGTGGAGGGGGAGGGGGGAGTGGGTGGGAGGAGAGGGTGGGGGGAGGGGTGGGAGGAGAGGGTGGGGTGGGGGGGTGGGGTGAGGGGGGTGGAGGGGGTGAGGGGGTGGAGGGGGTGATGGGGAGGAGGGGTTGGGGGTCGGGGTCAGGGGGGAAATGAGAAAGCTGGAAGAGAGGAGGGGCACTACAAAGACAGTCAAATGATAGATGGATACAGATGAGGAGTGTTTTGATTAACAGATGGTTGAACAAAGGCCAGAGATGAAAAGACAAAAAATGTGAGACAAGGAGACAAGGACAGATGAGGTTGGAATGGTGAAGCCAGAGGAAGGAATGTAGGTAGAAGTGGATTAGGGGAGGGGGGGAGAGGACAAATGAATGCAAATCTGGGTGAGTGCAGGAAACATAGAAACATAGAAAATAGGTGCAGGAGTAGGCCTTTCGGCCCTTCAAGCTAGCGTCTTTCAATATGATCACGGTTGATCATCCAAATTCAGCAGCCCGTTCCTGCTTTTTCCCCATATCCTTTGATTCCATAATGAGGATTCCGGAAAGTGAGGGACAGAAAAAGAGGGAGATTCCAGAGATGCTTTCTGACTAACTAAGTTACCTCAGTACTCTGTGTCTTTATGGTTCACAAGCCTTTGCAGTTCCTTGTATCTTCATAATTGAACCACGTTAAAATGAGGGATAGGGGAAAATTGGAAACAAGGTTAATGAATTTATCAACATTAGAGTTCAGGCAAAATTCTGTGGCAATTCATCACTTGACATTTCCAGACAAAGTGTATTGCCATCAAATTCAGTAAATGCAACAATATATCACCAAGATTAAAATAATGAATTAATACTTTATTTTCACAGATACCCAAAGCAGCTCAATACATGTGGATAAATGCTCACAGAAAGGCAACATGTGCAACTACAAAATGGCCATTTTACATTAAAGTTCAATTTAAAACATTTTGCAGATACCATGTGTCAGAAAGAAGAAACCATAGTGGTAAAATACAGATAAAAGCAATAGACTAATGTGTTATGTCACCTGACTCAACGCAGACTACACCAAGTCAGGTTAGAGATAATGCTGAGCAATACAGTGAACTCTGAATTTCCCGTTCACACTAGATTTGTACAAAGACAAGCTTGATAGTGTGAGGTACTGGAGCAGGGGTGAGGAATGGCTGGAAATGGGCATGCTGTCTCTATTAATGGAAAACGTTGAGAACATTAAATTGATCTATCATGAATGTCAGATTGTCCTCTTTCAGCTTGTGAGAGATATGTTTCTATATTACTATGTTAAGTAAATCTGAGTGCCATTTTCAATCGAGATTTCTGACAAAAACCTTTGGGCAAACCGAATCAATTGTACTGTGGCTGAAGTGACCCAGATAGGAAAAATGAAGCTGTTTAAATATGCTAGTATTGAGCAGCCCATCAGCGTACAAAGGCGCGCAAGTCAAATTACAGCAGTGAAGCATTTTCAGTGAACAGCACAGAGATGTCATATACAAATACACAGGAATGGAATGAGATGGTTCTTGAATATTTAATGCCTACACCCCAGTTATTTTTTGATACATCTATGTTATATGCAAGACCACAAGGGAAAGGAAGTGTGATTTATTTATACACTATTATTTATTGGGTTGAATTTAATATTATTATATGACGTGCAAATCCTATTTTCAAGGTCTAAGCACCAAGGGAATACAATTCGCTTGTAAGGAGCAACAGGAATTGCCTGTTTCTCTCTCCTGTTGGTAACCTATTAATGGCTCATTTATTCAATTTGAATGCATTATACTGTATCTTTAATCATTTTCTAACTTTAGCCTTATTTCCTATACTATTATTAATTAATCATGGATTGAAACTCTCTGAAAAAATTGCCTTGAGATGGATGCATGTGACAATCTGGCATCTTGCAGATTTGTCACAAGTTGCTGAGCGATTCGCACTGTAGTGTTGCTTACTTAGCAAAAATAGCACCTCACCTTTAACCTCCTTGTGTGTTTCAAGAAGTTGCTGCACTAACTTGTTACTTTTCCATTAAGCTCAGCACAGAAAGTTAAGGCTGTAATAAATTGCTGGAGTACCTTTTTTACCAACATGATAATTGTAAATCCTGCCATTCAAACATTCTACCCAACTAACTGCACAATCGAAGTGCAGAGTTGAATCTCTTCACATGATGAAATTGTATCCTGGTTTCATCCAGAGGTGATACATCTAATAGTGAAAAATGACTTTCGTAGAACACTAAGGTCCAGCTCCGATTTGTTGTGCATAGACAGCTGAAGTTTCAAATTTCTGCCATTTGGTCAGGAGGATTGGTTGCCTGATATCAAGAAACAACAAATGTCAACAAGGTAATTGGTCATTGATTAACTTTGCATAGTTACAAGACAAAAGAGACCACAGGTGCTGGAATCTGGAGCACAAAACATACTGATGGAAGAACTCAATGGGTCAAGTAGCATCTGTGAAGCCAAAAAGGTGTAAGTCAATGTTTTAAGTTGAGATCCTGCAATAGGATTACAAGGGTAAGCAAACGATTGCCAGTCCATTCACACTCCTACACTAAACTGTTTCTCTTTAGCCCACTCCATTGCTCATAGAGCCCAACCATATAATGGAAGAACAGTATCTCATATTTTTATTAAGTAGCTTATAACACAATGGTATGAACAATACATCTTCCAATTTAGTTAACCCGCAACCCTGGTGTGCTCTCCCATATGCACCCTCACCTCTCCATCTAGTTTTCTTCTCCCTTTTGTTCACCTATCCCATCTCATCCCTGCCCCCCTTGTTCCATCTGCCTTTCTGGTTTAATGTATTAACAGAAGCCTCTCTCTCCTGCCCCTCCCTCAGTTGGCTACATATTATAATTCCTATCTTTCCCCTCTTAGACGTGATGCTAGTTTGGATCTGAATTATTGCAATATAGTTTTAGCCTCCACAACTACTGCTTAACCTGATGAAGTCTTCCAGAATTCTGTTTGTTTTAACATATATATATATACACACACACACATGCACACATGCACTCACACACACCCACACCCACACCCACACCACCCATATATGCATATATTAATTGCATGGTTAATGTATGGTATATATATATATATATATATATATATATATATATATATATATATATATAATATATATCTATATTACTAAAAGTCTGATCTTGACTGCTTTTGGCTCGCTGTGCTCTCATTTCCGAGAGAACGCCGCCACCTACGGCCATCATTTTTGGCCAGCTCGCCCCCCTCCACCTTCCAGGAACAGAGGATTATTCCCATCGATGATAAATCAGTGATATATTAATTTTTTCAAAAAAATCACCATTCTCTCTGCTGCCGCTGCTGGAGGGAGGGGGAGGGACTATAAAACCAGGAGTGGTGTGCCTCACTCGGTCTCTGCAAGATGGAACAAGCCAGAGGGTTATGTCTCTCTGAGCTCTGAATAGCACTGAACACATGTCTACCCTACTGTGAGTGCCCTTAATGTGGTTTGAAAATGAAAATATGGTTGGTTTGAAGTAAAAAGGCACTGCCTGCAAATGGTGGCTTGGGTGCTATGGGTTGAAGTTAAAAAGGCACTACTGCAAATGGTGGCTTGGGTGATTTGGGCTGAAGTTAAAAGGCACTACTGCAAATGGTGGATTGCGTGTTTTGGGCTGAAGTTAAAAGGCAATACTCCAAATGGTGGCTTGGTGATTTGGGCTGAAGTTAAAAGGCACCACTGCAAATGGTGGCTTGGGTGCTTTGGGATGCAGTTAAAAGGCACTACTGCAAATGTTGGCTTGGGTGCTTTGGGCTGAAGATCAAAGGAACTACTGCAAATGGTGGCTTGGGTGCTTTGGGCTGAGTTTAAAATGCATTACTGCAAATGGTGGCTTGGGTGCTTTGGGCTGACGTTAAAAGACACTACTGCAAATGGTGGCTTAGGTGCTTTTGGTTGAAGTTAAAAGGCACTACAGCAAATGGTGGTTTGGGTTGAAGTGACAAGGCACTACTACAAATGGTGGCTTGGGTGCTTTGGGTTGAAGTGAAAAAGCACTACTGCAAATGGTGGCTTGGGTGCTTGGGTTGAAGTGATAAGGCACTACTGCAAATGGTGGCATGGGTGCTTTGGTTTGAAGTGAAAAGGCACTACTGCAAACAGTAGCTTGGGTGCTTTGGCTTGAAGTGAGAAGGCACTACTGCAAATGGTGGCTTGGGTGCTTTGGCTTGCAGTGAAAAGAAACCACTGCAAGTGGTGGATTGGGTGTTTGGGCTGAAGTTAAAAGGCACCACTGCAAATTGTGGCGTGGGTGCTTTGGGCTGAAGTTAAAAGGCACTACTGCAAATGGTGGTTTGGGCGCTTTGAGCTGAAGTTAAAAGACACTACTGCAAATGGTGGCTTGGATTCTTTGGGTTGAAGTTAAAAGGCACTACTGCAAATGGTGGCTTGGGTGCTTTGGCTTGAAGTGAAAAGGCACCACTGCAAATGGTGGCTTGGGTGCTTTGGCTTGAAGTTAAAAGGCACCACTGCAAATGGTGGCTTGGGTGCTTTGGCTTAAAGTTAAAAGGCACCACTGCAAATGGTGGCTTTGGTGCTTTGGCTTGAAGTTAAAAGGCACCATTGGAAATGGTGGCATGGGTGCTTTGGGCTGAACTTAAAAGGCACTACTGCAAATCGTGGTTTGGGCGCTTTGGCCGAAGTTAAAAGGCACTACTGCAAATCGTGGCTTTGGTGCTTTGGATTGAAGTTAAAAGGCACCACTGCAAATGGTGGCTTGGGTGCTTTGGCTTAAAGTTAAAAGGCACCACTGCAAATGGTGGCTTTGGTGCTTTGGCTTGAAGTTAAAAGGCACCATTGGAAATGGTGGCATGGGTGCTTTGGGCTGAACTTAAAAGGCACTACTGTAAATCGTGGTTTGGGCGCTTTGGCCGAAGTTAAAAGGCACTACTGCAAAAAGTGGCTTAGGTTCTTTGGGTTGAAGCTAAAAGGCACTACTGCAAATGGTGGCTTGGGTGCTTTGGGTTTAAGTTAAAAGGCACTACTGCAAATGGTGGCTTGGGTGCTTTGGGCTGAAGTTAAAAAGCACTACTGCAAATGGTAACTTGGGTGTTTTGGGCTGAAGTTAAAAGGCACTACTGCAAATGGTGGCTTGCATGCATTGGGCTGAGGTTAAAAGGCATTACTGCAAATGGTGACTTGTGTGCTTTGAGCGGAAGTTAAAAGGTACTACTGCAAATTGTGGATGGGTGCTTTGGCTTGCCGTGAAAAGGCACTACTGCAAATGGTGGCTTGGGTGCTTTGGCTTGAATTGAAAAGGCACTACTGCAAATAGTGGCTTGTATGCTTTAGCTTGAAGTTAAAAGGCACCACTGCAAATGGTGGCTTGGGTGCTTCGGCTTGAAGTTAAAAGGTACCATTGCAAATGGTGGCTTGGGTGATTTGGCTTGAAGTTGAAAGGCACCACGGCAAATGGTGGCTTGGTTGCTTTGACTTGAAGTTAAAAGGCACCACTGCAAATGGTGGCATGGGTGCTTTGGCTTGAAGTTAAAAGGCACCACTGCAACTGGTGGCTTGGTGCTTTGGCTAACTTCCTGTTTGCACTGTATATTGATTTTAGATAAAATGCTACCACTTACGGCTGTGATTTTTGGCCATCTTACTCAGTCCCCCTCCACTCAGCAGGTGCAGAGGATTCTTTCCATCAATTAAAAATAAGGGTGTTATTAGTGTTAAAAAATGTTGAGAATCTCTCTCCTGTCAATCACTCCATGAAGGCCACACCTTTTCCGATGGGAGGGGTTATAAAACCCGGACGTGTAGGTGTGGCTCAGTCTTTGCATGATGGGGGAGGGAGAGTTCACGACTCTGAGTTGTGAATCAACTGAAAACACTGAATGTCTACTGAATTGTGAGTTTGGTGTTTTGTGTGATTTTATGGTGGTTTTATGGTGGTTTCACCCTGCTTGAAATGGTATGAAACTGCATTTGAATGTGGTGGCCTTGCACCCTGCATGAAATGTTATGAAACTGCATTTGAATGTGGTGGGCTTGCACCCTGCTTGAAATGGTAGGAAAATGGATTTGAATTTGGTGGCCTTGCACCCTGCTTGAAATGGAATGTCAAGGAATAGCCATGAGTCAACTGCCAGCCCACCAGCCGTGAGTGAGCTGCAAGCACATCAGGCTTGAGGGACTGAGCTGCCACCCCAAGAACTTGTACCAGTGCTCCAGAAAGCCCCCCCCCCCCCACTGGCCACCAATATTGGAATTGGTGGAGAGGTCGAATATTGTGTCGGGGAACCAGCCCTCCCGTGTGAACATGGGACCCAATGGGTCCCACTTATTCTAGTATATATATATATATGTATGTATGTATGTATGTATGTGTATATATATATATATATATATATATATATATATATATATATATATATATATATATATATATATATATATATATATATATATATATATATGCTAATTTCTGAAGCCCAAGTGAGAATATATATATATTCACTTGGGCTTCAGAAATTAGCATTCATATAGATTCCATAAAGGGGCATTGTGTTAAAGAAGACAAGTCCGTCTTCCCACTTAATGTGAATTTCATATAATCTCTAATATTGGACAAATATCAGCATATATTCACAATGGAAATATCCTAGAAGCATAGTACGAGATCTCAAGAATTGCCTTGACATGGCTAAACATAAAGATGTAAGTAAAATTCTGTGGGTATTGGTATTAAAATATAATTTGAAAATGTTGTAATTATTCAGCAGGTCAGGCACTGAGAGTCTCAGAGATAATCTTTCCTCTGAATATCCACCTTTTTTGTGGGCCTGAAAATATTTAACTTTGCAGAAAAAGAGAAAGGAAGTGTGATTAAACTGAATTAAGCCATAGCTTTAATGCCTAGCTTCTGATTTTCTCTTGGTGTAGAAGACCTCATCTATCATTTCCAGCAGTGCAAAAAAAAACTTTCTAAAAGCCGTATTAAATGATTGGAGTTGATCATGTACGGTAGTATAATGATTGAGTAGCAAGCTAGAGGCCAGGATTGAAGATCAAAGGAATGCGGTTTAAATCCCATCACAACAGATTTGAAATGGAATTCAGTTCATTATATCTGGAACTAAAAAAATGGTCTCCATTATGCTGAACATGAAATCATCAGTTTGATGTAAAAAAACATTTTGTTCATTATTGCCCTTATGGGAATGAAATGTGCAGCCCTTATGTAGGTTGGACTGAACATGACTATGCGCACACAGCAATATACTTGATTCTTAGCTGCCCTTGAAGTGACCTGCAGCCTTCTCAGTTGAAAGAACTATAAGGAAGGGTAATAAATTCCCCAGACTCTGATGCTCACCCCCTAAATGATTAAAATTAAACATGAACAAGGGCACATTACTTAACTCATTTATTGCATATCTGACAATCTATCAGACAATGGGTGGAGTGATCATGATTGAATTCAAGCTTAAAAGTTGAATCATAGTGGGCATAAAGGATATACAATTAATTTACATGTATTTTTAAACTTGGTTTCAATCAAAGATTTTCACTAAAAGTCTATGTGACAGTGTTGCCATTGGTTGAACTAGAAGGGATTAGAGTTATCCAAAACCACAAAGGTTTACAGTGCAGAAATAGATCACTCATCCTATCATGTCCATATCAGCTATTGGTGAGTCCAATTCAAAATTGACCCACTTGCTCAACTCACACCCTGAAACCCAGTGTCTTTCTCTGCAGCACATCCAGATATTTCAGGCATGTTGGGTCCTTGTGGCATCCCATCCACACAGAGAAGCTTGGATATTTGCAGGCACATTGTACATCTGAGATTTCCATCACACCTCCATCTCACCGCAAATGGCCCTGAGTATTCATGCAGAAGAAGAGCATGCCTCCATTGCGCATAAACCATAACTTAAAGGAGCTGGTCACACATTATGGAGACCGAAACAGTGAACCTTTTAAAAATCGGTCTCCATTAATTTTTCATATGTTCAGAAATATGAACCTCTGATCTTCAGTCCAAATGAATGCTCTCCAGATTTTTCACTGAGCAAACATATTATCTAAGCCAGCAAAGGAAAAAGAACAGCATGTGAGCTAAACACACATTCATTGCAAGAGATCTGTTCAATTTATGAGAAGTGGGATTGGTTGAACATTGCCACTTCCCTAAATCTATTTTGTGGTAACACTTGAAATACAGCATCAGAAGCTGTTTGCCTGATATTACTTAAATACAACTTAAATTGCCAATAGATAATTAAGTGGCTGTACAAGTGAAAAAAAAAGAACTACATTAAATAATAAAAGATTGAAAGCATCTGCATGAGGAAGGTGACATCACTCCAATGGACCTTACCATCAAGCCCTCATTTCACTGCTACCATCATGCTGGAGGTATAGAAGCACCAGTTTTAGGAACACCTATTTTCCTCTGATTGCCAGGTTCTTGAACCAACTAGTAGGAAACATATAATTTAATAACAATTTGCTAACATTACAATCCTGAAACATTCATTTTATCTGTGGAAGCTGCCTGACTGCTAACCATTTCTGATATGTTTTGTTTCATATTTTCAGCATTGGTAATATTTTGCTTTGTGAGTTCAAGTGAAATGATGAGGTGTCATGTAGTACATTAGTTAAAGTGTGGAAGCTCAAAATCTCAACTAATAAAAAATAATTTTCTTTTGTTTCAACTTCCATGAAGCATATATAAATGAAATAAATTACCTTGTTAAAATTCCATTGAAGGGCCATTGCATTGCTAAATATCGCTAACTTTTGGCTGCTATAATATCCAATCAACAGCTTTAATAACAGGTGTGATAGGACAATTCAGTTGCTCCAAAACAAAGAAAAATGTCCTATGTATATTTACTATCGTGGATTCCTTAACAAATTTATAATCAAGACCCTGTACTCACGATGATATGATTGATACTTAACTGCCTTTGAAATGAACTTTTCTGAGATTAAATTGGATGGGTAACAAATGTTGGCTTGGCAGTGATGGCCACATCCCATAAAACAATAAAATAAATTATAAGGTCTTTACATTACTTAACCCTTTTATCGCATATCTGGCTTTCTGTTGGAAGATAACTTGACTCAACATGCCTTCCAGATGAACCAAGAATTGACTGCACTTAATGTTCACAATTCAGAGAGTTGTGAATTTGTGGAATTCTCTGCCACAGAAGGCAGTAGAGTCCAATTCACTGGATGAATTTAAAAGATAGTTAGATAGAGCTCTAGGGGCTAGCGGAATCAAGGGATATGGGGAGAAGGCAGGCACGGGATACTGATTGTGGATGATCAGCCATAGCCACAATGAAAGGCGGTGCTGGCTTGAAGGGCCAAATGGTCTCCTCCTGCAACTATTTTCTATTTTTCTATGTTTCGATCTCCATTCAGTTTGCATGAGTGATCTTATAACCATATAACCATATAACAATTACAGCACAGAAACAGGCCTTATCGGCCCTTCCAGTCCGTGCTGACCATTTATTTTCCCCTAGTCCCATCTACCTGCACTCAGACCATACCCCTCCATTCCCTTTCCGTCCATATACCTATCCACTTCACTTTTAAATGTTAAAATCGATCCTGCCTCCACCACTTCTGCTGGAAGATCATTCCACACAGCTATCACTCTCTGAGGAAAGAAGTTTCCCCTCATGTTACCCCTAAACTTCTGTCCCTTAATTCTCATGTCATGCCCTCTTGTTTGAATCTTCAATGGGAAAATCTTGAGGTTCCATTTGCATGCCAAGCATAACGCCAAGTTAAACTAATCCTCTCTGCCTGCACATAATCCATATTCTTCCATTTCCTGCTAGTCCATGTACAATTATAAGATTTTTAAGGCTTTTAAATTATTTCAGTGATTTTTTTAAATTCTTCCTCTTTTAACGAACATTTGTGTTTCTAAATTCCGCAGGGTATAGCAACTGATCATGATAAAGTTCAAGGGTTACACAAAAAGCTGGAGAAACTCAGCGGGTGCAGCAGCATCTAAGGAGCGAAGGCGACGTTTCGGGTTGAGACCCTTCTTCAGATAAAGTTCAATGTGTCTTGGTGTACAGAACTCAGTACATTAAAAGTGGATCATTTCACATTCTTTATATTTATTTATTTAATGGTTTATTTTTCATGGCATTAAAATTAATAATCCTGTTCTTTGATTTTTATGCATTTAAAGTGCAACTTTGCCAACTATATTTCAGGTAAATTAAACTTAATGGACATAGATAACTGAGGATCTTAAACCATCACACTTGCTAGACCCTGTACCCTTGTTTAAAAATACCACAACAATGAATTATAAAGAAAACTCTCTTCACATATCTATGCAGGAACATACCACGTAATGGTATCTCATGCAGCATTAAAAAGAATGCTTGTAGGAAGGTTTAGATATTTTCAGAAAACCTGGAAGAGTGGAATTTTGTACATTCTCCAGTGAAAACTGTTTCTGCATTGCCCAAAAGAATGTTGTTATTATTTATTATAATTAGTCTGCATAAAACTGAGAAGTCATAGATTCATACGCCATTGAAATAGGCCCTTCAACCCAACTCTTCTCACAGAGAGTGGTGAGTCTGTGGAATTCTCTGCCTCAGAGGGCAGTGGAGGCAGGTGCTCTGAATGCTTTGGGGGGGAGGGAGGGAGGGGGGCAGGGAGAGGAAGGGGGGGGAGGAAAGGGGGCAGTGAGGGTGGGAGGTAGGTGGAGAGGAAGGGAGGGGGGAGAGGGAAGGAGGGTGGAGTGGGCGGGCGTGATGCTGAGTGAGGCTGTGGGCCAGGCGTACACCATCAAGATGTTGCAAACGCCGTGGAGACGCTGCATACGCCATCGGGACGCTACGTATGATGTGGAGCCGTTGGGAAAAATGTTCACACACACACACACACACACACACACACACACACACACACACACACACACACACACACACACACCCCCCCCCCCCCCCCCCCACGGAGTTTGAAAAGATACTAGACCAAGTGCGGTCTAGAATGTGAGGTTGAGGGCGGGGGGGTGAGGGGGAGGGAGGAGAGGGGGGGAGGAGGGAGTGGATGCCGAGTGAGGCTGCAGGCCAGGCGTATGCCGTCAAGACACTGTGTACGTCATCGAGACGCTGCATATGCGTCGAGACGCTGTATACAACATTGAGATGCTGCATACATCGTCGAGATGCTGCGTACAATGTTGAGACGCTGCGTATGCCCTCAATGCACCTGAGGGCCGACAGGTGGTTGATGCGCCGGGGAGTGAGCGGGTGGGGGTTGTTACCGAACTGAACTCACTGTGGAATGAATCCATTAATGGAGCCACTCTGCTGCTGGATTGGAAGTTGTCCCTGCCTTCCCTCTGGCTGACAGGCTGTTAACGCACCGGCTCTGTCACGCTGGCTCAAGGCAAAGATCGGCTGTTCCCCCGCTGTATTTCGGAGCACGGTGAAATGCAGCGGTGGAAGAGGCGATCTTTGGCTTGAGGCAGCCTGAGAGAGCCGGCCCGGGGGTGGAGAGGGAGCAGAGCTGGGCGGCAGCAGCAAAAATCACCAGCGATAGAAGGAAAATGGCGGCGCTTTCGGAGTAGAGCAGGGCGTCAGCAGCCGTTATGGTCACTGGCCAGCAGGGGGAGACAAAATGAGTTGGGGGGGGGGGTTGAAGGATTTTATTTAAAAATGTGTACATAACAATGTCTAAATGTAATTAGGAGTGGATCCATGAATGTAAAAGTGTAATGGCTAGCGAAATGGAAACATCCTCGTAGTTTGAGCGTGTGGTTTTGGCGGACCATGAAATCAAAGGCCAAAGAACTGCCAGACACAAACACACACAGAGTTTTACAAGTAGATTGGATAGATGGTCAGATGGATAGATGGATAGATAGAAAGAAAGAAATAAATATTTGAGGAGTCATAACTTGCAAGAACCAGAGAACATAGGTTTAAGGTCCAGGAACCCAAGGACATAGGTTTAAGATGAGGGGGGAAAGATTTAAGATGAACATAAGGGGAGACCTTTTCGCACAGATGGTACTGGGTGCATGAAGCAAGCTTTCAGAGAAAGTAGTTGAGCCAGGTAGTATCGCAACATTTAAGAAACATTTGGACAGGTACATGGATAGGATAGGTTTAAAGGGATATGGGCCAAACACAGGCTGGTGGGACTAGCATAGATGGGACATGTTGGTCGGTGTGGGCCAAAGGGCATGTTTTGCACACTGTATCACTCCATGACTATAACGCTTTGACTATAACTAGCTCCTATTATTGGTCAGCCTATGTTTTTGTGATAGCTTGCAGCAGTCATAAAATTAAACGGTATAAAACTATGCTGCATTGTGCTGTTTTTCTCAATGTTACAAGTGTCAATTTGCTTCCAGTTTCGTGCATGAACTCGGAGTGTGCAAAGCGTGCATGATTCACAACAGTGGGCAAATTAGATATTGTGGTCATCACGCATTGGGTGCTCAGACCGGATGTATGCAGAATAGCCAATTAGTGATGTCAATCCTCATTCAACACTGCCTGTAGCTAGGAAGGCCTCCAACTGGCACTGCATCTCATTGTAATATCTCTGAGTGCGCTGTCCACCACAAAGGAAATTTTCTCTCTCTTTTCAAGGCAACATGCATTTACCCCTTCTCCTTGTATAAACCACAGCAAGGAATTGCAGCGTTTTTATTCAGTATTACTCTGAATAGTCTGCCAGGTTTTTACAGAACGACTGTAGAATGCATCCTGACTGGTTGCATCATGACCTGGAATGACAATTCCAGCACACAGGAATGCAGGAGGGTGCAGTAATCCGATTCATCACAGGCACAGACCTCCTCTCCATCAAAGCTTCTGCCTGAGATGCTGCCTGAGGCATCTATCATCAAGTAACCCTCATCATCCGGGCTTTGTCCTCTTGTCACTGCTACGATCAAACAGGAGGTACAGAAACACGAAGACCCACACCAACAGGTTCAGGAACAGCTAATTTCCTACAACTATCAGGTTCTTGAACTAACTTACACAAGCGTCATCCTACCATGACAACAGAAAACTACAATCCCTCCTTTGCACTACTATGGACATTTTTTTAAATTATTTTTGTGATTTTGAATCTGTTGTCTTGTCAAAAAAACATTTCATTGTAAGTTTGACCCTGTGGTAGCCTACATATAACAAATAAAACTGAACTGAACTGAACTTTTCCTTGCACACTGTTTTTTCATTTAGAAATTATTGGAAATGTATGCATAATTTGTTTTTGTGTGTTTGTTTGAATCTATACTTATGTGATGCTGCTACAATTATAATTTTTTTAATGGACCTGTATATTATTGTACTTGTGCATTTGACAAAAGGCTCAACTTGACGTGATGTGCACATTGCAAACTTCCTGTTGTAAGCATTATTTTTTTTTGAAACCTTAACCCTTCCAATACGTGAAAGAGAACTCTTCTAGGCCTGCAAGGAATACATTTGTTATTTGTACATGTTGTCCCTAATCCACAGCTTCATGATCATTATAGTGAGTCTCAGACATCCGAGAGCTAATGTGATGCACTCCTCTGCAGAAGTACTGTCCCAATGTCTTTATTTGAATCTCCATGTTAGCCTCCTCTGTGGCTGCACGTGGACTGCTCTACCACCTGTCCAATGAGCTCCCCATTCCATGCTTAAGAACACAATGCAATGGCCATCACAGCAATGCAGACCCCAGGAATAAGATGAGGAAAAAACAAAGTGCTGAAGGAACTCAGCAGGTCAGGCAGTATATACGAAGGGAAAGGGACACATGATATTTCAGGGTTTTTTTTCCCGTTTTCAAAGTATTGTTTTCCTTTTAAACTCATGCAATGTTATCCTTGGGCTGTGATGACTGATTTAGTTCGATGCTGGATTAATTCTAATGGCTAATCTACCATTTTTGAATGCGTTTTCTCGCAGGAAGCATCACAAATCTCTGTAACGTCATTACTGCAGATTTATTGAATATAATTAGCCAGCACCAAGCAATAGAGCTGTCTGCTTTATTTTCTCTGATCGTGTTCACCAGGGCCACAGATAACACAATTTAATTAGACTGGTAAAAGCTTCAAAATTACAGTGATTAAAGGATCCAGACCTTAATATCTGTGTCTTTAGCTTTAAACCCATATGAGGGAGATCCGTGCAAGGCTACAGAAAATAGGAAATTATAAACCAGTGTGTCTTACATTTGTTATTGAAAAAGTTCTGAAACCCCTTATTAAAGAGTTAATAGCAGAACATTCTGAAAATCATAGACGATCAAACAGTTATATGAACAGAAATTTGTATGACAAGGTTGCTACAATTCCTTGAAGAAGTAATACACAGGGTGGTTTATTAAAACAGGGAACCAGTTTTATTTGGATTACTAGAAGGTATAATATAAAGTACACATTAAATGTAATGTACAAAATAAGAAAACATGGGGTAGCTGTGAAGCATTGGTATGGTTGGAGGAGTGGTGAACCAACAGGAATAGTTAGGATAACTGAGCCATTTTCAGTTGGTACTCAGTAACTAGCAGTGTGCCATAGTGTGCTTGCCCCACAACTATTAATAATCTATATTGATGACTGGATCAAGGACCAAATTAATTTTAGTCAAATTTGTTGTTGATATATGGATTGGTGGCTAAGAAAGTTGTAAGGAGGACACAAATGGGATGTAGATAGATTAAGTGATTTCAGTAGAAGTTGCCAGTGAAGTACAATGTGGGAAAATATGTCATGACCCATATTAAGACAGGATGACAAAGAATTATTGAGATGGAATGAGAGCACAAAATGCAACAGGACAAAGGAAATGTATGGTTGGCATCTATCCATCTGCACAAGTTGATGGTGCGGCTATGATGTTGTCCTGGTTGGAGAGGGGAATGTTTCATCTGTGGTTGTATTTCCACCTGTGACTGTCGATGTCTCGGAAGGAACAGCAGATGCTGGTTTAAATCGAAGGTAGACACAAAATGCTGGAGTAACACAGCGGGACAGGCAGCATCTCTGGAAAGAAGGAATGAGTGACGTCTGTCTCAAGACCCTTTTTCAGACAGATGCCTATCCTTCTGCAGGTGAAGTTGTCTCTGGCCATTGACTGGAACTCTGGAAGTTGTCTCTAGACTGGGAGTGAGTTGCTGAGGGGACAATTTCATTGAATGAATTCAAGGCAGAAAATGGCAGACATTTACACTACAAGAAAATCAAGGGCTACATAAGAAGAATGGAAGACAGGGGCTATGATTAGATTACCCATGATCTAACTCAAAGGTGGAGCGGCCTGAAGAGCCGACAACCTATTCCTGTTCCTGGTTTCTGTATTCTTGCATTCTTAATCAGCATTGAAGTAAAATATTGCATATATTAGAGAACTGAAATAGTTTAGTGTACTTTAGTTTCGTTTATTGTCATATGTACCGAGGTACAGTGAAAAGCTTTTTTATTGTGTGTTATCCAGTCAGCGGAAAGACTATACATGATTACAATCAAGCCATCCACAGTGTACAGATCTGTTGGAGTAGAGGTTTAAAAGAATGGAGCAATTGTAATGAATGATAGAAGATCCACTTTTGGGACGAGCACCCAGAGGCTCTCTTGGTTTGGGCACCATCTATCCTTGAAACATTCAGCAGGTCAGGCAACAACTGTGGAGAGAGAGAAACAGAACTAATGACTTTTCACCAAAATCCTACAGTAATTCAGTTCTGGATAATGAATGCATCTTAGATCTATTATATTTGCCTGAATATTTCCAACCAGCGAAACTCATTTCAATAAATGCACAGAGAGGGCTTTTATTTTTTTGCACATGGCATAGAGACTTTCAAAATCAGCTGTGCAATTAACACTTCATAGCACTTTTGTCCATTTAGTATCAATGAATGGAGAGTTCATAAACCACAAATCTGACCTGCTGATCTCACATAAGTGAAATCTATGTTTGTGCTCCTGTTATGAACAATAAAGATCATAAAACATATTTGCAATTGATACATAGAAACATAAACTATTTATGATATAGGTATAGACCATAATTTAAAAATAAGACACAAAGTGCTGGTGTAACTGTGTGACAAGCAGCATCTCTGGAGAACATGGAAAGATGACATTTCAGATCGGGACCATTCTTCAGACTGAATGTGGGGGGGGGGTGAGTTGGGGGAAATAGCTGGAAGAGATGAGGTACAGGTCAAAGCAAAAGAAAATCCTGGTAGATAATTGATTGGGAAGTGTTTGAGTCCTTTAACTCCTCTCAATTTCTCCAAGTTAAAGGTATAGCCAAGTGCGCTCGCATGGGCCCCATCAATGCCTGCCTATTTGTCGGTTACCTTGAACAGTCCTTGTTCCAAATGTAAACTGGTACCATTCCCCAACTCTTTCTTCCGTTGCATCGACGATTGCATTGGGGCTGCCTCCTGCACCCGTGCAGAGCCTGTTGATTTCATTGACTTTACCACTAACCTCCACCTTACCCTCAAATTTACTTGGTGTATCGCTGACACCGCTCTCCCCTTTATTGATCTCTTTGTCTCCATCACAGGGGACAGACTATTGACTGATATCTACTACCTACCAACCAACACCCACAGTTATCCGACTATACTTCCTCCCACCCTGTCCCTCGCAAAGACGCTATCCACTACTCTCAATTTCTCCGTGTCTGCTGCATTCGCTTCCAAGATAATGATTTCAATTTTAGGACAATGTTTGGTAAATGTGGTATAAAAACCTACAGTGTAGAGGAATAGATGTTAGTTATTACACATATTTCCTTCAGCTACCATTGTGCAATCCCATTATAATTCTGTAACAGAATGGCCATTGCATATACAACAAGCATTAAAACGGGCACCTCGCAGTAATTCACTGTAGAACAGCAACACATTTTACATTGAATAGCAGAGACATCAAAACAGTGAACATAGTTATAACAATTCCTCTATTATGCTTTGCCTTCTGACAAAGCCTGTCGGGGCATTACTGAATGCAGGCTTCGGAATTATGTTACCAGAGGCCTCATTATGACTGTGACCACAATGTTTGACTCTGGAGTGTGGAACGTCAAGAGTTTAACCCTCACTTCTGGCTAAGATGGGAGTGAGCAAGTATTTGCAGCACCAGATATGGACAGGGCCACCATGATGCTGCCTATTGTTTGTTGGTGGAGCTGTTTAGCAGCATGGGTGTCGTGATAGTACAGAGATTGCGATGTGCAAACCCTTGGCATGAATATGTCTTATTAGTTCCAAGCATTTCAATTATCAAAGAAAGCTTGAATACGTAAATGCCTGCATTTCACATTAATGAATTCTCTTTCCACATATTTACCAAAGTGTCAATGCACTTTTAAATAAATGTCAGTGTTTTAAATTCCAGAGACAGGTAATGCATAATTTACTGATGTGGTGTTTCAATGAATTTACAAACAGATTTAGGTCTTTGATGTGCTGATTGATGTATATTCAGAAATCACACCACACCATCTCTTGAACATTGGAGGTTGAGAGTTATTGAGATAGAAGTATATAAAATTATGAAAGGCATCGATAAGGTAGACAGTCGGAACATTTCTCCCAGGGTGCAAATGTCAATGACTAGCTTTAAAGTTTAAGGGAGATATTTAAAGTTTCATTATTGTCCAGTTTCAGGTACTTCTTCCCTACAGCCATTAGGCTATTAAACACTACAATACTACAACCTCCAATAAGTTCATAACTACATAGACTTGGGGGCATTGGTTTTGTCTTTTTGCACTATTATTATATATACATATATATTTGTACACACACATAAAAAACAAACTAATAATAATAGTGCAAAAAGACAAAAAACAATGGGCCCACCTATGTATTTATGGACTTATTGGAGGTTGTAGTTTTTAATAGCCTAATGGATGTAGGGAAGACATTGTCCCTGAAATTGGATGCTAAAGCTTTCAGGTGCCTGTAACTCTATCTGGGTTAAAAGAACATGAAACTAAATATCTCCCTTATATATATTACATATTCAGTTGTGCTGCTGCAAGTAAGAAATTCATTGTTTTATCTGGGACATTTGACAATAAAACATTCTTGACTCATGAATATCTGGAATGTGCTGCCAGAGATGGTGGTGAAGGCAGAGCCAGATACAATTGGGCATTTAAGAGGCTTTAGGTAGGCAAATGGAAAAATGAATGAATACGTTATGAATGAATGAATACGTTTATTGGCCAAGTATTCACATACAAGGAATTTGCCTTGGTGCTCTGCTCGCAAGTGACAACATGACATACAGTGAGTGGTGGGAGATTGCATTTACGTATTCAAGCTTTCTTTGATAATTGAAATGCTTGGAGTCATTTACGTATTCAAGCTTTCTTTGATAATTGAAATGCTTGGAACTAATAAGACATATTCATGCCAAGGGTTTGCACATCGCAATCTCTGTACTATCACGACACCCATGCCGCTAAACAGCTCCACCAACAAACAATAGGCAGCATCATGGTGGCCCTGTCCATTGTCTGGTGCTGCAAATACTTGCTCGCTCCCATCTTAGCCAGAAGTGAGGGTTAAACTCTTGACGTTCCACACTCCAGAGTCAAACATTGTGGTCACAGTCATAATGAGGCCTCTGGTAACATAATTCCGAAGCCTGCATTCAGTAATGCCCCGACAGGCTTTGTCAGAAGGCAAAGCATAATAGAGGAATTGTTATAACTATGTTCACTGTTTTGATGTCTCTGCTATTCAATGTAAAATGTGTTGCTGTGTTGCTGTTCTACAGTGAATTACTGCGAGGTGCCCGTTTTAATGCTTGTTGTATATGCAACCTTCACGTGGTCCACCCTATTTCAACAAATGCAATCAACCTGGCGTGCACAATCAAATAAGATCAAATAGATCAAGTTGTCCTACAGCTTTAGGCTGTGCATGCCATACGCAAAAAGAACATACAGTGACAGGAATGACACATAAAACGTTAAACATTAATAATAAAACATTATTGATTAAACATGTGAATTAAATAAAATACCAGAGCAAAAGGAGACTACACATTTTTGGTTATAGAGTGGAGCTACTACTTGTTAAAGAAAAACTGTTTATTTGTCTGGTTGTGGCAGCTTTGACAGTCCGGAGTAATCTTCCAGAGGGAAGTGATTCAAAGAGTTTGTGGCCAGGGTGAGAGCGGTTTCAGAGATGATCTTAGCCGCTCACTTCCTGGTCCTTGCAGTGTACAGGTTATTTAGGGAATATTTATGGAATGGAGGGATGTGGATCACATCAAGGCAGAAGAGATTAGTTTAACTTGATATCATGTTCAGCATGGACATTGTGCACTGAAGGGCATGTGCTGTGCTGTATTGTTCTATATGTTCTAGCCACAATAAACAAAAGGCTCACCAACTACAGGCAGTCCCTGGGCCATGTAAGGGTTCTGTTCCTGAGAACTATATGTAAACCAGTTGCTCCAACAGCCGTAAGTGGTAACATTTTATTTTAAATCAATATATAGTGCAAACAGGAAGTTGTCAAGTTTACACTTTTAATCGTGCTTTAGTTCAAACCAACCACCAATAACCATTTGCTGTGCTTTAGTTCAAACCAACCACCAATAACCATTTGCTGTGCTTTAGTTCAAACCAACCACCACCAACCATTTGCTGTGCTTTAGTTCAAACCAACCACCACTAACCATTTTCATTTTCATACCACATTAAGGGCACTCAAGGTGAGTATAACCACACTCACAGTTTAGTAGACCTGTGTTCAGTTATTCAGCTCAGACTGAGAGATGTGACCCTCTCGCTACCCCCATCTTGCAGAGACCAACTGAGGCACTCAACACTTCCTGGTTTTATAATCCCTCCGGAAGGGGCGTGGCCTTCAGGAGAGAGAATCTCAACATTTTATAAACACTAATAACTCTTTTATTTTTCATCGATGGGAAAAATCTTCTTGTCCTGCGCAGCAGAGGGCAACTCTGAGTAAGATAACCAAAAATCACAACAGTAAGCGGCAGCGTTTTTTCTAAAATCAATATACAAAAAACAGGAAGTGGTCAAGATCAGACTTTTAATAATATAGATGGGAGAATTTGCATGTCGAATTTCCTTAATCAGGTCATTTGTAACTCAGGGGGTTCTTGTGTTTTGTTCCAAACCTTAAGTAAAGAAGCTTTCTTTATAGATTTTATTTGGCTTGATGGCTTCCAAGTATCCTTTTAGGCGCCATTATCAGTGCATAACTGCCCAATACATTTGATCATCAGGTGTGCAAAGTCCTCTTTCAAACCTATTTAAAAAAAAACCCAAAACTTGGCATTGACCTCTTGATTCGCATTAGTAACAACCTAATTTAATTTAATTTTCATAAATACTTCCTGAGTATTGAGCAATCCAGCAAGGAAGTCAATGTATTTTTGTCACCCTTAATTTGGGCAGTCATTCCGTTTCCATGCTGTTAACTGTATTCTGGACAAATAGAGTAGGCCAGCAGTGGAGTTGCTGCCTTACAGCGACAGAGACTTGGGTTCGAACCGGTGCTATCTATACGGAGTTCGTACGTTCTCCCTGTGAAAGCGTGTGTTCTCTCTGGGTGCTCTGGTTTTGTCTCACACTCCTAAGATGTACAGGATGTAGGTTAATTGGCTTTGGTAAAAAAATTGTGTGTGTTCAAAGTACATTTTTGGAGGTGTTATTTCCGTATACTTTATTTCCGTATAAAGTTTTTTTCAATAGATGTGTTTGTTATAAAATTACATTACGTTAATGTTGACCTCAGCTAAGGACCAGATGAACAGAACCTCAAGGTAAAAACAATTTGCTTCCACTGTCCCAACAAAATCATGGACTCACGTGGCACTTATTGTCCAACGTGTGCATTATGGCCATTGTTCATTCTATTTTCAACATTTGGCCCTCAGCACTCTGCATCATAGCATTACAAGTCTCAACTAAATACTTTTAAATGACGACATCAGACCACCGCGACCACAGGCAGAATATTACTCTGTACAACCATCCTCATCTTCAAATCCCCACTATACACTGTATATCCTTCTCCTTATATTAAGCCTTTATCCTACAGTTATACATACCTATAGTAAGGGGATACTTTTCATACTGTCTATCCTAACTATGCCCTTTATAATTTTGTATATTTCAATTGTATAATGTTGTCCATCTTCCCGATGGCAGAAGTGTGGCCAGAGTGGTGTGGGCCTCTGTTACTGCTGGCTGCCTTTGAGGCAGCAACTCCTGTAGATCCTTTCAATGGTGGGGAGGTCAGTACCCACAATGGGCATGGCAGTGTTCACCATCTTTTATGTTCATAAGTAAACAAGCTCAATGTGTACATTCATTCCTCATAGCTGTAACACAGCATCCCAGGCAAAATCTTGGTGAATTTCCTCTGCACCCTCTGCAGTGCAATCACATCTTCCCCCTGGCATGACAATCGGAACTGTACACAGCAAATAATATCTTTAAGGCAGAGATAGATTCTTGGTTAGTGCAGGTGTCAGGGGTTATGGTGAGAAGGCAGCAGAATGAGGTTAGGAAATGGGATAGATCAGCCATGCTTGAATGGTGGAGAAGACTTCATGGGCCGAATGGCCTAGTTCTGCTCCTATCACATGACCTTATAACCTAATCAATCAGGAATGAAGAAGATTTCAAAGAGTGGTGAACACTGCCATGCCCATCATGGGTACTGACCTCCCCACCATTGAAGGGACCTACATGAGTTGCTGCCTCAAAGGCAGCCAGCAGTAATGGAGGCCCACACCACTCTGGCCACACTTCTGCCATCGGGAAGAAGGTATAGGATCCTGAAAACTGTAACGTCCAGGTTCAGGAGCAGTTTCTTTCCTTCAACCATTAGACTACTAAACACTACAATCTCCAAATAACCTTTGAACTACACAGACTTGGCAGCATTATGTTGTCTTTGCATTATTACTGGTTTTTTTTGGATTTTCTATGAACTGAATTTTTATGTTTATTATGGGTTTTACTGAGTACTATGTTTACACTGTAAACTGCAATCATCCATGGTGGTGTGCCCCATGAAGGCCAGCTTGGTGGTGCAGTGGTAGAGTTGCTGCCTTACAGCCCCACAGACCAGGTTTCGATCCTGATCATGGGTGCTGGCTGTACGGATTTGTACAGTCCCCCTGTGTCCGCGTGGGTTTTCTCTGGTTGCTCTGGTTTCCTCCCACTCCAAAGATGTACAGGTGTCTAGGTTAATTAACTTTGTTAAAAATTGTGAATTGTAACTATTGTGTAGGATACGGGGTGATCGTTGATCGTCATGGATTCAGTGGGCAGAAGGGCCTGTTTCTGCACTGTAGCTCAAAACTAAACTGAACTAAACACCAAAATTGAATTTAGTTTCTCTATGTAAAAGAGAGTTTTACAGTATTGAAAATTGTAAATGCTGAATGTAGTACAATGGATTGAAAGAAGTACAAATGAATCACTGCTTCACCTGGAGAGACATTTGGGTCCCTAAAGGATAGGAAGCGAAGAAATGAGAGGACAGGTGTTGTACCTCCATAAGATGCTATAAGATGGGGAATAGTAAGTAGGGACAGAAGAACAGACCTGTGAGTTGAAGGGAGTGTTCTGTTTGAACTTTTGAAAATGGAGAAGTGTCTGGTAGTGGAATCTCGTTGGAGTTGGCAGAAAATATGAAGGGTCGTCCATTGAATGTGAAAGTTGGTGGTTGGAAACTAAAGATCAGGGGATCTTTATTCTCACACTGTCCCATCTGCTATGGGTTGTGAACAGAGGTGGAGGGAATAGATGAGATGCCATCAAAGACTTTGTCAAATATGGTAGAATTGAAGCCATGATTCAGGAAGACATTTCAGAGACAGCAGTGTGGGATGTCCCATGATCAGAATAAATGTGACAGTAGAACTGAGAAAATAGAATGGAGCTCTTAAAGGTGGCAAAGGGGAGGAAATGTAGGCAATGAATTCTGTATGCTTTTGGTGGATGTTGGTGGCTAGCCTAACCCTTGAGATCAAGTGCAACAGATTCAGCAAATGAAGGGAAGAGTCAGAGATGTATAGCATAAACAGGAAAGAGTGTGAAGTGCGATATAGTTCAAAATAGCATCAGGAGACTTTGTATAAATGGCTGAAATGGTAGAGTGGGTTTTAGTTTAATGATGCATCCCAAAGGCATATTAGTCAACCGATAATGTCTTTAATGCTCTATTAGACTTCTGAGAATGAAACCTGTTTCAAAGATGAGAGCTTGGGCAAATGACCCATGAGATTAATTAATTAAATAAGTTGCCAAAATTGTGCAGTTGGTATCCACTGCTGGTAAGTTTAATGTCATCTAATTCAG
The DNA here is from genome assembly GCA_963514005.1 of Raja brachyura. Next base: position 146,284,946 of record OY740781.1, read on the forward strand.
AGCAAAGGAAAAATAATCAAACTATGTTGTGCAAATGATGAGGAGCTACAGCATGTGAGGATGAACTGTGAGATTTAGTTTAGATGTACAGAGTGGAAATAGACCTACCAAGTCTGTGCTGACACCCATGCACTAGTTCTAAGTTATCCCAGCTTTGTATCCAACACATTAGGGTCAATTTACAGTAGCCAATTAAACTATAAACTCGCACTTCTTCGGAATGTAGTCACAGGGAGAACATACAAACTCTGCAGAGACAGCATCCGTATTCAAGATCAAACCCGGGTGTCTGGCACCGGAAGGCAGCAACTCTACCGCTGCACCATTTTTAGATGCTCAAGCACGGAAATCTGTGAAAACTCCCAGTGAGAATAAAACAAAATAGTGTTGTCTTTTCTCATTGGAATATAAAGAAGTAATGGTATTAATTAGTAATAATTTCTTAGATATCTGGTTAGACTCTGGTGCAGTGTCAATTTGTAGACTTTGAAGTGCAATAAAATCTCATTTGCATTAGATTGGATAGAGCATAGCTTTATATAATAATATCATAGATGGAAGGGTTAATTTTCTGCATTAACTAGGTTTATATTTACTTCAACAAGAATTATAAAAAGGTAATCTAGTTCAAGAGTGAATTAATAAAACCGTCTGTTTAAGAAGGAACTGCAGATGCTGAAAAAAATCGAAAGTAGATAAAAAATGCTGGAGAAACGCAGTGGGTGAGGCAGCATCTATGGAAAAAAGGAGTAGGCCACGTTTCGGGTCGAGACCCTTCTTCAGATCCGAAACAGATCTGAAGAAGGGTCTCGACCCTAATAAAACCGTTTGATACGTTTGACAGGAACTAAATATTTTCTCTATTGGAAATGTCTAGACAAGGGCTATGGCCTCAAATGAAACACCATGTGAAAAAGGAATGATGTGAGAAATTATCAGTTGATAGAGGCAAGTTGAAATATTTCTATTCCTCAAAAAGCTTTTAAGATTCAGAGGTGAGATTGGCAAACGATTGCTAAAAAAATGTGTAGATAGTATTAAGATATAGATCAGCTAGAATCTGGTTGCACAGTTTAATAGTAAGATTAAATGAGAACTTACCAGTTTGAAGTTTGATCTTTATTTTATGATGTGTTACGTTGGTGATTACGTGAAGAAGACCCCGTCACACCACATGCGCGTCATTCTTCAAAGCAGTGGTATGAAATCACAGGTAACAATAATTTAAGTATAACAGTAAGACCAGAAACTTAGAACTACCAGATAACCTTTATGAGAGAGGGATGGGCGTGGAGCACACGTAATCACCAATGTAACTCCTCATAAAATAAAGATCAAACTTCAAACTGGTAAGTTCTCGTTTAATCTTACTATTTTACTTCGGAGTCACGTGAGTGATTACGTGAAGATTTCAAAGCTCTATGATTTCATGCCGTAGATTCAAATGCAGGCGTCTCACTGCATCGATTGACTCAGAATTAGTAAAGAATCAATAATGCATTAAACCATGACATTTAAATGTATTAACGGTTTTATAAAGAAAACAATAGCAACCCCTCTGTCCCAGGGGGAAGCTATAACACTGAACTTAAAACAGAATGGGCAAATACCCCTGGTTCGGCAATCGGTTTATTATAAAATTTTTGAAACATCAATTCACTTGACCATCCTGCGGCCGCAAGGATATGGTCTATGGGGACGTCCATTGCCACCCTGTTGGAATGAGATTTAAAATTGTCAGTTTCAATACCTGCATAAACCAGAACCTGCTTTAGCCACCTTGAAATAGTCTGAACCGACACCTTACTATGCGGTTTTATGTGGCTAATAAATAATGCTGATTCCTCACCTCTTAGGGTTCTGACAGCCTTGATGTAATATAGCAAGTGTGACACCACACATAGGCATGAATCCGTAGGGCATGCCAAAAAGATAATCCTACACCCTGTCACCGCCGGTCTGCTCTGCTCGAGTAGATTGTAGATGTAAAACGTAATGGCATCTGCAGATACTTCCATCCTGTCTAGTCGCAGTTTCTGCAATGTCTGCACCCGTTGTGCTGAAACCAGTGCCATGAGCATGACTACCTTCATGGTGACTTTGACCAAAGACATGGCTGTGACAGGAGTCCACTGATGAAGGAGCATAAGTACTTCGCTTACATCCCAGATTACCGAATACCTGGGCCTGGGAGGATTGGAATTAAAAATTCCCTTCAGTAATCTAGAGATTAGAGGGTGTGACCCCACAGAATATTGTTCTGATCTCATCCATAAGTATGAAGACAGGGCACTTCTGGCCGTATTGATTACACTATAGCTTAATCATTGATCGAAAAAGAGAGTTGACAGGAACTCTAGCACGGCTGAGATGCCTGCCGCGTAATATGAAATATTCTGCCGTCAGCAGAACACCTCCCATTTCCTTATATGAGAGATGTACTGCTTTTGGGTACTATACCTCCAGGCCGCAGTAAGAACATCCACAGTGCGAACGAATAGTCCTCTCCCCAGGTATGGCCTTCTTAGAATCTGCAAATTAATAGATCAATACGATCATATAAAGAGTGTTGATCACCAGTTCCAGGGTGCACCAGCAGGTTTCTATGTTTGGGAACAGTCATAAGTGGCTGTATGTTTATCTGCAAAATGAGAGGGACCATGGCTGATTAGGCCAGTCGGGTACCACCAATACTCTTGAGGCGGAGTCCTGCTTGATTTTTTGCAGACACCAACTGATGTGGCAAAAAGGAGGAAATGTATACACAAACATTCCACCCCAATGCAGCGAGAATGCATCTATCGCTGCTGCCCCAGGATCTGGTTCCCATAAAATATATTTAGGCAACTAGTGGTTTAGTCTGGATGCAAACAAATCAATACCTTGCATCCCATTCCGAGCAACAACATCGTTAAATATGTCATGAATCAATATCCATTCTGTGTTGTCATTGAATTTACATGACCTTGTGTCTGCCATTATGTTGAATCTACCTGGTAGGTAGATAGCTGAAAGCCAAATGTCTCTGGTAATACACCAGTCCCAAATCAGATTCACCAATCAATCACAAGATTCCACCCTTATGATTAACATACGCCACTGCCGTAGTGTTAACAATCTGAACTTGAACATGCAAGTGACATATAACAGAACAATAAGCTTTAAGCCCATAAAATGTTCTCAAAAGCTCTACATAATTAATCCCTCGTGATTGCCGAAGAGGGTGCCTCATGCATATTCCATCTGCCTCCACAACTGGAAATAGTGTCCGTAGTGCCCCAACCTGACATCAGAGCACTGACGCCTACGTGCAGGACAGACGGGTGGATGCCTGCCTAGTCAGCTTGGACCAGGAGAAGGCCTTTGACAGGATTTCGCACACGTACATGAGGGACGTGCTCTCCAAAATGGGTTTTGGGGAGGGAATCAGGAATTGGATCAAACTGCTCTACACCGACATCCGTAGTGCAGTCCAAATCAATGGGTGGGAATCAGACAGTTTCCCTGTAAGGTCTGGAGTCAGGCAGGGTTGCCCTCTCTCTCCTGTCTTGTTTGTCTGCTGCATTGAACCCTTTGCCGAATCCATCAGGAAGGATGCGAGCATTAGAGGAGTGACACTGCCCGGCAGTGGGGGCATTCAAGTAAAGACCTCCCTGTACATGGACGATGTCGCTGTCTTTTGCTCGGGTCCAGGGTCGGTCCGCAGACTGATTAGTATCTGCGACCAGTTTGAGTCGGCCAGGGTGAACCGCAGGAAGAGCGAGGCCATGCTCTTTGGCAACTGGCCCGACAGATCTTCCGTCCCCTTCACCATCAAGCCTGACTTCTTGAAGGTGCTGGGGATCTGGTTTGGGGGGGCTGAGGCGTGTAACAAGAATTGGCTGGAGCGGATAGCCAGGGTGGGGAAGAAGCTGGAGCTGTGGAGGCAACGCTACCTCTCCATAACGGGAAAGAATTTGGTCATCAGGTGTGAGGTGCTCTCGGGCCTGCTGTACTTGGCACAGGTGTGGCCTGTCCCTCCTTCCTACGCCACAGGGATCACCCGGGCCGTCTTCCAGTTCATCTGGGGGTCGATTATGGACCGGGTGCGACGGGCCAAAATGTACAAGTCAGCAGACAACGGGGGTAAAAGCGTGCCCAACGTCGCCCTCATCCTGATGACCACCTTCGTGTGTGGCTGCATCAGGCGGAGTGTAGAGCCAACGCACGTGGGCACCAAGTGTCACTACTTGCTGAGGTTCTACCTGTCCCCGGTGTTGCGAAGGATGGGCCTGGCGCAGATGCCACGCAAGGTGCCAGTCAGCTGGACACTGCCGCCCCATCTGTCGTCTGTGGAAAGGTTCTTCCGGACCAACACCTTTGACCACATGTCCATTGGGCAGTGGTCAGCACAGAATGTCCTGCAGGCACTGCAGGGAAAGGACTCGATGGACCCGGTGGCGTGGTTCCCTGAGCAGACTGCCCAGCTTGTCTGGCAAAATGCTTCATCGCCAGAACTCACCAACAAGCACCAAGACCTGGCTTGGCTGGCGGTGAGGGGAGCCCTCCCAGTCAGATCCTTCCTGCACCGTCGGAACCTCACTACCAGCGCACGCTGCCCTCGGGACGGCTGCTATGGAGTGGAGACGGTTGCCCACCTCTTTGCAGAGTGTGGATTTGCCCAAAGAGTCTGGAGAAAAATGCAAGGGTCCCTGGTACGCTTTATTCCAAACAGCTCCGTCACAGAGGACTCTGTGATTTACGGACTGTTCCCAGGGACACATTCAGAGACTGACATCAAGTGCTGCTGGAGGGTCATCAACTCGGTGAAAGACACTCTTTGGTCTGCCCGAGCGTTGTTCACCACCCAGCAGAGCGAAATGTCCATCGGGGAATGTTGCCGACTGGCCCACTGCAGACTGCAGGAGTACGTGCTGAGGGACACACTGAAACTCGGTGCAGCCAGCGCCAAGGCTCGGTGGGGGAGGGCCACAGTCTAGGGTCCTTCCGCTGCTGGACATGGGGGGCACAGTATGGTGGAGACGCCCCTCAAAATAATGGAAGGTATCCCACGCCAGTGGGCCACATGAGTGGCACGGGTGGGGGATCGATTAGTGAAATTTGAAAATTTTGAAAAATGTATATAGACTGCATGAAAGAATTTGTACAGCCTCCGAAAATGTCGGATGGATTTTTCGCACAGTTGATGTATTGTAAATATTTATTACTTGAATAAAGTCTATTTTGAAATATTTAAAAAAAATCAGTCTGCAAGACAATGGAAGGTGGTTCAACCAGAATTTGGCTGGAAGAACTTGAGACATTCATGATCCACATTGTACTTCAGCAATGGCTGCAGCTGGTAATTGCATGGGCCTGTCATAACAACCTGAATGCATCTTCAGTGCCTGTTCCTTTGCTCATTGTAATTGCTGGTAATGCAGAGGTCCAAACTGCAGAGCTGGAAACGATGCCCCTAATTTGCCAATCAAGCTGGCCACCTGTTCAATTGAAGGTTGTTGCTCTTCAATTAGCTTAATACAGCCTTCAATTAGCTGCAGCCTTTTGTCCCTGGGCAGAGTCACTGATATGTGATCTGAGTTAATAGTGAAACCCAAATAATCAATAACTCTGACTGGTGTTAATTTGGACTTATCTGGATGAATGATAAACCCCATTTTCTCAAAAGTGAGCTTAACAAACTGAAACGGATGATTCAGCTGTGTCCTGAGTCTTACCTAAAATAAAAATATCATCCAAATAGGCCATTATAATATGAGCCTGAGCTCGAAGTAGCCCCAGTACTGGTTTTAGCCATTTGGTGAACAATCTAGGAGCTGACATTAATCCATTAGGCAGTGCTTTGAATTGCCATAATTGACTAATCCAGCTAAATTTCAAATATCTCCTATCATCGCAATGAACAAACACTGAGTAATATGCATCTTTAATGACTACGCTTGCCATATGACATCTTCTGGAAAGCAGTAGTAAAAGTTTCCATTTTGAAATATTTATACTGCACAAAGAGGTTAAGGCTCATCAGGTCCACCCTTTTTTCACCAAGGAAAAATATTTGACACAAATTGGTGGAGTTGGCGAACCGACTTCTCAATTACCCCTCTTTTGCATAATTTTTCAAGTTCTGCCTGCATCTCCATATTCTCTTTCTGTGAGAAAATGAGTGTCTGGCTTGGAACATGCTGAGTGGGTGGACACAAATTGGGATAGAATTCAATTTGAAAACCTTTTATACTGCACAGTATAAACAGATCTGTTATCTCATACCATTCTTTTAGGAACCAGTGCAATCTCCCCCCAACTTGTAGGTGTTTTTCACTTAATATGTTCCTATCAGGACCAGACCCACCTACTTCCATGGTTACCGGTGGAATTTGTTGCCCCCGGTTCCTGGTGGGAAGATTCACGTTTACTCGTGCCCCAGTAGCAGTGCACCAGCTGCGCACATTCGTAAATGACTGGCTGGTCCCTTGACCAGCCCCGGTCTCTGCAAGCCGTCGGTAAAGGCACTGCTGCCGAACCATTCTGCTGGTCATTGGTGCTTTAATTAACCCCACCGTCTTTGCCTCGTCGTCGAGCTCCTTCACTCTCTTAGCGAGGTCATCCCCAAATAACAAATTTGGTGGTTGAATATTGCTGGGCTTGCAGAGTGCCACAAATTTAGGGTGTATAGTAGGGCGTATGGCACTTTTTCGCAAACTGCACAGAAGGGCTAAGGCATCCTGCTGTGATTCAGACAGCCCTTCATCCACCGATCTGGCAAACGCAATAATGCCTGCAGCGAGCAACTTCAGCACCCGCTGGAGCTTCATTTCTTGTGCCCGAATACCAATGCCCATATGGCCCCATATTACATGATTAACCGCTGGTACTTTCAGTAGTAGACAATTAACCGGGGTTTCATATTTTTTCGCCGTATCGTCCATGGTCAGCTCTTGCAGCTGATGGGAGAGCAAATAATTTATAGTTGTTGCCAACTCCTCGTCCAACAGCTCCCCAGCCTCTCTGGGGACAGCAAATCTTGCTGCCAGACATGGTATTATGGGCTAATGCCCTTCACCCTGTGGGTTCTGTTCTCCCACAGATTCGGCATCAGAATAACCCTGACCCGTCAAGCCCTCCTCCTCAAAGAGGGAGCGATTGAGCAGCCCTATTCCAGGCGCTGCTGGCGTGGGCTCTCGTGTAGGCCAGCGCGGATACCACCCCTCCTCCGGGTGTGTATCCTGATGGAGCATCCTCTCCATTAGGTAACCGTGTTAGAACGGTATCCTTTTCCGGAGGGGAACCCTCCTGGCCCGACTCATCGGAGTCTATGGGCCGTGCAGACTTTCTAATGGCCTTACGCCCCAATGGCGTGGCGACGGTGCTCAAAGGCAATGAGTCTGCAGTCGCTGGCTTCCCTGCCACCGACGGAATATGTGAACTGTGCGGGCGCCCGCTACCCGCACTCCCGCGGTCTGTCATGGTTTTACTAGCGGCGTGCCTCGCCTTCACCTTTGATGCTTTCTGCATGGTTTAAACTTGTATCTGAAAAACAAGCCTCACTCCAACAAGAAAGCAACCTCCAACTAAGCTAAGCACTTACCTTGAGGTTTTTAAACTTACCGCTGAAGGAGCGCTACTCCTCCTAACTGTGCCAGTGCGTCTGACATTAATGACGTGCATGCGGCCTGACGGGGTCTTCTTCACTTAATCTCTCACATGATTCCAAAGTAAAATTTAGAGATACAGCGTGGAAAAAGGCCCTTTGGCCCACTGAGTCCAGTTTCTGAATCCGTACAACCAAGTCATTGTTAATCCAGTTCATCTTAATTTTCGGGATCAGCCTGTCCATGGGGGTCCTTATCAAATGCCTTACTAAAATCCATATAAACAACGTTCACCACCCCACACTCATCAATCACCTTCGGCTTCACCTCAAAAAATTAATTTTACTTCGGAGTCATGTGAGTGACTACGTGAAGAAGTCCCGCCAGGCGCATGCACGTCATTACGTCTTCGCATGTCGCACTGAACGGGCTGGAGGGCACAGCTCCACCAGCGGTAAGTAGAAACTCTCAGGTAAGTGGTTTTAAAAAATTTGCCTGAGAATATTTAAATCCGTACAGCTGGCTCGAGAAGTCAGTAGGAGTTGGTGGTATGGTCAGGTAGGAAAGTTCGCTAGCGTGGGTCCACGGATTCACTAAATCGATCAGGTCGGGAGATTAGCGCGGCAACACTGGTTCCGCTACCGGGTGCCGTTTACCGACAGCAGTTTAATTAGGAAGTGAACTTTCCACACCAGTTCCAGTTACTCAGGAGGCTGAGGCCACCGACAGTCTTAGAAAAGCAAAAAAGAAAATCTATTAGATTCAGGTTGTTAGACAAGTCTGAAGAAAATGTGACTCATCTCCAGATAATACAAAATGTGGGGGAGGATACAGAATATGGATAAGATGCTCCAAACTCTGATAAAACAAGGGTCCAAGGGCCCAGTGATTCCCCAGGCAGCTGTTCAATAAGGCCCATATCAAGAGGAATATGTGGACTATCAGCAAGGGGATTTCCTTCCAGCGCCTTGTTTAGGACTGGAGGATGCCTCCCTAATGTATGACTTGGGAGAAGCAGGGCAGGATGCAGCTGACCCCATGTCTGGTGTCCCTGCTTATGTGCAAGCACCAGAGCACAAGAGCCACGCTCCGGGTGTCCCGGATATTGCAATGAGTTTGCTTTTCCGGAGGAGACTGGTGAGGCAATGGAGGTATACCTTGCCAACAATATCAATTATTTAGTGTCTCACCAGCTCCAGCAATTTATGATGCAAGAGACTACCTATAAATATAAGACACCTGTTTACTGTGCATCACTGAAAGAGTTATTTCTGGAGAGTTATTCTGGACCTCACCCACTTAGATTCTTCAGTTCTCTATAGACATTTTAAATGGACACTTTGTTACTGCAAAACAGCTTGTCTCACAAGGTTGTTATATGGCAACTATTTATTTGCAAGATGCGTATTATTCAGTGCCAATTCATGCTCATTATCGCAGGTACTTGAAATTTAATTGGACGGGACAGCTGTGGCAATATAAAGCATTGCCCAATGGATTAAGTTCAGCACCTAGGCTATTTACTAATTGTCAAAACCTGTGCTGGGGCTATTGAGGGCCCATAATCACATTATCATGGCTTATTTAGATGATATCTTAATTATCAGCAACACTAAAGAGTCAGCTGAGGAGTTGGTTGCAGTAATCAAAAATGTGTTTAAAACATTAGGTTTTTTGGTCCATCCAACTAAGTCTAAATTACAGCCAACCCAAAATATTGAGCATTTGTGTTTTCTTATTGATTTAGTTGATATGACAGTAACATTACCAACAGCCAAGGTTATGGATATTGCTGATGTCTGTACTTGCCTCACACAAAAAACTTTATACCTCCATTCAAGAAGTGGCTAAGGTAATTGGGAAATTGGTAGCAGTTTTCCCTGCAGTACATTTCGGTCCTTTGTATTATCGACATTTGCAAAGAGCAAGAGAACAAGCACTGAAAGAGCATGCAGGCCATTTTGATTGGGTTATGCAGTTACCAACCACGGCTCTAGCAGAATTGCAGTGGTGGATTGTTAATGTCAGTCAAGCTACCAATAACATGTTGGTCCAGGAACCTTCAATGATTTTACAGACTGATGTAAGTACTGTCGGATGTGGAGTCTATGGACATTGAGTCTAGCTGTGGGGGTACATGGAATGAATAAGAAGGTTTGATACAAGGAATTATTGGGGGCATTTTATGGGTAAAAGGCATATTGCTCTACAATTAATCATTTACACGTTCATCTCCAGATTGATAACACCACGGGAGTGTCATATATTAATCATATGGGAGGAGCAAGATCAGTTTCATGTGATAGCATGGCTAATCTTATATGGCATTGGTGTATTTCAAGAAACATCTGTCTTTCAGCCATCTATCTACCAGGGGTAGACTATGTGGTGGCAGACCACAGGTCACGAAAATTTAATGACAATTTAGAATGGGTGTTGAATTCTAAAGTTTTCAAATAATTGTCACTCGATTGGGTTGCCAGACTTTGATCTGTTTGCATCCAGATTGAATCACCAGTTGCCTAAATATGTTTCATGGGAGCCAGATCCAGGAGCAGTAGCTGTGGATGCTTTTTTGTTACATTGGGGGTACGCATGCTTTTATGCTTTTCCTCCATTTTGCTTGATTATGAAATGTCTAACCAAAATACAGCGTGACTCTGCCACCGGCATTTTGGTGGTCGTAGATTGGCCAACACAACCTTGCTTCCCATTGATACTCAGAATGATGGTTCAGCCATTCATGAGATTCCCAGCTGCAGTATTTTGTCTCACATTTATCCACATTAAACTGCATCTGCCAAACATTTGTCCACTCACCCAGCCTATCCAAGTCACCTTGCAGTCTCCTAGCATCCTCCTCACAGCTAACACTGCCTCCCAGCTTAGTGTCATCCGCAAACTTGGAGATATTGCCTTCAATTCCCTCATCCAGATCATTTATGTATATTGTAAATAGCTGGGGTCCTAGCACTGAGCCTTGCGGTACCCCACTAGTCACTGCCTGTCATTGTGAAAACGACCTGTTTACTCCTACTCTTTGCTTCCTGTTTGCCAGCCAGTTCTCTATCCACATCAATACTGAACCCCCAATGCCGTATGCTTTAAGTTTATATACTAATCTCTTATGTGGGACCTTGTCGAAAGCCTTCTGGAAGTCCAGATACACCACATCCACTGGTTCTCCCCCATCCACGCTACTAGTTACATCCTCGAAAAATTCCACAAGATTCGTCAGACATGATTTACCTTTCGTAAATCCATGCTGACTTTGTCCAATGATTTCACCACTTTCCAAATGTGCTGCTATCCCATCTTTAATAACTGACTCTAGCAGTTTCCCCACTACCGATGTTAGACTAACTGGTCTGTAATTCCCCGTTTTCTCTCTCCCCCCCTTCTTAAAAAGAGGGGTTACGTTTGCTACCCGCCAATCCTCAGGAACTACTCCAGAATCTAAAGAGTTTTGAAAGATTATCACTAATGCATCCACTATTTCCGGAGCTACTTCCTTAAGTACTCTGGGATGCAGCCTATCTGGCCCTGGGGATTTATCGGCCTTTAATCCATTCAATTTACCCAACACCACTTCCTGACAAACCTGGATTTCACTCAAGTACTCCTTTGACCCGCGGTCCCCTGCTATTTCCGGCAGTTTATTTATGTCTTCCTTAGTGAAGACGGAACCAAAGTAGTTATTCAATTGGTCCGCCATATCCTTGTTCCCCATGATCAACTCACCTGTTTCTGACTGCAAGGGACCTACATTTGTTTTAACTAATCTATTTCTCTTCACATATCTATATTGGAGAATTATAATTGAGAACCTGTTTCAACCATCTAGAAATAGTTTGTACTGACACACTTTATGTGGCTTTTTGTGACTGATGAGCAGTGTTGTCTCAGAACCTCTGAGACTCCTTGTTAACTCAAGTTATTGGCTTAAGTGTTTAACTACACATAACATTGGGTCAACAGAATATGCTTTAAACGTCACCTTGGTTCCTGCCATACCTGGCCTGCTTTGTTTGATTAAATCATAGACATAAAATGTAATGTCATCCACAGACAAATTCAAACAATCTATTCGTATGAATTGTAATGTTTGTACACGTTGTGCTGAAACCAGAGCCATTAGCATAAACACTTTCAGAGTTACTCTCTGCATAGACAATGATGTAATTGGAGCCCATTGCCGAAGCAGTGTGAGAACTATACTGATATCTCAGATTTCTGTATATCTAAGTTTAGGAGGGTTTTTGTTAAAATTCCTCTCATAAATCGGGATACTAACGGATGAGCCCCAATAGGCTGTTGTCCTGAGGACTCTCCTAAATAGGAGGACAAATCACTCCAAGCACTGTTAATAGCACTATAACTCAAGTGCTCATCAAAATGCAATTTAACAACGAATTCCAACACATCACTTATGCTTGCAATATGGTAAGATATATTTGATTGTACACAGAACATCTCGCATTTCTTGATGTGAACCACATATTGTTTTTTAGTACTATTCCTCCAGGCTGCAGTGATAACCTCCATGGTCCTGTTCGACAATCCAAATACTGGTGCAGGAGTAGGCCATTCGGCCCTTCGAGCCTGCACCGCCATTCAATATGATCATGGCTGATCATCCAACTCAGTATCCTGTACCTGCCTTCTCTCCATACCCCCTGATCCATTTAGCCACAAGGGCCACATCTAACTCCCTCTTAAATGTAGCCAATGAACTGGCCTCAACTACCCTCTGTGGCAGAGAGTTCCAGAGACCCACCACTCTCTGTGTGAAAAAATTCCTTCTCATCTCGGTCCTAAAGGATTTCCCCCTTATCCTTAAGCTGTGACCCCTTGTCCTGGACCTCCCCAACATCGGGAACAATCTTCCTGCATCTAGCCTGTCCAACCCCTTAAGAATCTTGTAAGTTTCTATAAGATCCCCTCTCAATCTCCTAAATTCTAGAGAGTATAAACCGAGTCTATGCAGTCTTTGTTCATAAGACAGTCCTGACATCCCAGGAATCAGTCTGGTGAACCTTCGCTGCACTCCCTCTATGGCAATAATGTCCTTCCTTAGATTTGAAGACCAGAACTGTACGCAATACTCCAGGTGTGGCCTCACCAAGACCCTATACAACTGAAGTAGAACCTCCCTGCTCCTATACTCAAATCCTTTTGCTATGAAAGCTAACATACCATTCGCTTTCTTCACTGCCTGCTGTACCTGCATGCCTACTTTCAATGACTGGTGTACCATGACACCCAGGTCGCGCTGCATCTCCCCTTTTCCTAATCGGCCTCCATTTAGATAATAGTCTGTTTTCCTATTTTTGCCACCAAAGTGGATAACCTCACATTTATCCACATTATACTGCGTTAAGGGATCCCTACGTTGAGGGATTATGTGCCCTCCCGCCCTCATAATCTAATAGATCATCTGGTAGTTCTAGTCTTCTTAAAGCCTTACTATGTTACTTCGGCTATATGTGTTTTCTGTGTTTCCACGCCGCTGCTTTGAAGTATGACGCGCATGCGCCTGGCGGGACTTCTTCACGTAATCCCTCAACGTAACTCCTCATAAAATAAGGATCGAACTTCGAACTGGTAAATTCTCGTTTAATCTTGCTATTCAAGTTGGTAAGACACGATCTTCCATGTACAAAGAAATGCTGACTGTCCATTCTCTTCCAAAGGGAAGTAAATCCTAACTCCAAAGAATCCTCTTCAATTACTTCTTTTACCACCTGATGTGAGGTCACCGACCTATAATATCCTAATTCTCTACTTCCCTTGTTAATCAAAGGAAGAAGGGGGTCTCAATCCAAAATGTCACCTATTCTTTATCTACAGAAATGCTGCTCATGTTAGTCCAGCATTTTGTGTCTATCTTCGATTTAAACCAACATCTGCAGTTCCTTCCTACACGAAAAACATTATCTACTGTTCAGTCCTCTATGACCTTACCTGTGGCTAGAGAAGATGCAAAGATCATCATCAAGGCTCTCACAATCTCCACTCTTGAGATTGTGATACTCATGCTTTTATGCTTTTCCTCCATTTTGCTTGATTATGAAATGTCTAACCAAAATACAGCGTGACTCTGCCACCGGCATTTTGGTGGTCCTAGATTGGCCAACACAACCATGGTTCCCATTGATACTCAGAATGATGGTTCAGCCATTCATGAGATTCCCAGCCAATTCTTTGTCAGATTTCATGATTAAAGCTATTAGTTACATACAAAATATAATGACAATTTTAGATGTAACATTCTGCAAGGTGGTTGATGGTTCACTTTGTTCAATTTACCTTTTCCTCATTCACTGCATTCTTATTGGGAATAAATCACAGTTCTCACATATCCATTTACTTGGAAACAATTTGAGTACTTCTCTGCACAATTTTCTTTTGTATTAAGTATTTATATTCAAAAGGAATCTACCATCCAAGTATGTAAATATGATTAATTCAATTGCACAGCCATTGTGTTCAGTTCTGGGCACCATGTTATAGGAAAGATATTGTCAAGCTTGAAAAGGTTCAGAAAAGATTTACGAGAATGTTACCAGGACTGGAGGGTGTGAGCTATAGGAAGAGGTTGAGTAGGCTGGGTCTGTATTCCAAGGAGCATAGGAAGATCATATAGAGGTATACAAAATCATGAGAGTAATAGATCGGGAAGATGCACAGAGTTTTCTACCCAGTGTACGGGGATCGAGGACCAGAGGACATAGGTTCAAGGTGAAAGGGAAAAGATTTAATAGGAATCCGAGGGGTAACTTTTTCACACCGAGGGTGGTGGATGTGTGGAACAAGCTGCCAGAGAAGGTAGTTGAGGCTGGATCTATCCGATCGTTTAAGAAACAGTTGGACAGGTACATGGATAGGACAGGTTTGGAAGGTTATGGACCCAGCTTAGGTAAGTTGGACTAGGGTAGCTGGGACATTGTTGGCTGACGTGGACGAGTTGGGCTGAAGGACCTGTTTCCACACAGTATCACTCTAAGAGTCTATGACTTTATGACTCAATGACAAAGCACAACCCTCTTGCTGCAGTTACAGTTTATCTAAATAGTATAACTGCACAATATTAAACATCTATAATAGCTTCACCATTATAGACCTCTTACAATTCCAGCAAAGGTCACTAGAGGGGAGCTATGAAGCAAATACACAAAAACAGTTAAATGAAATGTATACTTTCTTCCCCTGTGATATTGGAGTGTCTTTTAATAAGACTGCTTTGCTAGTATAATTGCCGATATTAATTATTTAAACAATGGTGCCAATTTATAACATGTAATGAAAAAGTATGTAATCACACAGTGACTGCATTTTTAATAAGAATTTTGCCAGCAAATGTAAGTCTATTTTTTAAATTAGTTTGTCATTGAGGAGTTGCTGAAGTATAGCTGCTTTGCTTTTCATACATTGGACATTAATTGTTACAGGGAAAGCAACAGACATTGAGGAGAAATCAATGTTAAGAAAGTCCCTTTGTTTATCCATATTTAAACAGGGTGACTAAAAAAGGCATAAGCAGTTTCAGATTAACTAATCATAATCATAATTCTGTGTTAAATAACTGAATCATTCTGCAATAGCTCTGAAACAGCAATCATGACTGGTTTGGGTGAGGAAGATTCTATTTACCAGTCTCCTTGGTTTCTTGAAGATGTTATGGGGCAATTTCGTTGTTAGCTATACTTAATCTTTGGTACGTAGATTTTGTAAAAACAGTTGATAGTATTCCATATGAGATGATTTCAAGGATTTAAGATGATAATGTTTCAGGTGATGACATGAAGAGTACCAGAGGTTAGAAATTTGCCCAGGTAATTGCTGATTATAGTCTTTTCTCCAGTAAAACATGGGCACCTATGGATTTAAATTAAGGACTGTGAGCCACATTTAATATGTTTTAAAGTTATGATGTCTACTACGGTGGTAGTGGCAACAAAAGTGGGAACAAATAAAAACTTGATCTCTGGTGCTCACCTAACCCACTTATTTCTCTATAATATATTTACTTTCCATTGTCAAGTCCATGTGCGCGTACATCAGGGATAATATATAGTGGACAATTAACCTACCAACTAGTTCATCTTTTGTATGTGGGAGGAAACTGGAGCATCCACGTTAAAGCCATATTGCCATTGTGAGAACCCAGGGTAAACCCAACTGGACAAAGACAGCAGCGGAGGTCAAGTGTGAACCCTGACCTTTGACAACCGGCTGCCCACTGTGCCAACCCCACTGAAGTTTATTTTGTGAAAATTGACTCTTCCTTTGTTCAAGAAAATGTGTTATGCATGTGGCATAAACAATGATCCTCAAAAACACCTTCTTTCATAAAGATAGTTGGTGATCAACCTGATCTTCAAAGATATGTTGGTGAAATGAAGTGCAAGTGAAATGAATTTGTCATGTTCTATTCTTTTCAGATTCATGAGTTTGGCGACGCCCAGGAAAAAACTGCTATGGTTGCTCAGGACCTTTATGTTCACCTCCTGGGTTATTTTAGACTCTTTCTACGAGAGCCCCACAAAACCTGCTGTTGGAGAGCAAAAGAGGTTTGACGCACAATTGTATAGCATGACTTCCATGAGAGAGGCGGAAGAGAGAAAACAGGAAATTAGAGACCAGATAGCCGGACATCTGTGGTGGAGAAGATGCGGGAGTCAATTATAAAAGATGAAAGATTAGCGGCACATTTGGA
Source organism: Raja brachyura (assembly GCA_963514005.1). Next base: position 146,301,254 of record OY740781.1, read on the forward strand.
TAACAGTAACAGGATCGGTCCGAGTCAGCATGGATTTACAAAAAGGAAATTAAGCTTGACTAATCTTCTGGAATTTTTTGAGGACATAACTAGGACAGCCGGTGAGCCGGTGGATGTAGTGTAACTGGACTTTCAGAAAGCCTTTGATAACGTCCCAAAAAGGAGATTAGTGGGCAAAATTAGAGCACATGTAATTGGAGGTAGGGTATTCACATGGATAGAAAATTGGTTAGCCAACAGGAAACAAAGAGTAGGGATCAACGGGTATCTTTCAGAATGGCAGGCAGTGACTAGTGGGGTACCGCAAGGCTTGGTGCCGGGACCGCAGCTATTTACAATATACATTAATGATTTAGGTGAAGGGATTCAAAGTACATTAGCAAATTTGCAGACGACACAAAGCTGGGTGGCAGTGTGAACTGTGAGGAGGATGCTATGAGGAGGCAGGGTGAATTGGACAGGTCGGATGAGTGCGCAGATGCTGTTTAATGTGGATACATTTGAGGTTATACATTTGGTGGCAAGAACATGAAAGCAGATTATTATCTGAATGGTATCAAGTCAGGAAAAGAGGAAGTACAACGCGATCTGGGAGCCCTTGTTCATCAGTCACTGAAAGTAAGCATGCAGGTACAATAAGCAGTGAAGAAAGCTAATGGCATGTTGGTCTTCATATCAAGAGGAGTTGAGTATAGGAGCAAAGAGGTCCTTCTGCATTTGTACAGGGGCCTAGTGAGACCACACCTGGAGTATTGTGTGCAGTTTTGGTCTCCAAATTTAAGGTAGGACGTTCTTGCTATTGAGGGAGTCCAGCGTAGGGTCAAAATGTTAATTTTCGGGATGGCAGGACTGTCATATGTTGAAAGAATGGAGCGACTGGGCTTGTATATACTGGAATTTAGAAGGATGAGAGGGAATCTTATTGAACCATATAAGATTATTAAGGGATTGGACACGCTAGAGGCAGGAAACATGTTCCCTATGTTGGGGAGTCCAGAACCAGGGGGTACAGTTTAAGAATAATGGGTAAGCCAATTAGAACGGAGATGAGGAAAAACGTTTTCACCCAGAGAATTGTGAATCTGTGGAATTCTCTGCCTCGGAAGGCAATTCCCTGGATGCTTTCAAGAGAGAGTTAGATAGAGCTCTTAAATATAGCGGAGTCACGAGATAAAGGGAGAGGGCAGGAACAGGGTACTGATGTGGATAATCAGCCATGATCACAGTGAATGGTGGTGCGGGATCGATGGGCTGAATGGCCTACTCTTGCACCTATTGTTTATTGTCTATTGCAAAGGGAAAACAATTGCACTCCTGTGCACTTTCAAATGGATCTGTATACTAGAAAGGAAACCTATTCAGATGATATTAAATAGAGCACCAAACAGCTATAAGTGAGTTCACAACCATAATTTAATCTCAAGGCTTTACTGACATTTGAAAAGCTTGTGGGGTCCTCTCTTGAGGTTTATGAATTCATCAACATCTCTTGATTGAATTACATTGGCGAAGCTCTTTGCCAACTATGTGCTATTATCACATATTCAATTCACAGCCAATTTAATTCATTACTTTTCACAGCCAGATTTCCTAATAGCCTCACATTAATTTTTCAACTCTGTTCATACAATAGCAAGGTGCCTCTTAAGTTTGAATGACAAAACAAATGCAGTCCTTGCCTTTTGCTGATTAGACATTACTTTATTTCATTTCTTTCTCTTGGATGGTCCCACAGGATCGAGAATTACTTCCTTCCACTTTGGTTTTGGGGGTTGTGTGCGATTGAAAAGACTTGAACAATTTACCAAAAATAGGAAAATAAGTGCCTTGTAGATACACGATGAATAGTTTGTGAGGTGGTGAAATCCTTCTGCCATTTACTATGAAATTCTGTCCACTCCCACATTTTGACATTGTGGCTTTCCATTGTGTCCCAAATGCTCTTTTATTTTACTTTGAATGGTGAAGATGGTGAAGGCCCAGGAATTCCCTGGGGTTAGAAACATATACAATTCTTCTTCTTCTTCTTTCGTGGGGCATGCACAGCCTAAAGTTGTAGGACAACTTGTTCTATTTGATCTTCTTTGTGTGCACGTCGAGTTGATTGCATTTGTCGAAACAGGGCGGACCACGTGAAGGTTGCAATTTTCCACCCCATATGCAATTCTCAAGGGATTGGACAGGCTAGATGCAAGAAAAATGTTCCTGATGTTGGGGGAGTTCAGAACAGGGTGGTTCTGTTTAAGAATAAGGGGTAGGCCATTTAGGACTGAGATTATGACAGTTTTCAACCAGAGAGTTGTGAATCTGTGGAATTCTCTGCCACAGAAGGCAGTGGAGGCCAATTCACTGGATGTTTTCAAGAAGAAGTTAGATTTAGCTCTTTGGGCTTAAGGAATCAAGGGAACTGGGTGGCGACGTCAGCGAGGGCAGCCTCACCAATGGTCTGTCTGTTTTTTTGTCTTTCTTGGTATTTTTTGTCTGTTTATAAAAATAGGTGTTAATGTTCTTTGGTTTGTTTTATGAGAAGGGTGGGTGGAGAGGATTGGGGGTAACTTTTTTTGTCAATCTCTTACCTTACCTGAGATGCGATTATTTTCCGGATCGTATCTCCGGTCGCTCTGCGGCCTAACATCATGAAGTTGGTGGCCTTGCTCAAGACTGACTTTGAGCCCCACCACGGGGCCATGCATTTATCATCAGAGCCTGCGATCTCTTGCCTGGGATCGACGCTCCAGCCATTGCCTGCGGATTTCACCATTGAGGAGCTCGCTGTTTTAGGTAGAGACTGATGTCGGGAAGCTCCAAAGACATAAGAGGTTCGACTAGCCCTGACCTGGGGTCTGATTGCCCGGTGCAGGGGAGCTGAGATCCCTCCCGATGCGGGAGCCTGATGGGCCCGATGCGGAGGGCTTGACCGCCGGCTGCGGGAAACAAGATCGCCCCAACAACAACGAATTCGAGGCCCCTGACCACGGGAGAACAAATAAGGGAAGAGATTGAATTTTTTTTTGCCTTCCATCACAATAAGGAATGTGCAGGAGTCACTGTGGTGGATGGTTATGTTAAAGAATATTTTGTGTGTTTTGTTGCTTTTTATTGGTATGACTGCATGGCAAATCTAATTTCTCAGATGTTGCAAAACATACTTGGCTAATAAAGTATGATTATGATTATTATGATGGTTATGATTATAATATGGAGGAAAAGCAGGAACTGGGTACTGATTTTGAATGATCAGCCATGATCATATTGAATGGCGGTGCTGGCTCGAAGGGCCGAATGGCCAACTCCTGCACCTACTTTCAATGTTTCTGTTTCTATGTTTCAAAGTTTCTATGTTAGTGTTGATGTTGCAATTTTCAAGGAAGATTTGAGAACATCCTTAAGTCTTTATTCAGTCCATTTAATATTCTCTTCCCATGACAGGGCTCAGGGAAGAACATCTGTTTATAGAGTCTACTGTCAGGTGTACAAATTATGTCATCAGCCCAGCTGAATCAGCAAAGTGTAATTAGGATCATCTAATGTGAATGTTGGTGGATAGAAGGTTTTGATGGTAGTTTGCTTATCCTGCCAGTCAATTTTCACTTTGAGGTCAAAGTTTCAGAAGCTTACAAGAAGACATTGATCACTCTCCAGGGAGAGGAAGAATTTTATGAAATGTACCACATTCCTGATGCTGCCAGTATACCCCTCAGGGATAAAAGGAGATAAAATGAAGACCTCAAATTCAGCACAAACCTTTAAGAATTTATTAACAGAGGGCAGCGTTGCACAGAGGGGCAAATTGGCGGAGAACCATTTGCAATGTTTGATGTAAGGTCATCCTGTCGTATATTTCATTAAAGGGCAGCACAGAGATGCAGTTGGTAGAGTGGCGGTCTCACTGCGCCAGAGACCCAGGATCGATCCTGACCCCAGGTGATGTCTGAGTGGAGTTTTCATGTTCTCCCTGTGACCACGTGGCCTTCCCCCAGGTGTTCTCGTTTCCTCCCATGTCCCTAAGACGTTGCGGGTTTGTAGGTTGGTTGAGCTCTGTAAATTGCTTCCAGTGTGTTGGATGTGCAAATGGGACAACACAGATTTAGAGTAAATGGGTGAACAATGGTCATGTGGACTCATTGGGCCGAAGGGCCTGTTTACATGCTGGATCTCAAAACTAAACTAACTAAGCTAAGTTGAATGATGGCATGCAGACCAACCTCTTCTTCTTCTTCTTGCATATGGCGTGCACAGCCTAAAGTTGTAGGACAACTTGTTCTATTTGATTGTGCACACCGGGTTGATTGCATTTGTCGAAATAGGGCGGACCACATGACGGTTGCAGTCTTCCACCTCAGACCAACCTCTGAAGATGCACAAATGCAAAAATTATCCACAAACATCAGCTTGACCATTGAATCAGGAGTGGAGTTGATGTATGTTAAATATTTTCTATTATTCCTATAGATTAGCCCCACTCCCGCAGAAAGCTGTGAGAGATGAAGTGTAACATTGATGCAGAGCCTGAGTAAAGTATTGGGGGATTGACACGGCCAAGTCTGACACTGGTCCACACTAAAATAGAGTCTGTTGTAGACTCATTGGTTAGAAACATGTCTTGTATGTTGTATGCAAGCAAACAGATGTCTGCAGGCAGCCTTTATTGAGGAGTGTGCTCCACAGTGCCTTGAGGCTGACAGTATCAATTGTTTAATAGTTCTTTATTTGTCACCTTTGCAACCACACAGTGACATTATTTTTGCATATATTACACAAGCAAGCTCCGCCGGTTTTGGTGCCATTATTCAAAGTCTAAATTTCTGTCAGAAATGCGCTCAATGTATTGGAGCAGTTCCTGCTAACTGACCTACCTCTCCTCTTCTCACTGGGCCATCTTTGTGTCCTGGGGTGCCTCCTGGATACATTACCTCATTTCACCCTCTTACTGGCCCGCTCCTAATGCTCGACGTCTCCAGCTCCCTCCTGGTCCCGCCAACCGACGAGCCTTCAGGCGGCTTACCGGTCCCACCAATGACAAATCTTTGGATTCAAAGTTGTCAGAGGATTTAGTGGGGTTGCTAGTGGTTGATGCTGCTCCTGCATTTCTCTTCAGTTGCAGAGCATTGGCAGTCATGTCTATTGTGCCACCGGATGGATGGACTTAACATTGTGATTTTGGAAGTAGCTGTTTGACTACTGAGAGGAGGGTTTTAAAGAGGTCCTGGGCAGGGACCTTCCCAGTGACAGTCACCTCTGCCGATACCACATTCAGACTTTTCTTGAAGATGGTATGATTACAGCATCTCTAAGGTCTCCCTGGAAAACCATCCTCTTCTCACATGTGGCCAAAGGGATTGTAGATTTGTGATGGGTGCTCCTCAATATCGAGTTTTAGAATGTCAGGGGGGGGGTACAATCCGTTCCCAAGGCCTTGTTACTTTTTGTTGGCAGATGACAAGGCTGCATCTAATAGATTGCTGTGGGATGGTGTCAAAGGTTCTCATGTGGACGGTATTGAGGCTGAAGGGGTCTTAAAAGTGTTCCTGCAAGTAGAATGGCACTTTGTCCTTGATACGTTAGCACCATTCTGCTCTGCTCTTAGTTCTTATTAATTAGTTAATTTAGTTTAGTTTATTATTGTCATCATGTGTATAAAGTACAGTGAAATGGTTGTTTGTTGCATGCTCTCCAGTAAGCGAAAAGGTTTTGCATGATTACAATCAAGCTGTTCACAGTGTACAGATACAAGATAAAGTGAATAACATTTAGTGCAAGATAAAGTCCAGTAAAGTCAGATAAAAGATAGTCTGAGAATCTCTAATGAGGTAGATGGTAGGTTCGGACCACTCTCTAGTTGATGGTTGGTTGGTTCAGTTGCCTGATAACGGCTGGGAAGAAACTGTCCCTGAACCTGAAGGTATGCGCTTTCACACTTCTGTACCTCTTGCCTAATGGGGGAGAGGAGAATGTATATCGGGATATTTATCCCACTTTGATTCCTGCTGTCGATCACAATCTCCTTTGTCTGGCTGACATTGAGGGAAAGGTTGTTGTCTTAGCACCAGGTTACAAGGTTCTCAATTTCCTTCCTGTACTCCATCTCATCATTATTTGATAGCCAGTCCACTGCATTGGGTGTTTGGACCAAAGGTGGTCTTGATGACACCAAATAAACCTTGTGTGTTGTGGTTGTCAAGAGTTGCTGGGCCTCTTGCATTCTTTCCACCCACCCCTAGATTTTCGCTGAAGACTGCTCTTCTGATGCCTGGTGTGATGTTTCTTTTTCCATGAGCCATGCTGGAACCATGCCTCAATCTGGGAATAAATTGTCTTCCTGAATTTCTTGTTACTCTCATCAAACAATCTTTCAATATTCCACCTTGGGTTAATTTGAACTGAATTACAACTGTTTACAATTACATTCAATTGTACATAAAATTACATTTTGTTAATGCAAAGGTATTTTGTTAATGCAAGGAATAACTAAAACATCTTTATTGTGTTTGTGAAAAATAAAATCCAATATACTTAAAACAATGTTCTCTGGTTTGTTTTATGTGGGGGATGGGGGAGGGGGTCAGGGGAAACTTGTTTTCAATCTCTTACCTTGCCGGAGATGTGATTGTTTTCCGTATCGTATCTCCAGTCGTTCTGCAGCCCAACATCATGGAGCTGGCGGCCTTGCTCGAGTGACTTTGAGCCCCATCGTGGGGCCGTGGACTTGCCATTGGAGCCTGGGATCCCTTGCCTCGGATCAATGCTCCAACTGTGGCCTGCGGATTTCACCATCGAGGAACTCGCAGTCTTGGGTAGAGACCGATGACGGGAAACTCCTAAGTTGCAGGAGGTCTTTGGGAATCTTCTTGCAGTTGAGCATGTGTGTGCATTAGTTAATCTAGCTGTGAAAAATATTAAGTTCCGTCTCACATTCTTCTGATTTAATTGAGTAATTAGTTTATTGTGTAATGCGTTTTATCTTCAACACTCCACTTAACCTTTTATTCTGGATCAAGACATTTACATTAAAAAAAAACTCTTTAATGCAATCCCTCTTTATTTGTTATAATGGAATGTTTTACATGCATCTATGACCCTTTTAACATGAAGGAGATTGGAGAAGGTGAAGTCACTCCAGAATGCATGTAAATGTAGTACTGGTTCACCTTCACTACATTTTAACATGATATTGGAGTTTTGAATGGAATCGAAAATAATTATTAGTCAAGATTTCCAAAACTGACCAATAATAGCATTCTGCATATTTTTATGGATTTTAGCTTCAACAGTATTATTAATTTTGAATGAATCCCAAACATCCATTATTCAGAATTTCTGAAATTAGTCCATCTAAATCATTATTTATGATTTCTTAATACACCTAACAAAAATTTTACTCAATATACATTGAGTGGTCAAACAATAAAGATCCCAATAAAAGCCATACCTAGAAACTAGTATTGATATCGTCACTTACTGTATGTTGCCCAAATATGTGAGGATTTGTCAATGGTGTCTGAATGTACCAGATGCTGTACCTCTATCAATTAGATAGTTCACAAAATTGTACCTTGAATCTTTCTGCTTCACTGAATTATAGTTTACATCAGTACAACACAAGGGACTGCAGGTGCTGGAATAAAACAAAGTGCGGAGTAATTAAGTGGGTCAGACACCTCTGGAGAACACGAATAGGTAAAGTTTTGGATTGGGACCCATCTTCAGACTAATTGTAGGAGGGGGGGGGGGAAAGCTGGAAGAGATCTGGGGTGCAACAACGTACGGCAAGTGATAGGTGGATGCAGGCGAGGGTAGTTGATTGGCAGATGGAAGGGGGAAAGGGAAAGCAGGATAGTGGGAGAAAAAGTTGCAAATCCAGTTGCAGCATAGGAGATGAGTACAAAAAAGAGGGGATACGTTTAGTGTCATAAAGTCATACAGCATGGAAACAAGCCCTTCGGTCCAACTTACCGCACCAACAACATGTCCCATCTACACTAATCCCACTTACCTGTGTTTGGCCCATATCCCTCTAAACCTGTTCATATTCATGTACTAGATGTTAAGGGTCCTTGCGTGCTCAACCTCTCCCGATTGTTCAGGCCCTCGGGTCCTCGCACCCTTGTAAATCTTCTCTGCATCCTTTCCAGCATGACAACATTCTTCCTCTAACATGGTGCCCAGAACTAACACAATACTCCAAATGCGTCCACGCCAACGTTTTCTATAACTGCAACATGACCCAACTTCTATATTCTGACTGATGAAGGCTAATGTACTAAAAGCCTTTTTGACCACCCTATTGGTTGTTGGTTAGTTAACTGAAATTTGAGGATTCATTGTTCATACCCAATTCATTAAGGTAGTTTATTGGGCTGTAAGCTTCCCAATTAAAATATGAGGTGCTCTGTCTCTAGTTTTCACGTGGCCTCAATCTGGCAATGGAGGAGGACCTTTCTGTTCTGGGCCTTGTTTATCGCTAGAGTGAGGCCACATGCAAACTGGAGGAACAGTATCTCATCTTCCACTTGGGTAGCTTACAACCCATTGGTATAACCATTGAATTCTCCAATTTTAGGTAACTACCCAACAACTGCCCTCCTCCCCCACACCCCCCCCCCCCCCTCTTTTTGTCTCTTCTCCCCCCTCTTCCCAGTGCTCCACCTAGATGTGCATGCATTTCTCCCATTATACTGCCCTCCTTTTTCCCTCCCCACCATCCCATTCTACCTACATCCCTTCCTCTGGCCTCACAATTCACGCTTCTTCCGTTATTTCACAACCTTGTTGTCTCTTTTCCATCTCTGGCCATTGTCCATTCATCTGCCAAACACCCCCCTCACCTGTGACTACCTATTACGTGCCTGGCCTTGTCCCATCTCCACCACTCTTCCACCCTTTCTCCCCCCTACTACTAACAACCTGAATAAGGGTGCCAATCTAAAATGTCACCTGTCCATGTTCTCCAGAAATACTGGCTGATCTGTTGAGTTACTCCAGCACTTTATACTTCAGGTCAGTCTGGTAGAAGAGGGATTTATTTGTGTGACACATGAGGCAACATTTTTCTTCAATTGCTTTGGACTGATTTTGACTCGTGGGATATAATTGAAGGAGATGAGAATTGTTTCTGTTGTTAACTCACAAGTGTGTAATTGTTAGAGTTTGTTATTTGGCTGGTCTATATCTCCTGGAAATATCTTTGCATCATATAACCATATAACCATATAAACCATATAACAATTACAGCACGGAAACAGGCCTTCTCGGCCCTTCCAGTCCGTGCCGACCATTTATTTTCCCCTAGTCCCATCTACCTGCACTCAGACCATACCCCTCCATTCCCTTCCCGTCCATATACCTATCCACTTTACTTTTAAATGTTAAAATCAATCCTGCCTCCACCACTTCTGCAGGAAGATCATTCCACACAGCCACCACTCTCTGAGTAAAGAAGTTCCCCCTCATGTTACGCCTAAACTTCTGTCCCTTAATTCTCATGTCATCATCATCATTATTATTCTTGGTCGACTTGGGCAAGTTCATAGGAGCAGAATTATACCATTTGGCCATTCAAGTCTACTCAGCCAGTCAATCATGGCTGATCTGTCTTTCTCTCTCAACCTCATTCTCCTTCCTCAACCTCATTCTCTTCGTAACCCCTGACACCCGTGCTAATGAAGAATCTGTCAATCTCCACCTTAAAAATATCTATTGACTTGGGCTCCACAGCCTTCTGTGGCAATAATTCCACAGATTCACCACCCTCTGACTAAATAAATTCCTCTTCCTCGTTTCAAAAGGTACATCCTTTTACTTTGAGGCTATGGCCTCTGGTACTAGACTCTCCCATGAGTAGAAACATCCTCTCCATATCCACTCTATCCAGGCCTTTCACTATTTGGTAAGTTTCAGTGAGGTGGCCCCTCATCCTTCTAAACCCCAGGAAGTACAGGTCCAGTGCCGAAGGGCCTGTTTCCGTGCTGAATGACTCTCCGACTATAATTTTCATGTTACAACTTAGTTTCATGTTCCATCAAACTGACCCATCTGCAAAATCTTTGACATATATTGTCAATAGTTTGGGCCCAAGCAGTGATCTCTTAGGTACCAAACCAGTCACAGCTTGCCAACTTTATTTGTACATTTTCTTCATATCTTTTAACCAACTCTCCATCAACACTACTATATTAGCCCTAGTTCCATACTCTCTAACCATGTTCCCCAACATCTTGCATGGAACCTTATTTTAAGCCTTCTGAAAATCCAATTATATCACATCCACTTGTTTCCTCTCATCTAATCAACCCTCAAAGTACTTCAATAGATTAGTCAAACATAATTTCCTATTCATGTTTTTTATTGCCGGTGGACTTGTCAATTTTGTTTTCATTTTGACACAGAATGATATCCTTTGTTAATGATTCCAGTATTTTCCCAACAACCAATGTCAGAATAACAAATCAATAGGCCTCTCCCGCTTTTTCTCCCGCTTTTTCTCCCGCTTTTTATTAAATTGTGGAATTACATTTTCTGCCCTCCAATCTACAGGAACCTTTCCTGAATCTATAGAATTTTGGAAGCTGATTACAAACCATTGACTGTCCCCATAGCAACCTCTTTCAAAACTCTGGAATGAAAATCATCAGCTTTCAGTTTCATTCATTGCTCCTGTCGTATGTTTTAAAATTGATACTTTTTTTACTTCCTTGTTTGCATTGGATCATTGGTTCTCCAGTATAATTGGAGGATTTTTCTTTGTATTTTCTTCTATGAGGACATATACAATTTGATTAATTAAAATCATAGTCGGCAGGATGGCGCAGCGATAGAGTTGCTGTCTTACAGTGCCAGAGTCCCAGGTTCGATCCTGACTATAGGACCTGTGGACTGGGAGCTCTGTTTTCCTCCCACACTCCAAAGACGTAAAGGTTTGGTGGTCAATTGGCTTAGTAAAATTGCAAATTGTCCATAGTGTGAGTAGGATAGTGTTAAAGTGTGGGGATCGTTGGTCTGTGCGGACTTAGTGAGCGAAATATATGTTTGAAATATATTAATGGAGTCAGAGAGTCATAGAAACAGGCTTTTTGGCCCACCTTATCTATGTCAAACAAAGATACTCTATCCACGATAGTCCGAACTGCCCATGTTTGGCCCATTTCAAGCTATTCCTATCCATGTACATATTCAAATTATTTTAAATGGTGTTATAGTCCCAGCCTCAACTACCTCCTCTGACAGCTTGTTCCATACACCCACCACCCTCTATGAGATAAAGTTGCCCCTCAGATTTCTATCAAATCTTTCCCCTTCTACCTTAAAACATTTTCCTCTGGTTTTTGATTCCCTTACTCTGAATAAAAGGCACTGTACATTCTCTCTATCTAATGTAACAATCCACCTTTGTCCTCTCCTGTATTCCCTTTCTGGATAGCTATAGAAGCTATAAATGGCTGATTTTATGTCTGTGTACATCAGTAATGCATACTTCATCCACTATTCCCTTATTCATTTTGTCCCTGCTTTTTGCTGTATATTTCTATACAAGGAATGTCACGCAGGTGTCCTTAATAATATCCAAACCTGATTTGAATTATAGTCCACTTCAGGCAGTAAGAATGCCACTTAAATCAAAATCATTCAGCCCGTGCCAGTCATTTTGATTACCCTGCTGGATAGCCAAAGCACTGCACACTAATCATTGCTGAAACAACTTCCAATAAATACAGGCTGTTTAAGATCACCCAGGACGCTTCTTGAGAATCAGAGCAGTGGAAAATGCAACTGATTTATTGCTGATGTTCAGAACGTTTTAAGCTATCGTTTGGAAATAAAATCAGAATTAATTTTATTAATGATAAATTATATTATTTTACTTCTGCAGAAGACTCTAATGTTCCCTGCTGAGATTTCACTTGTTGAATTCAGAGTCATGATCCGGCATCTTTAAATAGACAATAGACAATAGGTGCAGGAGTGGGCCATTCAGCCCTATGAGCCAGTATAGCTATTCAATGTGATCATGGCTGATCATCCCCAATCAGTACCCCGTTCCTGCCTTCTCCCCATATCCCTTGACTCCGCTATCTTTCAGAACCTTATCTAGCTCTCTCTTGAAAGTATCCAGAGACCTGGCCTCCAACGCACTCTGAGGCAGAAAATTATACAGACCCACAGCTCTCTCTGTGAAAAAGTGTTTCCTCGCCTCCGTTCTAAATGACTTACCCCTTAATCTGAAACTGGGCCCCTGGTTCTGGGCTCCCCCAACATTGGGAACATGTTTTCTGCCTCTAGCGTGATTAAAATCCTTAATAATCTTATATGTTTCAATAAGATTATCCCCTCTCATCCTTCTAAATTCCAGAGTTTACAAGCCCAGTCACTCCATTCTCTCAGCATATAACCTGGGAATTAACTCAGCATATCCTGGGAATTAACCTTGTAAAACTATGCTGCACTCCCTCAATAGCAAGAATGTCCTTCCTCAAATTAGGGGACCAAAACTGCACACAATACTCCAGGTGTGGTCTTACTAGGGCCCTATACAACTGCAGAAGGACCTCTTTGTTCCTATATTCAACTCCTATTGTTATAAAGGCCAACATGCCATTCACTTTCTTCACTACCTGCTCTACCTGCATGCTTACTTTCATTGACTGTTGAACAAGGACCCCCAGATCCCATTGTACTTCCACTTTTCCCAACTTGACACCATTTAGATAGTCATCTGCCTTCCTGTTTTTGCTACCAAAGTGGATAACCTCACATATATCCACATTAAACTGCATCTGCCATGCATCTGCCCACTCACCAATCTGTCCAAGTCACCCTGCATTCTTATAGAATCCTCCTCACAGTCCACACTGCCACCCAGCTTTGTGCCATCTGCAAATTTGCGAATGTTACTTTAAATTCCTTCATCTAAATCGTTCATGTATATTGTAAATAACTGTGGTCCCAGCACCAAGCCTTGCAGTACCCCACTAGTCACTGCTTGCCATTCTGAAAGGAACCCATTAATCCCTACTCTTTGTTTCCTGCCTGCCAACTAATTTTCTATCCATGTCAGCACTCTACCCTCCAATACCATGTGCCCTAATTTTGCCCACTAATCTCCGATCTTATAGAAACTTACAAAATTCTTAAGGGGTTGGACAAGCTAGATGCCGGAAGATTGTTCCCGATGTTGGGGGAGTCCAGAACAAGGGGTCACAGTCTCAGGATAAGGGAGAATTCCTTTAGGACCGAGATGAGGAAAACATTCTTTACACAGAGAGTGGTGAGTCTCTGGAATTCTCTGCCACAGAAGGTCGTTGAGGCCAGTTCATTGGCTATATTCAAGAGGGAGTTGGATGTGGCTCTTGTGGCTAAAGGGATCAGGGGGCATGGAGAGAAGGCAGGTATGGGATACTGAGTTGGATGATCAGCCATGATCATATTGAATGGCGGTGCAGGCTCGAAGGGCCGAATGGCCTACTCCTGCACCTATTTTTCTATGTTTCTATGTTTCTATGTGGGACCTTATCAAATGCTTTCTGAAAGTCCAGGTACACCACATCCACTGGCTCTCACTGGCTATTTCATCTTTTATAATGGACTCCAGCATCTTCCCCAACACTGATGTTCAGCTAACTGGTGTAGAATTCCCTGTTTGGTGCTGTTGTTTTAACACTGTTCTGCTTCAAACTTGTATCAAGAGACTGAAGGTTACAGCACCGTGATTTACATTTGAGCATGAATTTGGTGTCACATTGCTAAAGAATGTAAGTCAGTCTCATGTATTTATAAGACAGAACGAAATGTCCTGTCATTATAGAAACTATTGTCTAATTCAGTTGCCAAGAACTCCATTTGGCAAAGTTGTTAGAACATGCACATTTGTGGCAGATGATGGCAAAATAAGAACCGGTGAGGTAAACTATTTTTTGAGCTCACTTCTGAAAGTGTTTCTGTCTACTTTTGTATCAACTGTCAAGCCAGGGAGAGTCCAAAAACCTTTTGGTATAATAGCTCAGTTGTTTTATCCGTCACCCCATCTCTTGAGATTGCCCCTTTGCGAGTAAAAGTTACTGCAACACCTGCACGCAAGGAATATATTCTACTTTTGGCTTAGCAATGCCACTGAGTAAATGGGTGCAGATTAACGTTATATTGGAATCGTCAAAAGGCCGCCATGGAAATACGTCAAAAGATGGATTGATATCAATCAACCTAAATAGTTACATACTTCAAAGAGGATTGAGCATTGAAATTTGTTGTGATGATCAGTAACATTATGGTAATACTCCAATCCATGGTTAATTGCCAAGGTAGAACAGTAAATATGAAGCCTTGGAAAGAAACATGGCTTAAAACAGCGGTTGCTGTAAATGAGAATGACTATCAAATATGAGTAAGGTAATCCAGCATTTGTCCCCAAGATTGTTAAGATTTTTAGTATTAATAACTGAGAAAGGGAAAAGTGCCTTTGAAGATAATAATACAAAACAAATTATGAGGTTCATTACACATTTATTTCAAAGATTAAAGGAAGATTTATTTCTCATTCGTGATGTGGGGTCATCACTAACTAAAAAAAAATCTTCATCCCTACCGACTCTAAAGAGATCTCAGAGATCTGGGATTAGTATAGGACAATGATGCCAAGGTAAAAATATGGTCCTATTGAATGGCAGAGCAAGTGTGACAGGCTGAATGACAACTCTTACTTTTATTCATTACTAGACCAACTGGGACCCGTTGGGTCCTGGTCACATGGGAGGCCTGGTCCACCAACGCAACATTACACCACTCACCCATAGCCCCCACGGGAGGCAAGGAGATATTTAGAGAGATATAGATTGTGCGACCCGCTGGGTCCCATTCCCCAACACAGGGAATGGGGGGCGGTCGTGGCATCCACGCTTACCCAGGAGACAGGCACATACCCAGAATCAATCACCCCCATCTTCCCCACAAGGAAAATTATGGAATTTAGGGAGACAATCAATCGTCCCCGTGTTGGGGGGGTGAGGGAGGGGGAGGGATGCAGGGAGCGGGGGGCAGGGAGTATGGGGGGTGCTGAGGGGGGGACGAGACACAATATGTCCCAAGAATGAAATTCTTGCTTGCTTGGCTGTAGGGAAAAATCTGTTCCTGAACCTGGACATTACAGTTTTCAGGCTCCTGTACCTTCTTCCCGATGGCGATGGAGAAATGAGTGTGTGACGAGGATGGTGTGGGTCTTTGATGATGTTGGCTGCCTTTTTGAGGCAGCGGGGGGAGGGGGTGGGGGTTGTGAATAATCCAGGGCGGGGGGTGTGAATAACCTGGGGGGGTGTTGGCTGCCCATTTGAGCCTGGGGCCACAACTAGCGCGGAGAAGAAACGGCAACCCCTGCTCAACTCCCGCCGGGCCTACCGACAACCCCGGATCAACGACACCAGCAGCCCCAAGTCTACAGCTAGCGCGGAGAAGAAGCAGCAACCCAGCTCAACTTCCGCTGTGCCAACCTACAGGCCCGGACCCCACCGCTGCAGCGAGGCCCCACCATCGCGATGCCTCACCACTGTGGTCTCGATGTCTCCTACACCGCCGCGGTGTTGATGCCTCCTTGATGGCCATGTAAATCCCCAGCAGGGGAGCTGTGGGTAGAAGCCCGGGTGGAAAAAAAATAATTGTTGCCCTCCCCCTGATGTCACTCGAAGCTTGTGGAATATTCTGTGTGTGAAATGGGTGCTGACCTGAGCCATCGTGGTCGCCCACCTCATTGTGACGTCATCAGTCGAAGCTTTAAAGGCAGTTTTGTCTTTTTGTTAACTTTAATCACCAATAAGTCGTGAATTATAGCATCTAATCTTAAGTGAAGCTGATCACTACTTAGAGGGAAAAAATGTGAGTCAAAATATGTAAAAATGTTATCATTACCACGTAGCGTTTTGGCGAAAATATAAAGGCACACACATATAGACACACATACACATACAAGATGAGAGTTTTAAAGTTATAGAGATAGAGATATACTTTTGTTGAGTTTCCTAAACTATTGAAGTTCACCTGATGACATTTTATCTGCAACTGTTTTCTTTACTTAGAGCTGCACAGAAGCCAAATGTATTCAATGTTATTTCATGATTCATCTAACATCAGGGATACAAGTCGAATAATTAACTATTAGGAGCAAAGCAGAAAATCAGGGAATGCTCATCTAAAGGGTAACAGTACCAGGTACATTGTATTGAAATGGTTATCTTATTCATTGCCAATGAGACACATTTATCAAGAAAGAAGGAATTGAAGGTTGAACACTTAAAATTGCTATTCACATGCTAATTGTGTTCTGTCTGTTTCTAAAAGCGTTTGATGAAAGTAGCTTTTACAGTTCCATATAAAATTAGCTACTTTTCAGGAGTTCACTTCCTCAGAGATTGAAGAGAGAAGAACACTTAATCTTTCAGTTCGGTTACAAACTATAATTTGATGTCAGAAACAGACCTAAAATTAACCTTGATGGAAAGCAACTAATTTTGAACCAAACTGTTGTAAATGTAAGTGACAAAGTTTGACAGAATTGCAAACTCTTCGTCAATGGCATATGAAGAGCACTCACTCTGTGTAAGGCGCTAATGACCAACCTCAGGAACGCTTAATGTTGGAAGCATTGGCCTAAAGTATTCCTAAATCAGAGGTAGCTGTAAATGAAAAATTAGTAGGGTAAAACAGCATTTGTCCGCATGACTCGCAGTGCTTTCAGTGCCAATAATTGGGTTTAGTTTAGTTCAGGTTAGTTTAGTTTACAGATACAGAACAGAAAGTTTGGAGATACAGAACTCAGCTCACCAAGTCCACACCAACCAGCTATCCCCACACATTAATTACACTACTCTACACACACTATGGACAATTTTGCATTTTGTAACTAAGCCAATTAGATTTGAGTGTGGGAGGAAACCAAAAATCTCAGAAAAAACCGAAGCAGGTCACTGGGAGAGTGTACAAACTCCGTACAGACAAGCGCCCATTGTTAGGATTGAACCCGGGTCTTTGGCACTCTAAGGCAGTAGCTTTACCGCTATGCCACTGTGCCACCATAAAGGGTGAAAGGGTAAATCTCCTGTTGAAGATAATAACACAAAACAAATCATGAGAATCATTTTCCAGTTATTCTAAAGCCTAACATAGATCGCACTGGTTCACCGTCATGATGTAAGCGGTAGCTAATACATAAAAGCTTGTTATTCTATACATTGAGAAATCAGAAATCAGAAAAACTATAAATGTGCGGAAGGGTCTTGTCCCAAAATATCACCTATCCGTGTTCTTCAAAGGTGCTGCCTGACCTGCTGAGTTATTCCAATACTTTGTGTCCTTTTGTGGATTAAACATCATCTGCAGTTCCTAGTTTCTACATTTACATCGATGTAATGAGTTTATTGTTATATGTTTGGAACAAAACACACTCTATTTAGTACTATGTCATCTTAGAAATCTAACACTCACACATTATACAATGAGGCATGTAAACTCTATGATCTGATCGTATACATTACATTAATTTATCATTGCTAACAATATTATAAGATTTCAGCATAAAATGCCGATAAAATGTATTTTAAGTACAGCATATTACTGAACACAATATAGGCACAGCTACTTTACAGAATTGATATGCCTTTAAATATATTGTGGATCGTTTGGGGAGGCTTATGGAATTAGTTAGAGATTGATAGCAGAGGAGAATGGGCTCTCAAGGGAAAGGATCATAAAATCAATACAGAAAGAATGCCAAGGTTCACTTCAGGTTTGGCACCTATTCTCACTTTGTGATACTGAGCTGCCAAAATCACTTGGGCATTTGAATTTAACTGAGTGGTCCAAGTCTTCAGAGCCTTAGGGCGGCGCACACTGGTGCAGCTGATAGAGCTGTTGCTTCACAGCACCAGAGACCCAGTTTCGATCCAGACTTCAGGTGATGTCTGTGTAGAATTTACACATTCTCCCTGTGAAGGGTTTCTTCCTGGTGCTCCAGTTTCATCCCACATCCCAAGTACTTGAGAGTTTGAAGGGCCATTGTACAGTGAATTGCCCCTAGTATATAGGGAGTGGATGCAAAAGTGGGATAACATGGAACTAGTGTGAATAGGTGATCGATCGTTGGCGTGGACTTGCTTGGCTGAAGGGCCTCTATCCATCTGTACCTTTCAATCAATCAATCAATTGATCAAAAACATTTAGACTTGAACTCCAAGCCAGCATATATGGGTTTCCTTAAGTATGTTGTCATGTAAATAAGAAAACAATAAATATACATGGAGAAAACAACGTGGTCACAGGGAGACAGTGCAAACTCCACACAGACAGCGTGAGAGGTCAGGAGGTGTGAGGCAGCAGCTTTATGCACTCTTCCAGTGTACCACCCTCAAAAACATCTCAGCTATGACTGAGGGAATGCTGCATTGTTAGTGAAGCACTGTAAAATCATTTTGCTTTTCAGATGAGATGGTACATTGACCCCAACTTCCTCTCCTAGAAAGATATAAACAATTCTTTCACACTTGACAACAAGAATGGAGAGGTGTCCTTATGTCCTGGCTGAAATTTATTTTACCACCTCACTCTTATACTTCAGTTTCTAAGGGCAATGCCTCTGCTTAGTCATGACAATACACCTGCCTGATGGTTATGAGGGGAGGCAAAGCTGCAGGAGAGGATATTGCCCTGAAAACCAATTTTTGAAGAGCATCCAATGAACCTGCATTGCTAGGATATGCTGACCACAAACAGATTTTGTCTCAACTATCATATCAACTGTACATAGCTAAGCTTTTTGTTCACCACTAACTTCCATCTGGCAATCAAATTCACCTGGACCATTTCCAACATCTCCCTACCGTTTCCAGACCTCACTATCTCCATTGCAGGTAACAGACTACTGACCGACATCTACTACAAACCCACTGACTCCCATGGCTAACTGGACTCCACTTCTTCCCAACCTGCTTCCTGCAAGGACTCTATCCCCTACTTCAAATTCCTCCGTCTACGCTGCATCTGCACCCAGGATGGGATGTTCCAAACCAGGGCATCAGAGATTTCCTCATTATTTAGGGAACGGGGGTTCCCCTCTTCGACTATAGATGAGGCTCTCACCAGGGTCTCTTCTATATCCCGTAGCTCTGCTCTCACTCCCCATCACCCCACTCGTAACAAGGACAGAGTTCCCCTTGTCCTCACCTTCCACCCTACCAGCCGTCACATACACCAGATAATCCTCCAAAATGTTTGCCACCTCCAACTGGATCCCACCACTGGCTACATCTTACCATCTCCTCGCCTTTCGGCTTTCCGTAGAGACCGCACTCTGCGTAACTCCCTGGTCAATTCCGTAGAGACCGCTCCCTCCATAACTCCCTGGCCACCCCCTCCCCTGGTACTTTCCCTTGCAACCACAGGCAATGCTATACTTGTCACTTTACCTCCCCCCTTGACTCCATCCAAGGACCCAAGCAGTCTTTCCAGGTGAGGCAGAGGTTCAACTACACCTCCTCCAACCTCATCTATTGCATCCGCTGCTCTAGGTGTCAACTGCTCTTTATCGGTGAGACCAAGCGCAGACTTGGCGATTGCTTCGCTCAACACCTCTGCACAGTTCACATTAACCAACCTGATCTCCCGGTGGCTCAGCACTTCAACTCCCCCTCCCATTCTGAATCCGACCTTCCTGTCCTGGGCCTCCTCCATGGTCAGAGAGAGTCCAACGCAAATTGAAGGACCAGCACCTCATATTTTGCTTGGGTAGTTTACACCCCTGCGGTATGAACATTGACTTATACAATTTCAGGTAGTCCTTGGTTTCTCCTTCCTTTCCCTCCCCTTCCCAGCTCTCCCACAGCCCACTGTCCCCGCCTCTTCCTTTCTTCTTCCTGACCCCCCACCCCCACATCAGTCTGAAGAAGGGTCTCGACCCGAAACATCACCTATTCCTTCGCTCCATAGATGCTGCCTCATCCGTTGAGTTTCTTCGCATTTTTGTATACCTTCGATTTTTCCAGCATCTGCAGTTCTTACTTAAACGTTTGGTTTGGAATGATTGGCTGAAAACACACATTTAACACTATTAGTCATAAGAAGATTTACCTTCTTTTGACATTACACCTTTGGTCTTCAGATAGAAACAATGTAAGTTGCAATGACCATTTCATGCATGTAAGATTATTGTGTTAAAGGGGCATATCTGTACATATCACAATTTTTTGGCCTCCCCTTTAATGATTTTTAGATTTTCACACAGGAATAGCCCAGTACACAGTTCATGTGTTCTGCTGCACTCACAGGACAGCATCTTTCAGCAATTTCATGACAAACATTTGGGAAGCAGAAAGCCTTGAACTGAACAGAAAAGGATGTTGTTATAATAAATATGCATTACATCACTGGCAATTTCTTGCCTAGAATGCAGCTTTACTGAGACGGCCTTTGTAAATTGATTGAACATCAGCAGCTATTATAGGCTGCAAGGACACAAGGTGAGCACATACAATTGATTATCTATCCCATTAGAAGGATACACCACCGTTATTGACCAAACAATGCTGTGGTTTCCACAAGCCAACATGTAGCTTAGAAATACTAACCATCCTTTAAATAAAAAATATATAATTGTAAAGACATCTTGTCTGTGTATGGTTAGGAATTTGCATAAGAATTTCATGATCTTTCTTACTATCAATAATTTAAGAAAGAAGCAGGAGTAGGCCTGAACCACCAATCTGTACTAACAAGTCAAGTCAAGTTTATTTTCATATGCACATGTAGAAGCAATGTAAGTTGCAATGACCATTTAATGCATGTAAGATTATTGTGTTAAAGGGGCATATCTGTACAGATCACAATTTTTTGGCCTCCCCTTTAATGATTTTTAGATTTTCACACAGGTTTTGCTCTTAGGTGACGCAGCCTTTCGGTTAATTGGCGTTTCGGCTTTGTTTCCATTCGGTTATTTGCCGTTTCGGCTTAGTTTCCATTCGGTTATTTGGCTTCCACTTCTTTACATCGGCTTCTCGTCCGTCTGCGCCATGTCCAGGTCCTGTTTGTTTGGTTTGTTTGATTGTTTGTTTGTTTTTTTGCACAAAGTCCGTGAGCACTGGAACAGCCCCCACTCTCCCACGGCCACCCTCCGCGGGATGTGGGTCGGGTGGAGCGGAGGTGTGGGACATTGTTCATCCCTCCACAGTGATGTGATGGACGCGGGGGTCTGGACCAATCGCTGACAAGTCCCGCCCCCCGGCAACGTCATGTCTGTTATTTGACTTTTCTGTTGAGTGGCATTCGGTTCGTTGGCTTGTAGGCGACACCACCTTTCGAGTAGGTGGCGTTTCGGTAGAGTGGCCATTCGGTGAGTTTGCTTTTAGGCGACGCAGCCTTTCGGTTAGTTGCCGTTTAGGCATCCCGCCCTCTCGGTTAGTTTGCATTTAGGTGTCCCACCCTTTCAGTTAGTTGACGTTTTGGCTTTGTTTCCATTTGGTTATTTGGCTTCCACTTCTTTGCTTCGGCTTCTTGTCCGTCGGCTCCAAGTCCGCACATACTCGAAACCTTTCCTATCCATGCACATCCCCAAGTAAATGTCTTATTTAAAAGTGTATTTAAATGTACCTCCTCTGAGCTTGTTCTATATCCCCACCACCCTCTGGATGAAAGATTGCCTCTTAGTTTCCTATCAAATGTTTCCCTTCTCACCTTAAACCAATGTCCTCTGTTTCTAGATTCCCCTAGATCGGGGTAAAAGGCTATTTGCATCTATCCTATCAATTCCCTTCATGATTTTATACACCCCGATAAAACCCCTCTGGCTCCTGCGCTCCAAGGAATAAAATCATAGCTTGCCCAACCTCTCCAAATATCTCAGGCTTCCGAGTCCAGGCAACATCCTTGTCAATTTTCTCTGCACTCTTTCCAGCTTAATGATATCCTTCAGAGAAACCAAAACTGAACACAAAACTCCATATCCAGCCTCACCTATGCGTTGTATAACTGTAAAATAATGTCCCAACTTCTATACTCAATACCCAGACTAATGATGGCCAACGTGCCAAACGTTATCTTTCCCACCCTATCTATCCACCACCACTTTCAGGGAACTCTATATCTGTACTCTGAGATCCCACTGTTCTACAACACTCCCCAGGGACCTACTCTCCTGGTCCTCTGATTACAGTTTTAACCCTTCTTTAACTGAAGCTCTGACTAAAACCCCTGTCTCACGGTGCGAGTTGGCCCACGAGTGACCCCGACTTTTCACTCGTGGTGATCACGTACAGCCAACGTAGCGGGAACGTCGGAACTCGCACGATCAACGTCCACTCGTGGCGCTAATGGCAGGTACCCGTGAAACTTGTGAACTCGTGAAAAAAGTCAAACATGTTTGACTTTTTCCACTAGTCAAATGTAGTGTTCAAGTTTAAAATTGAAACATTTAGACTCGTTGTAAGAACGTAGGACCCGTGCGTTTACCTTTGTGATTTGTGCGTCTACCGTGGGAATACCGCGGAAGTGTGGGTGTGGAGGGGACCTGATATGAATGTTACCACTATAGGATGGCGAGGTTGGGCTCTGAGCTGCAGTGAGAGAGAGCAGAGAGAAAGAGAGAGAGAGAGAGGGAGAGGGAGTGCGTGTGTGCGTCAGCAGCAAAGTCATATACAACGGGCTTGTATACAACGGGCTTGTACGCGGTGGCAAGAGAGGTTTCCTTTGTTCTCGTCCGGGGCTTCAGAGAGATGGGAGAGAATTAAGCTTTCCTCGCACACCACTCCTAGCCCAAGAGCCTTGTCACCCCCGGCAGATTAATGACGCCCACTCCCCCCCCCCCCCCCCCGACCTCCCTCCATCTCAACTCACGCCTGGGTACCAAAGCAGCTCAGGAGGCGAACCCTGAGCTCCGTCTCCCAACAATCTGATGTGAAAGAACAGTTATGAAAACATACCTTCATTCACGGTTGGCTCAAGAGTAATGGGAGAGGAACTTGCTAACTTGGGAGAGGAACTTGAAACATCGCATAAATGACATACCCGTGGGAACTCGGTTAAACACTTGATCATAAACGTGAAATCTCGTACACAACCACAAGTCTTTTTTTTGTCTTTCACTTGGGGTCACTCGTGGGTGGACTCGCACTGTGAGACAGGCCCTTTACCCAATCATTCCCCCATCTCACTCCACATCAGGACCAACATTACTATTCAATCAACAGAGCACACATCTTGTATTCCAACGTCTACCTGAGTTCCTACACTTGTTCAACAATGGAAGATACTAGTCAAAACAAGCAGCAGAAAATGGAATCTTGAAAAGTCATTAACAGGTGCAGCAGCATCGAAGGAGCGAAGGAGCCTATCTCCTTCGCTCCTTAGATGCTGCTGCACCTGCTGCAGCTTTTTGTGTACCCCCCATATATTTGAACTACTAGCTGCGTGTTTGTAGACTAAAGGGCCTGTCCCACTTAAGAAACCTGAACGGAAACCTCTGGAGACCGTGTGCCCCACCCAAGGTTTCCGTGAGGTTCCCAGAGGTTCCCGGGGTTCCGGCCATTCTCCATGAGTCGCCAGAGGTTCTGGTCAATTGCCTGGAATGCCTTAACCGAAGTGTGAGCTGCATCTACTGACCAAGGATCTTTGTTGCCGACCGTGCACACACACACACACACACACACACACACACACACACACACACACACACACACACACACACACACACACAACACATCGCAAAGGTGGCGGTCAGGGACAGCGGAGGAGCGTTTTCTCCGTGTAAAGAGAAAAGTAAACGGCTGCCACAGAGCATGGTAAGTCCTTTAGAGAGCGCGGGGGGGTGGGAGAGAAGGACAGAGAAGGGGAGAGAGAAGGGGAGAGAGAAGGGGGCAGAAGGGGAGAGAGAAGGGGGCAGAAGGGGGGAGAACAGGGGGGGGGAGAAGGAGTGGAGACAGTTTTAATAAGTTTAATAAAGTTAGCGGGCATTTTACCTTCCAGCGGATCTTCCCACTTAGGAAACCTGAACGGAAACCTCTGGAGACCTTGCACCCCACCCAAGGTTTCCATGAGGTTCCTGGAGGTTCCTGTCACTCTCCCTAATTGTGGAAAGTGGTTTCCACTCAGGAGACTTTGCAGTTGCCACATGGTCGCCACATGTACGCGGGGTGGTTGCCGGGGAGTCACCTTCATGGTCGTGAGGATGTCCCACATTTTGGCAACTAGTCGTGGCCTCATTATGGTCGCCGAGAATTTTTCAACATGTTGGAAAATTAGCGGCAACTAGAATGAAGTCGCCATGGAGATTAGCGAGAATTCTCGAGCCATAGGTGGGTCGCAAGGCAGTCCTAGTGGGTTGCCAGGAGGTCAAAGGTTCGCGGAGGTTCTCGTAGGTTGGAGCCGGTGCTAACCGGTGAATTTCATTGGGGGGAAAAAAAAGGTAAGCATTAGTTTTCAGAACCAAGGAACCGACCGGTAATGTTAAAAGTCCACTGAACTTCTCAGGCTATCTCTGGCTTCTTATAAGTTGTCTCTAGTCCTTCTCCCCCCTTCTCCCCCCTTCTCCCCCCTTCTCCCCCCTCTCCCCCCCTCTTTTAAAGACAATGCTTTAGCCGTCTTAATTACAGCACCAACCTTCCTGTTCATCGCGGTGTGTGTCTGTATCACCTTGGCTTTGCACTGTGGGAATTTTTTATACAGAGCTCCCCCACTTGCCCTGGCCCCCGCCTTTACGATGTGATTGTGTGTGTGTGTGTGTTCCGCTCTGACCGTCGCCGTTCCAGTTCCAGGTTTTTCAGGCGACTGCCAGCAACTTGACAGTCGCCGGCAGTTCACCTAAGTGGAATAGGCCCATAAGATCAACAGATTGGTCTTCTCTCCTGTCATCCATCCCTTCTGGCGCCCCCGGTCAGTCACCTGGGCGAGGAGAATAAACCTCCGGAGGCCGGGCTGAGTTGGTGAACCGCGCTGAGCCCCACAGCCGTCCAGATGCCGTCCTGTGTCCATGAGCCCCTGGAGCCACCCCAAGTCCATGAGCCCCGGAGCCAACCGAGTCCATGAGCCCCAGAGCCACCCAGAGTTGGGGAGCCCTGGAGGCGGCACGAGTTGGGGAGCGGCACGGAGTGCGGAGTGGCCTGGAGCCTGGCCGACTGCGAGGCTGACTGCTGCAACCTTGAGATCCTGGAGAAGTGAGGAGTGAGTGTGGAGGCATTGAGGTAACCGGGCATTGGCGGGACCAGGCTTTGGCTGGGCGCGGGCGGGGCCGGGCGCAGACGGGACCGGGCGTTGGTGGGGTCAAGCGCTGGTAGGGCCGGGCTCTGACAGAGCACACCACCCCTGCCCACACACCCCTCCCACCTACAACCCCCACCCCCCACCTCTCGCATAATCCCCAGCGCTAGGCCACAGTGGCAGCAGGCCACGGCAGCGCTCCCCTCCACCACCCCCACCACCTGCCCCTGCCTGGTGTCGTACCCCTTCCCCGGCACAACAGATGCAGGACTAGCCCAAGAAAAGTCCATTCAGCCCACAATGTCTGTACTAGCCCCTCTGGCCAGTCCCTTCTGTCCACAACACCTGTACTAGCCCTCCAGTTAGCCCCCCACTCTGACTCCACCTGACGCCCTCCCCCTCCCATGGCTGGAGGATGCTTCCCCCCCTCCGACCCCCGCCTGAAACTGTCCCCCTCCTCCGGCTGCTGGATGCTCCCCCCCACCAGCCCCCTCCTGAAGCCGTCCCACCTCCCCGGCTACAGGATGCTACCCCTCCCCCTACCCCCGGCAGCCCTCTCCTGAAGCAGTCCCCATCCCCCGCTGCAGGACGCCCCCACCCCTGCCCCCGCCCCCGCTACCGCCCCCGCCCCGCCCCCTCCTCGGCTGTGGGTCACTCGCTCGCCCCACCCCCCACCCCCCACCGACCTCGACAGCCACCGCCTGAAGCCGTACCCCTCCCCGGCTGTAGGAAGCTCACCCCAGCCCCCGCCAACCCCCACCTAAAGCTGTCCCCCTCCCCCTGC
The DNA here is from genome assembly GCA_963514005.1 of Raja brachyura. The sequence continues at coordinate 146,327,250 of OY740781.1, forward strand.
TGCAAGACCCTGCCCCACCCTCACCAGCCCCGACAGCCCCCGCCTGAAGCCGTGTCCCTCGCCTGGCTGCAGGATGTTCCCTCCCCAGACAGCTGATTCCTGAAGCCATCCCTCTCCCCCAACTGCAGGATGCCCCTCCCCAGCTGCAGAACGCTCCCGCCCCCCAACCCCCCCCCCCCGGCCCCTGACAACCCTGGCCTGAAGCCGTCACCCTCCCCAGGCTGTAGGACGATCCACCCCCCTCCCACTTGTCCACGACAACCCTCGCTTGAAGCCGTCCCCCTCCCCTGGCTGTAGGACACTCCCCCCAACAGCCCCTGCCTGAAGCTGGAGGAACAGGAAAAACATTTATCACCAATTTGATCCTCTCCAAAGTTAGAGGTCAAGGTGATGTGGCTATTGCTGTAGCATCCTCTGGGATAGCAGCTACATTAATGCCTGGTGGAAGAACTGCACATTCTCGATCAAGATACCCATCCAAGTGACCAAGGATACATTCTGCAACATTGAGAAGGACTCTAACACGGCACGTTTGATGAGGCAAGTGAAACTCATTGTTTGGATGAATGCTCAATGATTAGGAGGGAGAGCTTTGAAGCAGTGGACAGAACTCTTCATAAATGTATGCTCCAACACGAAGCCTTTTGGCGGCATTCTTACCATTTGTTGTGGTGATTTTTGACAACTCTTTCCTGTAGTGAAAAGGGGAAATAATGCTGACTTTGAAAATTCCTGCATAAATAAATTCGACTTGTGGACACTTTTCACCAAGTTTCAATTGCAGACGAATATGCGATTGAGAGAAGGAGAAGGCAACTATTCTCAATTTTTGTTGAAAGATGGAGAAGACGAGATTTTAAAGAATGAAGATGATGAAATTGAAATGCCAGAATATATGGTTCTATCAGCAAAAACACTGGAGGATTGTATTGAATTAATTTATCCTGCATTTAACAATCCTGCAGAGTTATTCTCTAACAGGTGCACAGTTGAGAGCATACTGACTGGTTGCATCATGGCCTGGTTCGGCAACTTGAAAGCCCAGGAGTGGAAAAGACTGCAAAAAATTGTAAACACTGCCCAGGCCATCACCGGCTCTGACCTCCCCACCATCGAAGGGGTTTATTGTAGTCGCTGCCTCAAAAAGGCAGTCAATGTCATCAAAGACCCACACCATCCTGGCCACACACTCATCTCACCACTGACATCGGGAAGACGTTTACAAAAAACAGTTTTCCACTTGCCCTGCCTGTCAGCCATGTTACAATTACGTCACAATGGGATCCCGAACTTCATTTGTCCGTTTGTCTTTTCTGTTTTTTGTTTTCTCCTGTCCCATTTTTGCAGTTTATTTCAGTTATTTTAGTTGCGTATGTGTGAGGGGGTGAGTGTAACATGGTTTTTGACTCTTCCTTCGGGGGGGATGCGACCTTTCCTGCCATATCCCTCGTCTCCGTGTCGGTCTGCACTGAGGCCTATCGCGGAGCTGGCGGCCTCCAACTGCGACCGACCTTGAGGCTGCGGAGCCAGGACTTACCAACGCGAGGCTGGCCGACTTCGGGGCTGTGGTTGTAGGGCGACCCAACTTCCGACCCGACTTTGGAGCCTCGGAAGCTCGGCCGCAGGCCAGTGGACGACATCATCAGGAGCTCGAGTCCTGTTTTCCGAAGCTCCCGCAACTACAGCTGCATCCGCTGGACTGGAGGGCGGCAGCTTCGACTGCCCCGGGCTGCGGAGTTTGAACCGGCCCGTTTGCGGAGCACGGATCCAGCCGTGGGACCTACCTACCATCACCCGGCGGGGCCACAACATCGGAGGCTTTTATTGCCTCAGCGTAGAGGGAGAGCAAGGAGGGAAGAGACAATGACTTTGGGACTTAAACTGTGTTGAGTGTTTGTTATTTATTCTATGTTATGACTGCAGGCTAAACCATTTTGTTGCACTGAAAAAATCAAATCAAATTTACATTAAAAATCTTGATTTAAAAAAAAACCCTGTTTTAATCAAATTCTTCCATTTTCATTCACAATGACGTCACAAAGGGATTCTGAATCTCATTTATATATAAAAAACACAATTTTCATTGAGAATTCCATTTAAAAAAACATTGCAATTTTAAATGTGAGGGGGTGGGTGGGATAGGGGGAGGTTTCATTTTTTTAAAATCGTGATTTTCATTGTGGGGATGGGATAGGTGGAAGGTGATGAGTGGTGGAGCAGGGGGATAGAGGGAAATGAGGGGGGTAGGAAGGGAGAGGGAGGGTAAAGTGGGGGACGTGAGGAGGGAGAGTGTGAGAGGAGGTGGGAGAGTGGGGTCGGTCGGGAGCGGGGGATAGAGGGAGAGGAGGGCATCAGGGGAGGTGAGGAGGGAGTGTGAGGGTGGGATAGGGGGATATGAGGAGTGGGGGAGCAGGGGGATAGAGAGAGAGGAGTGGGGTAGGATGCGGAGAGGAGTTATGAAGGGAGGGAGGGTGTGACTGAGTGTAGGAGAAAGGAGAGGGAGGGAGAGGTGAGGGAGGGTGTTGTGGAGGGGAGGAGGTGATGGGAAAGAAGAGGGAGGGTGAAGAAGGAGGGGGAGGGAGTGCTGGGGAATGAGCGGGAATGGAGGAGGATAGGGGAAGAAAGAGGGATGGTGAAGTAATGGATATAGGGAGGGGGAAGAGGGAGGAGGGGAAGGACGGGTGATACATGTTATTGCCATTTTGAACTTAAAAAACATCGCAGTCACACTCCCACTTGCCAGCCATGCCTGCGCAGTTGGGGGAGTGTTTGCCATGACTTGCGTCACAACAGGGATCTCTGTTGTCACAACGGGAACCCATCAGCCTGCGCAGGTGGTGGCTATGGGTCAGTGGTGGAATATTGCCTTGGGGGATATTGCCAATGGGTCTGCACCTAGTCCAGTATATTACTAAAACTCTCATCTTGATTGTTTGTTTGTCTGTCTAAGTGTGATACTGAAATTGCACCAAAACGGTACATGATAGCGCTACAATTTCTGGTTCACCTTACTCACCAACTGTATCATGTTTCGTACAGATTGATGATATATTTTGGAAGTTATTGACTTTTTAAACTTAATAAATAAAAACATCGCCCCCACTTGTCATCTTTACTTGCTTAGCGTCACAAAGGACGCCAGCGAGGACCTAACGGGTCCTCAACGGCGGTTGCGGCCTTTGCACTATTTCAGACCGGCATCTTTTTTTCCTTCCTCACAAGGGGGATACAACGGCTCCACGCGTAAGTTTCCTTCCATTTTGCACTTGAATTTGGTGGCCTTGCACCCTGCTTGAAATGGTATGAAACTGCATTTGAATTTGGTGGCCTTGCACCCTGCTTGAAGTGGTAGAAAACTGCATTTGAATTTGGTGGCCTTGCACCCTGCTTGAAGTGGTAGTAAACTGCACTTGAATTTGGTGGCCTTGCACTCTGCTTGAAGTGGTAGGAAACTGCACTTGGATTTTGTGGCCTTGCACCTTGCTTGGAATGGAATTTCAAGGAATAGCCATGACGCCCAGCCCACCAGCCGTGAGTGTGTGAGCTGCCAGCACACCAGGCTTGAGTGACTGAGCTGCCAGCTCAAAAATCCATTCAGCCCTCAATGTCCATACTAGCCCTCTGGAAACCAGTCCCTTCAGCCCACAACACCCATACTAGCACTCCAGAAAGCCCAACCCCCCACCCAATGGGTCCAACTTAGTCTTGTATTATTATATTAATTAATTTACAGATTTACTTTTGCTTTAAGTGAATTTATTATTTATTATTTTATGAACATAATTTTATTTTTTATATTTACTTATTTGTTTCAACTGTCTGAATGTTTCAGATCATCAGAGATGTGTGGAAACAATGACAAGGACTTCTGAAGTATATTCATAAGTAGATCCATGGGCATAGCTTCCGACTGTGATGCCTAATGCCCCTGTCCCACTTAGGAAACCTGAACGGAAATCTCTAGAGACTTTGCGCCCCACCCAAGGTTTCCGTGCGGTTCCCGGAGGTTTTTTTAGTCTCCCTAATGGTCGAAAGTGGTTCCCGCTTCTTCTATATTCCGGCGATTATTTCAATTAATTCAAAACCGGCCGCGACTAAAAATAGGTTGCCGCTTTAAAAATCGGTAATTTTTTAGTCGAAGCCGGTTGTGATGCTAGTTGAACGTGGTTGCCGGAGGTTGCTGGTAGTGGAAGGTAAGGCCTTTTTTTCACTCAGTTTTATTCCACCAGGGAGTTACCTTCCACTACCTGCAACCTCCGGCAACCACCTTCAACTAGCATCACAACTGGCTTCGACTAAAAAATTACCAATTTTTAAAACGCCAACCTATTTTTAGTCACGGCCAGTTTTTAATTTTTTGAAATAATAGGCGGAACATAGAAGAAGCGGAAACCACTTTCGACCATTGGGGAGACTGACAATAACCTCCGTGAACCTCCGTGAACCTCCGGCAACCGCACGGAAACCTTGGGTGGGGCGCAACATCTCCAGAGGTTTTCGTTCATGTTTCCTAAGTGGGACAAGGGCATAATGCTGTGTTATTGCTAATGGCCTGCTCTGATATGTTGCAGGGAGCTGCTCTGCCATAAAATGCCTGTGCAACTGTGAATGCAAATCTGTTTGCCCAAGTGATCCAGGTCTAACCTGGGCCATATATGTACTTATTTATTTAGGTGAGAGGGGACCTCACAGTCTGATCCTTCCTGCCCCACCAAAAACTTATTACCAACGCGCACTGTCCTCAGCATGGCTGCTGCGGAGAGGAGGTGGTTGCCCACCTCTGCAGTGTGGATTTGTACAGAGGGTCTGGAGAATGATGTAAGGGTCCTTGTACATCGGGAACAGCTCCATAGCAGAGGATTCTTCGACTTATGGGCTCTTCCCATTCAGTTCAGATCAGTTTGGTTTATTATCACGTGTACCAAGGTACAGAGACAAGTTTTTGTTCTGTGCTAACCAGTCAGCGGAAAGACAATACATGATTAAAATCTAGCTATTCACAGTGTACAGATACATGATAAGGGAATAATGTTTAGTGCAAAGTAAAGCCAGCAAAGTCCTGAAGAAGGGTCTCGACCCGAAACGTCGCCTATCTCCTTCGCTCCTTAGATGCTGCTGCACCCGCTGAGTTTCTCCAGCTTTTTGTGTAACCCCCAAAGTCCGAACACAGATAGTCTGAGAGTCATCAAGGAGCTAGATAATAGTTCAGCACTGCTCTCTAATTGTGGTGGGATGGTCCAGTTGCCTAATAGCAACTGGGAAGAGACTGTCCCTGAATCTGGAGGCGTGTGTTTTCACACTTATATACCTTTTACCCGATGGGAAAGCGGAGAAGAGGGAGTGGCCAGGGTGTGACTCGTCCTTCATTATGCTACTGGCCTTGCCGAGGCAGTGTGAGGTATAAATGGAGTCAATGGAAGGGAGGTCCACAATTCACTGCAATTACTTGCGGTCCTGGATGGAGCTGCTCCCAAACCAATCTGTGATGCATCTCGATAAAATACTGTCTACGGTGCATCTGTAGAAGTTGGTGAGAGTTGTTGAGGACATGCTGAACTTTCAAAGGGTCAGAGACGTACGTCAAGTGCTGCTGGAAGATCATCAATTCGGTGAAAGATACTCTTTGATCTGCCACAAAACTTGTTGACCCAGCAGAGCTAGATGTATGTAGGGAATATTACTGACTGGCCCATTTCAAACTGCAAGATTATATGCAGAGGAAGGCACTGATATCTTGGTGCAGCCAAGGCGCTGTGGGGGAGGACCACAGTCTAGGGTCCTTCCACTGCAGGAATTTTAGTGGGCAGAATCCAGTGGTGGCACCCCTCAAACAAGAGAAGCCTTATCACCCCAGAGTGGCAGGACAGTTTGGTTTAAGGATAGTTGCAAATACTATTGAAAAATATGCTAATTAATGTATAGACGCTGAGAATGACTGAAGAGTCTTTTGCACTATTCTCATTTTGCATATTTTTTTATTCAGAATAAAGTTTATTTTTGAAAAATAATATTTAGCTAAACAATTTTATTTGCTTTGAATTGTTACATATAAGTGCCTTTTAGATCTGAAAAATACTTTGGGGTGACCCGTGCATATGCATTTTTGAGGTGCGTCATGCTGCACACCAGAGTCGTGAGATGTTTTTCTTGTGAACATTTGCTCGACCACTGGATTCAACCGAAAGCAGCAGATCATCAAATCCAAGAGCCAAGATCCATACTGGTTTGCTTCCCAAAGGCAACGGAGAGATGAGCATGTGGCCAGGATGGTGTGGGTCTTTGATGATGTTGGCTGGCTTTTTGAGGCAGCGACTGCAATAGATCCCTTCGATGGTGGGGAGGTCAGAGCCGATGATGGACTGGGCAGTGGTCACAGCTTTCTGCAATCTTTTCCGCTCTTGCACTTTCAAGTCACCGAACCAAGCCACGATGCAACCAGCCAATATGCTCTCTACTGTGCACCTGTAGAAGTTCAAGAGACTCCACAGTCCAACAGTCCAGGCAGCACCTTCTTCGAAAGAGGTCAATGTGACTATATTTAGCAGTAAGAACTAGAGCATAACAATTCTACTTATCACAATCGAACAATTAACTTTCCGAAGTATAACCCTCCTCGTGCATGAGGACATTATCCCCCTGACTTACCAGGCAGTGGTCAGGGCTGAGTATGGGTGGTCAATGTACATTGTTGTCTATTTAATTGACTATGATTTGTCGGGTCTTTGTCTAGATCTTAATATTGAATCAGTATTATATATTGCAGACGGCGGCTCTCACCGGGTCCTTCTAAGTACTAGGCTGCTCCCCGCTGGTTCCCCATTTGTTCTCAGTGGCACATAGAAACATAGAAACATAGAAAATAGGTGCAGGAATGGGCCATTTGGCCCTTCGAGCCAGCAAGCCATTCAATATGATCATGGCTGATCATCCAAAATCCGCACCCTGTTCTTGCTTACTCCCCATATCTCTTAGAGCTGTTTCTAACTCTCAACACCCCGCTGGGTCCCCTCTTTGTTCTCTTGGCAGCACGGGTCCCTCCTTGCTCTCATACATGTGGGTCTCATCAATGCCAGTGGCTTGAGGCCAACTTCAGAGTCCGCGGTGGGCAAGCTGGACCTAGCGATGAGTCCCCCATCATCAGTCCATGGCAGGGGTGAGTCCTCTGTCCACGATGGCGGGGTTGGGCCTAGCGAGCAGGTCGTCCATCTTCAGTCCGCGACAGGTGAGCTGTGCGATCCTAGGCCTCAGTCCACGGTGAGCAAATCCTTGCCTACCAATTCTTGAAAGGCCTGGATAGAGTGAATGTGAGAGGAAGTTTCCACCAGTGGGAGAATCTAGGACTAGAGGGTATTGCCTCAGAATAAAATGAGTTACCTTTAGAAAGGAGATGAGGAGGAATTTCTTTAGTCAAAGGGTGGTGATTTGTGGAATTAATTTCCACAGACTGTGGAGGCCAAGTCATTGGGTATTTTTAAGGCAGAGATTGACAGATTCTTGATTCGTAAGGGTGTCATGGGTTATGTGAAATAAGCAGGAGATTGGGGTTTAGTGAGAAAGATAGATCAGCCATGAATGACTGAATGGCGGAGTAGATTCAATGGGCCAATTCTGGTCCTATGACTTTTTAATTTATGAACTTATAAATTGCCCTTGGATCTTCAGCGTGATTTACCTGCCCTAGTGGTTCAATCCTTGCTGTAGTGGCACAACCATAACTACACACAATATTCCAAATGCGACTTAACCAAAGTGTTATAGAACTGCACTAAGAATACCTACAGTACATATCCAAATTCTCCTGTATATCACATGTCATCATGCCTTAGCCTTTTCAAACAGTCTATGGATTGCCACTGGATCAAAATCCTGAATGTCTTAATCCTGAATGCCTCATATTTCGCTTGTCAGTTTACAACCCAGAATGTTGACTTCTCTAATTTCGTAACCCTCTCTCCCTCACTCTCCATCCCTCCCCCATCCGAGTTCTCCGACCAGTCTGACTGTTCCCCTGAATACATTTTATCTCTGTATGCTTAATTGCCACCTTCCCCTAGCTAATAATAATCTCTTCTACATTTTTCTTGAACCTCATCCCCTTTGATATCTTGTTTTCACACCTTACCCATGCTTATCTCTGTGTCTCCCTTTCCTCTGGCACTCAGTCTGAAGAAGGGTCTTGTCCCGAAACATCACCCATTCCTTCTTTCCAGAAATGCTGCCTGTCCCACTGAATTACTCCAGCATTTTGTGTCTAGCCTGAATTTCTTATCCAGCTGCACTATAATTTCACTAACAAAGGCAACCAAAGCAAATGGCTCACAGTCACCTTTACAAGGTTATCTTGGAATGGGATGTAAATATTGGCCTCATCAGCAACATCTATATCACAAAATGTTAATAATATCTGGCTGCTTTGACCTCACACAGTTCAGAAAAATCTGGTCAGCAATAACATAGCAAGGTCTTTGAGCATTGTTTTGATGAGTTTCAAATGTTTGCATTTTGGGGCCTGATTTTCCGGAATGGAAATAATGTGACTGCTTTTTGGATTAAGCAGCAGCAAAGAGTCAGTACATGAAAAGGGAACTCTTTTTTTAAAGATGCAAGAGGCCTTAGCACCTTGAGTAATTACAAAGATTTAGCCCAAGTATATTTGCACAAAAATAGCTTTAATTTATTCCAGTGATTGTCAAGTGTGGCTTTCAGCAGTTCCATGTTTGCTTTGAGTGCTCATTTCAAAATCACATTGACAGTGATCTGTAGGAGTTAAATGGACTTAACTGGCTTTTAGTGCATGAAGAAATGATCCTTCACATAGTGAACCTTCCCTTTGAAATGTTTGACTCTAGTTTTCACATGTAAAATTTTCTTTAGTTCAGTTTAGTTTAGTTTTAAAATGTGTTTTTGTTGTAGTTAGGTCTGTAGAGTAAGCATTTCAAAAAATGTATTAAAAACTTCTAACACAATACAAATTTGCCAAACATTCCCTCGTCCTTTCCAAATCATGAGCTGCAGAATGCAAGTATTGTGGTTGTGCATCCTGAGATTTATTGTAACTGCTCCATTATTCGTTCTCTGTAGCTGCCAACATTACAGCTGTCAAGCTTAATCACTGGTAGATTAGATCAGAGAAAGTGAATACCTCTGTGTTCTGTATCTTGTGTGGTGTGCGCCAGTTTGCTGTGATCTCTTCACCCATGATATGCCCACAAGGTGCAAAGCTACATGCATTTTTAACAGATAAATGATAGGTTTTTGTTGTCTGGCAGACAGGCTCACAGTGAAAGAGCTCTGGAGAGGAATGTGTGAATGGGAAGGCTGGAAACATCATCCTATTCTCATGTACACTAGATCAAGGCATTTTGTTATAGTACCACTTACAGATCGCAAGAGCATATTCATGGTTGACAAATGGAATATAATTCCCTGCAATAGCAAACATCACCGCATTGCTTAGTACTCCTTATGAAACCTCAGACTTGGATCAGTTATTACAAGCAACTAAAAGCACTGGAGAGATACCAACTATGGTGTCACTGCAAAACTATTAGCAGGATAAATTAGCACTGATGTCGATGTACCAAAGGCCCACATCTCCAGCATGGAGACTTTCGATGTACTCTGCCCTTTCTAGCGGGCAGTCTGGATCATCAAGATGTGTGATACATGAAACAAGGACTCTGTTCCAAGCTCCAACAATGCAAAGGAAATCCAGCAAGTCAACTTTAAGAATGTTACCAAAATCTCCCTTAAAAAAAAATTCATAACCTCTATCTCTTTGGAATTCCTGAAGCATGGTTGCTCAAACTGGAGTAGAAGCATACAAAAGGCCCCAGAAGGAATTTACAGAGAGGTGAAAACACACAAATATCAGAAGGAATGCAAAACATCTCAAGTTACTTTCCAATACCAATGTGTCAGGCACAACCTATCACTATCTGTCACAAAGTGCCAGAGCAACTCAGTGGGTCAGTCAGCATCTCTAGAGAAAAGGAACAGCTGACGTATCAGGTTGGAACCCTTTTTCAGACTGAAAGTAGAGGGGGGTGGGGGGGGGGGGGGGGGGCACTGAAGGTAGGAAAAGACCTGAGCAAATTATGGCTGGCAACAGATGACCAAGGAAGGATGGAGTCCATAATGGCCCATTGTTGGCTGGGGAAGAGGTGATAATGAAGGGATACAAGGATGTGAAGTGAAACTAGTATGAAGACTAGGATGGGGGAAGAGGAGAGAGGGGGAATGCAGAGGTTACTTGAAATTAGAGAAATTAACGTTCATACCACTAAGTTATATCTGCCCAAGCAAAATATGAGGTGTTGTTCCTCCAATTTGCAGGTGGCCTCACTCTGGCAGTGGAGAAGCCCCAGGACAGATAGGTCAGTATGAGAAGGGGAGTTAAAATGTTTGGCAACCGGGAGATCATGTAGGCCAAGGTGGACTGCGGGAAAATCTTCAGCAAAATGATTGAGCTTGGTCTCGCTGATATATCGGAGCCCACACCAAGAACAACGGATACAGTAGATGAGGTTGCAGGAGGTGCAAGTGAACCTCTGCCTCACCTGAAAAGACTGTGGGGGTCTATGTATGGAGTTGAGGAAGCAGTTCCAGGGACCGGTGTTGCATCTCCTATCCTACCTGTATCAGTGTGTGGATTCCAATCAGACTTTTACTCACCTCAGTTCCCTCAGAACTGAACTGGAAACAATTCCCTTGACTTGGACTGCCTAAAAAGATAATTCCTTGCATCTTGCAATGAAGTGGTTTGAACAAAGTAGGCCCAATGCAAATAAGAGGAACAGCAACTCATATTTCGCATGGACAGCTTGCAAACCAGTGGTACAGATATTGACTTCTCTAACTTCAAGTAACCCTCACTTTCCCTCTCTCTCCATCCCTCTCCCTTCCTTGTTCTCCAACCAGTCTGACTGTCCTCCTGATTAAATTTTATCTTTTTATGCCTCGTTGTGAACTTCCCCTAGCTAACAACAACCTATTCTACATTTTCCTTGATCTTTGTCTCCTTTCATCGGTCATTTCCACACCTTATTCTTACACATCCTTGCGTCTCCCTTTCCGCTGACTCTCAGTTCGAATAAGGGTCTCGACCCGAAACGTCACCCATTCCTTCTATCCATAGATACTGCCTGTTACTCCAGGATTTTGTGTCTATCTTAAGTACTTCAAAAATCCGTTTTGTTTAAATAATAAGTGGTGAACTATTGTACTACATGTCTGCAGGTCATTGCGACAGATTCCACTTCATGGTTTCTCATGCTCCTCTTGAATGCGGTAAGGCCTGAACACTGGAATTGGGAACTGTAGAGATGTCCATGAACAGTTCAATGATTTAATGTCTTCATTTATCCATTACTTTGTAGCAACCCATCTTTGAGAAATCATCTTAATAAATTGCTTATCTCGTTGTATTGAAGAATACTGTAAAGCTCAGAATGGTGAAAAATTGAACCAAATTAATGATAACACATGAGCTAAGATGACATAAAATATTGCCAGTGGCACATATGTTTTTTGTATATTGTGAAGTGACAATAATTGATATGCTGTCAGATACAGCACTGGTCTCATACTCAAAGGAAAATGAATGTTGTTAGGACCCCTGCATAATGATAAGGGTGTGTGCTTTTAAAACAATCTTTTAATAAAGAAAGTTTATGTGTAGTTGGTTGAATAGCTTAGGGGTTAAAGAGAAATGTAATTTGAGTGTCTGGACAAAAACGTGCTTTTGCGATGTTGCCAATGTACAGATTATTATGTTTGGTTATTATGTTCAGCTGATGGGACAGACTGTTTCAGTGGATATTGTTTAGGGTCTGATTCAGCTCCTGTCTGAAAATTGCCAAATGCAATAGGATCAAATGTTCATCATATGAACAAAGTGTTCAAATGTTCCTCACACTGATTAACTGCAATGGCCGATCTCAGTGACATGAGAAGACATAAAATGGCAGTATATTTAAATGGATATATTCTTGACTGCTCTTCATTTACACAAATATCTATTTCTATAGTTTGAAATATATACCCAATCATTACCATCATGCTTTTTCAGGGGAACTATGCTTCAGAACAGCGATCATTAATTTCTCATGTTATCTTTGCCTAATCATCCGTATTTCCAAACCGAGTAAGAACAATTTCAGGGGTGATTATCCTGAACTAGAACAATTGCATCCACAAATGACAAACTAATAATTTGAATGGTATTTTCTGGAAAAGTCATTTGTTCAGCCTGGACTATTTATTTTAAACTAAAATCAATGACCATCATCAGTTCCAATTCTTGCCAGTTTCTGAACAATTTCTGGATTGTAGTGAGGGAATTGAAATAATTCCATGACAGTAAAGAATTAATCAGCCAAGTTGAAGAAATATATTCCAGTTTTTATCTAAGTCCAACCATTCATTGGACGACATGGTGGCGCAGCGCCGGAGATGCGGGTTCGATCCTGACTACGGATGCTTTCTGTTCGGAGTATTACGTTCTCCCCGTGACCCGCGTGGGTTTTCTCCGAGATCATCGGTTTCGTCCCACACTCCAAAGACCTAAAGGTTTGTTGGTAAATTGGCTTGGTATATGTAAAAATTGTGTGGAGATCGCTGGTCGGCGCGGACCCGGTGGGCCGAAGGACCTGTTTCAACGCTGTATCTCTAAACTAAACTAAAAATATTGTGTTGTGTGCCATTTTTAACTGACACATCTATATTTATGGGCAGACATACTGTAACACTTGTAATATACTTTATTATCCTTCCTTTAATCGTGTAAAAATATTTCAACTCTTGGTACGTATCATTAAATAAAATTAGACAATAAACCATGCAGGAAATAGTGCTAATGATGGTCAAAGAGAATATTTTACTGAACATCTGAAGAGAGGTGAAAGGATTAGGTAGGATATTTCAGTGGTTTAAGCCCAGTATGTTGAAACCACTGTCACCAATGACAGAAGGATTAAAGTTGGGAGTGCACAATGTACCAGGTATGAAGGAGTGTAGCATGCTAGAAAGGGTTACAGATATGGTGAAGGTCACGTCTCCGCAGGGATTTCAGAACAGCATGGAAATTTTAAAATCAGTGCTGAATCAGACGATTCTCTTGCCACACACAAAGGAAGAGAATAGCTTCTCAGCAGCACAATGGCAGTCACTAGAATGATGCTGTGAATCTTTTTTCCACACACACTAGCTGCAGATCATGCATATCCAGTTTTAGCTTGTCTTTTCAACTACCACTTTACATCTGCATGGCATGCTGAAGAAAATCTGTTATAAGAAATTGAATGCGAGAAATTTAGGGCCACAGAGTAAATAGTAGCCAAAATGTTTGGTGGCACATAGCAGGCATCTGATATAGAAATCACTCGTGTGTTTAATATCTGACAAAACGACCCCTGAAGCATTAGACTACTTCTTTATTTTGTCTGTGATTGTGCAATGCTTCCTATGTTTAGGTCTAACTCTCAGGACCTTACTGTATTAATTATCAGTTCTCATGAAAAGGCACATTTGATTGATGTCAAAAGCACATCAACATCATTGCTGAGCAAATATGTTGGGTTCCATTACGTGGTTGGGAAGATTATTTCTGTCATGGCACTTTATGTGTATATGGATGACATAATCTAGAAACATCGAAACATTGAAACATTGAACCAGCACCGTCATTCAATGTGATCATGGCTGATCATCCCCAATCAGCACCCCGTTCCTGCCTTCTTCCCATATCCCCTGACTTCGCTATTTTTAAGAGCCCTATCTAGCTCTCTCATGAAAGCATCCAGAGAACCTGCCTCCACTGTCCTTCGAGCCAGCACCGCCATTCAATATGATCATGGCTGATCATCTAAAATCAGTACCATGATTCCGTTAACCCTAAGAGCTATATCTAACTCTCTCTTGAAAACATCCAGTGAATTGGCCTCCATTGCCTTCTGTGGCAGAGAATTCCACAAATTCACAACTCTCTGGGTGAAGAAGTTTTTCCTCATCTCAATCCTAAATGGCCTATCCCTTATTCTTAAACTGTGACCCCAGGTTCTGGACTCCCCCAACATCGGGAATATTTTTCCTGCATCTAGCCTGTCCAATCCTTTAAGAATGTTATATGTTTCTATAAGATCCCCTCTCATCCTTCTAAATTCCAGTGAATACAAGCCCAGTCGACCCATTCTCTGATCATATGTCAGTTCCGCCATCCTGTAAATTAACCTGGCGATCCTACGCTGCACTCCCTCAATAGCAATAATGTTCTTCCTCAAATTAGGAGACCAAAATTGCACACAATACCAGGGCTCTGTACAACTGCAGTAGGACCTCCTTGCTCCTAAACTCAAATCCTCTCGCAATGAAGGCCAACATGCCATTAACTTTCTTCACTGCCTGCTGTACCTGCATGCTTACTTTCAGTGACTGATGTACAAGCACAACCAGGTCTCGTTGCACCTCCCGTTTTGACACCATTCAGATAATAATCTGCCTTCCTGTTCTTACCACCAAAATGGATAACGTCACATTTATCCACATTATTCTGCATCTGCCCTCTCACCCAACCTATACAAGTCACCCTGCAGCCTCAGAGCATCCTCATCGCAGCTCACACTGCCACCCAGCTTTGTGTCATTCGCAAACTTGGAGATGTCACATTTAATTCCCTCGTCTAAATCGTTAATATATTTTGTAAATAACTGGGGCCCCAGCACCGAGCCTTGCGGCTCCCCATTAGTCACTGCCTGCCATACTGAAAAGGACCCATTAATTTTGACTCTTTGCTTCCCGTCTGCCAACCAGTTCTCTATCCTTGTCAATACCTTACCCAAATACCATGTGCTCTTATTTGCACACTAATCTCTTGTGTGAGACCTTGTCAAATGTTTTTTGAAAGTCCAGACACACCACATCCACTTTCTTAACCATTTCACTTGTTACATCCTCAAAAAATTCCAGAAGATTAGTCAAGCGTGATTTCCCCTTCATAAATCTGGGCACGGTGGTGCAGTGGTAGATTTGCTGCCTTACAGCAAAAATGCAGCACTGGAGACCCGGGTTTGATTTTGACTATGAGTTCTGTCTATATGGAAAATGTGCATGGGTTTTCCAAAGGCGTACAGGTTTGTAGGGTAATTGGTTTGGTAAATGTAAAAATTGCCCCTTGCGGGTGCAGGATCGTGATAACGTGCGGGGATCGCTGTGCGGTGCAGACCCGGTGGGCCGAAGAGCCTGTTTCTGCGCTGTATATCTAAACTACACTAAACTAAATCCATGCTGACTTCGACTGATCCTGTCATTGCTTTCCAAATCTAACAGGATGTTGCTGGTTATCTGCTTATATGGATCCTGCCAGGTGCCAATTTGAGGTTTATGATTTACCTCCTTCAGCGCCTTATCTTTCCTCAATCAATTAAAACACAAATGGAAAGAGAACGTCAAAGTATTGGAGAACCAAGAATGGATTAAAATGAGCTCATAGCTTGAGACTGGAGCAGATAATGTTGGTCGATTGGATTCTCTTTAGGGTGACCGACACATATTGCTCTAGCTCCACTGTAGGAGTGACCCGCAGCCAAAATGAAGAAAATGGCTGTGATTTTGAGAGCTCAACTTTGCTTCGTTCACGTAGGTGAACTGTCTCGAACAACAAGTTTGTTTGCTTCAACCACTCAGCAGTAATCTCAATTACCTATCAGTCTATTTCAGGCCCTAATCAACCAGGGGTGGGGGTAGGGTTTAGTAGGATAGTGCAGGGAATGTTAGTGGCGGTCTGGGTGTTTTGTAGGGGCTCTCCTGATCCTGATTTTAGGCTGATCCTTGGTGGAATTCTTCCATGGAACTGATCAGGTGATCATATGTGCCATCCCCTTCAACCAATTCCACACTAAATTGACAATTAGGATCTCTTCTTTGTCACAGGCCCTGGTATGCATATTAAAAGGAGCAAACATCTTGAAACATACAGGAATTTGGCCATTCATTTTTCATTGTGGAAAACTCCTCCACAATGAAAAATGAGTTACTAAAAAAAAAGTAAATAAATGAAAAATCTATTTAATTCTGCACTTGACCTTGATCCTGGCCTCTCTTCACTGGCTCCCAGTGTGGTATAGAATCAACTTCAAGCTCCTCATATACGTTTACAAAGCTCTTAACGGGTTTGCCCCCCCCATATCAAAAATCTTCTAACCAACCATTCTACCTCAGGTCGGCCAACTTGGGGCTACTGACTATCCCGCGGTCTAGTTTTAGGCTCAGTGATGACCGCGCTTTTGCGGTTGCAGCACCTAAACTGTGGAATAGCGTCCCGCTCCTCATCAGAACTGCCCCTCACCATCGAATCCTTTAAGTCACGACTCAAAACCTATCTCTACTCCCTAGCATTTTTGACCCCCTCTGAGGGGGCGCTGTAAACAGTTAATGCATGTATTGTAAGGTCAGTCTACCATTGTAAGTATCAAATTAGTACCTGCACTGATGTGAAGCACTTTGGTCAACGTGAGTTGTTTTTAAACGTGCTATACAAATAAATGTATTATTATTATTATTATTATTATTATTATTATTATTATTATTATTATTATTATTATTATTATTATTATTATTTAATGATATTCCTAAAATCTGAAAACACATTCAAAAAATCTTATTATTTCACGCCGATTTGAACAATGCATTGTAGTCTTATTCAGGGCAAGTCGGAAAACTTTGTTGGAGTAAAATGCGTTTCTTTATCTGAAGCAGTCTTAACACCCCTCTGATTTGACCCAAATTAAAACAAATTGTAGGCTTAGCTTCACAGAACTTTAAATCCAACACCTAAAGTGGATAAAGCTGGCTTTTAGGCTCTGAAATAAGAAAAACATATATAAAATTAAAAATACAAAATTCAATCTGTATAAACCCACAGGTTGGAAGATGATTTAGTTGTTAAACAAGCATAGAGCTGTGAGGGTGAGACAAGCTGTGAGAAAGTTTCAGTTATTAAATATCCACCATATTTTTGGCAGATGTTCATCCTCATCATATAAATCTGAGCCCTGTCATGCTGATAATTGGGAGCCAAAAAGAAAAGAGAGGAAATAGAGATGAGAATCTTTATATATATAGATAGAGGAGGGAGCAGAGGCATTAGACAATAGACAATAGGTGCAGGAGTAAGTCATTCGGCCCTTCAAGCCAGCACTGCTATTCAATGGGATCATGGCTGATCATTCCCAATCAGTACCCTGTTCCTGCCTTCTCCCCATATTCCCTTACTCCGCAATTCTTAATAGCCCTACCTAGCTCTCTCTTGAAAGCATCCAGAGAACCTGCCTCCACCGCGCTCTGAGGCAGAGAATTTCACGGACTCACCACTCTCTGTGAGAAAAAGTGTTTCATCGTCTCCGTTCTAAATGGCTTAATCCTTATTCTTAAATTGTGGCATTGCATTGAATTTCAGATTGATTGTTCTGGTTATTATGAGTTCAGAAGTTCATAATTTATATAAGCAGAATTAATCCATTTGGCTCCTCAAGTCTTTCCACCATTCAATCATGGCTGATCTCTCAACCCCACTCTCCTGCCTTAGCCCCATAACCTCTGACACCCATACTAATCAAGTATCGATCAATCTCCATTTTAAAATTATTTATTGCCCTGGCCACCTCAGCCTTCTGTGGCAATGAGTTCAGTTAGAAAGATGGCTAAATTGGGTCATATGATCTTGGAGAAGATCCACCACCATTGAGTCCAAATTGCTGTTGATCCCTGTCGGGCACTGCATGATGACAATAATTGCAGAAGAGCAGGTTCAGTGTTTATTGTGTCTACAGTTATATCTGAATGTGTTGCTGGGGGTGGTGGTATAGGCAGATACAACACTGGCATTGAAGAAACTTTTGAATAGGCACATGGATATGTTGGGAAAGGAGGGATTATGTGCAGGCAGATTAGAGTTGTTTTTTGCATTATGCTTGGCACAGACATTGTGGGCTGAAAGACATGTCCTTGTGCTGTACTGTTCTATTTTCTATTTTTGATGAATGAATGAAGGCCAGTTGCGACTTTGGAGAGCACGCATGATGCAAAACAACTATATCTTACTTAACCTTTTGAGGAGCTGGGGCAATTGCAGCAAGAATAAAATGTGTCCAAAATGTTGCTGGTGTCTGAGTTATTTTTAATATTATTATTGAACTGCTAAATATTTTGAGTGACAGACCATGGAAAGGAATAAGAAGTGCTGATGATAAAGGTTGAGCCTAAGTGTTTTGGAAGTGGATAAAATAACTAGAATGAACTATAAAATATTGTCTAAGGTATTCCTAAAACAATAAGCTATGGCCACTTCTTCCTTTGGCAGTTAAGCCTACTGCATAGCACTGCCTTTGTATGTCACTTTCTTAGCTAAACTTGGGAGGTATCCTTATACATGTCCTCCTTGGTGGATAGCTCTGTACATTCTAATGATTTTCTGGGTGCTGGAGGCATCTTCTGCCCTGTGGGAACTCAGATCGTGGCAATATGAGCACATCTTGCAGAGAAATCTTTCTGGTTGAATTAAACACCCTGATGTTGCCCTTGTTTGGTCTTTCTTTTCATTTAAATGCTAGACTAAGTGGGACCCGTTGGGTCCCATGTTCGCATAGGAGGGCTGGTCCCCCAACAAAATATTCCACCTCTCCACCATGGGGGTGGGTGGGGGCTTTCTGGAGTGCTAGTATGGGTGCTGTGGGTCAGACTCGTCTCCAGAGGGCTAGTATGGACATTGTGGGCCAAATGGATTCTTGGGCTTACAGCTCAGTCCCCCAGGCCTGGTGGGCTGGCAGCTCAGTCACTCAGGCCTGGTGGGCTGGCAGCACAGTCACTCACGACTGGTGGGATGGCAGCTCAGTCCCTCAGGGCTGGTTGGCTGGCAGCTCAGAAACTGCCAGAAATTCTGTCCAAAACAGGTGAGAGACTCTGTGAGAGAGATGGGGGAGAGGGTGGAGAATCAATTTTAGAAAATTTTCCTCTTTTTCTGCAGATCATAGCAATGAAGGAGGAAAGTCTATCCTGGTCTAGATCTCACAGGTAGCCAATGAAGGGAGAGAGAAAATACTGGGGTGAGGTTTAATACTTGCAGGGGAAATATTTACTGATGTGTTGAAGGGTCTCTGGGGCTAGAACAGGCCTGATGGTCCAACGGGAATCTTTAAAACAAATCTGAGTCAAATCTCAGTGAAAGGCACTTTTTCTGGACTTTTCCTGGCCTGGCATGGGCCTTTTGGCCCAAATTGCACCTCCTGGGCTAATACAAGTATTTTGGGCAAAAGGGACTTGTTTCTCAGATAATAGGGGCCATGTGGCCCGAAATGAGTTTCAGGCAGGCCAAACAACTAATTTCATTCTGAAGAAGTGTTTCAGCCCGAAATGTTTCCTTCGCTCCATAGATGCTGCCTCACCCGCTGTGTTTCTCCAGCATTTTTGTCTGTCTTCATTTCATTCCATTTCCATTTCCATTTCAAGCACAGGGCAGGCCAAACAACTAATTTCATTTCATTTTCATTTCCATTTCGAGCACAGGGCAGGCCAAACAACTAATTTCATTTCATTTCATTTTTCCATTTCAATTTAAAGCACAGGGCAGGCCAAACAAATCATTTCAATTTCCATTTCAATTTCAAGCACAAGGCAGGACAAACAACTCATTTAATTTAATTTTGTTTCCATATCCATTTCAATTTCAAGCACAGGGCAGGCCCAACAACTCATTTTATTTCATTTCCTTTCTATTTCCATTTCAATTTCAAGCACAGGGCAGGACAAACAACTCATTTCATTTAATTTCATTTCCATATCCATTTCAATTTCAAGCACAGGGCAGGCCAGACAACTAATTTCATTTCCATTTCCATTTCAATTTCAAGCACAGGGCAGGTCAAACAACTCATTTCATTTCATTTCTATTTCCATTTCCATCTCAATTTCAATTTCAGGCACATGGCAGGCCAAACAACTCATTTCATTTCCATTTCAATTTGAATTTCAAGCACAGGGCAAGCCAGACAACTCATTTAATTTCATTTCATTTCCATTTCCATTTCAATTTCAAGCACAGGGCAGGCCAAACAACTCATTTCATTTCATTTCCATTCCAATTCCAATTGCAAGTACAGGGCAGGCCAAACAACTCAATTCATTTCATTTCCATTTCCATTTCCATTTCAATTTCAAGCACAGGGCAGGCCAAACAACTCATTTCATTTCAGTTAATTTCCATTTCCATTTTAATTTCAAGCACAGGACAGGTCAGACAACTCATTTCATTTTATTTCATTTCCATTTCCATTTCAATTTCAAGCACAGGGGAGGCCAAACAATTCATTTCATTTTCAAGCACAGGGGAGGCCAAACAATTCATTCCATTTTCATTTCATTTCCATTTCCATTTCCATTTCCATTTCAAGCACAGGGCAGGCCAAACAACTCATTTCATTTCCAATTGATTTCCATTTCCATTTCCATTTCAAGCACAAGGCAGGACAAACAACTCATTTAATTTAATTTTGTTTCCATATCCATTTCAATTTCAAGCACAGGGCAGGCCCAACAACTCATTTTATTTCATTTCCTTTCTATTTCCATTTCAATTTCAAGCACAGGGCAGGACAAACAACTCATTTCATTTAATTTCATTTCCATATCCATTTCAATTTCAAGCACAGGGCAGGCCAGACAACTAATTTCATTTCCATTTCCATTTCAATTTCAAGCACAGGGCAGGTCAAACAACTCATTTCATTTCATTTCTATTTCTATTTCCATCTCAATTTCAATTTCAGGCACATGGCAGGCCAAACAACTAATTTCATTTCCATTTCAATTTAAATTTCAAGCACAGGGCAAGCCAGACAACTCATTTAATTTCATTTCATTTCCATTTCAATTTCAATTTCAAGCACAGGGCAGGCCAAACAACTCATTTCATTTCATTTCCATTTCAATTCCAATTGCAAGTACAGGGCAGGCCAAATAACTCATTTCATTTCATTTTCATTTCTATTTCCATTTCAATTTCAAGCACAGGGCTGGCCAAACAACTCATTTCATTTCAGTTAATTTCCATTTCCATTTCAATTTCAAGCACAGGGCAGGCCAGACAACTCATTTCATTTTATTCCATTTCCATTTCCATTTCAATTTCAATCACAGGGGAGGCCAAACAATTCATTTCCATTTCCATTTCCATTTCCATTTCAAGCACAGGGCAGGCCAAACACCTCATTTCATTTCCAATTGATTTCCATTTCCATTTCCATTTCAATTTCAAGTACAGGGCAGGCCAAACAACTCATTTCATTCCATTTCATTTCCATTTCCATTTCAATTTCATTTCCAAGCAAAGGGCAGCCAAACAACTCATTTCATTTCATTTCATTTCCATTTACATTCCAATTTCAAGCACAGGGCAGGCCAAACAACTAATTTCATTTCCATTTCCATTTCAATTTCAAGCACAAGGCAGGCCAAACAACTTATTTCATTTCATTTCATTTCCATTTCAATTTCAAGCACAGGGCATGCCAAACGTTTCATTTCATATTAATTTAATTTCCATTTCCATTCAAATTTCAAACAAAGGGCAGGCCAAACAACTCATTTCATTTCCATTTCCATTTCAATTTCAAGCACAGGGTAGGCTAAACAACTCAGTTAATTTCATTTCATTTCCATTTCCATTTCAACTTCAAGCACAGGGCAGGCCAAACAACTCATTTCATTTCATTAATGGGCCAACAAATCAATGATTGCAAGCACATTGTAGACTCACAGTTCAGAAGACTCACACTTCCGAAGTCACACAGTTCAGTTGACTAACAGCGTAAAATCACATTTGTGGACACTCACTTAAGATCTTCCAGAGTGACTGACTCACGTCCGGCCTCCGGGGCTTTTTACTCCTTTCCCCCCCCCCCCCCCCCCCCCCCAGACGGGGCATTACCTTCATCACGGTGATTGACAGGCAAGAGGACCAATCAGCTGATCTCATGATTTTTTAAACATTCATAAGATTTTTTATTTGTCAGCGATTGGAAAAAACCTTGGGGTGGCTGGAGCAGAGGAGGTCTGTGGGTGAGATGGCAAAAAAAATCATAGTGATATAAGGTAGTGTTTTTTTCTAAAATGTATCTGCAACGTAGACAGGAAGTGGTCAAGATGATACTTTTAGTATAATAATAGATATATTACCGGATGGCAGTATTTCCATCTTCTGAACTGTTTAAGTCATGAACTATTTTCAGGAACAGAAACCTGACATAAGTGGGGGATGTACTTAAAAAGCCCTTTCCCAGTAAATGGTTCCCATCTAGAAGAGTAGCTAATACTGTCCACAATAAGCTTGAGGCTGACCCATTGTGAAAATCTTTTTGGGAATGTTCTCCAAAATTATGAATTTATGCGTATATGAATTAATCAATGTATCAATCTTCTAACACAAATGCAATTATAATTTCATGTAACAGATTTGGCTTAAGAACATAAGTGCTTACACAGTTGGCAATTAGCCTTCAAAATGAAATAAAATCAGGGTTGATTCTCCACCCCATTTCCACACTGATACAATACTCACAAGGCTTGTGGACACAAGTCTTGCTTTCCATTAACCGTACGTTGGCCCTTGCCTCTGTGCTCACCCATAACATTATACATTTCCTGTACCACTTCATATTTTAAACTTTAAGAAGAAGAAGAATAAAGTTAGATAAAATAGTAAGTGCGTGAGAGAGTGATCAGGAAGAGCCCGTAGAAGTGTAAAACACAAGAAAGAATAAAAAAGAAAACCAAAGGAAAATAAAGAGAAAAATAGAAGACAGAAAATATAAAAAAGTAAAATAAGATAAGATAAAAGGGATGTACCTACTTCGTATCTTTACACACCCCTCAGCAGGCCCTGATACCATTTATTTTCAAAGTTGTGTTGCACCCTATGCTTGGAATAAGTCAATAAATGGAGACCAAATCTTTTGGAAATGGTCTGTGTAGATGGTTTTGCATGCAACCAATAACATAGTTACCTCAGTACCATTAACCCCGCCTAGTTAACATCAATCATAACGCCTTCCCCTTCCTGGATACGGTTCACTAGAAGAATGTAGCCAGTATTTGAGGATGTATGTAATACCTTGAGCTATCATTAAAATGTGTTGAACACTTTTAGAGTTTGTAAATTGCCTATTTACATGGTGTCGGAGCTGGAAGATACTTGCGCCTACCTGTCCATCGGGTTTTATTTCTTTTATTTGATTTGTGCCTTTTGTGCTTTATCTCTCTGACCATGGCATCCTCGTGCAGAAAGCCCGCGCAGCTTGTCTTTGATGCTGATATTTCTGAGCGCTGGGCTACGTTTGAAATTGATTTCACCCACTTTGTCAACGTCGCTCACCGCAATGATCCTGACTCCCTCAAAGCCTCCCTCCTACTCAACCTTGTCGGACCTGATGCCATGAAGAGAGCCAGAACTTTCGTCTATGCTCCAGCGGTCCTGGACGACAACAACGTGGTGGTTACCCCTGCAGAATCTGCCAGTGACCCTGCTTGCCTGCTACGTAAGTTCAGGGAGATTTGTGACCTGCCCTCGAACCGCATTCTAGAGAGGGCACGGTTCTTTACAAGGAGACAGCTGCCGGAGGAACCTGCTGAATGTTTTATTGCCGATTTGCGTTATCTCGCCCAGCGGTGCCGTTTCGGTGACATGACAGACCAGCTCACTAGAGACATTTTAGTAACTGGCATGCGTGACCAGAAGCTGCGATGTGAGCTTCTTAGGGATCCGGATCTAACGTTAGAAAAAGCCATGCATGCCTGCAGATTGTCTGAGGTCGTTGTATTGCCAGATGATCACCGGGACTTGGGAGATAAGTCTGTTCACCAGGCTGGATTTAGTAGAGCTCTGCCTCAGAGGGGAAACAATGCTTTTCTGCCGCGTGCCAACCCTGGTCCTGCTGATGTGCCCCCAAAAAGGTGCCCTAACTGTAACTACATGCACCACAGACGGTCGACGTGCCCTGCCTATGGCGAGGCTTGTAATGTTTGTAACAAACTGAATCATTTCGCTTCTGCCTGCCGCTCATTCCGTTCTCGTGGGAGACAGGTACAGATTTCCAGACCCAGTCTAAACATGCTTAAACAATCTGATAGCTGTTCCAACCCACAGCCCGATGTTGCTGAATCCTATGATGCAGATCCAATTAATTCTCCCGAGGATTCGAATGTGTTTACCCTCCTCCAGGCACCTGGCCAACGTCTTGATCCCTCCGTGTCTGTGACTGTCAACAATGTAACCTTCCTTGCGAAGTTAGATACTGGGGCAAAGGTCAATGTTTTGTCAATAAATCTTTTCAACAAGATAAGGACTAATGAGGCCTTGGTCGCTGACAATGCTACACTGCATGCCTATGGTGGAGAAATTCTCAGGCCTGTGGGGAGGGCCACTTTAACTTGCAGGCTACAGAAGGCCACGAGAAACTTGATTTTTTATGTTTTGAACTCTGACTGTGTTACCCTGCTGGGAAACTGTGCGTGCCAAGATCTTGGCCTGGTGTCCTTCGACCACACGGTCCACAAAGTGCAACTGTCATTTAACCCGATTGCAGAATACCAGGACCTGTTCAACGATGACCTGGGAAAGTTACCACTGACATACCATATTTCCATTGACCCAAATGTACAACCCGTGGTCCGCGCACCTCACAGGGTGTCCCACGCCATGAAAGACAGGGTCGAGGCGATGCTTAACAACATGGTCGACAAGGGGGTGCTAGAAGCGGTCAGCGAGCCCACCGATTGGGTCTCCACCATGGTTGCCACGATAAAGAAAGACAAGAATGAAATACGTGTGTGTATCAACCCCAAGGACTTAAACCTTGCCATCAGGCGACCACACTACCCCATGCGGTCTGTTGAGGACGTGGCGGCTCAGGTCGGGCAAGCCACCGTCTTTTCGGTCCTAGACGCTAAGAACTCGTTCTGGCAGATCCCGTTGGACAAAGCATCTTCCGACCTGACAACCTTCGCCACACCATTCGGCAGATTCAAATTCCTGCGAATGCCATTCGGCATCAATTCCGCTAGTGAGGTGTTCCAGCGAACGATGGAGCAGATATTCTCGGGCCTGCCATGTGCCATCATCGTGGATGACATCTTAGTCTATGGGAAGGACATTGCCGAACATGACCAGAACCTCCGCCGCGTCCTGGATCGGGCGCGAAAGGCCAACCTGAAGCTGAACCCAAAGAAGTGCCGGTTTCGTGTCTCAGAAGTCACGTATGTTGGACACGTTTTCACCTCTAACGGACTAAAACCCGACCCTTTGAAGGCAGCGGCCATCTCTGAGATGGCAGCCCCCACCGACGTGCCAGGTCTACAACGTTTCTTGGGCATGGTGAACTACCTTGGGAAGTTTGTACCAAATCTCAGTGAGCTGAGTGCTCCCCTGCGGCAGCTGACAAAAAAGGATATCGCCTGGGTCTGGCTCCCACAGCACCAGCAGGCGTTTGACTGTCTCAAGTCGAAACTGATTAACACTCCGACGTTGCGATTTTTTGATGCGAGTCGCCCCATCACCGTCACATGTGACGCTTCTAAGTTCGGCCTGGGCGCGGCATGCCTCCAATCTGTCGATGGATCGTTACATCCTGTCTCCTATGCCTCCCGCACCATGACGGACACCGAGCAGCGGTACGCTCAGATCGAGAAGGAGCTGCTTGCGGTGGTGTTTGCCTGCTCCAAGTTCAGAGACTTCCTGTTTGGCAGCAGATTTACAGTCGAAACCGACCACCAGCCACTGGTGACAATCCTGAACAAGCCGATTCATGCTGCCCCTGCCAGGCTGCAGCGTATGATGCTGCAGCTCCAGCGCTTTGATTTCGACATCGTCTACAAGAAAGGCACCGAGATGCACATCGCGGACACGTTATCGCGCGCCCCGCGGGCCTCCTTTGCTCGCCACCCCTACGAAACAGAGGACTTGCTCGTACTGGGCATCAATTTTATTCCCACCAAGCAGCTGCAGCTTTTGGCCGAGCACACCGCTGCCGATCCAGTTTTGCAACGGCTTGCGTCTGTGATTAAATCAGGGTGGCCAACAAAGCGCTCCGCTGCACCGCCTGAAACACAGCCCTTCTTCCTGGTCCGTGACGAACTGGTGCTCCAGAATGGCGTTATCGTTAAGGGACATAAAGTGGTGGTCCCGTCCTCCCTGTTCGATTCTTACTACTGCGCAGCCCACAGCGGACACCCCGGGGTCAATGCAACACTCGCCCATGCTCAGTGCCAATTCTACTGGCCTGGAATGGCCAAATATATTCGAGACCGTGTTTCTGCCTGCTCCACGTGCAACAGTCTTGCTCCACATCAGCAGCGACAGCCCCTGCTGCAACAGCCCGCTCCTGCCTTGGCCTGGTCCTCGCTGGCTGCCGACATCTTCGAGTGGCGTGGTAACCACTACCTTGTCCTGGTCGACTCGTACTCAAACTGGTTCGAGGTGGATTTGCTGACATCCTTCACGTCGGAGATGGTGATCCGGAAGCTGCGGAAACACTTCTCCACGTTTGGGTCCCCTGTCAGGCTGCAGACTGACAATGGCAGGCAGTTTACCAGCCGTGAGTTCAAATGTTTTGCTGACAAATGGAATTTTGTGCATTTCACCAGCAGCCCGGAGTACCCACAGAGCAACGGCCTTGCTGAACGGGCCGTCCGCAGCGCCAAGCTTCTGATGGAACAAGCGAGACTGTCTAACTCTGATTTGTATTTGGATCTCCTGAACCTCAGGAATGTTTCCAGAGATCCGGCCATGGGGTCCCCTGCTCAGCGTCTGATGTCCAGAACAACCAGATCTACCATCCCGATTGCCCAGCGCCAGCTGAAACCTCGGGTGCTGGAGCCTGCCTCCGTGCAGAGGCGCATTCAAGAGAAACATGACAGCCAGCGGCGTTCCCACGATCGGTCGTGCAGACCACTCGATCCTCTGTTGCCTGGACAGGTTGTTCGATTGCAAACCGCCAGTGGTCACTCCCGTCTGGCTACTGTGGTTGGGGTGGCCGACTCACCTCGTTCGTATCTGGTCGACTATGAGGGAACCATCTACCGTAGAAGCCGACAACACCTGCTTGCGGTTAATGAGCCGAAGCCGCAGGCCCCGGGCCCCTATGCCCCGCCGCTCTCATACCAGCAGCTGGCTCCTGTCCCAGCCAGCGTTCCCTGCATGCCTCAGTCCCCATATCGAGCGCCCGGTTCCCCTCTGCGCGGGTCACCTGTTGGCGGTCGCGGTTCTCCCTCCGCTGTTCCTCCAACCCCACCGCCCTTCCCTGGTTCCCCTGCTGTCTCGGGTCCCCCTGTTTTT
This sequence comes from Raja brachyura, assembly GCA_963514005.1. Next base: position 146,354,626 of record OY740781.1, read on the forward strand.
TCTGCTCCTCCGGGGGAAGGGGGGGGCATCCGTACGCGCTCGGGCCGGATCAGCAAGCCACCTGTTCGTTATGGCGATTCTGTTTAATTCTGTTTAATTCTGTTGTAGTGACAACGGTCTGTTTCTTTTAAATTTTCTAAGGGGAAGGATGTAGATGGTTTTGCATGCAACCAATAACATAGTTACCTCAGTACCATTAACCCCGCCTAGTTAACATCAATCATAACGCCTTCCCCTTCCTGGATACGGTTCACTAGAAGAATGTAGCCAGTATTTGAGGATGTATGTAATACCTTGAGCTATCATTAAAATGTGTTGAACACTTTTAGAGTTTGTAAATTGCCTATTTACAGTCTGATTTGCCTGCTAGGAGGGATCTCATTTCTTCGAGGTGTAACATTTCGGACATATTTGAAATCCACATTTTTATCGTTGGTGTGGGAGCGGTTTTCCAGAATTTAAGTATACGTTTTTTTGCCATTATTAATCCATAATTAAGGAAGCTCTTTTGGAATGAAGTCAGCTCAAAGCTGGCTTCCATTGTTCCAAAAATAATCAATTCTGTATTCAGTTTCAGTTTTATTTTGAATAATTTTGTAAAAATTACAAAGATTTCATTCCAAAATTTTTGGATTTTTATGCAAAAAACAAAGGAATGCGCTATGGTTGCTTCTTGCGATAGACATTTATCACAAATTGGGGAGACATTTGGAAAACATTTACTTATTTCAGTTTGTGAATAATATAGTCTGTGTAAGGTTTTAAATTGGATTAGATTATGTCTTACATTGATTGAGCATTTGTGCACATATAGCAAGTGTTTATCCCAACTCTCTTTCGAGATTTTTATAGCTAGTTCTTGTTCCCAATCTCTTCTAATTCTATCGGATGATGGAATTTCAATATTTAGAATAATATTATACAAGTATGATATTAAATTAGTCTAATAAGTCTGGGGACAAATTTCAAATAAGTTTAATTGTCATGTGTACCAACAATGATCAATTAACTAGTGTCAGGGAAAGACATCATGAGAAAGCTGTTGTGGTGAGATACCTTGAAATATGAAAGGACAACTTAAAGGCAAGTATAGGTATGGTTGCCATGATATTGACAGGAACAAGAAGTTTAACAAATGAAAGGATCTTGTGCCTGACTCCTTGACAATGGCACAGGAAGATAAGGATTTTCTCAGGAATTACTCGTTAAACCTGCTCCTGCAGGGAAGGCCTGCAAGTGGAAAATGGACAGTAAGAAAAATGCACAAACAAGATCAATCATGCTTTGCATCACACTTGATGGCACTGCACATGCCAGCTGCCTCCTGCAATATGCGTGGGGGCAAGTCCCACAGTTTGGAAAATTCTAGGCAAATGTAAACGAGGTGACTACATGTAGTAATTAGCTTTTTGACAAAACTTTGCACCTAACAATGTGTCCCATTAATTACAATCTTCAATTGACTTTGAGGTTGCATTACTGAGCTAGCATCTCTATTTCATGCAGTTCAACTGGTGACATTACTGTAGGCTAGGAATTGAAACAGTGATGGTGAAGGAACAACAAATCATTTCCAGGTTAGGGAGATATTTGACTTTTTAGGTGGGTGTTTGGTGGTGGTGACTACTACCTTTGCCTTTCTAAGTGGAAGTGGTCAAGAATGGAAATTACGGGTGCTGAGAACACACTGCCAGGGATGATGGTGGAAGCAGATTCAAAATTGCCATTTAAAAGGCTTTTGGATTGATGTGTGAAATTGCAAGGAATGGAGGGATATGGAGCATGCACAGGGAGAAGGGAATAATTTAAATTAGAGAGATATTTGACTTTGTTCAGCACAGATAACTTGGGCCAAAGACGCTGGTCCTGTGCTATACTATTCTCTGCTTTATCGTTCTTTGTTCTATCTTTAGATAGGGTGTCAAAAGTATAGGGAGGAAGATGTGAGGCAAAGGAATCTAGATATTGTTTTTTGGTGAAGAGGGAAGGACGCACAATAGGCTGGAGTCTGAGTTTGGTGTGAGCTGTGTGGTTCGGGCTGGAGGAGTTATTATTGATAGAGGTTACGACCATGAAATTGTTTAAATACTATGATGAATATTTTAAATTGGACCATTGGTGAATCAGCAGTTATAAGAAGCCACAAAGGTCAAGGGTAATGGAAGATTGGAGATTGACAGCAGTCTGCTTAGTCAACAATGTAAGAATACCAAGAAATAATAAGAATAATTAGATTGCGTGGTGATAAAGGCATGGCTGAGAATTTCAGAAACAGCTGGGGTGGAGGTGAGGTTGCGTACATGTTTTTATAATCATGGGGATCAGGGCTTACAAGCAGAGCTCCTGAGCTCCAAAGGTTACAGACTGGAATACATACCACCTTGGTGTGGAAGTAAAGTCAATTAGTAAGGTACAGAGGCCAAAACTGATGTCTTCTTATTGCAACTTATTCAAATACAAAATCCAGGCAAGCATTCTTGCAATACCAAAAAAGTTGCCAGGCAAAACTCATATTTCTATTATGAATTCAGAACTAAAATGAATATTGTCACTTTAACTGTGTCTTGCTGAACTCACACCTTTTCACCAAGATGCACCAATATTCCTACAGTGCTGTGAAAGGAAGTAATTACAGCAATAATGTTTGAATGTACAGTTTTCCATTACAAATGTGACCTTTGGACTTTATAATTAACAGTTGATAGAATGCATGCTATCATTTGCTTATTGATATATCACACAATAACTTTTATTTCTTTGGAGGCTCTTTATCGAAGAGTAAGGGCAACAATGAACTTCAAAATAAATAAATACCCAATTAGGACACATGTAAACACAATGACCATGTCAAGTCAACAGAGTGTCAATGATGTCACTTGTTTAGCAGAGTATTAACTCACTTGGAAGCTGTGTCTTATGGTTTCTTCTTCTATGTTCATTTGCACTTACAGGGCCTGTCCCACTTATGTGTCCTTGCCACGCAAATTACGTGACCTCATGGTTGCATTGAGGCGTATGGGCATTGTATGGCTGCGCAGGGCCGGTCCCACTGAGAATCGTGGAGAGGTATGTAGTTGTGCGCGACATTACGCAGAGCTCCGAAATTTTTGTAGTGAACGAAATCTTCACGTGCCAACGGCCTGTCGCGGAACTGACAGCCAAAGTGGGACAGGCCCAACACCCTGACGCGACACAATGTCTCACCTCAAGCAGCAGCAGAAGCAGGCAAACAATTGCCGAGCTCGGCTTGGGGCTCACGGCCGTTGCAGTCCAGATCCGCCCCCACTTCTACTCCCAGAGCGGGCCCAAGAAATTTGAAGATGGACACAAAATGCTGGAGTAACTCAGTGGGACTGGCAGCATCTCTGGAGAGAAGGAATGGGTGAAGTTTTGGGCCAAGACCCTTCTTTTCGGACTGAAGAAGAGTCTCGACACGAAACGTCACCCATTGCTTCTCTCCAGAGATGCTGCCAGTCCTGCTGAGTTACTCCAGCTTTATGTCCATCTTCAAATGACGTCACGCGCTCCAGACAGCTGTGTGTACGCATGAAATCGTGCGCGATGTTCGAGGTAGTGTAATTTGCGTGCCAAGGACATGTAAGTGGGACATGCCCTTAAGTCTAGTCTCCACAATCCCAGCCATTTAATTGCAGGAGGATTTTTCCAGACTGAACTATATACTCCATTGCCAGTTTTTATCAGCATAACTTAATTATTCTTGTCAAGATTGACGTTCTTCAGATGGATCCATAAAATAATCCTTTGAGTTGTCTGGCAAATGAGTACAAAAGCAGGCAAAACCACATGTATGTTAAAGGTCAAGAGAGAGTCAAGAGCGTTTTATTGTCATGTGTCCCAGATAGAACAATCAAATTCTTACTTGCTGCAACACAACAGAATATGTAAACATAGTACACTGTAAACAATATGACAAACGAGAGCGAGAAAAAAAGTTCCGTATGTATATATACATATACACATACCCACTACACACATCTATATAATTAAAAGTCTCATCTTGACCACTTCCTGTCTGTATATTGACTTTAGATTGACTGTATATTGACTTTAGAAAAAATGTTACCCTGCTTCGCTGTGATTTTTGGCAATCTTACTCACAGTCTCCCTACGCTGAGCCAGCCCCCGAGGATTTTTCCAATCAATGAAAAATTAAAAAAAGTTATGAGTGTTTAAAAAACCTTGAGATCAGCTGATTGGTCTTCTCGCCTGTCAATCACCATGATGAAGGTAACGCCCCTTCTGGGGGGGGGGGGGGGCAGGACTATAAAACCCTGGATGCCTGGACATGAGTCCGTCTGCAAGATTGTGAGGGAGAGGCCACGACTGTCATTCTAAGCTGTGAATCAACTGAACTGTGAGTCTGCAATGTACTTGCAATAAATGATTTGTTATCCCTGAATAACACTGCCATGAGTTGTTTGGCCTGCTGGCCTGCCTGTGCTTGAAAGTGCAATGCTTTATTAGGCCCGACTGTGTATGGAAGGAATAAATGCTTTATTATGTCCGACTGTGTTTGGAAGGAATAAAAGCTTTATTAGGTCCAACTGTGTTTGAAAGGAATAAATGCTTTATTATGTCCGACTGTGTTTGGAAGGAATAAAAGCTTTATTAGGTCCAACTGCGTTTGGAAGGAATAAATGCTTTATTATGTCTGCATGTGTTTGGAAGGACTAAATACTTTATTAGGTCCGATTGTGTTTAGTCCAAAAGTCCCGTTCATTTCGTGACTTCCGCTTAGTGGACAGGTCGTGCTGATTGAGTAATTTCCAGTGAGAGTTGAGGTCGCGCTGATTGAGGAAGTGCCGCTGACTGCAGAAGACCCAAAGTGGAGAGGCCGCGCTCAGCCATGTGAGTACATTCAAGAAGATTTACTGTTATATATATGGTGTGTGAGTGTGAGTGTGAGTGTGAGTGTAAGTGTAAGTGTGAGTGTGAGTGTGATTGTGTGTGAGTTTGAGTTTGAGTTTGAGTGTGAGTGTGAGTGGGAGTGTGAGTGTGAGTATGAGTGTGTGTGAGAGTCTGCGTGTGTGTGTGTGAGAGTGTATGTGTTTGTGCGTGAGTGTGTGTGTGTGAGAGTGTATGTGTGTGTGTGAGTGTGTGTGTATGTGAGTGTATGTGTGTGTGAGTGTATGTGTGTGTGTATGTGTGTGTGTGTGTGAGTTTATGTGTGTGTGTGAGTGTGAGTGTATGTGTGTATGAGTGTGAGTGTATGTGTGTATGAGTGTGAGTGTATGTGTGTGTGAGTGTGTGACTGTATGTGTGTGACTGTATGTGTGTGACTGTATGTGTGTGCATGTATGTGCGTGAGTGTATGTGTGAGTGTCACTCTGTGTGAGAGAGTGTATGTGTGTGTGAATTAATGTGTGTGTGTGTGTGTGTGTCTGTGTGTGAGTGTGTGTGAGAGTGTGATTGTGTGAGAGATTGAGTGTGTGTATGTGGGTGTATGTGTGAGTGTAAGTACATGTGTGTGAATGTGTGGTGTGAGTGAGCGTATGCATGCGAGTGTGTGTTTGTGAGGTGGAGGGTGTGTGTGTGAGTCTGTGTGTGTGTGAGTGTGTATGTGTGTGTATATTGGAATTGGTGGAGAGGTGGAATATTGTGTTGGGGACCAGCCCTCCCGTGTGAAGCTAGGACCCAACGGGTCCCACTAGTCTAGTATATATCTATTTATATATACATACACGTAGACAGATACTCGGAAAACAAACAATAGTAGTGTAATAATAATAATAGTAATAATAATAATAGTCTATTGAAGTTTAGAACTTATTTGAGGCTGTAGTGTTTAAAAGCCTGATGGCTGTAGGGAAGAAGTTGTTCCTGAACCTGGATGGTACAGTTTTCAGGCTCCTGTACCTTCTTCCTGATGGCAGTGGTGAAATTAGTGTGTGACCAGGATGGTGTGGGTCATTGATGATGTTGGCTGCCTTTTTGAGGCAGCGGCTCCAATAAATCCCTTCAATGGTGGGGAGGTCAGAGCCGGTGATGGACTATGCAGTGTTCACAACTTTTTGCAGTCTTTTCCGCTCCCGGGCATTCAAGTTGCCGAACCAGACAATGATGCAACCAGTCAATGTACTCTCTACTGTACACCTGTAGAAGTTCAAGAGAATCCTCTTTGACATACCAAATCTCCGTAATCTTCTCAGGAAGTGGAGGCGTAATGTACTTCATTTATAATTTCATCAGAGCTTCAGAAATATGCACGCCCTAGAATTTGAAGTTTTTGACTCTCTCCATCATTGTCCCATTGATATAAACAGGATTGTGGGTCCTCATCTTTCCTCTTCCCAAGTCCACAATCAGTTCATTGGTTTTATTGATATTGAGAGCCAATTCGTCCAACAATGGTGATGTCATCGGCGAACTTGAAGATGGAGTTCGCACTGTGTCCGGCTACACAATCATGAGTACAGAGTGAGGAGAGCAGGGGGCTGTGCACGCAGCCTTGAGGTGCTGCCATACTGATTGTTAATGAGGAAGGAGTATTTCTGCCAATTCGAACAGACTGTTGTCTGTTGTTGAGAAAATTAAGGATCGAATTGCAGAGGGATGTGCAGAGTCCCAGTTCCATGAACTTTGTATACAGCTTCTTTTCAATCAAATAATGTATACAATTATTTAAAATAATATTTACAATAGCAGGGGTCCGGGGGTCAAAAGAGATGGAGGAACTGAGTGAAATACAGGTTAGCCGGGAAGTGGTGTTAGGTAAATTGAATGGATTAAAGGCTGATAAATCCCCACGGCCAGATAGGCTGCATCCCAGAGTACTTAAGGAAGTAGCCCCAGAAATAGTGGATGCATTAGTGATAATTTTTCAAAACTCTTTCGATTCTGGAGTAGTTCATGAGGATTGGAGGGTAGCTAATGTAACACCACTTTTTAAAAAGGGAGGGAGAGAGAAAACGGGGAATTACAGACCAGCTAGTCTAACATCGGTAGTGGGGAAAATGCTAGAGTCAGTTATTAAAGATGGGATAGCAGCACATCTAGAAAGTGGTGAAATCATTGGACAAAGTCAGCATGGATCTATGAAAGGTAAATCATGTCTGATGAATCTTATAGAATGTTTCGAGGATGTAACTAGTAGAGTGGATAAGGGGGAACCTGTGGATGTGTTATATCTGGACTTTCAGAAAGCTTTCGACAAGGTCCCACATAAGAGATTAGTATGCAAACTTAAAGCACACAGTATTGGGGGTTCAGTATTGATGTGGATAGAGAACTGGCTGGCAGACAGGAAGCAGAGTAGGAGTAAACGGGTCCTTTTCAGAATGGCAGGCAGTGACTAGTGGGGTACCGCAAGGCTCAGTGCTGGGACCCCAGCTATTTACAATAAATATTAATGATCTGGATGAGGGAATTGAATGCAACATCTCCAAATCTGTGGATGACACGAAGCTGGGGGGCAGTGTTAGCTGTGAGGAGGATGCTAGGAGGCTACAAGGTGACTTGGATAGGTTGGGTGAGTGGGAAAATGCATGGCAGATGCAGTATAATGTGGATAAATGTGAGGTTATCCACTTTGGTGGCAAAAACAGGAAAGCAGACTATTATCTGAATGGTGGCTGATTGGGAAAAGGGGAGATGCAACGAGACCTGGGTGTCATGGTACACCAGTCATTGAAAGTAGGCATGCAGGTGCAGCAGGCAGTGAAGAAAGTAAATGGTATGTTGGCATTCATAGCAAAAGGATTTGAGTACAAGAGCAGGGAGGTTCTACTGCAGTTGTACAGGGTCTTGGTGAGACCACACCTGGAGTATTGTGTACAATTTTGGTCTCCAAATCTGAGGAAAGACATTCTTGCCATAGAGGAAGTACAGAGAAGCTTCACCAGACTGATTCCTGGGATGGCAGGACTTCCATATGAAGAAAGACTGGATAGACTCGGTTTGTACTCGCTGGAATTTAGAAGATTGAGGGGGTATCTTATAGAGATTTACAAAATTCTTAAGGGGTTGAACAGGCTAGATACAGGAAGATTGTTCCCGATGTTGGGGAAGTCCAGAACAAGGGTAAGGATAAGGGGGAAGTATTTTAGGACTGAGATGAGAAAATAATTTTTCACACAGAGAGTGGTGAATCTGTGGAATTCTCTGCCAGTTGAGGCCAGTTCATTGGCTATAGGTAAGAGGGAGTTAGATGTGGCCCTTGTGGCTAAAGGGATCAGGGGGTATGGAGAGAAGGCAGGTACAGGATACTGAATTGCATGATCAGCCATGATCATATTGAATGGCGTGCAGGCTCAAAGGGCCGAATGGCATACTCCTGCACCTATTTTCTATATTTCTAATAAAATAAAACAAACAGAACCCAGCACTATAATACAAGACAAACAAATACACTAAATAAACTACTATACAACTATGCTACAATCCTTGTCAAGGATGCATTCAACCCCCCGCGGTGCCCAATGATCCCGGAATCCCCCAGGGCTCCCGTGCACAGTGTGTAGTCCTTCTCTAAAGCCCCCAGGCACGGACGTAACCCCGGAAAAGGGGCATGCAGCCGGCTCTGGCAGAGCCCTCTCCCACCTGACTCGCAGATGGCCAGCTTGGCCAGGCCCAGGAGTAACAGAACCTGGATGTCCTCGGCCCTATCCTCTCCCCTTTGCAGGGGGTGTCCAAAGATGAGAATGGTGCGTAACCAGCTTTTTGTTATCAAAAATATTTATTCAAATATTAAAATAATATATACAGTACAGTAAAAAACCAAAACAGAACCCACCACCATAATACATGACAAACGATAAACTATTATACAATGATCTTACACTCCTTGTCAAGGGTACATTGAGCCCCCCGCGGTGCAGAGCGGCCCCGGAAATCTCCCAGGTCGGCTGTGGACAGCGGGTAGTCCCTCTCTTACATCACCCAGGCAGCCGGCTTGGGCACAGCTCTCTTCCACCTGGCACCATGACTTGCCGATGGCCAGCTTGGCTAGGCCCAGGAGCAACCCAACCAGGATATCCTCGGCCCTGCCCTCTCCCCTACGCACAGGGTGTCCGAAGATGAGGATGGTGTGTAACCGGCTTGAAGGGGATGATGGTATTGAATGCCGAGCTGTAGTCTATAAATAACTGCCTGACATAAGTGTTTTTATTGTTCAAGTGGCCCAGTGCGGAGTGAAGAGCCAGTGAGATCACATCCTCCATTGACCTGTTGTGACGGTAGGCAAACTGTAAGGGGTCGTGGTTCTTGGTGAGGAAGGAATTGATATGCACCATAACCAACCACTCAAAGCACTTCATCACCACGGGCGTTGTGCCACTGGTCGTTAAGAGTAAGGCACGGCACATTATTCTTCTTAGGCACCGGTATTATTGATGCCCTCTTAAAGTAGGTGGGACCATCAGACCTCAATAATGGGAGATTGAAAATGTTTGCAAAAACTCCAGCCAGTTGGGCTGCACAGGTTTTGAGAACTAGACTGGGTATACCATCAGGTCCAGATGCATTCCGGGAGTTCACTCACCCTGAAGGATCTTCTGATATCAGCCTCTGTGACTGATTGTAATACCATCAGGGAATATGGGTGTTCAGGAAGGCACATCAGTGTTCACCCTATCAAAGAGTGCATAGAACACATTGAGCTCATCAGGGAGTAATGCTTCGCTGTTGTTGAGCTGTCTCCTCATTTCGGCTTGTAGGAGGTGATGGCATTCAATCCCTGCTACAGTTGCCGAACATCCGCCCCATCCTCCAGCTTTGGGCGGAAGTCCCTTTTGGTCTTTTTAATGGCCTTGTCAAGGTCGTATCTGGACTTCTTATAGACCACTGCGTCACCAGGCCTGAATGCCTGGGATCTGGTCTTCAGAAGAAAGCGGATCCCCTGGTACATCCAAGGCTTCTGGTTAGGTGACACTCGGATGGTTTTGGTAGGAACACAGTCCTCCACACATTTCCTTATGAAGGTTGTAACGACTTTGGCAAATTGATTCAGGTCCGTTGCAGAGTCCTTGAACATTGACCAGCCTACAGACTCCAAGCAGTCCCGTAGTAATTCCTCTGCCTCTCCAGACCAGCTCTGTGCAGTCCTCACCTCTAGGGGTGCACTCTTCAATTACTGCCTGTATGCAGGAAGAAGAAGCACTGCTGAATGGTTGGATTTCCTGAAATAAGGGCGAGAGGCAGGTGATAGGTATTCTTGATGGTCATATAGCAGTGGTCAAGTGTGTTTAATCCTCTGGTGCTGCAGGCGACATGTTGGTGGTAGTTTGGGAGTGTTTTTTTCAGGTTGGCTTCTTTGAAGTCCCCAGCAATGGTGGTAAAGGCTTCGGGGTATGCTGACTGGTGCTTGTTGACCATGACGTGCAGCTCCTCCAATGCTAGACTGACGTCTGCCTGGTGTGGGATGTAGACCGTGGTCAGGATGATGGAGGTGAATTCTCTTGGGAAGTAGAAATGGCGGCACTTCACCGTCAGATGTTCCAGGTGCGGAGAGAAGGAGTTGGAAAGAAATGGCATGTCAGACAGTCAAACTGGGTCTTCTGGGTGGCTTTCAGCATGTTGTCAATAGAACACGGCAGGCAGTCTTTATTTCTTCATCTTCAGAAGCAGGAGATATGATAATGTGAACTACTGGCATGAATTATATAATAATGTAAATGGCATATTTGGCACCATTAGCTCCCTTAATTGGAATATGGCAAGCCAATGCACTACATGAAAAATTGATATATCAAATTATGTGTCAGGGTCTTTAATCGCAAACTCAACTGAGTTCTACGGTCTGTCAATCACAAGACCAACATCCTGTGTCAAATGGAAAAAACTCTCAAGATGAATCCATGAGTCCCTTGTACTGGGTTTGGGAATTATGTGTCAGTGTAAATATGGTTTAGTTTATTCTATTGCACAGAGATAGTGCTACTGTCCCACAGCACCAGAGATCCGGGTTCGATCCTGACTACCGGTGCTTGTCTGGTCGGTGCGGACTCGGTGGGCCAAAGGGCCTGTTTCCGCGTTGTATCTCAAACCTAAACCATTAATAAATATTTGCTAGAGTTAGAATAGTAGCAAAAATGAACAACTTGCTTTTGGGTTGTTGATTTTTTTGGAATTATTCTTTGTTTGATTTCATCAGATTCATGTGCTTTTCTGTTTTCTATCAGTACTTCTCTTCAAGGTATTATTGCAGTATAATGATGCACAAATGACTGCAATTGCCAGTGGATCTAGTAACAGGTGTCAGAGTGAGCATTATCAAAATGGTGAATTTGTTGATTGCTTCTATCCTTACTTTGACATAAGTCAGTCTTACAAGCACTGTGAAAACAAGCTCCTTAAATTAATTCTCCAGTTCATTGCCATTTTTGACAGAGGACATGTGCTTCATTCGAAAGAAGACCATTTCTATTTCCCAGGAAAAGAAAAAAAATCTCCATCTTATTTCGTAATCAAGTCCATTTTTTTTCTTGGAAAGTGATTTTTTTTTCTCTCCTTTTTCAAATAGTAAGCTTGCTAGAATAAGTAGCAGATTTTACTTGCAAGCATTTCTTTTAACTCGAAGTTCCCCGACTCCCTACTAGATTCTGCGGTGTCAACAGATGGATTCCTAAAGTGATAGTCCTCAGGCTTTTTTGGCCATGTAGTACGGATCATTGATTGTGAAAATGCTCAGTTACACAGTTCATACACAGTTCATACACAGTTCAATAACTTTGGAAATTAGGCAAATTTAAAAAAAATGTTAGGCCAGATTTCTGTCTCCTTTGTGAATTGAGTAATTGAAAATGCATGTAAGGAAGAACTAGCCAGTGGCCATCAGAACAATTTCCACTCAATATAGATTAACTTCCATCTTCTTTCTCTGTTCATGCCTTAATCCCCTGAGCCTGGAAGGAGTTTGTTTACTTCTTCTTTTGGCATGGCAGTTCATGATATTTCATCTTCGCTAAGTTGCCCGTGCTAGATTATCATGAACCATAAGCTCGATAAATCAGTAGTGTTCGGGCTGCTTCCAGCTTTCCTGCAAGAAATCGAAAATATTGCTACTTTTGCAGGATTTTCATCTAATTTTTCATTCCTTCAAGCAATGTTTTAACATTATCAAATGGAGACCAAATATCCTGTGACACGATTGCAAACTACAGTGCCATCTTGATAAGGCTGACTTGATATTACTGAAGGAAGAGAAAGTTTAATCTTATCAGTGCTGATCTCAAGTACGGTCTGTTATGCCACTGCTTTAAAAAAATCAGGCTTTCCAACTACCACATGGAACTGAGCCATTTATACATTAGCGATGCAAATAGCCCTTAATCCTCAGTCGTTTTTCAGTGTGCACATCCCAATGTCTTTAATAAATAGGAGAGTTCAGAAAAGCTCTTTTCATAATCATTTGAAATCTCAGGAGGATGAAAAAACCTGAAGGTTGAACGTTAAGGTAAATTTATATCTGACATTGATTTGAAACCATTTATAGTTGGTTAAAACCAGAAGAATTTGTAATAGGGAAAGATTGACAGAAAGTACGGTCAGATGGAAAGCCTATTTTTAATATATTGCTTGTCAATCAACTGCAGTGTTACAACCTAAGAATTGGAAAGCAGAAGATACCAGAATAAGAAGGGGGGGGGGGGGGGAGGGGGGTGGTGGGGGGTTGATATGAGAAACTAGGCAAAGACATTTGAAGGGAAAAGTGCACCAACACAAATCACCACAAGCAGTGAAATAAAAGCTGATACAACAGAGAGTGATAGATAATTAAAGGCGATGAAAATGTCAATGTGAGGAGCCAGCAAATATATTTATTAAGAGTGCATAGTTGGGTGGGGGGATTCAGGCATTAGAATGAAAGGCTAATTTAATTTGTTAAACTAGGTGGTGGAGGGGAAGTATATTGATTTTTAAATATAGCTGAGTAGAGAGCCTATTATGATTAACAAAAGAGGGAGAGAAAAAAACACTCAACTGGACAGGTCTAAGTACAAAACGGCATCGCTGCAGCAGCAATACACCATGTATTGTGTAAATGAGAATGGATTGTGTCAGACATCTCAGGTCAAGGTATGATGGGACGTTGTCACTCGGAATGTGTGATAATGTATGATTTAAACAGCATTATATCATGCAGTTACAACAGTTACAGTAAGTCAGTGACAATATGTTAGATATATATTTGCATACATTTGATTAAACAAAGCATGATTAAAAACAAACAGAGAGATTAGAGACTGAAGCACTCCAACCTGTCCTGACATTTAATTAGATCATGGCCAATCTGTATAACAATTCTATTTATCCAGCTTTGATCCATACCCGATGGAAGGTCAATGAATTAAAACAGGCTAGATAGTGTTTGGCCCTGCTCATATCTCGTGTTCACCTCCCACAAAAGACTTGTACTGCTGCTTACCTTTATGCCCTTGGGTCTTCCAATAACCTCAATACCTTGCTCCCATGAGACACCAAGATATGCAACCAATGAGTAGACCTCAGGCCACGGAAACCCTCCCATTCACAGCCTGACAGCCTTCTGACAGTTCATGCCTCCTAAAAATGACCTTCTCCACTGCTTCCAAATGTCAAGACTCAAGTGTTTTCAATTGTCATGTGTGCCAAAAAAGGAAGAATGAAATTCTTACTTCCAGCAGCATATCAGGTGTATAAAGAGTACTCTTAGGTAACATAATCAACAAAAGACATTTCAATAAATTAATTAAGAACAATATTAGTCATCGGGGAAGACACAGGTGCGAAAAGGTCGTTGAGCACAAAAGGCATTTAGAAATAGTTGAATACATTTAAATAATTACAACATTAATATATATATATATTTAATTGCATTTAATTTTAAAAAAAAGTCTTGATATCAATTAAAATAAAGAAAAATAACAAACTGTTTCTCATGAGAAAGACACAATGTGCTGGAATAACTCAGCAGGTCAAGCCGCATCCCTGAAGAACAGGGATGGGAGATGTTTTGGGTTGGGACGCATCTTGAGACTGAATGTAAGGGGAAGGAGTAAGAAAGCTAGAAGAGAGGAGAGATGAGAAAAAGCATGGCAGGTTTAGTTTTGGGTTAGGCTTATGTTTATTATTGTCACATGTACAAAGTAGAGTGAAAACCTTTATTTTGAATGTTATCCAATCAGACAATAGACAATAGACAATAGGCAATAGGTGCAGGAGTAGGCCATTCGGCCCTTCGAGTCAGCACCGCCATTCAATGTGATCATGGCTGATTATCTCCAATCAGTACCCCGTTCCTGCCTTCACTCCATATCCCCTGACTACGCTATTTTTAAGAGCCCTATCTAGCTCTCTCTTGAAAGCATCCAGAGAGCCCACCTCCACCATCCTCTGAGGCAGAGAATTCCACAGACTCACCACAAAAGTGTTTCCTTGTCTCCGTTCTAAATGGCTTACTCCTTATTCTTAAACTGTGGCCCCTCATTCTGGACTCCCCCAACATCAGGAACATGGTTCCTGCCTCTAGCGTGTCCAAACCCTTAATAATCTTATATGTTCCAATGAGATCCTCTCTCATCCTTCTAAACTCCAGAGTGTACAAGCCCAGCTGCTCCATTCTCTCAGCATATGACAGTCCCACCGTCCCGGGAATTAACGTTGTAAACGTATCCTGCACTCCCTCAATAGCAAGAATGTCCTTCCTCAAATTAGGGGACCAAAACTGCACACAATATTCCAGGTGTGGTCTCACTAGGGCTTTCTACAACTGCAGAAGGACCTCTTTGCTCCTATATTCGATTCCTCTTGTTATAAAGGCCAACATGCCATTCGATCTCTTCACTGCCTGCTGTACCTGCATGCTTACTTTCATAGACTGATGTACAAGGAGCCCCAGATCCCATTGTACTTCCCCTTTTCCCAACTTGGCGCCATTTAGATAGTAATCTGTATTCCTGTTTTTGCTACCAAAGTGGATAACCTCACATTTATCCGCATTAAACTTCATCTGCCATGCAACTGCCCACTCCCCCAAACTGTCCAAGTCACCCTGCATTCTCATAGCATCCTCCTCAGAGTTCACACTGCCAACTAGCTTTGTGTCATTTGCAAATTTGCTAATGTTACTTTGAATCCCTTCATCCAAATCATTGATGTATAATGTAAATAGCTGCGGTCCCAGCACCGAGCCTTGCTGTACCCCACTAGTCACTGCCTGCCATTCTGAAAGGGTCCCGTTAATCCCTACTCTTTGTTTCCTGTCTGCCAACCACTTCTCTATCCATGTCAGCACTCTACCCCCAATACCATGTGCCTTGATTTTGCCCATTAATCTCCTATGTGGGACCTTATCAAATGCTTTCTGAAAGTCCAGGTACACTACATCCACTGGCTCTCCCTTGTCCATTTTCCTAGTTACATCTTCAAAAAATTCCAGAAGATTAGGCAAGCATGATTTCCCCTTCGTAAATCCATGCTGACTCGGACCGATCCTGTTACTGCTATCCAAATGTTCGGCTATCTCATCTTTTATATTTGACTCCAGCATCTTCCCCACCACCAATGTCAGGCTAACTGGTCTATAATTCCCTGTTTTCTCTCTCCCGCCTTTCTTAAAAAGTGGGATAACATTAGCTACCCTCCAATCCACAGATCAGATAATACCATACATAAAGACAATCAAGTCCAACCAGTACAATAGATAGAACAAAGGATGCAGAATATAGTTCACAGCATTGTAGCACATCAGTTCTGATAGACAAAGTCCAACATTCACAATGAGGAAGAGGTGAATCAGACAGTACCTTAGCTTATGGAAGAGGGGAAGGAAGTAACATTATTTGCAATGCATAGGCTAGTGGGTATCCCTGGGGGGTGAAGACAGTATTCTTTAATGAAGAATTCAATGGTATGATCATTAATGACCTCTTTAATGATGAGGTTAATATATATGGGAATGGTAAGATGTGTGATTTGAGAATATTCCATGGATTGTGTTTCGAAACTGGTGGCACCGTCTATGACAGCATTACGGCTCAGAACATCAAGGACGTTGGAACTGACATCATATATAAGCTTTCACCAGAGATGCTGCCTGACCCACTGAGTGACTCCACCACTTTGTGCCTTTTGTTGCCCGGATAAATCAATAGTTTGTCAACATTCATCACACTAGTTCACACATGTGGGCTAACGCCTGGCTGATGTCATGAAATTCTACTTTCTTCTCTAATTTTGCTAGAACTCGGGCAAAACTTTCCTTGGAGTTTCTCCCACAATACAGTATGCAGGGAAAATAGAAACTTGCACCTTAATCCGTTCCCAGTGCCTAGATTCAGTACTCCTGCTATCTGAATGACCTGGCATATTAAGTTTGTCTCTCTTTCTGCACTGGTGCTGTGTGCTCAGCTGAGTGTTTTCTGCACGGTAGCCCAGGTTCGATCCTGACCTCGAGTGTGTGAGTCCAATTCCAGGGCTTGCTTCCAAGCTGTATTTTTCAATCAATTATTCAATTTAGTTCAGGTTTTCAACATCTCCATATTTTTGCTTTGGATCCATATTTCACCAATAATACATGTTTTCAAATTAGCTACTATGGATTGGATTTCAAATAATTGAAGGAAAGCAGTTTGATTTGCAGGACCACTTATTACAGCAATACAAAATTGAATAACGTAAAAATGTTTACGAATCAGGGATTAGGTAATTTCAAGATGGAATCCTCATTAATTCTGAGCATAATGCAGTCTTATTCTGCACTATTTTCAATAGAGCAAAGGTCAAAAGGTCAAAAGAGTTTATTGTCATGTGTCCCTAACAGGACAATTAAATTCTTTCTTTGCATAGCACAACAGAACATAGTAGGCATTGACTACAATTATATACTTAAATACACACATGAATGAATACATTGATAAAGTGCAAATAACAAATGGAGGGGTATTAATGTTGAGAGTTTTGTCCGAGCCAAGTTTAATAGCCTGATGGCTGTGGGAAGTAGCTATTCCTGAACCGGGTCGTTCCAGTCCTCAGGCTCCTGTACTTTCTACCCGAAGGTAGCAGGGAGATGAGTGTGTGGCCATGGTGGTGTGGGACCTTGATGATGCTGCCAGCCTTTTTGAGGCAGCGACTGTGGTAGATCCCCTCGATGGAAGGAAGGTCAGAGCCAATGATGGACTGAGCAATGTTTAGTACTTTTTGTAGTCTATTCCTCTCCAGGGCGCACAAGTTGCCGAACCAAGCCAAGATGCAACCGGTCAGCAAGCTCTCTACTGTGCACCTGTAGAAGTTACAGAGAGTCCTCCTTGACAGACCGACTCTCCGTATTCTTCTTAGGAAGTAGAGGTGCTGATGAGCTTTCTTAATAATTGCATCTGTGTTCTCGGACCAGGAAAGATCTTCACAGATGTGCACGCCCAGGAAGTTGAAGGTCTTGACCCTTTCAACCATCGACCCATTGATATAAACAGGATTGTGGGTCCCCATCCTAGTCCTTCCAAAGTCCTCAATCAGTTCCTTGGTTTTGCTGGTGTTGAGGGCCAGGTTGTTGTGCTGGCACCATATGGACAGACGCTTGATCTCTCTTCTATACTCTGACTCATCCCCATCAGTGATACATCCCACAACAGTGGTGTCGTCAGCGAACTTGATGATGGAGTTCGCACTATGCCCGGCTACGCAGTCATGAGTATAGAGTGAGTACAACAGGGGGCTAAGCACGCAGCCTTGAGGTGCTCCCGTGCTGATTGTTATCGAGTCTGACACATTTCCACCAATACGTACAGACTGTGGTCTGTGAATGAGGAAGTCGAGGATCCAATTGCAGAGGGATGCGCAGAGACCCAGTTCTGCGAGTTTGGTAACCAGCTTGGAGGGGATGATTGTGTTAAATGCCGAGCTGTAGTCAATGAATAACAGCCTGAAATATGAGTTTTTGTTGTCCAAGTGGTCCAGAATGAAGTGGAGAGCCAGCGAGATCGCATCCACCCTTGATCTGTTGTGGCGGTAAGCGAACTGCAGTGGGTCCAGGTTTTTGTCGAGATGGGAGTTGATTTCGGACATGATCAACCTCAAAGCGCTTCATCACCACAGGCGTTAATGCCACAGGTCGATAGTCATTGAGGCACGTCACCTTACTCTTCTTGGGCACCGGTATTATTGATGCCCTTTTGAAGCAGGTGGGAACCTCAGACCTCAGAAGTGACAGGTTGAAAATGTCTGTAAAAACTCCAGCCAGTTGGTCCGCACAGGTTTTTTAGAACACGACCAGGTATACCATCAGGTCTAGATGCTTTTCGAGGGTTCTCCCCTCTGAAGGATTTCCTGACGTCGGCCTCTGTGACTGAGACTGAAATACCATCACAGCGAATGGGGGCTCAGGAAGGCACATTGGTGTTCTCCCTATCAAAGCGTGCGTAAAATGCATTGAGCTCATCAGGGAGTGATGTATCGCCGACATCCGAGCTGCCTCCTGGTTTTGCCTTGTAGGAAGTAATTGCATAGGAGGTGAAAGCAAATGGAGGATAAGTAAATTTAATTGAAGCAGGGCAGAAAGGATCTAATCAAGAACATAAAAATAGCAAACCTGTAATATTTGAAGAGAACATTTTAAAATATTTGTCGTTATTTGTTATGGTTGCAAGCCAAACAATACTGACAACTCAGGTGGATTAAAAGTGTCCTGAAGTTGATGGGAAAAGGACTGCGCAAGGTATGGCACTTGAGCTTCAAGGAGTTTGGTAATAGGAAAAATGAATGGAAGAAAGGAGGCAAGAAAAATTGATGCAAAGTAAGAATGGACAAATGGGTAGGAGATTAGAATAGGTTGGATTGCAATTTACATAAGATGTCAAGAAAAACGTTCAATACAAAATTTATGAATTAATTTATTTAGAGCCTGGATGAGATCAGGCACAGTGAATGAAAGGTCAAAGTGGGCAAGCAGTTTTGAGTGCATAAAATCATGTGCAGTCACTTTAAAGTGGACAGGTTGGATTGGATCCAGATAAAAAGCTTTCTAATTTCATTAAACATAATTTATTCTACGATGAAGAAAGAGCAGGTCGGGCTGAAATGCAAATGCTCAGAGAAAGCTGAAAGTGGAGTGGGTAGAGTTGAGTGCGCACAATGGTGGATTGTGTTTTAGATTGTGTTTTAGAGAATCACAACAGGCAAATTGGATGGGAAGGAGGTCAGAGTCGAAAAATAATCTCAAACTGTTTATTAAATCTTTTCAAAAAAGGAAAGTAAGTGGTAATACTTGAAAACATTTAAAATGCAATAAACCTTAAACAAAAATCACTAAAATATTATCAGACAAGTTAAAAACAAATGGCATTTTTTAAAAACATTCTACATTTGATCTCCAGTGAAGAATCATTGTACCATTTTTTTTTCTCAATTCTGGCCACTTGCACAACTCTGATTCTCCTCTTTCTACCATAGGCGGCTATAACATTATCCACCTGTTACATGCATTTTTTTTTAAATTTACTCATTTAGCAGATGAGGGTATTTATGGCAAGTCCAGCAGTTCTGGGCATCCTTTTAATTGACCTGATGTTGAGCTATCGTTTGTGTAATTGTAGTGCTTTTACTGCAGCCAATATGTTATTGAGGCAGGGAGATTAGGATTTAGACATTGTTATAATGAAGGACCAGGTAAACATTTCTAAATCATGGTGGCATGTGGCATGGAAGGGTTGATAGTCCTGATAGTGGTTGACACATCTATCTGCTACTCTGGAACTTCTTGTTTCTGTGGGAGCAGACTAGGACATTAACTACTGTGCATTTCACTATGAATGAGGTTGAACATTTGCTTAAAAGCATGCAATTAAATATCTTTAAAATTATTAAATTATCTCAAAATAAGCAGCTCAGTTCAACCCCCATGTTATGACTGCACGGATAACGGAAATTCACCCTAAAAGAATCAACACAAAAAATTAAAAATGGAAAAAAAATCACTTTCATGGAATTTATGAAAAAAATAGAAAAAAACATAGAATTCAAAACAATACAGTTCAGCAACAGGCTACTTGGTCTTACAAGTCAGCAACAACCATGATGCCATTTAAACTAATCCTAGCTGCTTGCATATGGTGGAGGTCACTCTAAGCGCTGACTGTTCAGGTATCTGATGCCTGTGTAAATCTCCTTTAAACTTTCCCCCTCTCAATTTCAACCTCCAGCATTTGTCATTTCACCTAGGGAAAATGATTCCGACTGTCTACCCTATCTATGCTTTTCATAATATTTTTAACTTCTATCGTGCCTCCTCTCAACCTCCGACACTTCAGAGAAAACAATCCAAATGTGTACAATCTCTCCTTATGGCTAATATCCTCTAATCCTGGCTGCATCCAGTAAACCTCTGCTGCACCCTCTCCAAAGTCCCAACATCTTCCTGTTGTCTGGTGGCCAGAAAACTCCAAACATGGCTTAACCGAAGTTTGATACAGCTGCAACATGACTTTCTGATTTTTATACAGTAGGCCCATGTGATGAAGGCAAGCATCCTATGTGTCTTCTTTACAACCTATCTAGAAACATAGAAACATAAAAAATAGGTGCAGGAGTAGGCCATTCGGCCCTTCGAGCCTGCACCGCCATTCAATATGATCATGGCTGATCATCCAACTCAGTATCCCGTATCTGCCTTCTCTCCATACCCTCTGATACCCTTAGCCACAAGGGCCACATCTAACTCCCTCTTAAATATAGCCAACAAATTGGCCTCAACTACCTTCTGTGGCAGAGAATTCCACAGATTCACCACTCTCTGTGTGACAAATGTTTTTCTCATCTCGGTCCTAAAATACTTCCCCCCTATACTTAAACTGTGACCCTTTGTTCTGGACTTCCCCAACATCGGGAACAATCTTCCAGCATCTAGCCTGTCCAACCTCTTAAGAATTTTGTAAGTTTGTATAAGATCCCCCCTCAATCTTCTAAATTCTAGCGAGTACAAGCAGAGTCCATCCAGTCTTTCTTCATATGAAAGTCCTGACATCCCAGGAGTCAGTCTGGTGAACCTTCTCTGTACTCCTTCTATGGCAAGAATGTCTTTCCACAGATTAGGAGACCAAAACTGTACACAATACTCCAGGTGTGGTCTCACCAAGACCCTGTACAACTGCAGTAGAACCTCCCTGCTCCTATACTCAAATCCTTTTACTATGAATGCCAACATACCATTCGCTTTCTTCACTGCCTGCTGCACCTGCATGCCTACTTTCAATGACTGGTGTACCATGGCACCCAGGTCTTGTTGCATCTCCCCTTTTCCTAATCGGCCACCATTCAGATAATAATGGTAATCTACTTTTCCGGTTACCCTCAGGGAGCAATGGGCTTGGATGACAAGATCCCTGTATACATCTTTGCAGTTAAGGGTCTTACCTTGAGTAACCACAACAATCACACCTATCTTCCTTTGTACAAGGTGGAATTCCAACCATTTTGGCGCGCCTTCCCTAATGTCACTGACTTCAATTTTACCGGGGTTCATTGACATCAAACTCAGTTGGATGCCATCTTTATGTCAAGGACTGTAAATTCCATCTCACACCACTAGATTTGTGGTCTTTGTTACACATCTGGACAAAGGCTATCATGTTTTGGAGGTAAATGGACCTCGTGATATCCAGAAAAAGTATCAGTGGGAAGGTTGTTGAAGAGTAAGTATTTCTTGATAGCACGGCCGATGACACCTTCCACCACTTTGCCAAAAGTCAGGGCTACACTGATCGAGCAGTAGATAGCCAGATTGAATAGCCAGAGTCCCATTTTTGTATCTGGGATGAGCTGCCAGAGAAAGGTAAGAGAGCGGATGCAATTGTGATTTTTAAAAGACAATTTGACAATTATTTGCTTTAAGGGCTGTGGGCATGCAACAATAAAGCTTGTCACTGTATCCCTGAACATGTGGCTATCAAGGTTTCAAAGGTTTTAAAGGTATTTTATTGTCACGTGTACCAATTAAGGTACAGTGATATGCGAAATACCATACAGCCATACTAAAAAAGCAACGATACACACAACTACATAAAAGTCCACCACATCAAGTACATAAACATCCACCACAGTGGATTCCCCACATTCCTCACTGTGATGGAAGGCAATAAAGTCTAACCTTCTTCACTCATTTTTCTCCCTCGGTCGGGGCAGTCGAAGCTCCCGCAGCCGGCGGTCAAAGCCCCCATGTCGGGGCGATCGAAGCTCCCGCAGCCGGCGGTCGAAGCCCCCATGTCGGGGCAATCGAAGCTCCTGCAGCCAGCGGTCGAAGCCCCCATGTCGGGGTGATCAAAGCTCCCGCAGCCGGCGGTCGAAGCCCCCATGTCGGTGCGATTGAAGCTCCCGCAGCCAGCGGTTGAAGCCCCCATGTTGGGTAGTCAAAGCTAAACTAAAATAAGGACATTCACAACTTACTCAGGGGAGCTAAAAATGACCAGAAAATGACTAAAAATGAAAATAGGACTCTTTATTGGGAAAATGCACAAGAATTTGTGAAAAGATCAGCGAAGCTAGTTAATATTGAGCTAATAATTTTTCAATTGCATCAACTCACTTTTGCTTGGGTAACTACTAGTGTGATGAAAAAATTGCAAATCTTTTTTCCTGCACTTTCTGCTGGCAAGTCATTTATCTAGTATTAAACAAAAGCTAGTCTTTAATTTTTCATCAAGATTTAATAACACATAAACATTGTTGTATAAACTCTAGGCTGTTATTAAATTATTCACCTATGCTTTGGCATTATTCTTTCTGCAAATCAATAGTTTTATGAAACTTCAATGAAAGCTCATAATGACTTCTTACAAATGTTGTTAGCATTCAATTAATTATCCAGGAGTTTTGTTTATAAACTTTATTGAAATTCATGGCGTTTGGCAACATCAGGCTTTCTAGAAACTGCATAGTATGACTGAAAAAAATATTTGTCTCATCACCAATGAACCACAGATGACAGAGGTCAATTCATAAGGCTGCATGCCATAATTCATGGTGGCTGGAGGTCAGACATTTGCTCCTCAGTGTTTCATCCTTCACGTCCACTCTAGCTCATGTCCTGTGAGGCTCTGCATCAGCAACGACTTAGCTCATCAGATCAGCTCTCGCGCTGGGTGTTCCCTTAAAGCCCCCAAAATCCAAACTGAAATGTTAATGCAATTCAGACAGTTTGTGCAATAATGAGGCATGTGTTTGGTGGAAGAGCTAAGGTATATTGAACCTCAGGTGAACACAAAGATCTCTTTTCACCACAGTGGTATCCTTGTTGGTACTTTTCTGCATAATGATTTATCCAGTCCAAAGATTTATTGATGCCCACTTGCTAATACTTCGATTCAGACTGTATCGTGAACCTGGTGTGAACCTCTGCCTTTCCCATTGTTATGCCCTGCTGTATCTTTCGCATAGACCTCTGTCTATGTTGGTGGAGTCCAGAACCAGGGGTCACAGTTTAAGAATAAAGGGTAGGCCATTTAGGACTGAGATGAGGAAAAACATTTTCACCCAGAGAGTTGTGAATATGTGGAATTCTCTGCCACAGAAGGCAGTGGAGGCCAATTCACTGGATGTTTTCAAGAGAGATTTCCACTTAGCTCTTAGGTCCAAAGGAATCAAGGGATATGGGGAAATAACAGGAATGTGTTACTGATTTTGGATGATCAACTGAATGGCCTACTCTTGCAACTATTTTCTATGTTTTTTCTGTATCTACCCTCCTGCAGTTCATTCCAGGCACCCACCACACTACAATATAAACGTGCCCCGAACATCTCCTTTAAACTTTGCCCCACTCATCTTAAAGCTATGTTTTCCAGTCTTTGTCATTTCCACCTTGAGAAAAAGATTATGACTGCCTACACTATATGAGCATCATAATTTAATATACTTTTAATGGGCCTCTGATGTTCCAGCAAAAACAATCCAATTTTGTCCAACCTCTTATTAAAACATATCTTCTAAATCCAGGCAGCATTCTGGTTAATCACATCTGCACCTTCTGCAAAGTCTCCACATCCCTCCTGCAATGGGGCGACCAGAACTGCACATAATACTCCAAATGTGGCCTACTCAAAACTGATGCTTCTACTCAATGCCCTGACTGATAAAGGAAAGCACAAAATACACCTTAACTTACCACTCCATCTGCTACTTACCACTCCATCTGCTTGTGTTGCCATAACAGAAATTAGGAGAAGTTTCTTCTTTCGTACTGGAGTTGGATATTTGGAATGCTCTAACTCAGGGGTCTGTGAAGGATCAGCAATAGATTGCATTCTAAACTGATGTTGAGACAAAGATTTCTGGGCATTACAGGTGTATGGACATTGAGCAGGAAAGTTATTTTGAGTTACAAGATCAGCCAAGAGCTAGTTAAATGCACAGCAGCCTCAAGGAGCTGAAAGGCCTGGGCTTGTTATTATTTTTAAAATGTTATTATGTTCTAATTCCTCAGCTACCACAGTGGAAATTGATCTTGTTCCCAGTTCTATAGTTCTATAGTGATCTGTAGTTCAGATCACTCATTTACTGCAGCAGCAACATGACCACAATGCTATCAAACCCCTTCATATTTTCCTAAGGAAAGTCAATTCTTATGTGTGTTTTTTTATTGATTCTATTGTGCATGCAGCATTTCAATGGTGACTGCCTGATTTGGCTCAGAGCCCGCACCCCAAATGTGCTTGAGCTGAGACCTATCACTCCCAACATCGACCATTCCCTTCAGGTAATTCCCTTCTGCAGGCATTGTGCATGATGGCTCGCTGTTGTTTTTGCATTCAGCATGCTGAGATCCTGATGGCCTGAGACCTCCTTGGGAGATGCACTCTGAGAAATGTCTGCACATTGAATGATGAAATTATATATTCGGCAAACATTGTGCAACTTTTAGTTAACCCTTCAATTGCACAATATACAACTTTCATGTTTGTAATTGATCACCTTTAATACAGCCTTGATCAGTTGTGCTGACACATTAGTATAATTAGAGTCAGCAAATCATGCTATATCTGATTAATAAAATCCTGATCATTCTCTCTCCTCTATTCTTTTATCTCTACAGATTTCAATTTGCCTCCTCAAGCAAATAAGATATCGTTTTCTGACACACTTGCAAAATATACTTTGGTCTATTCAGCATGTCTGAGCTTTGTCTTTAAATATGTGCAGTGAAGAATAAGGTACAATCGGTACAAGACACTGGTGAGTCCACGCTTGGAGTAGACGTATAAGATGCTGGTGAGGCTGCATTTGGAGTATTGTGTTCAGTTTTGATCATGCTGTGATATGAAATATGCCATTAAGCTGCAAAGAGTGCTGAGAAGAATTACGAGAATAAAAAATGCAAAGTGCTGAAGGAACTCAGTGGGTCAGGCAACATCTCTGGAGGATTTAAATAAGTAATGTTTCCGTTTGTGATCCTGCTGCCAGGACTTAAGGTCCTGAGTTATAGGAAGTGGTTTCGAAGGCTATGAATTCACTCCTAGGAATGCATTGGGCTGAAGTGGTATTCTTGAGATGTATAAAATCACGAGGGGAATAGATAGGGCGAAGGCACAGAGTCTTCTTTCCCCCAGGGTAAGGGAATCAAGGACAAGAGTGCACAGGTTTAAAGTGAGGGCAAAGATTTAATAGAAACCTGATGGGCAACTTTTTCACTCAGAGGGCGAATGAGCTGTTAGGGGAAGTAGTTGAGACAAGCCCAATAACAACATTTAAAAGACATTTGGACAGCTCAATTGATAGGAATGGTTTAGAGGGAGATGGGCCAAGTACAGGCAAATGGGACTAGCAATGGCGGAGCTTTGTGGTCAGCATCAATGATTTGGGCTGAAGGGCTTGTTTCTGAGCTATATGACTCTATGACTCTACAACAAATTAACTTTGCAAGTTCCCTCATGCAAGTTTTTCATTTACCTCTCACAGATTAAAAAAGGATAGTTAAATATATGTCTGTAACTCATATATAGAAACATAGAAACAGAAAATAGGTGCAGGAGGAGGCCATTCGGTCCTTCAAGCCAGCACCGCCATTCATTGTGATCATGGCTGATCGTCCTTTCACTCCTTTCACGCTAGACAATTATTACATAGTCATAGAGCCGTACAGCACAGAACCAGGCCCTTTGACCCAACGCCCATGGTGACCAAGATACCCCATTTGCACTAGTCTCACATGCCTGCATTTGGCCAAGATCCCTCTATACCTTTCCGATCTAAATACCTGTCCAAATTCCTTTTGAATGCTGTTATAGTACGTGCCTCAATTACCTCTTCTGGCAGCTCGTTTCATATACCCACTCTTTCATATATTCATGTTTATGTTATAGGAGCAGAATTAGGCTATTCAGCCCATCTTGTCTACTCCACCATTCAATCATGCTGATCTATCTTTCTCACTCAACCCTATTCTCCTGCCTTCTCCTGATAACCCCTGACACCCACACTAATCAAGAATCTGTCAATATCCACCTTAAAAATATCCATTGACTTTGTCTCCACAGCTGTCTGTGGCAATGAATTCCACAGATTCGCCACCCACTACAGTGACTAAAGAAATTCCTCCTCGTCTCCTTTCTAAAGGTACGTCTTTTTATTCTGCAGCTATGGGATCTATCATTTTTCTTCTATGACATCTATCATTCTTCCACTGTTAAACATCCTCATCCACTCTATCCAGGCCTTTCACTATTAGGCAAGTTTCAATGAGGCCCTCCCTCATCCTTCTAAACTCCAGCGAGTACAAGCCCAGTGCTGCCAAACCCTCATCATATTTTAACCCACTAATTCCTGGGATCATTCTTGTAGTCTCCTCTGGATCCTCTCCAATGCCAACACATCCTTCCTCAGATATGGAGCCCAAAATTGCTCACAATATGCAGTCTGACCAGTGCCTTATAGAGCCTCAGCAATGCATCCCTGTTTTTTTACTCTTGTCCTCTCAAAATAAATGCAAACATTGCATTTGTCTTCCTTACTACCAACTCGACTTGCAGATTAACTTTATGGGAATCTTGCACCAGCACTCTCAAGTCCCTTTGCACCTCCGATTTCTGGATTCTCTCCCCTTTTCGAAAATAGCCTAAGCCTTTATTCCTACTACCAAAGCGCATGACTCCACACTTTGCTACGCTATATTCTATCTGCCACTTCCCTGCCCACCCTCCCAACCTGTCCAAGTCCTTCTACAGAGCCCCTCCACCTATATTTGTATCATTTTCAAGCTTGACCACAAAACATTCAATCCCCTCATGCAAATCATTAATATACAACGTGAAAAGTAGCGACCCCAGCACCAACCGCTGCGGAACTCCGCTTATCACTAGCAGCCAACCAGAGAAAGCCCCCTTTATTGCCACTCTGCCTTCTGCCATCCATCCAACCTGCTATTCATGCTTGTATCTTCCCTCTGACATCTTGGGCGCTCATCTTGAAGCCTCATATGCAACATGTAATCAAAGACTTTCTGAAAATCTAGATCAACAGCATCTACTAACTCTCCTTTGTCTGTTCTGCTGTTTACTTCCTCAAAGAATTCCAACAGGTTCATCAGGCAAGATCACACTTTCACAAAACCATGCTGACCAGCCTATTTTATCATTTGTTTCTAAGTACTCAGAAATCTCATCCTCTATAATGGACTAAAATATTCCCAACCACTGAAGTCAGGCTAACCTGCTTATAGTTTCATTACAGTCTTTACAGTCACAACCTTTTTTCCAGGAAGGAAATACAAAAAATAGAAATAGCTTTTAGGTAAGGGGGGCGGTTTAAAATAAATATGCGGCATGTTTTTTACATAGAGAATGGTGTGCCTAGATGGCGCTGTCAGGGGTGGGGATGGAGACAGATTCAGTTGTGCCATTTAGGAGGTGTTTAGATAGGCACATGGATATGCTAGGAATGGAGGGGAATAAATAATGCATAGGCATATGAGATTAGTTTATTTCAGCATTATGTTTGTAATGGACATTGCGGGCTCTATGACCTGTTCTTGTGCTGTACCTTTCCATGTTCTATTTTCAATAGTCTTTGGTTCCTTACAGGATGCTGCTGATGTTATGTTTGTGTTGATGCGTGTGTCTATGCCCGTGTCTATGCTCGTGTCTATGCATGTGTAAGTGTATATATCATTTTTATGGGTTGACTATATATAATGCATCTTTAATAAATGATTTCCTTTTATCTGCTGCTTTGTTAATTTATGAATTAAATTCTTGCCTTATCGTTTATTTTTTTTCGTCATGCTGTTTTGTTAGGGTCCCATCTTGTTTATTTGATTACACACAGAGTAGAGCACAAACGTGCAGTTGACATTTATTTCTAGTGCTGAGAAGTATGGTTTCGGAAGAGCCATACTGTAAATAGTAAGATGAACATCTATCCTCTGAGTTAACTTTAAATAACTCCATGTAACTTATTCCAAGAAGATCAACAATATCTTATCATCACATCAATGAAGCTGCAGGAAACTTGCCCTCTAAAAGCTAACAAAATATTTTTTAATTTTACAACACTGACTGTAGCATACTTGGAGGACACCATTTATCACCGAGAATCGTATTTAGTGGCACTGTGATGAGGCATTTAATTCTGCTGCTTCACAGCATCAGTAACCTGGGTTTCAACATGATCTTGGTCTGTGTGGAGTCTGCATATTCTCTCTGTGACCTTGTAGGTTTCCGAGGATGCCTTGGAATCCTCCCACATCCCAAAGGTGTGCTAGTTGGTTAATTAGCTCCAATTAATTAACTTTACTTCAGGTAAATGGTCTTGGCACCATGTTCGGCACAGATATTGTCGGCCGATGGGATTGTTCTTATGCTGTACTGTTCTACATTCTATATTCTATGTATATGGCAAAATAATCACGGAGGAGTAGATGAGCATGTGAGCATCAGAATGGATTGACTGAGCTTATATTCATTGGAATTTAAAAGGATGAGAGGGGATCTTAAGGGATTGGACAGGCTAGATGGAGGAAAAATGTTCCCAATGTTGGGGGAGTCCAGAACCAGGCGTCACAGTTTAAGAATAAGTGGTAGGCCATCTAGGACTGAGATGAGGAGCAGCTTTTTCACCTGAGAGTTGTGAATCTGTGAAATTCTCCCCCACAGATGGCAGTGGAGGCCAATTCACTGGATGTATTCAAGAAAGTGTTAGACAAAGCTCTTAGGGCTAACGGAATCAAGGGATATGGAGAGAAAGCAGGAATGGAGTACTCATTTTGGATGATCAGCCATGATCATATTGAATGGCGCTGCTGGCTCGAAAGGCCGAATGGTCTACTCCTGCACCTATTTTCTATGTCTCTATATTTCTAATAAGTTACAAGGAAAGAAAGTGGGGAGAGTGGGATTGATGGCATTTTTCTCGGAGCTGGTATATGGACCCAGGTTGGCCATGGTTCCCTTCTGTGTCATAATTAGTAAACAAGGAAGTGTGGATGTTTCAAGCACGCATAAAGTCTGGATGAAAAATATTTTCATTGGGCAGCTATCTCCAAATAATGCACACACCATGGCTGCTCAGAGAAACATTTTGAAATGTATGCTGGTTAAATAACTTGTTAGCAGCTTGAAATTATTAAAGGATCATTATGACAGGTGTGCTGTGATTAGCTGGCAGCTTTTCATTATTGCTAGGAATATTGGATTCTCTAAGTGTAAGTTTCAAAATTGCATGTTCCCACAATTTCACTGACTGAATTATGATGAAGAATATGAACGTCCGCAGTTTTTCGAAGTGAAGAAGCCCAAAATTCTTGCCCTTGATGAGAAATACAAGCTCTAGGCTCTACTATGAAGATTTGGTCTCTCTCAGCAGGCGTTAAGAAAGAGTCCTTGACACCATCTCTCGCATAATTTTATACCTTATACTGAATACATTTTGAAGATTACAGAACATGCTTGAAGAGATTTGGCAAATTTGATGCAAATTAGGTTTCTATTTCTGACAAGGATGATAAAAGGAATTTTACAAAAATTGTCAGATCAAGGTTTAACAAGGTTTAACAATCACTGAAAAGTCTGAGGTACTCTGAAATCATCAAATGCATATTATGATAATCAGTGAACGGCATGCTGATAAGGGTTGTAGCCCATATATTTCTCCACCCTTTTCAAAAACCTCCATTACTGAGTAAGGTTGGAATAATGTCAGTCTTATTTCCTTATAAATGGCTAGAATATAGCAATATTTTTGTATCTTTCTTTTCTTTTGCTACGTGAAACCTTATGGGATGAAGCGGCACATTTTCACGCATATAATATATAAGAGAAAATTTGGAAATTTAACAAAAAGAAGGCCGACTCTTTGGGGATGATGGGAATGCTATCCATGATATATTAATGATGTAATATTGCTCATAATGGTTAAACAACGTTCATTACAAGTTGGATCGCGAACCAAGTGAGTGAATGAATCGAGCACACCCTGTGGCATCTGTACAGAGTGGTAGTGGAAGGAGCAAGAACACCAGATCTTAAAGTGAGAATATAAGAAATTGCTTGTCTCATGAGAGCACAATCAGAATTTTCAGGGACTCGAAATGCGCAAGAAATATGGGCGAAAGATGATGACTGTGTGCTGTTCCAGAAGAGTGTCTAATGTGCTCAATTATAGTATGAATTATCCGGATACCATACAGAAAAGAAAACACAGTATCTCTGGACACTTTACAATAATAAACCAAACAAAACTATGGTATGGGAACAACTGAACAAAATAGTCTCTTGGAGTTTGCATGTATTTATACATTTGTCACCAATTTTATAGGGCACGATTACAAAATTATTTTGAATGAGGATTAGCTTTAATATTGTCACATGTTCCAAGGTACAGTGAAATATTTTGCTTTTCATACTATCCAAATGGATCAGATCTATCATACATGATTTTTTGCAAGGATGACGCTATATGGATTGAATGGTTGTTTTTGTTTCTTTAAAATGTAATGTTTATAATTTAATTGCTACTTCCAAAGTTTTGCTAAACAGTTACAGCAATGTGAGTGAATGGATGTGTTTCTTGTAGTTCCTTCAGGAACCCCCATTGTGCAGATGTTCAAGGCTACTTCACAGGCCTTAGAAAAGGCTTTTCCATTGCTTGGTTTATCAGTGTGGAATGTTTGAAGGAAATCATGTTGGTTTAGGACCACAGTTTTGTTTTGGTGGAGTTAGGGGAGAAGGTTCACAATTGTCAGTATGAGGTGGGGTTGGTTATGTTGGGGTTCTTCAAAAATCACCGCAGGATGTGTGGAGTTAGCGACAGCCAGCCAGGAGTGATGATCATGATTCAGATTTGAACGTTGGTGGTTAAAAGGGTGTCTGTGTAGGAGATGATGGGTACGAAGTGGGTTGTTAGGTTAGGAAAAGAGTAGGTAGATGCTAAATCTGAAGAATAGTTAGTAGGAGAATCCAGTGAATGGTAAAAGCTTGGTGCGATGGTCCAAGTTTGAATGGTGGGGTGAGTGACTGAATGGTCCTTGACAGAAAGCTGGGTAAGTAAATTACTTTAAGGGAATCCATTGGTTTTCCAGCTATGAACTCCAGCCTGCTTAAGTAAATCCTCTGCAAGTCAAATAGAAGCAGGCGTCCTGAAATCTTGGGACTTCTGAAGTGGCCTGTAGGCCATACAAGTCACACAAACTCCAGAGTTCCATACACAAGTTGCACTTTGTTGAAAGCCACTCCATACATCCATGACCTGTGAGTCAAGTATAAGGTGGGCCCTGCTTTCCTTTTGAAGAAAATTGGATTATGTAGCACACTGACCAGGACTCAATTTCCAGTGAGTACATTCTTATAGGTGTGATAAAACTCAGGCTTCATGCTGCCACATAATTCATGTAAAATTAGTCATGATATTTTATACAAGTTGGCCTGATATACTCATACCAACTTTAGAACTGCACAGATTTTCTATTCTTGTCACAGTCATAATGCACTCTGAATACTGATAGGTTTTTTTTTTGAATGCCAACTACTGTGAAATCAGCTGTCGAGACAACAAAAATATAATGGCTTTGAATTTTTTAAAATAAATCCATCATAGTTTCAATGACCATTATACTCCATGCATGTATTGATAGCCCCCTGTGCCATTAAGCTAAGATGTGCCATATTTCAAACTGTCCTCCAATGTACATTCAAAAAATGATTACTTTTTCACCCTTCATTTTCTTTTCATTATTATTAGATAGCTATTGAATTCCACACGTTCACGTTCTAGGATTTAAGATTTCTGAGTTATCAGCAGTTCTGCGAAAACAGTACTGCGTGTATTATGAATTGTAATTTCACTGTCTGCTGCCATCAGTTATGCACAGTGACATATAGGCTACATTTTGTTCAATGTCACATCATTCGTTTCCTTTTAATCCCTTTGGGTTCTGTGTGAGCAGCATGATTCTGGCAACATTTAGAAATTATACCTGAGCATATTGCAAACAGCAAAAAAAAAACCTTGGCTGGGAACTTTGATATATTTCTTTTTTTTTTCACAAAATATTAAAGTGGTATAGTTATTGAGCTGTGACAAATGCTGCAATCATTCCATTACCTATGCACATTTCTGTAAAATAACATAATTCTCACAGTGCCAGGTTCAGTTTCCAAAGTCATTTCCATCTGTAAAAGATTAGGCTATATAGATCACGAGTCCGCAGAAGGGTCTCGACACGAAACATCACCCATTCCTTCACTCCAGAGATGCTGCCTATCCCGCTGAGTTACTCCAGCAATTTGTGTCTATGTTCGTTGAAAATCAACATCCGCATTTCCTTCCTATGCATTAAGCATTCATAGTTGTGCTTAATATTTACATAACTCTGGTCTTTACTGGAAGGTGGAAGGTGCAATGTGAGTAATGTTGGATGATGAAACTGGCAATGATTGCAACTTTCTTCTATATATTTATTTAAAAAACTGCAAGTAGTAATTCCTTCTCAATGGATATACTGCAATGATTGTGTGTAATAGTGTTAGTCAACAATTAGTAATTTCTGAAAAAGACTGAGTCACACATAAAGGCATGGCTAAGGTCAATGAGTGTCCGGTCTTGAATGGATTACATAGCTGGTTAGTTTTATATTGTGCAAAATACACCATCAGGCAAAATCAGATTCAATCAGTCACTTTGCATGTTGCAAAGGATGTCTTAGCACCTTCATGGCAAACACTGACTTGCCACAAATTCTCCGCCATAAAGAAATATCAATAGGAATCAATTAACAGTGGCACTCAGTGGTTGAATTCTCACCCCAGGTCAGAAGTTTATAGGCTTTAGTCCCACTCCAGGGATGTACAGAACCAATACAGTAAGCTGCCCTAACAGGATTGCTTACTTGAATAAGAAATTGCTTACTTGAATAACTTGAATTACACAAAGGCTTCATCCAATTTGTCAAAGAAGATCGGAGAAGATCTCCCTGTCCAACACTGACCCCGCAACCACATTGATTAAGCCAAAATCACTATAACAATATTATTTCTGAGATCACGCTCTGGAGATATTGCCTGTCATATTTCTTGTATTATGACTGTAACTGCATTCCAAGAGTCCTTGTTAGGCAGAAAATGCCTAGGGATGTCTTGAGATTGTGAGGTCTAAAACAGAATGCCAACACCGTCCAAATTGTAAACTAAGAACAGACTAGCCTTCAATTCTCTGATTCTGGAGGAGCTGTTTCTCGTTTAGATAGTGCATCACATGCACATGAGGATATTAGGTTTTATAAGGATATCAACAAAATTAATTTTGACAACACGTGGCGTGGGAACACATTCTCAGGAAGAGAGAAGACAGCACATCCAATTTGATGTGAGATGCTATTGATGACAGTAAAGTCATAACATTGAGAGGCTGTGAATCAAATGATCATTGCTTGCAGTATTTATACTGTAGCAAACAGCTGGCTATCAAGTAGTTTATAACATGCCAACCCTGAGGTGAGAGTTTTTTCACTGGGTGCATCTGTATTCTAGGGAAAGAAAAAAACGATAACAAGAGTGATAACAAGTTATGCCCATTTTCATTACCCATTCTGTGTTAGGGGCGAGGCTTGGGACAGAGTGGGAGTAATTTCACACCTTCTATAATATTCACTTGCATTGTTGCTACACCTTTCCTTTCAAATATGAGATACAGCAGGTGAGGCTGAAAGGTTTTGCAGAGATACAAGAAACTGCAAATTCTGGTTTAATACAATATCAAGACATAAAGCGCTGGAGTGATTCAGTTGTTCAGACAACATCTCTGGAAAACATCACAAACCAGGAGATTGTTATCAAACCCAATCTCAAACAAAACTCAAGGCAAGTGTCAAGAGTGTTTTATTGTCAAAGATAGACAAAGAAGTGCTGGAGTAACTCAATGGGTCAGGCAGCATCACACGCACACAAGCACACACACATAAAAAATGCATAATATATACATAGTAACACTATAATAAACAAAAAAGTACTAATCCCGTAGATGTGTATATTTTCATTTGTCAGTCCTTTTTCTTTAATCCTCTTTAATCCTCCTTGTCTCTCCATATACTCTCTATAGATTCATGGGCATTGGATCTAAGTCTTTTTCTTGGCATCATCTGAGGCCTGACTTTGAAACTAATTCAGGGCTTAAGCAGATACATTTCGGATGCTAAAACCCAGAAGCTGAAGATGAATGGTTTATTTTTTAAATGTGTCCATCTAATTCCTCTTCTCATATCATTCCTTTGTCATAATGCTGAAATCAGCTGTAACCCATTGTGTAATGGTTAAAAACCCATTTCTTTCAGTTGACCCTTATTCAAGGCAACAAGTAATTTTAAAAGAGTAAACTTTAGTATTTATTTCTTCACAAAATCACGGAAGGATCACGGCAGGGAAGGAAAATGTTCAGCCCACTAAATCAAAATCTACTCTACATATACACAATCCACCTTGTACTATTGCCTTGTCTGCTCCCCAATACTCTACAAATTTTCTTATTTCAGATATGTATCCAGTTGCCTTGTGCATGCTAAATCTGCCCTCACTATGCTATCCCAGCCAGTACATTCTCGACCCAAACCATTAAATATATTAAACATATCTTTATATCACAATGTGTTTTTCTACCAATAACTTTGATTTTACGTACCCGGGATCTGTACCACTCTCTCATTAGAAGTAGTTTATTTCTATCTGTTCATTAATTGAAATACCACTACCAGATCTCATGCAACCTTCCCAGTTAAAAAGGAATGCAAATCCACTTCTCCACTCCATTCATATCACTAAAGTTTCTCATTACTGGAATCATTTTGGTAATGCAGAAGACCACTGTAGCAGAGTGGCAACAGCGGAAGGAGGAAGGAACAGTGTCTCATTTCACCTGGTTTTACCTGGTAATTCATGTCCCGCACCCTCGGAGTGTGCACTGGGTGTTCTGATGTTGGTTGCAGGAGGCGTCCCGGTGTACGGAGTCACAATGGTGACTGCAAGGTGAAGGAAACCTTGGTGTTCGTGGATCAACATGTCTGGGTCTACGTGGCCACCAGAGACTCAGCAGCAGCATTGGGAACAATTGGATCACGCACTGCTGGATACCCCACCGATCACCAGGTGAGATCATACACAGCATCCAGTAGCATTGAGTGGTAGAACAGCAATGGAGGACACCAACATCATCACCAGGCCAGAACAATCCTTGCAATTCCGACCTCGTGCCCTTAAGGACTCGTGAAGACTACATTTTTAAGAACTTTCAAACTTGAAGGATAGAAGATGGTGCTGGAAACATGATAGAAACATAGAAACATAGAAATTAGGTGCAGGAGTAGGCCATTCGGCCCTTCGAGCCTGCACCGCCATTCAATATGATCATGGCTGATCATCCAACTCGGTATCCCGTACCTGCCTTCTCTCCATACCCTCTGATCCCCTTAGCCACAAGGGCCACATCTAACTCCCTCTTAAATATAGCATTGTGCATAGCATTGATGACTCTTGTGTACTGCCTCATCGTAATCTACTATTCTCACAGTCTTGTACTTAAGTATGATTGTGTTTATGTGTAGTAAGAATTTTACTGAATTGTATTATAAAAAAATGAACTTCACACTACCTAGGTGCATGTAATAATGAAATACCATTGAACCATTGATTAATTTTCCCCGCTGTTACAGCTTTCCTGGATTCCAAAACTGGACATCATACACTTAATGGGCTGTCTTACTTGGGCGACCTAATTGGTGAGTTTAGAAGAGTTTGAAAAAATGACATGTTGAAGACCTCCTTCAACAGTGTAGAAGACCTCCTTCGACCATGTTGAAGACCAGCTTCGACTAGCTACGACTAGCTACGACTTACTTCGGGAAAACTGGACACCGAATAGTGGAGAGTGAAGACGACCTCCTTTGATCGCCTTCGACCTCCCTTCGACCTCCCATCAACTATGATGAAGATGATCTACGACTACCTTCGACTACCTTCGACTACCCTCGATTACCTACGACTAACATGCCAACCTACTATGACTAAACCTACGAGTAATAAAAGTATCGATTTGTTCCATGGCGACCTTTTTTTACTCGCTGGCATTTTTTAACATTGAAAAAAATGGCGCATCCCAGCTGAGGCCTCGAGTACGCGGAGACCACTTTCAGCATGAAGCAAAGTTATGAGGACCTCATGCGACCTCGTGTCGACCATACTGTGAGTATGAGTTGAGGGCAAACTTGCCTGAACTCACGGATTAGGTCGCTCAAGTGGAACAGGCCCTTTAGAGGGGTAAAATAATTTTTTATAAAGATTCAGCGTATTTTCCTTACTGTTCACATTAATAACAGTGGTCCTAAGATAGTGTGCATTGTAAACAAAATTAAGCCTGATCAAGGCTTCAGAGATCAGTAATACAACATGTTTCTGGTTTGTATTCTTTGCCCTCAGCTTATTAAAATTAATTATATTTATTCCTCATATTCACTGCAAATAATAGACTCTCATCATTGTCGGGCTTTTAGAATATTGAATTTAAATTTAAAATTTGAGGGGTTTTGATGCTTTATTTAAATTGATACATTTAAAATATTTAATTTTTTTTTGTGTTTTTTTATGGAAGTAGACTTGTACCAAGGTCCACCATTAAGGTAGAAAGGCAAATTAATTCAAGCCTGCTGTGCAGACATTATTCTTGTAACTTGAGTCTGATGTACGTGAACATCAGCTATTATTTCAAAACTATTATTAACTATGCACTGCGAACCAAAAGTGAGCTTTAAAATGTGAAATTCTGATGCTGGAACTTGTATTTATAGGAAATACATTTGCATTCTAATAAGACCTTGTTGACTTATGTTTAAGGTCTTATTGCAAATGAGAAACTAACTGATCAAAATAGTCCAAGGTCAGTCTGAGGAAAAGGCCCAATCCAAAATGTAATCTATCCATGTTCTCCAGGGATGCTGCCTGACCCACTGAGTTACTCCAGTATTTTGTGTCTATCATTGGTGAGCCACCATCAGCAGTTCCTTGTTTCTAAATTATCAAAAAATGTGATCCGTATTTGCATCTCAAACATCCTTGCCCTTTCCTAGCACACATTGCTTCCACTTCTCTCAATCTACCACAACCCCAGCCATTTTGGCTTATGATCATGATTCTCCCGAAGCCTACTTAGCAAAATCGAACCTCCCAGGCTCTGGCCAACTCATAAATCTGGCCAAGGACTGGATAAGGTTCTAGGAACCTCTGCTGAAGCAAAGCTCTGGCTTTGTGACTGGCATGGACTTGTCCTTTCCAATGTCTTGCATACACCGATTCTGCACAAAATAATTTGACATGTAATGATATTATTTTTAATAACTGTATTTTGTATTTTTAAAGTAATGCTGCATAACATGGGACCTCAGAGGGTACATTCTGTATGTATTTCTATAGTTGCATGCAACAAAATGGATGCACAAAGTTACTGTTAAAAAAACAAATATTCAAACTATTTTACAGAGCTCATGATTATATGAGCTGGATTATCCGATAATCTGTGTTTTTAATCTTGGTGAATGTAACCTGCATTCATAGCTCTACATTCTTGGACCCAACCAATAAATAACTCCATTTATTAGTTGCCATCCAATAACTCACTGCTTCCTCACTTTTGTACAGTGCACATGATCTACTCACCATGCCAAGGAGAGCAAACAAGACAGATGGAAGGCGGTAACAATGTTTTGGTTTTGTGTGTGTATAATATCACGTATCAGATTTGTATAATAAAAGGGTTTCAATTCATGGATTTGTGTGAGTAAAAGAACAATTTATTGTAAAATTAGTTGATTGCCCCTTATGGTTACTCAGTGACAAGATAATGAGGGCTGGAGAGATGAGATCTTGAGCAATGGGGAGGTCCAGCTCTTTACACATTTTCAGATATTATAATATGATTAGAACTAGCATTGTGGGTCACACAATGATTATCAAGTTAAACAATAATCTCTTGTAAGTCAGCATTCTGACATTAGCCTCTGGCTGATCTTCTGACCAAATTATTTCAAATGAGATTTTTAAACTAGATTTTACACATGAGCAAACATATTGCACCATTCCAGATGTGTCACCAGTAGACGGGGAATAAAGAACATTAACATATTTTTCAAATTCTAGTGATGTCTCTCAGGAATTTATTTAATTGTGGGAACATTTACATTTCTCTAATCAGAAAAAATTGTGCTTGGATGTTTCCATGTTCATGATCATGCACATGTCAGGCTTAATGGTGATGATAAGAGTTTGTAAATTATACTGGTCCGCATAGGTTGTAACAAGCTCTATTTGACAATTTTAAATAAAGCATCAGCCTCCTGTAATACTGACCCAAAGCCACTAGCTTGATGAAAAAAGGTCCTCAATATGAAAATGCACTAATAAAATATTTACACAATGTCTGCTTACAAAGAGCAAGCTTCGAAATCAAATAACATTACTTGCAATTTTGATACACACTCAGGCCTGGAAATTTGGAAACAAATCCCTTTGCCCTGGACATCACCTATTTCTGAAAAAAGAGCTGCTGCTGTTATTCTCAGAATGATGGCACTGTGGACTATTTCAGGGCCTGATTGGTAATGGATGGTAGGGTAGACATTGCCATAATTGCAGTGGGTCAAAGATAAATGATGATTTGGAAACGTGTGGGGATATTGCAAATGCCAGGGAGGGGATTCTGGATGTTGAGGGAGTGACGATTGATGGATGTGTTGAGGATTTTTTAGTCAGCCACTGGCCATATTTGAAAGTCAAGAATCTTGCACCTGGGATGATGGTGGGGCTCATTTATTTTGGGGTCAAGAAGATCTCCATGTTTTACATTCAGGATTGTTTACCATAGTGAAGCTAATATTTCAGGTCAGATTAATCATGAAAATGTGTCTTCAACCATTAAGCCTCTCATTACATATTCGAGAAGATAAGAAATGAGAATAGGAGCAGGCTGTTAGACCAATCCTGCTATTCAATAAAATTATAGTTGCTGTCAATTGGCCTTGTTCTAAGGCCAATTTAACTGCTTGATCTCCATATACTTTGGCTCCCATGTATAAAACATGCCTATTTCCATGGTAATACTCAATTAATCAATTTTTAATTTTTTTAAAGGTTAAACATGTTCTTGACTGTATCGCTAAGTTAAGGGAGACAACCCCTCAATATGTACCTATGTTGCCTGGTTATAAATTCCATCACAAGAGTATACATCTTCGCACCATCTACACTAATAATCTTATATGTTTCAATAAGGTTACCTCTCCTTTTAAACTCCATTGAGTTGAGTTCTAACCTGCTCAATCTTTCCTTGTGAGTCAAACTATCAATATGCTATGGATCACCACTGTCTAGAAACTCAACTGGACAATATCATATATATACGCTGTATATGATATATTAAGTTTATCATCATTTGTTATGAATTAATTAAAATATTAGGATTAAATATCATCAATAAATAAAACAACTGATTATCGGCTCTTACTTCTTGTATCTATGTGGCCAAAATCGTGGCAAAGCTTTATTAGAAAGGTAGTTTACACTACTGTGCGCACCAGTCTACTGGAAGAAGAGAAGTAAAACTATACTATTCAGTGAACCGATGATGGGTGCTAAGTGTCATCTAAACATTTGGGACGACAAGGTTACTAAATTGGAAAACTGGACAAGGAATAATGGTGTCCTGCTGGCATGTGTTTCAGAGTTTCAAAGGTGTCAAATTGAGACATCTAACCATACTCAGTGATAATGTCAAGATGACTGTCATAAAGAAGGGCACCCTAAGTTTAGAGCTTAGAGGGCACTAGTCATCCTCAGAGTTAGGCTGGCAAATCCCTTTAGATCAGGTCTATGACCTGGTTTAACCTGTAAACTGGTTGTTAAAATTTACTAAATTGTAGACGTGTTTAAGTTAAATGGTGATTAATAATAAAGGGTTTGAAGTATGATTGAGGGGTTCTTTGTCTGAAGTGGTAATTGGCTGAAGGGTGAACATCCTCAGTAAAGATCGGCAACCTTATTCAAGTGATATCAGAGCATTTAGATAACATTGTCAGGCAAAGTCACCATGGTTGGTGTAAAGCTAACAAACTAGATGTGTCGAGCATCCTGCAAGCCCCACCTCTCCCAGTCAGGCTTGGGTCATTTACAGTCCACCTCTGAACACAGCATTGATACCTGACCTTATGCTCACCTCTGACTGCCAAGCTGCAATGTACAGGTGCAGGTGTGAGCGACAAGCTTACCTGTGAAGTTGTTGATATTGACCAAATTAAAGCCACTATAAAATGGAGAATCCCTGCATTTGTCAGAATTGCTTAACCTTTGTCAGTGGAAAATTACAGGCTGTGGATGGCGCCGGCTAGCCTGAGCCTCAGATTGATATACAGGATTGTGAAAGATCTAGGTGTTCTCCTCATTTCCCTTTAATTGATAATATGTATAAAAACTTTGCAAATAAACTTAAATGCATTGATATGATTGGATTGCTGCAAAGGAAGTGTAAATAATGTAAATGATGTTGTAAGACAGTTACCCTGCTGTTTGTCTAAGCCCTGGCAGAATTGTTTTGTGTTCCAGGATAAATGTTGCATTATTCAGTTGACTAGCTTCTTTCCAGAAGCTTCTGTAAGAAACATTGTTTATGACTCTCTGTAATTGGGTTGGGGAACTGTCAATAGTGTATTGATGTAATTGATATGTATGGTTGGATTGTTTGGGGACCACCCCTATGTAGTTCGGCCCCTCAAGGTTCGTGGACCTATAAAAGGTAGTCCCATTTTATATCGGTGTCGATCTTCTGGAAGGGCGTTTGAGACTGCGTGATCATTTGGGCATTGTCTGTTTGCACCAGGCTGAAGGGCTTGGCCAGGCAGAGACAAGGATCAAACCCGCGGTGCTTTAGGTATCATATAGGGGAATTTGTGTTTGTTCTAAAACTAAAGATTAGTTGGTCCAGTGCTTGAGTCAGTGTTTTTACTGAACAAATTTAGGGGGGTAGCTTTAGGAACGTATTTACAAAGTGACATGGAGGTTGATTCTCTTTGAAGTTACCAGCTAAAATTAGTACATTTTGAGCCATTAATAACGGTAAACTATGAAGCAGTTCATGATGTTACAAGTGCCTTGTGCATGCACCACAAATGGGCTGAAGGACCTGTTTCTCTGTATCTCGAAAAAACTAATAAAAACAAATTACGATTGCTGACAGACATGGAATCAAGAATTATCAATGAGCTGACTACAATGCTGAAGAAATGTCTCCTTAATAAGACAATTGACACAAAATGAAGTAAATAATACCTCAAAATGGTATCCATGATGAATAAACATTGATGCTAGTATTGAGGTCATCAGTGCAGGTAATATGTCATTTTTGGAAATCTGTGCACTAATCCATACATCAATATAAACGAATCATACATATTGGCTAATATACTGAAGAAACCTCTGTTGTGCACACATCCTGCCTGTGTCTTTGCTGCACTCCTCCTCCTTTGCAATAGTCTCATAGAGTTTCCGTACATATGATTGGAGGCTATACTCTTGCAAAGGCAGAGATTTTCAGATGTGCTTGAAGCAGCTGAGCTAAGAAAATAGAAATATAAAAATGACTTTAACATTTTACTGCTAGGCATATGCCCTGATTGGTAGAGATTTTTCATCAGCGGGTTCTGAATTGTTGTGTGTCTAACAATTACATTGTTAGAATAAGGCAAAAGAATAAATCGGGGAAGGTGGTGCATCCATGGATAACAAGGGAAATCAGGGATAGTATAAAAACAAAAGATGAGGCATACAAATTTGCCAGAAAAAGCAGCCTACCGGAGGACTGGGAGAAATTCAGAATCCAGCAGAGGAGGACAAAGGGCTTAATTAGGAAAGGGAAAATAGATTATGAAAGGAAACTGGCAGGGAACATAAAAACTGACTGCAAAAGTTTTTATAGATATGTGAAGAGAAAGAGACTAGTTAAAACAAATGTTGGTCCCTTGCAGTCAGAAACAGGTGAATTGATCATGGGGAACAAGGACATGGCAGACCAATTGAATAACTACTTTGGTTCTGTCTTCACTAAGGAAGACATAAATAATCTGCCGGAAATAGCAGTGGAACGGGGGTCAAATAAGATGGAGGAACTGAGTGAAATCCAGGTTAGCCGGGAGGTGGTGTTGGGTAAATTGAACGGATTGAAGGCCGATAAATCCCCAGGGCCAGATAGTCTGCATCCCAGAGTACTCAAGGAGGTAGCCACAGAAATAGTGGATGCATTAGTGATAATTTTTCAAAATTCCTTAGATTCTGGAGTAGTTCCTGAGGATTGGAGGGTAGCTAATGTAACCCCACTTTTTAAAAAAGGAGGGAGAGAGAAAGCGGGGAATTACAGACCAGTTAGTCTAACATCGGTAGTGGGGAAACTGCTAGAGTCAGTTATTAAAGATGGGATAGCAGCGCATTTGGAAAGTGGTGAAATCATTGGACAAAGTCAGCATGGATTTACGAAAGGTAAATCATGTCTGACAAATCTGATAGAATTTTTCGAGGATGTAACTAGTAGAGTGGATAAGGGAGAACCAGTGGATGTGTTATATCCAGACTTTCAGAAGGCTTTCGACAAGGTCCCGCATAAGAGATTAGCATACAAACTTAAAGCACACGGTATTGGGGGTTCAGTATTGATGTGGATAGAGAACTGGCTAGCAGACAGGAGGCAAAGGGTAGGAGTAAACGGGTCCTTTTCAGAATGGCAGGCAGTGACTAGTGGGGTGCCGCAAGGCTCAGTGCTGGGACCCCAGCTATTTACAATATATATTAATGATTTGGACGAGGGAATTCAATGCAACATCTCCAAATTTGCAGATGATACCAAGCTGGGGGGTATAGTTAGGTGTGAGTAGGATGCTTGGAGGCTGCAGGGTGATTTGGATAGGCTGAGTGAATGGGCAGATGCATGGCAGATGCAGTACAATGTGGATAAATGTGAGGTTATCCACTTTGGTGGCAAAAACATGAGGGTAGACTATTATCTGAATGGTGGCAGATTAGGTAAGGGGGAGATGCAACGAGACCTGGGTGTCATGGTACACCAGTCATTGAAAGTAGGCATGCAGGTGCAGCAGGCAGTGAAGAAAGCAAATGGTATGTTAGCATTCATAGCGAAAGGATTTGAGTATAGGAGCAGGGAGGTTCTACTGCAGTTGTACAGGGTTTTGGTGAGGCCACACCTGGAGTACTGCGTACAGTTTTGGTCTCCAAATCTGAGGAAAGACATCCTTGCCATAGA
Source organism: Raja brachyura (assembly GCA_963514005.1). Next base: position 146,398,372 of record OY740781.1, read on the forward strand.
GGGGGTACAGAGAAGATTCACCAGACTGATTCCTGAGATGTCAGGACTTTCATATGAGGAAAGATTGGATAGACTCGGTTTGTACTCGATGGAATTTGGAAGATTGAGGGGGGATCTTATAGAAACCTACAAAATTCTTAAGGGGTTGGACAAGCTAGATGCTGGAAGATTGTTCCCGATGTTGGGGGAGTCCAGAACAAGGGGTCACAGTCTAAGGATAAGGGGGAATTCCTTTAGGACCGAAATGAGGAAAACATTCTTTACACAGAGAGTGGTGAGTCTCTGGAATTCTCTGCCACAGAAGGTAGTTGAGGCCAGTTCATTGGCTATATTTAAGAGGGCGTTAGATGTGGCACTTGTGGCTAAAGGGATCAGGGGGTATGGAGAGAAGGCAGGTACGGGATACTGAGTTGGATGATCAGCCATGATCACATTGAATGGCGGTGCAGGCTCGAAGGGCCGAATGGCCTACTCCTGCACCTATTTTCTATGTTTCTATGTTTCTACATTAAAGTCAGTATTTATGGCATTTGAAGTCCCTGGCTTTGTGTGGTCATTAAACTCCATGCAACATTGTATCGAGGACCCGAGGCAGGATCTCCACAAGTAATGAATTCCATGTCCATGGAGGTCCTTCATGATTCCGTTTAATTTAGTTAAAGTAGGAAGGAACTGCAGATGCTGGTTTATACCGAAGATAGACACAAAATGCTGGACTAACTCAGTGGATCAGGCAACATCTCTAGAGAAAAAGAATAGGTGACATTTCGGGTCCCAACCCTACTTCAGATTGAGAGGAGAGGTGGGGGCGATTGGGGGTGGGGGGGGGAGGGGTAGGATATGCCTCCATCTTACCAGATCCTTCATCAAGATCTCTAATAAATTATCTAGAAATGATAAGCCCTGTTCTTGCAGATGTAGTACCACTTTTCAACATTCTCCAGCTTCATGCTCTACCCTAACCTTCATGCTCAAATAGACATTAGGATGTCACAGCTTTGATTTCCCTGATGAACATGTGAATATTGCTGGTAACGTATAGGAATTCTATAGTTTGTCAAAGAACATGAAAATGGTACAGTGCCTGAATTTCAATAGGCACTGCTAATTGTGCATCATTATCCCTGGATCTGATTTAAGGGGCAATCATATTAACACCATAATGCCTCCGGATACCCTTGATTAATCCCCCCAAGGAATTCATGGTGAGTAAAGCCTTCACCATATTTTTCTTTTAACAAGTGACGTGGTAAAAAGCCCATGTTATGAGGTTTATAATCTGTATAATACAATTTTTGGTTTTGTTGGGATTAAATGTGAACAAGACATTTAGAATTGTGCTTGCCGCATTTTGTTAGTTAGTGAAGCTACAGAATTTTGTGCTATTCATTTGCTTATTATTCTGCAGTGATGCAACAAATATTAATCATTCATTCCAGTTATAATTAATACACTTGCCTCTAAGTAACTACATTGCTAAATATATTGCAAACAAACTAAATCAGGCCCATAAAAAAACAAAATGCAATTCATGGACATTGACATTTTCTGTGACCAGAGGTTCTATGTGTTACTTACTGCCATTTCTGCATAAATTTCATTGGGTTTATTATTTTTCGATGCCAGGTATAACTCCAGAGGATATTATGTGCAGGTTTTGTGAGGGGGGTATTCAATAAGTGGTCTAAATTCAGTCAACCACCCTTTATCTTGGATAAATAGTTGTTTCCAAGGACTTCAGTGTGCATTTTGTTCAAAAAAACATGTCCAATATTACACTCACAATGTGTATAAATTTTGGAAAAGATAAAATAAATTGTCTCATAATCTAAGCAGTGAATATTAGATAATATTTAGCAGAAAGACTGATAGATATACACCCATTTCTCAGAACATGATTTCATGTGAGTTAGTATTCAAAGTGTATTGCTTTGTATGAGTGGAGCCTAAAGGGAGGCATCTTATGCACACATGATAGTTATATAATTATACTAGACTAAGTGGGACCCGTTGGGTCCCATGTTCACATGGGAGGGCTGGTCCCCCAACGCGGGGGGGGGGGGGGGGGGGGGGGAGCTTTCTGCTGCACTAGTATGGGTGTTGTGGGCTGAAGGGAATAGGTTCCAGAGGTCTAGTATGGACATTGTGAGTCAAATAGATTATTGGGCTGGCAGCTCAGTCACTCAGGCCTGGTGGGCTGGCAGCTCAGTCACTCAGGCCTGGTGGGCTGGCAGCTCAGTCACTCAGGCCTGGTGGGCTGCCAGCTCACTCACTCAGGCCTAGTGGCCTGACAGCTCAGTCACTCAGGCCTGGTGGGCTGGCAGCTCAGTCACTCAGGCCTGGTAGGCTGGCAGCTCAATCACACAGGCCTGGTAGGCTGGCAGCTCAGAAACTGCCAGGAATTCTGCACAAAACAGATGAGAGACTATGTGAGAGAGAAGGGGGAGAGAGTGGAGAATCAATTTTAGAGATTTTCCTCTTTTTCTGCAGATCACAGCAAAGAAGGAAGAAAATCTATCCTGCCTGGATCTCACAGAGAGCCAATGAAGGGAGGGAGAAAAATACTGGGGTGATGTTTAATACTTGCAGCGGGGATACTTACTGATGGGCTGAAGGGAATCCTCCTGGGCTAGTACAAGCATGATGGGCCGAAGTGGCTTTTTAAAATAAATCTGAGTGAAATCTCAGTGAAAGGCACTTTTTCTGGACTTGTCCTGGCCTGGCACGGGCCTTTTGGTCCAAAATGCTCCTCCTGGGCTAATATGGGCAATCTGGACAAAAAAGAGTGGTTTCTCGGCTAATAGGGGCCCCATGGGCCGAAATTAGTGGTTTCAGGCAGGCCAAACAACTCATTTCATTTCATTTCCATTTCTATTTCCATTTCCATTTCCATTTCAAGCACAGGGCAGGCCAAACAAATCATTGCATTTTCATTTCATTACCATTTCCATTACAGTTTCAAGCACAGGGCAGGCTAAACAGCTCTTTGCATTTTCATTTAATTTCCATTTCCATTGCAGTTTCAAGCACAGGGCAGTCCAAACAGCTCATTGCATTTTCATTTCATTTTCATTTCCATTTCCATTGCAGCTTCAAGCACAGGGCAGGCCAAACAGCTCATTGCATTTTCATTTCATTTCTATTTCCATTGCAGTTTCAAGCACAGGGAGGTCAAACAGCTCATTGCAGTTTCATTTCATTTCCATTTGCATTGCAGTTGCAAGCACAGGGCAGGCCAAACAGCTCATTGCTTTTTTCATTAAGTGCTAACAAATCATTTATTGCAAGTGCATTGCAGACTCACAGTTCAGTTGATTCCAAGCTTAGAATCACAGTTGTGACCTCTCCCTTGCGATATTCCAGTGTGACTGACTCATGTCCTGGAACCTGGGGTTTTATAGTCCTGCCCCCCTACCCCCCCCCCCCCCCGGAAGGGGTGTTACCTTCATCATGGTGATTGACAGGCGAGAGGTGCAATCAGCTGATCTCAAGATTTGTTGAACAGTCATAACTTTTATTTTTCATCGATTGGAAAAATCCTCAGGGCTGCCTCAGCGGAAGAGGACTGTGAGTAAGATGGCCAAAAATCATATCGATATATGGTAGCGTTTTATCCAAATTCAATAGGAAGTGGTCAAAATGAGACATTTAGTTATATAGATATTATTCAGTGTACGAGGTTGAAGGTATAAATAATTTAGACCATTTTACAATACTGGTTGCTACAGTTGTTTATCTTTTGGTTGAACTTATGCGATTGAGGATTATTGTCAGTCAGTTTAGAGATACTGGGGGAAAAACAGAAACAAACATCTTTCCTACCATTGTTCAGTTTTACATTCATTTGAATCCATGAAGTATGTTCAACTAAGTGCTTTGCAAGCTCAATACTGATAATAAAAACAACATGGTTTTGGCAATTAGCTTAATATTGGTATTATATGCAATATCTCATAGTCATAGTTATAGTGATACAGTGTGGAAATATGCCCTAGAGCCCAACCTGCCCACACCGGCCAACATGTCCCAGCTATGCTAGTCCCACCAGCCCACATTTGGCCCATATCCCTCCAAACTTTATTTTTCCATTTACATATTAGTATCCTTCTCACTTTCCATTCATGATTATTCATAATATTAGTAATAAGAGCCTAAAACAAATACATAGTTGCAAAAGGAGAAGCTTGTTGAAGTGCTTTTGGTGAGAGGGGTGAGGAGTGAGCCAGGGTTCAGGGGAAGGAAGTGTAGGTTGGGGAAATGTAATAGGAGTGTTGGCAGGGGGGACAGAAGGAGGAGGGAGGTTTTTGTAGAAATTACTTAAAATTGGAGAATTCAATCTTCATACCATTGGGTTGTAAGCTTCAAAAACAGAAGGTGAGATGCTGCTCCTCCAGTTTGTGTGTGGCCTCATTCTGGCAATGGAGGAAGCCTAAGACAGAAAGGTTTGCATGGGGATGGGAAGGGGAATAAAAATGGTTAGTAACTGGGAGATCCTGTAGGCCCTTGGCGGAACGAGCGCAAGTGTTAGGCAACACGGTCACAGAGTCTATGCTTGTTCTTTACTGTATAGGAGTCCACATCGGGAATACCAGATGCAGTACATGAGGTTAGAGGAGGTGCATGTGAACCTCTGTCGCACCTGGAAGGACTGCTGGGGTCCAGGGTTGGAGATGAGGTTGGAATCAAAATTGGATTCAAAATGATTCAAATTCTTAGTCTTGGTTATATATTTTTTTCCCAGTTTGCAGGTAGAGAATTCTAAAGATGCATTGCCTTCCAGAGGAGAAAAATGTTTCTCATCTCTATCTTAAATGGGTGACCCCTTATTATGAAACTGTTGTCCCTGGTCCCAGATTTCTCTACAAGGGGAAATATCTTCCTAGCTTTCAATCAATCAGGCCTCTGATGATCTAAAACATTTTATTAGGTTTATCTCATATTCTGCATGTTGGTTCAGCCGATTTAACCTTTTTCAATAAAATAACTCAAGGATCAAGGTAGTGAACTTTATACTGTCTCAGTATATCTGGCCTTAAATAAGGAGACCAGGATGTATGCAGTAGCCAGGGATTGTTTCGCCAGTGACAGCCATTAAAATAGAAGGAAAAAAGATGTATCTTAGTGTTAATATTTAATTGATTAAATTCCAAATGAATATGGAACATCAAACAAAGGAAAAATACAGCACAGGAACAGGCCCTACGGCACACAACGTACATGCCGAAAATAAATTCAAGATAAACTAATCTCATCTGCTAAAACATGATCCATACCCTTCTTTTCCCAGCATATTCATGTGCCGATCCAAAAGTTTCATGAACGCCGCTATCATATCCTGCTCAATCACTACCTCTGGCAGCTCATTCCAGGCACTCTTTTCCCTCAGCAAAAAAAATTGCTCCACACATCTTGTTTAAACTTTGTCGCTCTCACCTTAAAGCTAGATTTAAGGTGAGAGCAGTGTAGATTTAGCTAGTTAATTTAACTTGAGGTATAAGTAAATGAGTTTAAGCCCAGTGTGATAGATGGGTCGTAGGGCAGACCAAGAAGGGTTGGATTTCCAATGCAACTTTAGTGGTTCATGGCCAATTCAAAACACTTTATAGTAAATTAACTAATTATTGGCATGTCAGAACTTTCTTAAACTCCACTAATTGTGTATGATAAATATAGATTTAACTTTTTTAATGTTTAAGGTTAGAAGTTTAATGTTGGCTAGGACATGTACGATGCAGTCACAGTTTACCATCTCATATGCTGGACCACAATTCTAACTCTGTACAATTGTGTAAAATGGTTTCTCGTGAAACAATTGAATCAATAACCTTCTGCTACAAAGGTAAGGGAGCTCACATTGAACCATAGCTGAGAGTCTTTAAGAACTTCACCTTCCTTATTTCCCCTCAAATTGCAACTTGAACCATAAGTGAATCAGATCAGAATGGAATTTCACTTTTAATGAAGCTATGGTGATTTCTGAGCGGCATGGTGAAACTTGGCACTTTGAGAGAAAACTTAAAAGCGTAACTAAATTTATAGGAAAAAAATAACTTAGGCTTTCACCTGCCCCATAATCTTTTACTTAAATTGCAAAGAAGTGTAATGTTGTCAAAAAGATCACTATACATTTAACACATAGCTTTAGTTCTCAAATAATGATCCAGTGATTAAATGTTATTGACTTGGGTCCAATTTTGCACTTCAGGGGCCAATAAGAATTGTATAGGATAATAAAATGTACTCACGTTTCTAATTTATGTTCCACTGTAATTTGACAGAATTTATGCTTAATCACATAACAACTTTTCGGATATAGATGAAATAGGAAAAATCATGGTTAAAAAATACATGTTCCATATAAACTCTGTCAGGAGGCTGTTAAATTTATGGAGGATGTGATATGTTCAGTGGTTTATGGACAAAGTGGTTCTGTGAATATTAAATGACTTTGCCATGTACTGGTGCATGTGTGCGTGTGTGTGCACAACGTTTTGTGCTCTTGCTTTTGGCCCTTTTCTAACTTTTACTTTGTTTACACTCCAGATACAAGGCACGTGGTGCAGCGGTAAAGTTGCTGCCTTACAGCGCCACAGACCCAGGTTTGATCCTGACTATGGGTGTTGTCAGTATGGAATTTGTACATTCTCCCCAGGACCTGTGTTTTGTTTTGACCGGGAGCTCCAGTTTTCTCCCACACACCAAAGACGTACAGATTTGTAGGTTAATTGGCTTGATATAAATGTAAAACGTCCCTAGTGGGTGTAGCATTAAGTTAGTGTGCAGGGATTGCTGGTCGGCCGAACAAGGTTGGCCAAACGGCTTATTTCCATGCTGTATCTCTGAACTAAACGAAAAATGCCATTCTGTCAGCTGATTTAAGACATGTAAATCCCACAGCTGACTTCACACATGGCTTAGTCTCTGATGAGTCCAACAAGAATGTTTATTTGTATTGGGCACTGGATATGAACTGGAACAATGAAATTCTTACCTGGTGCAGCTTTACAGACTGATGGTTTAAGTTGTCCCACCTCACCTCAGGTTTCAATAGTAACTGACTAAAGATGGGGTTACAATTACAGATGAAATAATTTCCAATTAGTCATTTCGGGTGAAAACCCTTTTTACATCAACCTCTCAGAAATCAATTTAAAACTATGTAAAGATTTTTTTTTCCAGAAATGAATTAATACCATGGGTAGAAACAAGGAACTGCAGATGCTTACACAAAAGAACTTAAGTGTGGAATAACTCAGCATCAGTCAGCATCTCAGGAGAAAATGGATATGTGACATTTCGTGTTGAGACCATTCTTCAGACTGATCCTATCTTCTTCCTTAGTTTGAAGAAAATATCTCAACCAAAATATCACCTTGTTCTTCAGAGATGCTATATGACCTGCTGAGTTACTCCAGCACTTTGTGTCCTTTAATGCCATGGGTCCTTTGCACCAGACATCATGAGCCAAAGAATGTGTTCCTGCACTGTACACATTTTACCAAGAAAAGCAAATTATTTGGAGAATTGCCTCAATTGTGATTTATTGATGTAAGTTCTCATGAATGTCAAGGATATCACAAATAAAACATCAATAAAGATTTAAAAAATATGTTTATACAGAAGTGGTTTATGATGGTTTAGCAAAATCTTTAAGTACTTTGTGTCCAGCAAATTTCATTTTACTTTTTACTCCCTGTGTTATTGATGGAACTTTCACGCCTTGTTGAATAAGCCATGTACCTGTAAGTAGTATGAAAATGCAGATAAATTCAGACTTTTAAGCCTACGCTTAGATTCAAAGTGTCAAAACCATATTGTCCCTCTGAAAGTTTAATGGGCATGTCCCACTTAGGTGACTCTTTCGGCGACTGCCAGGGACAAATGGGCCTGTCCCACTTACGCGATTTTTGCAGTCGCCTGAAAAAGCGGCAACTGGAATGGCGACTGTCAGAGTGGAATATACACACACATCGCTTCCTTCACCAGCCCGTTATGCAGGCGGGGGACAGGGCAAGCGGGGGTAGTGCTGTCAGAGTGAAATTCACACGGGGCAAAGCCAAGGTGCTGCAGACACACACCACGATGAACAGGAAGGTTGGCGCCATAATTAAGATGGCTAAGGCACCGTGTACGGTAAGTCCTTTAAAAGAGAGGGAGAGGAGAGGGGGGGGAGGAGGAGGGGGGAGGGGGGAGGGGAGGAAACAGGGAGAAAGGGGGAGAATGGGGGAGAAGGAGTAGAGACAATTTTTAAGAAGCCAGAGATATACGGCTAAGAAGCTTGGCGAACATTAACATTACCGGTCGATTATCCTTGGTTCTGAAAACTACTGCTTACGTTTTATTTTCCCTATGAGCCAATTAAATTTACTGGTCAGCACCAGCTACAACCTATGAGAACCTACGAGGACCATCGATCTCCTGTCCACCCACCTACGGCACGAGAATTCTCGCTACTCTCCACAGCGGCTTCATTCTGGTCTCCCCTAATTTTTCAACATGTTGAAAAATTTGCGGCGACCATAATGAGGCCGCGACTAGTAATGCGGGAACTCCTCACGACCATAAAGGAGACTCCTATAAAGGCGAATCCCCGGCAACCACCCGTGAACATGTGGCGACCATGTGGCGACTGTATAGTCTCCTGCTTCGCCTAAAAAGTTGCCATAAGTGAGGCAGGCCCATAATTTTAATGGAATTCACCTACCACACCTGGCGACAACCTACGACAACACCTAAGACAGCAGAAATTGTCGCCACTGTTGCTGAAAATGTTTCAACATGTTGAACATTTTGTGACAGTCGCCTGTAGTCGTCCAAAAAATAGTCTAAGTAAGACAGGCTCGTAAGTCACTTGAAATGACACTTCTGTCAACAAAATTTTATGTTTAGAACCCAAAGTCAAATGGCAACAATGATAAACATTGTTTCTATGTTTAAGAAAGAACTGGTGATGCTGGAAAAATCGAAGGTAGACAAAAATACTGGAGAAACTCAGCGGGTGAGGCAGCATCAATGGAGCGAAGGAATAGGTGATGTTTCGGGACAAGACCCTTCTTTAGGCTAAGTTTCTCCAACATTGTTTCAATCATCACTTGAAAAGAAAAACAATAAACTGGGGAATATTCGAAAAGAAAATCATTATAGACTTGCCCAGCCTCTGTTTCTCTTCCCTGTGCTTTGTTCCCTACAACTTTCAGTATTGGGTCTCTATCATCAGCAATGTTTGTACTTCAGGGCCAACCTTATAGAGATTGCTTTAATGACAAGACTTCATCCTATCCAGTGAACACTTGGTTGGTACATCTAATTTTATAATCTCTTTTACCAGCCAATCCATAGTTTAATTTTGTGTGCAGTTGTGGAATTGATTCTAATTAGTTCATAGATAAGTGAAAGATGTGGCGTGCAATAGAAAAATTAAACAACGTTACTGAAATGTAAAATATTGAACCACAATTCGGTTTCCTAATCTTCTGAAACTAACAACATAGAACATGTTCACACAGGAACAGACCCTTTGGCCCACAATGCACAATTGCCTTCCATCACAGTGATCATTGTGGTGGATGTTCATGTAAATTTCTATCGTTCTTTTTAATTGTGTTGCGTTCTTTTAATTGTATGGCTGTACGGTAACTCAAATATCACTGTACCTTAATTCAATTCAATTCAATTCAATTCAACTATAATGTCATTGCACAAATACAAGTATAGGTACAACGAAATGCAGTTTAGCATCGGTTCGTAGTGATAGCAATATGGAAAAATAAATACAGAATACAGACAATGTGGATGTAGAGACTGGAGAAATCTATCGGCGGGACTCCGAGTTCAGCAGTGTGATGGTGTTATTGTAGAAGCTGTTCCTCATCCTACTAGTGCGGGACCTGAGGCTCCTGTACCGCCTCCCTGATGGTAGGAGGGCAAACAGTCCATGGTTAGGGTGTGAGGGGTCCTTGATGATCTTCCCGGCCCGTTTAAGACACCGTTTACGGTGGAGGGCATCCATGGCAGGGAGCGGGGCACCGATGATGTACTGGGGGGTTTTCACCACCCGTTGTAGTGCCTTCCTGTTTGCCACGGTGCAACTGCTGTACCATACCGTAAAGCAGGTGGTCAAGATGCTTTCGATGGTACAGCGGTAAAAGTTCGTCAGGTTTTGGGGGACAGGTGGGCTTTTTTGAGCCTCCTCAGAAAGTAAAGGCGCTGCTGTGCCTTTTTGATCAGCTTTGAGGTGTTGAGGGACCAGGACAGATCCTCCGAGATGTGTACCCCGAGGAATTTGTAGTTGGAGACCCGCTCCACCTCAGTCCCGTTTCTATGGATGGGGGTGTGTCTGCCCCCTCTGTTCTTCCTAAAGTCAACAATGATTTCCTTCGTCTTCTGGGAGTTGAGGACAAGGTTATTGTTGGCACACCAGGTAGTCAGGTGCTGGACCTCCTCCCTATAGGCTGATTCGTCATTGCCACTGATCAGTCCTACCACCATGGTGTCGTCGGCAAATTTTATGATGGCGTTGGAGCCATACTTTGGGATGCAGTCATGGGTGAAGAGGGAGTAGAGAGAGGGCTGAGCACACTCCTTGGCAATTGGTGCATGTGACAATAAATGTGAATGAGAGTCTGAATCTGAACATGATGCCTACTTAACCCGATTTCTTCTGCTTCCATGTGCTGCATACCCGCCCATTCATTGCATATTCATTGGCTGATATGAAAGCCTCTTAAACCCCACTATTGTATTTGTTTCCAGCACAATCCCTACAGTAACATTTCTGGCATCCACCAGTCTGTGCAAAAAAAAACTTGACCTATATGTCACTTTGAAACTTTCTACTTCTGACCTGATAGCTGTGCTCTCTAGTATTTGACATTTCCACTCTGGAAAAAGGTTCTGACGGTTGACACTATCTATGTTTCTCATCATTATATACATTTCCATCAGGTTCCTTTTCAGCATCCAGCACTTCAGGGAAAACGATCCAATTTTGTAGAACCTCTCTTTATTGCTAATACCCTCTAATCCAGGAAACCTCTTCCACCACCTCTCCAACTCATCCACATTCTTCATGTCATGGGGCAACCAGAATTGCATGTATTATTCCAAATGCAGTCCAGCCAAAGTTTTATAAAGCTGCAAAACTACTTTCTGACATCCTCAATGCATCAACTGATGAAGACAAGCATACCATATGCCTTTGTTATCACTCTATCTACTTGTGTTGCCATTTTCAGGGACCATTGGAACCAGACTCCAAGATCCCCCTGTACATTAATGTGGTTAAATGCCGTGCCGCTAACTTATACTTCCCTCTTAAATTTGCAACATAAAGTGCACCACCTCATGCTTGCCCTAATTAAATTTCACTCACCATTTCTCCTCCCAAATCTGCAACTGATCACTATCCTGCTGTATCCTTTGACAGCTTTCTTCAATGTCCACAAGTATAACATTTTTTTTTGTTCTAATCTCATGATGACCATCATATAAATTGTTATTTACACATCTAAATATTTGCCCAATTTAAATGTTCAAAAACACATTTGTTGACAGTGATTATTATTTCACCATGAAGTCTATGAAGACTTATATTAGCTGTCAAAACATTTTTATTGAGCACTTAATGAAGTTTACCACAAACTTTATTGTAAAGTTAATTTATCAATCTGAGATGAAGGTAGGAAATGTGTTTTTAATGGTTTGTGCAGTCAACTAGATCTTAGATTTATGGAGCAGATTAAGTTCCAGTGAAAAGTTTCTGTTCCAGAAGCCCAGTTTTGAAAGTTCAATCTTAAACTAACATTCATTTGAATTCTTGATTAATCATTGTGTTTAAAATACTGCTTTCTCTGGAAAATTGAAACAGTATAATCTTTGGAAAAGCATTTTTGTATTTGGAAAATGTATAATAATTTGTACAATGTGTAAACGCAGAGACTGTGTAAAGCAGATATCTGCGGTTAGTATACAAACATTTAAATAATTACAGTCCTTTCTGATGGAAGGTGAGTGTGTTCAGAGGTTGAAATCAAAATGGTGATTCTTCTACATTGCATTGATTTTATGTCTCAACAGTAATGTTTTCATCCCATTATCTCTGGAGAAATAAAACTGCTTGAATAGTGCCTCTTATGCAACATGATACATTTCAATTGATTTTTACAATGCTAAATCAAATATTTATTTACTTACTACGCCTTTGTAGTGGGATTTTCAAAAGCGGGACAGTTGTATATATATGTCCCTGCCCTTATGTATCAAGTTAAATAATTGTAAATATACATGACCATCAAGTAAATATCAAATGAACAATAATGCTTGCAACAAGAGTCATGCACTGAATAACTAAGCATGGTTTTAAATGCACTAACTTGATCTTCCCATTAGCTTAAAACCCTGTGCATCACTACTCTCTTGCCCTCATGATGTATTAACCATGCAAATATGTGCACTCACACAGCTGAGACTGTAGAATGCCTTATATTTTATTGATTAGCTTTCTGACACAGTGTTTATTAAATGTAGAAAAAAATGAAGCAAGTGTCACAGAGGTGGTCAATAGATTTGTAAATCACAGAGTTGTGTTGACTTAGAAAATGGGGAGGTCAAATCAAAGGATTTACAGTAGAGGTGTGGGAAGTGAAACTGGAACAGTTTGGGTCAGAAGTCATGGCTTGCCAAAATGAATTTCAACTGGGAACAGAATGTCAGATATAAGAGAATTACAATCTGACGTGACAGTGTTACAAAAATTTGAAAGACAAAATAATGAAGTTGTATTCTGTGTAGACTTCATATTAGCTTTTGTGAAAAAAGTACTGTAAGCTCATCACCCAGTCAGCTAAATGAAGGGCTTCCACTAGAGTGAAGCTTGATTTCTGCTCTAATAATGAGGGTACTTCATGAATTGTGAATAGCGACGACGTATAATTTGCAAAAGTCAATGAATGCTTTGCATATATTTACGTGATTGGACACCTTCAATGCAATAATTTTATGTTGAATTGTGCAAAAAGTATTTTTTGACACCAATTTGCTAAGAGAATAATGGACACCAACTATCCACTTCTGAAATGCAAAATATGGGTTTAATGTTTCAGACCTGACATTGCACATTTCAAATTGAATTAAAATGGGAAATTCTGTGCACTTCCTTCAAAAAAATTGAAGTTTTTATGAAGTTAGTTTAGAAAAATACAGTTTTGAGTTTTAATACATAGTATGGAAGATCTATGATGAAACGTGATGCATTCTGGTTCATTTATTTTACCTTATGTACACAATGACTACAAATCTGACTGGATAAGCCTCTTACCTAAGTAGATGTAATATATGGCACAGTTGCATCACACGCCTCTCGTTCTGCACTGTAAGCAACTTATAGTAGGGGAAATGCTAACACCACTGTACAACACTGCCAGCAGTTCTACATGTAAATTCCAAATATATATGGATATCCATATATCAACATACAAATGTGGTAGTCCTGCACTCACTGACAGCTGATTACTGGGGTTTGTTGCCACATGAGGTCATGACAAAACATGCAACGCTTCCTGACCTAGAGTTGGAGAGAAATTTAGCTCAAACTTTTACCTAGTTATAGAAAGCTCTTTGGTAAGGGAAATGGTATGCATTGGATTATAAAATGTTGTTTAATGACTGCACAATATCACATCCCACTCTCCAAAGCCCCCACCCCAACCCACATACCCCTCAACACCACATGGTGGTACATCTACAAAAAAAAACTCTGCTGATCACAGAGCCTCAACACTGAAGGCTGGACAGGTTTCATGTATAAAACATAGAACAATTTGGCACAACAACAGGTTCTCCAGCCAGCAATGTCACATACCAACCATGATGCCAAAGTAAACTAATCGCAACTGGCTCCACATGATCCACATCCCTCCATTACCTGCACGTTCATGTGCCTGTCTAAATGCTCCTTTTAATGTTATTGTTGATCTGCTTCTAACACTTCATCTGACAGCGTGTTCCAGTCACCTGTCACTCTCTGTGCAAAAAACCTGTATCCACAGTCCCTTTAAACTTTGTTCCTCTCTTATCTCATGGTGGTGCATCAGAAGAGTTGCTGCCTCAGAGCGTCAGAGACCCGAGTCCTGACTATGGGATGCTGTCTTTATGACGTTTGTTTGTTCTCCATGTGCCCGCGTGGGTATTCTCTGGAAACTCTGGATTCTTCCCACACTCCAAAGACATTTTGGTTTGTAGGTTATTTGGCTTCAGCAAAAATTGTCCCTAGTATGAAGGATAGTGCTAGTGTGCCGGGATCGCTGGTCGGAACAGACTCGTTGGGCTGAAGGACCTGTTTCCGCTCTATATCTCTAAACTAAACTAAACTAATTAAATTTATGATATCTGGTATTTGAAACTTCTATCCATGGGGAAAAAAAAGATTCTGACTATCTATCCTACCTATACTCCTCATACTCTTCATAAACCTCTATCAGGTCTCTGTTCATTCTCCAAGAGAAGACAATCCAAGCTTTTTCAACCTCTCCTTAGAGTTAATACCTTTTAATTCAGGCAACATCCTGGTAAACCTCTTCCACAGTCTTCCACAGCCTCTACATCCTTCTTCAATGCAATGATGTGAATTGCACATAATACTTCATATGTAGCCGAACTAAATCTTTATACAACTGCAACATGGCTTCTACCATGCCCTGTCCAATGAAGGCAAGCATGCTTTAAGAAGTGCCTCCTTTACCACTCGATCCTCTTGTGTTGCCACTTTCAGAGAGCTATGGACTTTCTCCTCAAGATCTCTTTTTATATCAATGCTCCTGAGGGTCCTACCATTTACTGTACACTTTTCGTCTGCATTTGACCTTCCAACACCTCAGACCTGTCCTAGGTTAGCATCACTAGTTTCAGTAGCAAAGTCTGGGCACAATTACAGCATAAGTTGATAATTTATTCATAATTCAGCAGTAAGTGTGGTGGCTTTCTACTAATCTTACCAGAAGAGCATACAGTAATCTGAAAAAAAGAAGAAATAATTATTCAGCTTTTATAATGTAACAGAACTGGGACTTTTTATGGCTTTATGTGTACCATTCTTTAATTGAAGATGTGAGATGCTAATCTCCCTGCTGACTGGAAAATAACCAAGAGATAAAGAAGGCACTGCAGATACCCGAATCTTGAACGGAATACATAGTGCTGGAGGAACTCAATGGGTCAGGCAGCAACTTTGGAGAGAGTGGATGTGATATTTTAGGTTGGGACTGATTGTACTTGGTGTGGGGGAGAAGCTAGAAAAGAGAGGTGTAGGTAGGACAAACCTTGTCAAGTAACAGATAGATACCAGTGAGATGGGTTTGATTTGCAGATAAGTGGAGTAAGTGATAAAGACATGAGGTGAAGGGTGTCAGATAGTGGGAGAACAGGAGTAGTGAAATGTAAAACTGAGGGATATAGGTAGAATTGGAAAGGGGGAAGGAGAAAGAATGGGAGAAGAGAGAAATGAGTCTCAGGGATGGGAGATGAAGGAGGGGAATGGAGCAGGATGACATGAGCTGGGGGCATGGGAACTGGAGAAAACAAATGGGTGCACATTAGGGTGGGGGTACACATGTATGAGAGAGGGGGTGGGGGAGGGGGGAGGATTACTTAAAATTGGAGAATTCAGTGTTCATACCATTAGGCCGTAAACTACCCAAGCAGAATATGAGATGTGACTCCTCCAGTTTCCATATGTATTTGTATAACTGTGAGGGTGCTAATTTTTCCACTATATTCTATTTTAAAATCTAGGACAAAATCATAACGTGAGACAAATCTGCACTGAGAAAATTGGAAATATAAATAACTAAAATGGCTATACATATTTAAGATTAATATTGAAGACAACCTCATGGCACCCATTAACTGCATAAATATTAAACAACATCTGCAATAAAGTTCAGCATAGCAAGTTACCCAAAATTCTAACATCACTGAGTTTATGATGAGACAATCCAGTCAATTGTCAATATGATGCTATGCTGCTGGGAATCCATTTTAGCCAAACACTGCGGTTTAAAATGCCACCCTTTATGCTTCATTATTGTTTGGAAGGAAGATCAGCAGTGAAGGAGTGCCATTTGTAGTCTTGTAGCCATTTAACTTATCAGTGTGAATGCAAAATGAATGACAATCTGGGATCCATCAGCCAGCCCACCCACAATTGTTGATGCACTCAAACCATTTCCCTGGTAAACTTGGTAAATTATGGAATAATTCATTTTATTTGGATAAAAACATATTTTACCATAACCAAAGATGAAGGGTCATGAACAACATTATATATTGTTTAAAAAAAAAAGGTTGTGCATAAACCTTTGCCCAATCTGTTCTATAACAATAACAATCAATTGGTTCTTGGATTTAGACATAAAATCACTGTATATTTATCAATTTTCAGTAATTTATTCATCAAAGGTTGCTATATAACTGTAAGCCTTTTCCCATGAAATATTGTAAATGTTGTGTTAGTATCCTTGATTTATTTAAGCACAGTTGATGTGCCAGCAACAGGGAGAGCATGCCTTTGTTTTATTGACAACATTTTAATTCTTAGGCCATAATAAGAAGGTGTAGTGTTTGGACTTCACACCAACAATCCTGCTGACTAGATCAAAGTTCTGGCTCTGCATTCAAGGTTGGCATCCAATTTCTGTTGGTGAATTCAGTTGCCTCCTCCTAAGAGTCCTGGAGCACCTTCAAACCCCCCTGCAGTGTAGGACAAATCCTATCAATTAGTGTAAAAATCAGAGTGAAAACCCTTTCACGGTTTCACATTATCTTCTGAAGGAAGATTGTGAGCATATGAATATAACGGTAGCAGAGCAAAGACTGTCACTGAGAAGACCCAACCTCACATCCCTGAACAACACGAGCTCTGGTCTTGCCAACTTCATCCATTTTCTGAGGAAGAAAAGAACTTCACAAAGAAAAATATGACATTATTAATGATTTTTTTTACTCGTGTATTCTTATTTTTGATTTGCTGTTCAATGTAGAATGTTGTTAGCATTTCTTTAAATGAGACAGTGTGCTATTGTCAGTCATGCTAATTATTTGCCTGACTGAAATTGCAGTAATATAAAATTAAATATTGGCAAACATGTGCACACTTGTAACGAATATGAATGAGGCACCAGTATGATGTCAATCAAATAAACAGAAAGAAATACACAAATATTGACAATGCTTTATGACTATAATGTTTAAACTATTGGCACAGTGCACATTAAAGTACTTATGTATATTACAATGCTTAAACCTGAAGGTTGAGTGGTTTGCTATATACACTGGATGTTATTGTAACCTAGGAAACAATGGATGGAGTATAGCTCTAACACTGTAGTGAATGTGCTTGAGTTACAGCTATGCACTAATTTATTTTAAATGGGGTTATCAACAGAATTCACAGCACTTCTTCTGACCACATGTTTTATTATTTGCTCCTCTTTAAGGGAGTTGACCTTGCCAACACCTCATAATAAGTTGTTAGAATCTCTTCAGGAGTTTGCCAGGTTAGTTAACTCCCATGTTGAACTTTCCAGCTGCCTGGTTTCCATGTGCAGATGAGTTAAAACTGTCTTCTACATTCCTAAACTGTGCTTAACTTTACTACACTACTATGCACACCTGACTACGAACACTTTTTACAAAGCACTGATTATATGTGTCATTTTCTTCAAAATTTTCTTTGAATTAGTATACTTCCATTTTTCTAAACATTTGTTGCATTCATAGTTATATAGAGTCATTGAGAGATAAAGCGCAGAAACAGGCCCATCAGCCTAGAAATTCTGTGCCAACCATTGACACAAAACCTATTAATCCATTACTGCCTTAATCATCTCCAGATTCAATTTTCCCACTTTTCCATTGCCTTATCCATCATCATTTATTACCAATTTATGTGCTCATGTCCCTTTTACTCACTGAAATTTCCTCATTTTCTTCGATATTCATTGTTTTCTCAGCTTTTCAAACACTGTGTCAATCCTAAACACTTCTTATCTAACTTCTTATAAACTTGTTAACCTGCTATTACATTATTTCACAGAGCTCCTTCATTACTCAAAGTGAAATTTCAGCGGGAATCGTAATTCCAACAGACCTACTTTGCCTTTGGAAATGCTGGTATTAGGCAGTAAACTGGTGAACAATAATTAGCCAGAGTGAGTTTGTTCTGTTATGGCCAGACAAAACATAACTGTACATTGCCAATTTTACACATTTTACAATATGTGCTAGAGTTTAGTCTTAGCTATAAGGCATGGGTAGTTCTGGGTACAAATCATCAGTATTATTCCAAGGTCACAGCCTTTGGTGTATCTGCTTTACACTAGTGGATGCAACAAGTAGAATTATAATTGGATTCCAACCCAACCACTTGTGCTGTCTGTGTGGACATTATACATTCTCCTAGTGACTATGAGGGCTTCCCCAATATGTGCTGATTTCCTCCCATGTCCCGAAGACCTGAAAAGGGTAGAATCTGAAGGGAGTTAGTGGGAATATAGGGAGTTGGCCACAGCAGCATTCGCTGGACAAAGGACCGGTAAGAAAGTCTTCCGCACCTTCAATGTCGGCTACGGGGGGCACCTCTGGGGCACAAAGGTGAGGATGGCTTTGCAAGAAGAGGGACGGCGGTTCACGGGACAACCGGATAGAGGTGGCAGCTGCAACACTCCTTTAAGACCAGCTGCAGTTGGGATTATGAAATGGCGTCAAAACTTGCCGACTATTGCATGTAGACTCAGTGGGCTGTTTCAGTGCATTATGCACTTACCATACATATGTATGCAATAATCTGAACTGTATGCAAACATAGAATGTACCTTGGTACATGTGATACTAAATAAATAATTCAACCATTGATAAATCAGGATTAATGTAAATGAGTGTACGATGGTTGGGGCATGCTCAGTGGGCCAAAGAGCCTGTTTCCATTCCACAAGACTTTCTGAACTCCATGAATCATTCTGGCTGATATGAGCTGGAGATAGTGATGGATTATCCACTCAGCTAATGGAACATTACATTCCTAGATTAGCAGTGACTTTCTAAAAATACTTAATTGATTTGATGCATCTGGGATGATGTTATATAGATTCTTTCTTCCCACACACATTTTATTTGTTGCTCCTGCACTTCTTAAAATTACTTTAAATAGAATAATTTTATTTGTTGTCCCATTAACTTGAAGCAGATTTTATTGCCTGAAAGCTGTAGACAGATGTAATTTTGATAGACTAAAACTTTACTTAGTAAAGCTAAGCCTTTGAATCAATAAATGTATGCAGTGCAGCTTTGTGATATTAAACATAACGCCAATTTCATTGCAAAATATCCACTCATATTTACAAGTGAGAAATGTGTTTGTTCCCATACACTTGTGATGTAAAATTCATTCTTGGATTTGTGTGGAAATTGATGTAAAATCCCCAAAAACACAAATTCAAATAATAATAATTAAATTATGTGTTTGCAATTTTTGCTTATTTTTAAATTTTGTAAAGGAAAATTAATTTGAAATTAATTATGGCTTACACGTTCAGCTCGACTTGGTTAGTAGCAAATTTAAGTATGATCATAAGTTTACATTTAATTGTGGGAAATTGTGGGATGTAAAAAGTAATTTACTGTTAAATATGGGTATTAACATATTTTAGTGTATTTATTGTCAGTATCAGTGGCATGCACAAAAGAAAATCCCATTAGTTGCCCTTTTCAGAGCTTGGATGATTCTCATCATTGACTTCATGAGAAGCCACATACATGAATGTAAGAAATTACTGCTGCAATCTCCATTCAAAGGCATAGCAGGCAAATTAATATAATTGTAAAAAAATATCTGCACTAATTTTCAAATAACATGCTGAATAAGCTAAATATTGTTCTGCTAAGGTTCTTCTACCTGACATATATTTAGCATATTTAGGATGTTATTGACAGGAGAAAAATAAACAGTAAATGGCAGGATCCTGAGGGCCATTGATGAACAGATGAATGTTTGGGTGCAAGTCTATGGTTCCCTGAAAGTGATAACATGTGAAAAGGGTGGTTAAGAAGCTAAGAAGGTAAAGAATGCTTGCCTTCATTAGTCAGAGGGCAAAACAAATACAAATAATTTTGAGGTTGTATAAAATTTTAGTCAGCCACATTTGCAATATATGCAGACAATGTAAGCTGAATGTCCTGTTCCTGAGCTGTATTATTCCATGGTCAATATAATATTTAATCATTGCCTGTGAATGAACTACCCACAAGCACTGTTTGGTGTGCAGACCAAAGGAAATGGAGAACAAAGGAAATGAGACTCTCCATTTAAGGCTTAGGCTATGTCGGAGATACATACAGCCTAGATGCAGGGGCCACGGAGCGTTTTTTAAAGTGGGGGGGGGGTGAGCGATCACTGATCATCGGCCTTGGAGGTATCTGGCGAGGGAGCGGGGGGTGGGGGAGCACTTTTTGAAATTTCATCTATTAAAATCATGTTTTAGTGCTTTGTAGAAGTATGATTTCAATGTCTTTTGTTTCAAGTATTTTTAAGATAATGTGGGGAGAGCAGCTGGTGATTATTAATTTTGTTATTGCTCGACCTCCAAAAGCTGGGGGAGAATAGTACAGGCCATCCCCCACCTCAAAAAGTGGGGGCATATATCCTCCAATAGTTGGATAAAGGGACAAGAAATAATCATAATATTTCCTGATTTTGCAAAGTCATACAAATTATGTTTTGCTCTGAGAAAAAATCGGAGTATTTTGAAGGTATGCGTTCTCCTTTTGACGTATATTTCATTTTGATTTGAATTTAGAATAATCAAACCATGACATTAATAAAGGGGGTATATGTTTGTGGAAATGTTACTTCTTTAAAAGTAAGACTCTCCAGAAATCTAAAATGCATTAGAAAATATACATTTCAATGCACTGGGTCTCTTGCCCAGAGTAGGTGGAGCGAGGACCAGAGGACAGATTTAAGGTGAAGGGTATATATACAAAACACTCGCCAACCCCAGCTCCCCACCTGCATCTGCACCCGCTGCTGCTTCTGCTTTCATCCCTCCCTCCGCCCCGGCTCTCCAACACCCGTGACCAGATTGCTCAGACCACAGCAGTGCCTCGTCCAAAGACGGAGACACTGAAACATTCCCAGGCAAAAACGTGGGGGGGGGGGGGGGGGGGGGGGGGGTGGGGTGGCCCATGAGATGTACTCACGAATTTTGTGCTGGTGTTGAAAGTTGTGATGTATAGCGCTTGATTGCATTATGCATGCCTATCGATCCGAATGGATATGGGAAACAGGTGCACAGAAGATCCTGAACAAATTGCACAACTGTACAACTATACAAAAGACTGTATAACATTTAACATCTCCTGTTAAATTCTCCACATGGCCCACAAAGATATGAAAATGCAAAAAAGAATTTCAAACCTAGTTTTGCAAGGTTAAACTTTGTAGTTAAACTTTTGCAAAATCTATGATTTCTTTGCATATTAGTAAAGCTGAGTCTTATATTTCAAGATACAATTTAAGATATTTAAAATATAAAAATATATGTCAGTGTACTTCCCCCTATCCTTATCCCCCAAAGTCCAACATTTTACAAATTAAGTCAAGCAACATAAATATATTCTTTGACTCCACTCGCATCCTAACTTTGCAAATTTATTAGCACAGTAAACAAATAAAGGTGAGGTTTGCACTTACTACAGGAGAGCTCAGCAACAGACACATGAAGTCCCATAACTTCCACAGCTATCCTGCATTCAAATGGCCAGGATTACTAAAAAGCATCGGGATATAATTGCCATGAAATCATCCAGGAAGATGAAATTGACCTGTCAATGGAACACAAGAATTCGATGTCCCAATTAAAACGCATAGGGAATATAGCCATTGATGACAGACATAATGCAGTAAAAATATTTCAGCAGCATATTTAAATTATGATATACATAAAATGTTTAATATCAATTTCTCTTTTATATCTTTAACATGAAGGCACATTAGAACTGTAAGTCTTGTGACATTCAAGAACATCATGCGTCTTTCATTTGATGTATAATTGTCTGTTTTTCCTGGTAACAGTTGCTATTGAGCACTAAAGACCAAATCTACTGGCCACTGGTCTGCTTGAGGAGGAATAAGTTAATTTGAAGCAAATTCCACTTGCCCTGATCCCTGCTAATAAAACTCTGCTTGTAGAAGGCATTTGCATGCTCACATTTTAATGTGAGTAAAAGCA
Source organism: Raja brachyura (assembly GCA_963514005.1). The sequence goes on from OY740781.1 coordinate 146,420,652, forward strand.
TCTTATTGGGATGCATCACAGCTTGGTTTGGTGCATCCAAGACTGCACAAAATTGCAGAGAGCTGTGGACGTAGCCAGGATAATCACACAAACCAGTCTCCCTTCCTTTGACTCCATCTACATTTTATGCTGCCTCGGCAAGGCCACTGGCATAATCAAGAATCAGTCTCACCCTGGTCACTCCCTCTTCTCCCTTCTCCTATCAGGCAAGAGGTACAGAAGTTCAAAAATGAACAACTCCAGATTTAGGAACAGTTTCTTCCCTAACAGTTCCCTGTTATCAGGCAACTGAATGGTCCTCTCATCAGCTAGAGTGCAGTCCTGACCTCCAATCTACCTCATTGGAGACCTATGAACTATCCTTAATCAGACTTTAACATAATTCAATTTTATATCTTGCATCTTTATCCTGTGGACTGTGCACTGTGGAAGGCATGGTTGTATTCACGTAGAGTCTTTTCTTTGATTGAATAGCAGACAAACAAGCAAGCTTTTTATTGGACCTCGGTACATGTGAGAATAATACATTAAACTAAATTAGCCTGTCATATTGGAGAATACTTTAAGCATTGTGGTTTGAAGAGAGAAAAGTATCCAAATATAAATAGAGAGGGATTTGTCCTGGTAGCATTAAATGGCTTCAATGACAATGACAATGTGTTCATTCCATTTTTGAAATATAGCTCATCAATGGAAAATAGTTTAAATAACAGAACGCACCCTGCACCCTGCTCCCCCAGTATACAGTGCAGATATTGCTATTGAGCAGGAATGACTTTCTATGGCTTTAGCATAAAATAACTTCCTTTCATGCAAAGTCATGGAAGTGATGGTCGTGTTTAAAAACAATGGGCAAATACCTTTATTAATTCATTCTGTATGGTATAGGTTCCAAACAAACCCATCATCGTTCCATAGTCTGATGTACATTGTAAATCTTACATCCCCCCCCCTCCCCTTTCGAATGAGCTGAATATGAGCTGAATGAGCTCACTAAAGATTCGAGTTGTTCCAGTTTTAATAATTTTAGATCTTATACATTTGTGGAAATTCTTCAGCTGTAATAATATGTTAGATTGATGACATGCAAGGTACTCCATGCCATTTTTCTCTGTTGCCCCTGGCAACAACATTTAATGACACATGCAGCTCGTGGCTTAACTGTGATAGGAAAGCATTTCACATGAAATTGCATGCACCAATCTAATGGTGGAATTATTGGTGAAAACAAAACCTCTTTGGTCAAAGTACTTCAACAACCTTTCATTTTTTAAATAATTTACATTAATAAGCTTTAAAACAATCATGGAAAGCTTTAAGTTTGCTCTTAAGCAAGTAATGTAAAATAATTCCCAAGTTTCCTCAATGTATGCCTTTCCATCCAAATCAGCTTTTGCACCACTGTAAACCTGGTGCATAATTGACCAACACAGTGCAATATGTTGGGCTAGGGTATTTAGCCAATGTTGTCTCCTTATTCAGTGTTGGAGTTCTATCTACTGCCCTCTTAGCAATTTTGGAATTGCTATATTTGTGCATGCAAGCATGCGTGAGAAAATGACTGCATAGTGCTTGATCCACACATGATTGTGACCTGCAGTTTTCCCCTTAGCTGTGTTTACTTTTGCCTCACTGTCTGTTCTGTTGTTCTCTAAACCCTGCTGCTGATAGTGTTCCATGAGCTAAAACTGTCCTTAACCACCAACGAGGCCTCAGGCGGCAGATCCTGAGAACTGGCATCTTCACAGCTGGGGCACAACTATATCGGGCCAAATGCGGACAGGTCGGACTAGTGTAGACGAGGCATCCTGGCTGGGGTGGGCAGGTTGGGCTGAAGGGCCTTGTTTTGAGCTATCTATTATTATTATAAAAGTCTCATCTTGACCACTTCCTGTCTACATTGTTAATTAATTTTAGAAAAAATGTTACCCTATATTGCTATGATTTTTTTGGCATCTTACTCACAGTCCTCCTCCGCTGCAGCAGCCCTAAGGATTTTTCCGATCACTGAAAAATAAAAACATTATGAATGTTTTAAAAAATCTTGAGATCAGCTGATTGATCCGCTCACCATGACAAAGGTAACGCCCCTTCTGAGGGGGGCAGGAGTATAAAGCCCCGGATGCTGGACATGAGTCAGTCACTCTGGAAGATTGTGCGGGAGAGTCCACGACTGTGATTCTAGGCTGTGAGTCCACAGAACTGTGAGTCTACAATGTGCTTGCAATAATGATGATTTGTTAACCCTTAATGCCCTTGCAATAAATAATTGGTTACCCCACAATGTAGTTGCAATAAATTATGATTGGTTTGCCCTTATTGTGCTTGCAATAAATGCTTTGTTACCCCATAATGTGTTTGCAATAAATGATGATAGGTTAGCCATTAATGTGCTAGCAATAAATGCTTTGTTACCCCGCAATGAGCTTGCAATAAATGATGATTGGTTAGTCCTTAATGTGCTTGTAGTAAATGCTTTGTTAGCCCCCACTGTGCTTGCAATGAATGATGATTAGTTAACCCTTAATGTGCTTGCAAGAAATGATTTGTTAGCCAACAATGTGCTTGCAATGAATGATGTATTAACCCTTAATGTGCTTGCAATAAATGATTTGTTACCCCGCAATGTGGGTACAATAAATGATGATTAGTTAGCCCTTAATATGCTTGCAATAAATGCTTTGTTACCCTGCAAAGTGTTTGCAATAATTGATGATTGGTTAGTCCTTAATGTGCTTGCAATAAATGCTTTGTTAGCCCCCACTGTGCTTGCAATGAATGATGATTGGTTAACCTTTAATGTGCTTGCAATAAATTATTTGTTAGCCAGCAATGTGTTTGCATTGAATGATGGTTGGTTAGCCCTTAATATGCATGCATTAAATGATCTGTTATGCCACAATGCCATTGCAATAAATGATTGGTTAGCCATTAATGTGCTTGCAATAAATGCTTTGTTCGCCCCCACTGTGTTTGGAAGGAAGAAATGCTTTGTTAGCCCCCACTGTGGTTGGAAGGAAAAAATGCTTTGTTAGCCCCCACTGTGTTTGGAAGGAAGGAAATATTTGTTAGCCTCCACTGTGTTTGGAAGGAAGAAATGATTTGTTAACCCCCATTGTGTTTGGAAGGAAGAAATGCTTTGTTAGCCCCCACTGTGTTTGGAAGGAAGAAATTCTTTATTAGCCCCCACTGTGTTTGGAAGGAAGAAATGCTTTGTTACCCCCCACTGTTTTTTTGTCCATAGGTCCCGTTCATTCCATAAGTTCTGCTGAGTGGACAGGTCACACTGATTGTGTAAGTTCCCCAGAGTGGACAGGTCATGCTGCTTGCATAAGTTCCGCTGAGTGCAGAGGTCATGCTGATTGCGGAAATACCACTGACTGCGGAAGTCCCAAAGTGGAGAGGCTGCGCTCAGCCATGTGAGTAGATTCAAGAAGGGGGGGGGGTGGGTGTGTGTGTGTGTGTGTGTGTGTGTGTGTGTGTGTGTGTGTGTGTGTGGCTTGAATTGAAATGCAATGGATTGGATTGTTGGCCCTGCACTGACACTGTGCTTGACTTGAGTTCACTTGGCTTGAAATGGAATGGATTGGATTGTTCGCCCTACACTCACTGTGCTTGATTTGACTCGACATGGAATGGATTGTTGGCCCAGCACTCACTGTGATTGACATGACTTGACTTGAATTGAAATGGGATGAGCAAGACCAACACTTCCTTGGGGCATGAATATGTGAAGGTGCATTGCTTAACAATAGTCTACCTCTCTAAAAGAATAGGGGCATTGTTTTACCAGGAGCAAACAGATTTCTTGTAAATCAGTCGAAGCTCAGGTACATTATTCTCTAAGCACAACACTGTAGGCTTTGGGGGAGAGGGAGGATGGTGTCTAACGTTTGGAAAGAAAAAGAATCCCAAGCAATTTCTAGGAGGTCAATATCAGAAATCGAGCCCAGATCACATTTGATTGCACAAAATTTAACAACCTCATAAAATGCTTAAATGCATCTAAAATGCTTAATGTATAATGTTCATTTTATTTTATTTGCACATTGAGATTGAATGGATGTTGTGCTTTTCTGCAAGTCATGGTAAAGATCTTTCAACACTAGAGCCACCACCCCTGTGGTGATTTTAGCAACATCGAAGGCAGCATTGAATATAATCGTACAGTCAGATCAACATTGAATATAATTCAATCAACAATCAGCCTGAATGTGAGTAATGATCTCTTCAAAGAGCAATTGTTTTGGGTACCCTCCTGCTGCAGAAAGTGCACTCAACATGCAAGGTCAGTAGAGGGCTTTAATTGGGGTACAATGCCCAAAAATGGAAGTAATGGCTTCAAATGATCATTTTATACTGTTTTGCAACACATTTTGCTGAAAGTAGTTTTACTTTTAGTTCAGAGATGTAACATGGAATTAGTCACTTATTATAGTGTCCATATTGATTCTAAGTTTTCCCACTTTCTCACCCATTCCCTGCACATTAGAGACAATTTTAAAGAGGCCAATTAACCTATAAACACAAACCTCTGTGATGTGGGGTGCATCTGAAGGAACAGGGGGAATGTGCAAACTGCACAGACAGCACCCAGGGTCAGAATTGAACCCAGATTACTGGCACTGTGAGACAGTAGCTATGCCAGCCGTGCCACTGTGTCACCATTTGCAAGCTATGACGCTCATCAATATAGCACTGGCACAATGGGGTTTACATATCCACACTTTCTTATTAGTTTTTTTCGTATATTTGTCACAGACAATCTGAACATTTACTTCCCATTCCTAACTTCCCCTAAACTGAGAGAAGAGGTAAGAGTAGTTAGTCTAGTTTAGTTTAGTTTCAAATGTACCAAGTACAGTGAAAATCATTTTTGTTTTGCGTGATATCCAGTCAGCGGAAAGACGACATGATCACAATCAAGCCAACAGTGTCAGATACACTAAACGTCATACCCTTTATCCTGTAAGACAACATCCAGAAAAGTCCATTTAAAGATAGTCTGAGAGTCTCCAATGAGAAAGATGGTAGCTCAGGACTGCTCTCTAGTTGATGATAGAATGGTTCCGTTGCTGGATAACAGCTGCGAAGAAACTGTCCCTGAATTTGGAGGTATATATCCCACATCAGTTTGTGATGAATCCTGATCAAATGCTTTCTACAGCGCATCTGTAAAAGTTGGTGAAGTTTGTTGGGAACCTGCCAAATTTCCTTAGAAGTAGAAGCATTGGTGTGCTTTCCTGGCCATTGCTTGGATGTGGCGAGTCCCGGACAAGTTGCTAGTGATATTTCCTCTCAGGGGCTTGAAGCTTTCAATCATCTCTACTTTGGCACCATCAACATATACCAGGGTATGTGTACCGCTTCGCTTCCTCAAGTCGAACAATATACCCTTTGTCTTGCTGACATTGAGAGAAAGGTTGTTGTCTTGACTCAAGTTTACGATGTTTTCATTCTCCTTCCTGTACTCCGTCTCGTCATTAATTGCTATCCGGCTCAATACAGTGGTATTTTTCGTGAATTTGTAAATTGAATTAGATTTGTACTTGGCTGCACAGTCATGTGTGTATATTGAGTAAAGATATGTGCTGTTATCGCATCCTTGTGGAGCACCAGTGTTGGGGATTATCGTAGAGGATGATTTGTCCCCTATTCTCACTGGTTGTGGTCTGTTGATCAGGAATTTAATAATCCAGTTGCAGAGATGAGTGCTGTCTCCAACTTCCATGAGTTTGGAGATGAGCTTGGATGGGATAAAGGTATTTATCTCACCCAACATTGCTATTGATCTGCAACCATGTCTTGGTGAATTCAGATAAGAATAGTTGATTTTCTTCGATGCAGGACATCAGTGAAGAAGGTTGACCTTTACAGCTGTATAGTAGATTGAGTTATAAAGTTGTACAGCACGGAATCAGGCCCTTTGGCAAAACTTGCCTGTGCCAACCACAATACTCCATCTATACTAGTCAAACTTGCCCTTATTTGACCCATATCCCTCTAAGTTTCCCAGTCCATGTACAGATAATCAATCCTTGATTATGTTTCGGTCACTACCTCTTTTTTTAAAAACCAAAATCCAAATTGATATTTTCATTTGAGTATAAACTCCTTAGCTGCTTGAATGAGAATTGAATTCACATTATCAAATCTTGCTGATATTTATCTGCAGATCCAGTAACTTATTCACCATACTACCACATCCCTTTCATGTCAGAATTAACTCAACACCCTTATGCCAGCAGCATAATCAAGGACAAGTTGCACACTGACCACTCCCTCTTTCCCTTCTCCCATCATGCAAAAGGTATAGAAGCGAGAAAGCGCACACCTCCAGATTCAGGAACAGCTTCTTCCCAGATGTTATCAGGTAACTGGATCATCCTACCCCAACCAAAGAGCAGTTCTGAACTACTATCTACCTCTTTGATGTCCCTTGGAATATCCTTGATCGGACTTTGCTTGCTTTACCTTGCACTAAATGTTTTTTCTCTTATCATGTACCAATACACTGTAAATCAGCTGATTGAAATCATGTATTGTCTTTCTGCTGACTGGTTAGTATGCTAATGTCTCATTGGGGGCAAAAGATAAGTTTGAAAGGAAAGCAAAGAAAGTGTGCCAGGATTCGGCTCTCCCCTGTGAGTGCAGCACCTAAGCCTAAAGGGCCTGTCCCACCAGCATGCAACTCTATGCGATGAGCGCAACCTAACGTGGTCACTTGAGCCGTCCGGCGTCGCGGGGCTGGTCCCACTTCGATCGCCGGAGCCATGCGGAATTGTGCGGAGTTCGTCCCGACATCGCGCGGGGCTCCGAAAAACTGAACATGTTCAGAAATTCCACGCGGCAACGGCTTGTCGGCTCGCAGTCGTCTCGACGCATTACACACCGTCTCTGCATCGTGCCTCCGTGACCCTCTCTGTAGGTGCCTCCGTGCCCCTCTCTGTGGGTGGCTCCGTGGCCCTCTCTGTGTGTGCCTCTGTGCCCCTCTCTGTGTGCCCCTCTCTGTCCTGGTGAACTTACCTTTAAGACTTCGCTCCAAGTTCGCCTCACTTTGCGCCGCTCACCCGACCTCCACACGGCCCCCGCTGCCAGTTTGGTCGTGGTTGCCTCATGCAGGCGCATGCTGGTGGGAATGGCCCTGTACAGGGGATCACCCGACCTCCGCGCTGCCCCCGCTTCTAGTTTGATCGCGCTCATCGCATGGAGTCGGATGCTGGTAGGACAGGACCTTAAGGGTTTGTCAACTGTCCATTTTGGATGGACATACATAGTATCAAACTGCTGGTTCAATAAGGGAGACTGACAATTGTGAAGATGTGCTGTTCGATTAAAATTACATTGGTAAAGACAAGGCATTGACTTCATAGGAAAAACCTCCCAAGGACAATCATTGCCAAACACACTCATCAAAACGATGGGCACTTTTACCTTTTGACCCTCACAATAAATGTTAATTCAGCTGTTATTTACATGCTGGATATTTTATTATATTTATACCATCCATTTGTAAAACTCCTCCGCTCCTGAATGACTTAACATGAGACAATATAAGTATAAAATTAAGGAACATGCATCCTTTACACCCATTTCAAAGCCAAATCGAGTGATGATGGCCACACTACAGATAAGCAGTAATACATTGTATAGACTTGCACATTTAATTGCACATGTGCATCATGTAACAAATGTCATATTATTTACATTTTAGTCCTAAACATAAAAAAAAAACTGTTATGCTTATCTTAAATTACAGCAACCAAAAGCTTAATCAGAGGTAGGGTTTTAAGATGTGGTTTCAAGAAGAAATAGATTGAGATAAAGGTTTACGGAGATTTAATTCAGTTTTAATCCCATGCATCTGAAGAAGTAATAATGGAGAGCTGAGATGGACAAAAAGCCAGAGTTCATGGAATGCAGACTTCTTGGTTGGAAGGATGGAGGACGTTACAGCAACGGAACGAGTCAGGATAAGACACTGAGAATTAAAAAATAGAGATCTATTGGACTGGGAGCTCATACATGTTATTGAGCACTGCGATGGTTAGTGACTGAGGGAGTGAGGTCAATGATGGAAGATGGTGTATCGAATGATAGGGAAAAGGCATCTGTTTGGAGAGTAAATACTGCATTTTGTTCCATTAGTTATTCCTTTACATTTGAATTGGACACCATTATTTTAAATTTATATGCTTTGTGGATTTCAACCTTTTTTGAATAAATGCTAAAGTCAATAGAGAGCCGGCTTTGATAAATATTTTTATTCTAACATACGGTTTGGTAATTGTGCCATATTTACTTTCAATTTTCACAACACAAATCTAAGAATCAGGTTCTTAGGTAACTACACAGCTCACTTTTAGTTGAGCTAAATATTTAATCATTGTGCAATTTCCTATTTAACCTTGCAAAATCTGAAGCAAATGATTCACTGCTTTTAAAAATTGTTATTTTAGCGACTGCATAAGTAATTAAGTAGGCATCTAATCCAGCCAATGCAACCAGCAGTTATTCCCCCACGAAGGATTTGTTGAATTAAACTTCCCACACAGTGTATCACAGTGTTCAACAAATGCATTACTGCGCTCCATATGCAGAAAGCTTGTGCTCGTGAGGCACTGAGGATCCTATTCAGCTTGTGAACTAAATTTATTTCCAGATGTTTATCCTACAATCTTACCTCTAATTGTTCCAGGCAAATATCACATGAAAAATGAAAGACTTAAAATGAATGAACAGGTCAATATTAATCAAATTTCAGTCATGCAATGTAATACATAATGCTGTGAAACAGATTGATAGTTTATGAATACATTGCTCTTCAAATAAATCATGGCGCAGAATATGATTGACAGTAACAACTTACATTTATTTAACACCTTTAACAAAGCAAGTTGTCATAAGGTATTTCACAGGAACACGATGGCACAAAATTTGAAGGATAGCCACATTTGCTTGGATTTTGCAGGATAATGACAGTGATCCTGGGCTGGAATGTACTGCAATTTTTTGTATCCTGCTCTGTGGGAAACCACCGTGTAACTATAGAATGCAGGCCAGCTTAATCTGGCTTCTATACCTATGAATTGCAATGAAGTTGAGAATGAGTTGGAGTTGAGTTGCTAATGCATCAAATAATCCTTTCCATCACTGTGCTCAACAATGGGGTTTCTTATTTGAACAGTGTCACTGACCATTTTGTTATCAGGTAAGTGCAGCTAGGTTGTATATTTTGCTTCTTCCTTATAATTTAACTGCGATATTTTAGTTAATTTCTAATCCTCAAACGTGTTTCATGCAAATTTAATATTTAATTTTAAATAATATTTATTGACTATTTTAACTCAATTTGAACTTTTTCTTTGATCATCAAAAGACATATGAAAGTACATTCACAACTGACAACAGTCATAGAGTCATAGAGTTATACTAGACTAAGTGGGACCCATTGGGTCCCAGGTTCACATGGGAGGGGTGGTCCCACAACACAATATTCCACTTCTCCACCAATTCCAATATTTCTGGAGCGCTAGTATGGGTGTTGTGGGCCAAAGGGACTGGTTTCCAGAGGGCTAGTATGGATATTGTGGGCCAAATGTATTCTTGGGCGGGCAGCTCAGTCACTCAGGTCCGACAGCACAGTCACTCAGGCCTGGTGGACTGGCAGCTCAGTCACTCAGTCCTGGTGGGCTAGCAGCTCAGTCACTCAGTGCTTGTGGGCTGGCAGCTCAGGGCTGGTGGGCTGGGTAGCTCAGCAACTGCCAGAAATTCTGCCCAAAACAGGTGAGAGATTCTGTGAGAGAGAATGGGAGAGGGTGGAGAATCAATTTTAGACATTTTTCATCTTTTTCTGCGGATCACAGCAATGAGGGAGGAAAGTCTAACCTGGAGTAGATCTCACAGGGAACCAATGAAAGGAGGGAGAAAAATACTGGGGTGTGGATTAATACTTACAGGGGGAATACTTACTGATGGGCCAAAGGGACTCCTCATGGGCTAGTACAGGCCTGATGGGCTGAAGGGACTCTTTAAAAAACTATATTAAAAAAAAGTGAAATCGTAGTGATTCTCGTTTTCTGGACATTTCCTGGCCTGGCACGGGCCTTTTGGGTCAAAATGCTCCTGGGTTAATACGGGCATTTTGGGCAAAAGGGACTGGTTCTGGGCTAATAGGGACCTTGTGGACAGAAATTAGTGGTTTGAGGTAGGCCAAAGGTGGGCTGGCAGTTGACTCACACACAGCTGATGGGTTGGCAGTTCACTCGCAGCTGGCAGTTCACACACACCCTCCATCTCACACTCAGAGCCACATACAGACACCCTCCATCTCACACACACCGACTCAAACGCACACACACAACATATATACGACAGTAAAACTTTCTTGACTATACTCACGCGGCTGAGCCCGGCATCTACACTGAGCGGGACTTCCGGTGTGAGCGGGACTTCCGTTATGAGCGGGACCTTTGGATCAAGCAGAGTGCAGGGCCAACAATCGAATCCATTGCATTTCAAGTCAAGCAATGAGTGCAGGGCCAACAATCAAATCCATTCCATTTCATTTCAAGTCAAGCACAGTGAGTGCAGGGCCAACAATCCAATCCATGTCAAGTCAAGTCAAGTCAAGTACAGTCAAGTCAAGTCAGCGCAGGGCCAACAATCCAATCTATTCCATTTCATTTCAATTCAAGTCAAGCATAGTAAGTGTAGGGCCAACCACACACACACATCCCCACCTCAGGCACACACACACACTCCATCACACACACACACACCCTCCATCTCATGCACATAATCCATCACACGCACACAATCCATCACACACACACACTCAATCTTACACACAGACACTGTCCATCACACACACACACAATCCATCACACATACACACACAGCCACACATACACAGACATCCTCCATCTCACACACACAATCCATCACACACTCACAGCCACACACATACACCCTCCATCTCACATACACACACAGCCACACTCCATCTCATACACACACTGACTCACACACACAACATATATACAAGAGTAAAACTTTCTTGAATCTACTCACACGGCCTCTCCACTGAGCGGGACTTCAATTCAAGTCACAAACACACTCTTTTTCACACACAATCTCACACACACAAACTGACTCGCACACACACACATACACTCACACACCATAATGTGACAGTGAAACTTTCTTGAATCTACTCACAAGGCTGAGCACGGCCTCTCCTCTATCGGACTTCCACAACCAGCGGCACTTCCCAAATCAGCATGACCTCTGCACTCAGCGGAATTTATGCAATCAATGCGTCCTGTCCACTCAGCAGAACATATGCAGTCAGTGTGACCTGTCCACTCAGCGGAACTTACGCAATCAGTGCGACCTGTCTACTCAGCGGAATTTATGCAATCAGCTTATGGAATGAGCGGGACCTTTGGACTAAACACAGTGGGGGCTAACAAAGCATATCTTCCTTCCAAACACAGTGGGGCTAAGAAACCTTTTCTTCCTTCCAAAAACAGTGGGGGCTAATAAAGCATTTCTTTCTTCCAAACACAGTGGGGGCTAACAAAGCATTTCTTCCTTCGAAACACAGTGGGGGCTAACAAAGCATTTCTTCCTTCCAAAAACAGTGGGGGCTAACACAGCACTTCTTACTTCCAAACACAGTGGAGGCTGGCAAAGCATATATTCTTTCCAAACGCAGTGGGGTCTAACAAAACAGTTCTTCCTCGCAAGTACAGTGAGGTCTAACAAAGCACTTCTTATTTCCAAACACAGTGGGGGCTGGTAAAACATTTATCCCTTCCAAGCACACTGGGGGCTAACAAAGCATATCTCCCTCACAAGCACAATGGGGTCTAACGAAGCACTTCTTATTTCCAAACACAGTGGGGACTGACAAAGCATTTCTTCCTTCCAAACATAGTGGGGACTAACAAATCATTTCTTCCTCGCAAGCACAGTGGGGGTTAACAAAGCATTTATTGCAAGCACATTAAGTGACAACCAATCATCATGTATTGCAACCACATTGCAGGGTAACAAATCATTTATTGCAAGCACATTAAGGGCAAACCAATCATCATTTATTGGAACCACATTGCGGGATAACGAATCATTTATTGCAAGCACATTAAGGACTAACCAATCATCATTTATTGCCAGCACACTGCTGGCTAACACAAAATTTATTGCAAGCACATTAAGGTTTAACCAATCATCATTCATTACAAACACAGTGGGGGCTAACAAATCATTTATTGCAAGCACATTAAGGACTATCCAATCATCATTTATTGCAACCACATTGCGGGGTAACAAATCATTTATGGGAAGCACATTAAGGGTTAACAAATCATCATTATTGCAAGCACATTGTAGACTCACAGTTCAGTAGACTCACAGCACAGAATCACCGTTGTGGACTCTCCCTCACGATCTTCCAGAGTTACTGACTCACGTCTGGCTTCTGCGGCTTTATACTCCTGCCCCCATCCCGGAAGGGGCGTTACCTTCATCATCTTGATTGATAGGCGAGAGGACCAATCTGCTGATCTCAAGATTTTTTAATCATTCATAACTTTTTTATTTTTTAGCGGTTGGAAAAATCATTGGAGCTGCTGCAGCAGAGGAGAACTGTGAAAAATATGGTGAAAAATCATAGCGATATAGGGTAGCATTGTTTCTAAAATCAATTAACAACGTAGACAGGAAGTGGGCAAGATGAGACTTTTAGTATAATAATAGATACCACTCTTCCCATTTGTATAACAAATAGGTTACCAAAAAAGTCAGTACACCTGATTAGTTTTATTACCCTCAGCTGTTACATCCCCTAATGTTTATTTTTAACTTCATTAGCTTTCCTGTGGAATCTAAACACCGTGATAAATCTATTAATTGCCACACTAACATTCTTAGGGTCCCTGTGATGGCCATTTTCCCTTCATGCTTCTCCAGTTTGTAAGCTCTCAAGTTAACTAACTACTCATTTACAAACTATTCGCCTTCCTTATAATTTTCAACATTTCAACAACAGTTCCTATTTATTAATGGCATCAAAAGCTTTAGTGATGTTGAGAAAGGCCACAAATAGTGACTGATGCTGCTTTCTGCCATTTCCTTGGAGTTGCTGCGTGGTGAAGACCACATTTTCTGTATTTCCATATGGAAGGGATCTACTGTGATTCTAGGAGCAGATTTTCAGCCATTGGAAGGGAGTGGTTCAGAAGGATCCTGGCATTGACTTTCCATGTAAATGGCAACAGAGACACCTCTTTGCAGTAGCCATTGTCAGACTGAATCCTTACTTAAAGATGGGCACAATCTGATGAACTTTGGTATATCCTACTCTCTCCAGATGCAGATGATGAGAATGAGGATTCATGACTGAAGTTCCTTGCAACAGGGTTTTTGTATTTCAGTGGCATCAATTGTGGCCAAGACTTTGTGAAAATACATCACCATTAAAGGCTTGTGAATGCAAATTGTTGCAAAAGGCATAGAACATTAAAATACTGACAACATTAAGTAAATATTTAGCCTAATTTACCATTCTTTGCAGGGTGGGATATCATTGGAGTCACTATCTGGAAGTCAATCAGACCTGCTAAAGACCAGACCAGTGGTTAGTGGTTTCAGGAAAAGCCTCTCAAGCCCTGCTCGTTGGATGTGGTGGACTGCCAGCCTGGAAATGGGAGCCTGCTCAGCCAGACACTGCTCCTCCTCCAAAGGCCAGATACCGGGGTGGATGGGTGTGGAGTGAAGCTAGTAGGAGTCGAGAAGGAACTGGGGTTGGGTCTACTGTACCCTCATGGTCGGCTGCGGGAGGCACCCCCAGGAAACAAAATGGATGGGCCAAGGAGAGGACGTGGCGTCCAAGGAACGAGACGGCTAGAAGCCCCCTTCAGCCTGGGACTTGCCTGGAGTCATAAGAACTGGAGCATGGACTCTGAAAAAGATGGGTTCAGTAGAATCTCATGCGGGCTGAGTAGAGTATTTCTGTCTACTTGTTAAAGGGATATGGCTATACTTGATGGGGTTATGGCTATACTCTACTGGACTGTTTGTAAGAAAACAAAATTCACTGTGTTAACACTTCGCACATGTGACAATAAAAGCACCATTATCACTGAAGGGGCAGATGCAAGTGCTTCTGTCTATCTCGTCAGAATGACATTGTTCTGCTATCTGGCTCAGAGATAGGTTAGGTGATGGAGAAGCAGATCAAATGCACCTGGGATTTGATCTCCAGGTTGTTTCACACTCTCACTGCCGCTGATATATGTAGAATTCCATGACCAGCTGAGCTTTGAATGGCTGAAGGCAAGCTGTTTCCTGAGGAACCAATGGTTGTCAGCTTGCATGGTCCCATTGTTTTTTATTGGTTTGTTTCTGTTTGAAAAATATCCCAATGATCAGTGAAGCACCATGTCAAGAAATGGAATACTACATATTAAGATAATTAAGGTGGATACATTGAATTGCAGATGCTGGTTTACAAAAAAGGATGCAGAGTGCTGTAGTAATTCAGTGGCTTGGACAACATTTCTGGAGAACATGAATAGGTGGCATTTCAGGTCATCATCTGCAGAAGCATTACCTCTGCATGTTCTTCAAAGATATTGCTTGACCCATTGAGTTACTCCAGAACTTTGTGTCTTTTTTAACATAAACATTTTTTCGTAAATCTCGGGATACAGAATCAGTTTGAAAGGGTACCGACTCAAGTATCTTGTTGGAGAAAAAAAGTAGGGTTAGTGATGGGGTTTGGAGAGTTAAGGGAAGTGTGAATTGTACAATGAGATATACCTCAAAATTCTTCAATGGAAACCTAATCTGCAACTTTATCGCTATGTTCTCTCTTGTGATGTACTTTCTCATTTAAATTTCATGTTTGGTTGCTCTAAGCTTTTCTTTTATTAACAGGGTTTCAAATTGAAATGCCAGTTTACTTCATTCTAAATTGAAAATGCTACCTTAAAGCATTTTATGTCCACAAAATGCCTCGATGGTCTTATGTTTTCATTCATCGTGAATATATAATAGTTTTACAAATGGATGGTATAAATATAATAAAATATCCAGCATGTAAATAACAGCTGAATTAACATATTTTGTGAGGGTTAAAAGGTAAAAATGCCCATCGTTATGATGAGTATGCTTGGCAAATTGTCCATGGGAGAATTTGCCTATAAAGTCAATGCCTTGTCTTTACTAATGTAATTTTAATCGAACAGCACATCTTCACAATTGTCAGTCTCCCAGATTGAACCAGCAGTTTGATACAATGTATGTCCATCCAAAATGGACAGTTGACAAACCCTAAGGCTTAGGTGCTGCACTCACAGGGGAGAGCCGAATCCTGTGATTTCTGTGAAAGGAAGCTTTCTTTGCTTTCCTTTCAAACTAATCTTTTGCCCCCAATGAGACATCAGTTTAGTTTATTGTCACGTGTACCGAGGTACAGTGAAAAGCTTTTTGTTGCATGCTAACCAGTCAGCAGAAAGGAAATACATGATTTCAATCAATCGATTTACAGTGTATAGATACATGATAAGGGAACATTTAGTGCAAGGTAAAGCAAGCAAAGTCCGATCAAGGATAGTCCGAGGGACATCAAAGAGGTAGTTAGTGGTTCAGAACTGCTCTTTCGTTTGGGTAAGATGATCCAGTTGCCTGATAACAGCTGGGAAGAAACTGTCCCTGAATCTGGCGGTGTGTGTTTTCTCACTTCTATACCTTTTGCATGATGGGAGAAGGGAAAGAGGGAGTGGCCAGCGTGCAACTTGTCCTTGATTATGCTGCTGGCCTTGCCGAGGCAAACCTGAGCTCTGTCATACACTCTTTGGAACAAAGGGTGTTGAATTAGCTCTGACATGGAAGGGATGTGGTAGTATGGTGATTAATAATAAGAGTAAACTTACTAGTTCGAAGTTTGACCCTTATTTTATGAGGAGTTACGATGAGGGATTTTGTGAAGACCCCGCCAGCACGGCATTCTTCAAAGCAGTGGTGTGAAATCACAGATAGTAGACTGAAGATAGTAAGATAAGAGAACTAACATACCAGTTGACCTTATAATAGAGGGTTGGGAGCAGAGGGCACAAAATCCCTCATCGTAACTCCTCATAAAATAAGGATCAAACTTTGAACTGGTAAGTTCTGGTTTAATCTTACTGTTTTACTTTGGAGTCATGTGAGTTCATGCCCTGGAAACGAGTCCATGCTCACACACTGCCATCATAACCAATAGAGGAAGTATGTTAACGTATTTCAGACTTGTACAGTGCTGAAAAACAACAATGTATTATTTAACAATAATAATAACCCCTAATTTCAGGGGAAATTATAATACAGAACTTAAAATAGTGTCTACAAATATCTCAGGCATGGCCACAGGTTTGTTATAACCGCTGGAAGCATTAGACCAATCCGCCGTTGCATAGGGACTTCCATCATCCTCTCTGCACGATGCAGGTGCAGCCCTGGTGGAATGAGATTTAAAATATCAGTGTCCATCCCTGCTGCACCTAACACCACCCTGAGCCATCTTGATATGGTCTGCACGGTACTCTGTGATGAGGACGCTTGAACTTATCAATAGGGCCATTTCCGTTCCCCTGAGAATTTTGGTGACCTCCAGTTAATGTAGAAGGTGGGTCACTATGCATAGGCGTCTATCTACGGGATAAGCCAGGAACTCCAATTTGAGGCCAGATGACCCAGGCCTGTTGTGTTTAGGTAACTCATAAATGTGAAAGGTTACCTTATTTTGGGATGTTACCATGGCGTTCAGTCTAGTTTGTGAAGAGAGTGCACCCGCTGTGCCGTTACAAGTGTCATCAGCATCACTATTTTATACGTGTTAGTGAGAGGGATGTGGCTGGTGCTCTATCTCTGAATAGGTCAGGACAATACCATTATTCCAGGTCTGGGAATATTGAGGCCTGGGGAAGTTTGAGTTAAAATCCCCTCATGAGTTTTGACACCAGAGGGTGAGATACTCCTCCATGGTGTTCTAGCTCCTGTCCAGGTATGAATATAGGGCACTTTTTGCGCAATTGATGGCACTATAACTCAAGACCTCATTGTAGTGTAGACTTGCCAGGAACACCAGCACATCCGTGATGGTGGCTGTGTTGTAAGTTGTGTCTGTCCTGGTACAAAATACTTCCCATTTTTTTATATAGGTGAGGTACTGTTACCTGGTGGACTTGCTGCATGATGCCGCGATGATATTCAATGTCTGGTCCAACAGCTCAAATTCCAGGAGAGGTCTTTTCCAAATCTTGCACCCAATGGGTTCATTCGGTCATGGCACGGATGACTCTCCCTTGTCACAGGGTGTACCAGCAGACTCGGGCGTTTGTAGATCGGAATCCATGGCTCTGACCATGTCGAGTTCCACAGGGTACCATGGCTGAGTAGGCTAATCGGGTACTCCCAAAATACCTGATGCGGAGTCCGTTGCATTTTTCACAAGACCCGACTAATGAGGCAGAAGGGGGGGGGGAAATGCATAGAAAAACAATTCCCCCCCCCACCCCCGCTTCCAGTGTAGCGAGATGCGTCCATCGCTACTGCGCCAGGGTCTGATTCCCATGCAACATACGTTGGTATCTGGTGATTAAGTCTTGATGCAAAACAGTCGATATCTGGCGTTCTATACCAAACTATAATGTCAGTAAATAACTGGTGATCCAACATCCATTTGGTGTTGTCATTGGATTTGCGTGACCTGGTGTCCGCCACTGTTTTGAGCTTACCCGGAAGGTAGGTAGTTGATATCCAAATGTTTCTTTCTATGCATCAATGCCATTTCGATTATCGACTTAATTCCACCCATATGATTAATGTATGTCACCACTGTGGTATTATCAATTTGTAGGCGAACATGCAGGTGATGCATGTCTGAAACAGTAAACCTGAAGTCCGTGAATGCTCCCAACATCTTTAGATGATTGATACCCAGTGCCCGAAGTAAGGTTAACTTATGTGTATTCCATCTACCACCGCAACTGGAGGTGGTATTGGTAACTCCCCAGCCGTGAGCGCTGGCGTCAGTTTGTAACATAACCGAAGGTTTTGTGACTGCGATGGGATTTAGAGCAATGTCGAACATTGCTAATCCACCATCGTAATTCCAATTTTGCTTTGGCTGGACTGTCAAAATGGCCAGCATGGTGTTTTGAGTGCTGCAGTTTTGGCCCTTTGTAGATTTTGGTAATGTAAGGGTCCAAATTGTGGCTGGGAAAGGCAGCCACGAGCTTCCCAATTACCCTGGCTATTTGCCGAATAGATGGTTTACTGATGCAAACAAGGCTGTTATATGCCTCTATCAAGTCTGTGCTTTGTCCTTTGGCAAGGTGACAGACATATGAACAGAGTCAATTGTGAATCCCAAATAATTCATAGTCACAGAAGGCATTTAACTTGGATTTGTCTGGATGGATAATAAACCCCAATTTTTGAAATAGGAGCTTGGTGGCTGAGACAGCCAATTTAGCCAATTCCAAGATTATCCCCACAATAAGATGTCATCAAGATACGCCATGGCAATATGTTTCCGAAGAAACACCAAAGCTGGTTTCAATACTTTTGTAAACAGTCTGGGGCTGATGTTAAGCCATTAGGCAGCACTTTACACTGCCAGAGCTATCCTATCCAAATAAATTTCAAATCTCTGCGGTGATCTTTGTCTATTGGTTCTGAGTAGTATGCATCTTTTAGATTGATGCAAGCCATGAAGTACCCCTTGGAAACTAGTTGTTTTAGCAGTAACAAAAAATGTCCATTTTGAAGTGGGTGTACTGCACAAAAGTATTCAGTTGTGTCAAATCAAATGATGCGGCATCCGCCATCTTTTTTGTTTTTAGGTGAAGATGTTTGATACAAACTCAAGAGATTCATATTTTGTTTCCTTTATTACTTCTTTTGTATATAGTCTTAACAGTTCCGCATGACCTTCCACTTTCTCTTTTTTGTGAAAGCACAAACTTTCGGCTAGGTGCATGTTGAACTGGAAAGGAGGAGTTTGTCAACAAATTCAATTTTGTATCGCTGAATACTGTGCAGTATGAAAAGATCAGAAGTTATTCCCTGAACAAGTGTAACCTTCCCCCAACCTGTGAAGAAGTTGTGTTCCGAAGTCCACAGTCCCACCTACCTCCATGGTTACCGGTGGTGCTGTGTTGGTTTTCTCCTTCCTTGGTTCCTGGGAGGTGGAGGCGTTGTGGTGTTGGGTTGGCGCATCTTCCAGGATGGCCGTTCTGGCCTGAAAAATACCTTTGTGTAGATTGTACGGCCTTCGAGCTTTCACCAGTTTTTCTTTCGGTGTGATAACGCAGCCTGCTGGTGGATGCATAGGGGTGCTACTGCCAAATATATGAGGACCTGGTAGCGGCCGGCTCCTTAATCATACCGACGGCTTTTGCCTCTTTGTCGAGGTCTTTTACCTGTTTGGGCAGGTTGTCCCCGAATAACAGAGTAGGCGGCTGTGCACTGCTGGTTGTACACAACCCCACAAACTTGGGGTTTAGTGTAGGGCAGATGGCATTCTTCCTGAAACAGTTGCTCTCAATTGACCATACAGGAGAGTGCCAGAGCTTCCTGTTGCTCCTCTGACATATCTTCCGTCTACTGACTTGGCAAAGCTGTAATACCCGAGGCCAGTAGTTTGAGGATTTACCGCAGGCACATTGAGGGAAATACAGATTCCTGGAGCTAGATGAGTTATTGAGTAATTTATACTGGCTGCCTGCTGACAATGGTAGTCCCTTTTGTGAGGGCATCGCAACTTGGATGCCATCCCGAGTAGCTCCTCTTCTTGCACCCCTAGCATGTTGTATTCTTCTGCCAAGCCCAGACCTGACTCCTTATGCTCCCCTGCAAAGAGGGTGAGCATTTGGTACTGCCGTGGGTCTGCTAGGAGAGTTGGAGCTAGTGCTCTACCATCTGCTCCATGCGGCCTTATCGACTGCCGTTGCTACCCTCGAACGGCGAGTCTCTGAGCCTGGACCCTGCCAAGTCAACGGGCTTGCCCGACTTCCGATAGTTTTGCCACCAGTCCGACGTGCTCCTGCGGGCTGTTGTGGCGTTAAGTCGGGGCTGCCGCTCTGCCGTCGCTACCCGCGAATGGCGAATCTCCGAACCCAGACCCTGCCGGGTCAACGGGCTTGCCCAACTTCTGGGTCTGTGGAGAAGTCTGCCGCCGCTGACTGCCCGCGTTCCCGTGATCCTCCGCAGTCAGTCTCTCGAAGCTGCCCATTGGTGGGGTACTCTGGACCACGGAGTGCCTGTAAACCTGACCTCAGGTTAGTTGATCCTTACCTGTAGGTCCGTTCTGGTGGAGGAGCGACCCTCCTCCCTGCCTGTCCCTTCGCAATGCATTCAACGATATGTCGCGCATGCGTGCTGGTGGTCACGCGACTCCGAAGTAAAATTTACTGGATCGGCAGATAAATATCAGCAAGATTTGATAATGTGAATTCAATTCTCATTCAAGCAGCTAAGAAGTTTATATTCAAGTGAAAATATCAATTTGGATTTTGGTTTTAAAAAAGAGATGGTCTCAGCAACATAATCAATAATTGATTATCTGTATATGGACTGGAAAGCTTAGAGGGATATGGGTCAAATAAGGGCAATTGTGTCTAGTATATATGGAGCATTGTGGTTGGTGGCAAGGGCAAGTTGGGCCAAAGGGTCTGTTTCTGTGTTGTACAACTTTATAACTCAATCTACCATATTGCTGTATAGGTCAACCTTCTTCACTGATGGCCTGCATCAAAGAAAATCAACTATTCTTATCTGAATTCACCAAGACATGGTTGCAGATAAATAGCGATGTTGGATGAGATAAATACTGTTATCCCATCCAAGCTCATCTCCAACCTCATGGAAGTTGGAGACACCTCTCATCTCTGCAACTGGATCATTAAATTCCAGATCAACAGACCACAATCAGTGAGGAAAGGGGAAAATCATCCTCTATGATAATCACAACACTGGTGCTCTGCAAGGATGCGATATCAGCCCATATCTTTACTCCATATACACCCATGACTGTGCAGCCAATTTGTAAATCCAATTCAATTTACAAATTCACGAAAAACACCACTGTATTGAGCCGGATAGCAAATAATGATGAGACGGAGTACAGGAAGGAGAATGAAAACCTCGTAAACTGGTGTCAAGACAACAACCTTTCTCTCAATGTCAGCAAGACAAAGGGGATAGTGTTCGACTTCAGGAAGCGAAGCGGTACACATACCCCGGCATACATTGATGATACCAAAGTAGAGATGGTGGAAAGCTTCAAGTCTCCAAGAGTAAATATCATTAGCAACTTGTCCGGGACCATCCATATCCAAGCAATGGCCAGGAAAGCTCACCAACGCCTCTACTTCTAAGGAAATGTTGTCCCCAACAACCTTCCCCAACTTCTACAGATGCGCCGTAGAAAGCATTTTATTAGGATTTATCACAGCATGATTTGGGAACATCCACCCAAGACTGCAAGAGAAATGTGGCCACAGCTCAAACCATAACGTAAACTTCACCAAGGCAACAAGCTTAATCACGACATTTAACCCCAAAAATTCCGTCTTCTCCCTTCTCCCATTAGGCAAGAGGTACAGACGTTTAAAAATATATACTTCCAAATTCAGGGACAGTTTCTTCCCGGCTGTTATCCAGCAACAGAACCATTCTATCTCCAACTGGAGCGCAGTCCTGAGTTACCATCTTCCTCATTGGAGACTCTCAGACTATCTTTAAGTTTACTTTTCTGGACGTTTGCACATTTTGCACATTCTCCCCGTTGTCACGTGGGTTTCCTTCAGATGCACCCCACATCACAGAGGTTTGCGTTTATAGGTTAATTGGCCTCTTTAAAATTGCCTCTAATGTGCAGGGAATGGGTGAGAAGGTGGGAAAATGTAGAATCAATATGGACGCTATAAGTGGCTAATTCCATATTACATCACTGAACTAAAAGTAAAACTACTGTCAGCAAATAGTGTTGCCAAATAGTATAAAATTATCATTTGATGCCATTACTGCCATTTTGGGCATTGTGCCCCAATTATAGCCCTCTACTGACCTTGCCTGCCGAGTGCACTTTCTGCAGCAGGAGGGGGCCCCAAACAATTGCTTTGTAAAGAGATCATTACTCACATTCAGGCTGATTGCTGATTTAATTATATTCGATGTTGCTCTGACTGTACAAGCATTTAACTGCATTTGTAGTTGCTGAAATCACCACAGGGGTGGTGGCTCCGTTGTTGAAAGATCTTTACCATGACTTACAGAAAAGCGCAACATCCACTCAATCTCAATGTGAAAATATTTAAGCATTTTATGAGGTTGCTGAATTTTGTGCAATCAGATGCGATCGGGGCTGGTTTCTGATATTGACCTCCTAGAAATTGCTTGGTAATCTTTTTCTTTCCAATGGTTAGACACCATCCTCCCTCTCCTCCAAAGCCTACAGTGATGTGCTTAGAGAATAATGTCCCTGAGTTTAGACTGATTTCCAAAAAATCTGTTTGCTCCTGGTAAAACAATGCCCCTATCCTTTTAGAGAGGTAGGCTGTTGTTAAGCAATGCACCTTCACATATTCCTGCCCCAAGGAAGTGAAGCTTGCATTAATTCTACAATGCCATATACAATGGATGAATACAGCATTCATAGAAATCCTCAGCAATCAAATCATAATCTCCACTGTTTTTGGGAGGCAGTGCGCCTTGCATATTTTGGAATGCTGTGCATCTATGTACCAGCATGGAAGAAGGAGTCACACCATCTAGATGAAGCAACCATCTGATGAACATGACATAGGGAAATTCAGCCTTTAATTAACTATAGCTGTCTGGTATGATTCCAGTGTCGGAGACAGTCAAATGGTAAGTAGCTTTCTTTAAAGTGTAATCTTGTGTGCTGATGTGGGAACAAAGGGGCTCCAGTGACAATCAAATGATCAGGGCATGTATTTTGCTTCTACAATTGCAATCACAATGGAGACACATGGATAGATGAATAGGTCCACTCATTCAGATTGCTGCATTTCAGAGTTCCTTTGGCCCAATGGTTGGATAATCTGCCATCAAAGATATTCTTTAAAAAAAAATATCTTTAAAAAAAAAGTAATCCACAGAATACTCGGTGGACTATTTGACTTTGACCTCTCCCCATCCACACCACCACAAGAAACTCTTCCCCATGCTTTCTGTCACACAGCTGGTAGTCAGAATACATTCAACTTACATGGACAGGTTTACTGAAGATTAGTCTCACCAGTAGTCTTTGGCATGTTCTCCCATGCAACTGAAATATTAATACACAATATTGCATTGAGGTTTATCATAGCAGCAGAGTGGCTGCCCTGTGGTTTTCCTATTAGAGCTCTACTAGCTATTCCGAGAAGCCAGAGGCGCAGGGAGCATGCCTAATAAGGTTGGGAAAACTGATATTTATCTTGGGAGTCACAAAAAGCCTCAGACATCAATGACCCTGGTTAGAGAATATTTTGTAAATGCCTTGTCACTGGCATTTTATATTCAACCTTATCTGATTTTATAAAGGCAGCAAGGGGAAAATCTGCAGCAGTTCCCTGAGTTGTGCTTTAAAAAAGATTATTTATCTAGTTTGGTGCTGATTTGAATGAGACTTCCTGTGGCTGAATCCTGTTGTAGGCAATTGTTCCTGCAAGGCTGAATTGCTCATTTTGATTCATCCATTTCAGGTTTCCAGTGTTGCTTAAGAAAGTAAATCAGAACAGAAAAGAAAACTTTATTTTTAAAAACCAGTAATGCTAATAGAAGAAGGAAATCTTAATGAGAAAAGCGCCTATTAATCTTAGTGATATGTTAATGCCCTTTCATCTCCCAGAGAGAATGAGAGGCCACAGGTTTAAAGTGAGAGGGGTAAGATTTAATAGGAACCTGAGGAGCATTTTTTTCCACACAGAGTTTGATGGGTATATGGAGTGAGCTACCTAAGAAGTTGAAGCAGATACCATAACAGTATGGAAGACATTTTGACAGGTACATGGATAGCAAAGGATTAGAGGGATATGGGCCAACCACAGGTAAATGAGATAGCTTTTGTTTGTTTGACTTTTTTTTTGAGGGGTAACTTGGTTGGCATGGATAAGTTGATTTGAATGGCCCTGTTTCCATTCTGTGTGACTCTCTAACTCTGAGCCATATTTTAGCCTGGAGTTAGCCAAGACTGGGGGGAGAGGGCGGGGGGTTTGTGACATTGGGATACATGGATGTCTGCAGGTCTTTCAGAAAGTCCTGTAGCATTTAAGTGGAACTCTCACTCACAAGCAGTCCACTTAACTGGTTGAGTCTTCTCAGGTGGGAAAGGGTTTCAGCATGATGTGAAATCACTTGGCTATTCTGAGAAATGGCAAGGGTGGGAAGCTTCTGATTTTGTCCAGATAATTCAGGAGATCCAAGGTTAACACAAAATTGTTGGAGGTAGGTGGAGCTCAATCCAAATTATTACCATAACCTTACATTGAATATTATTGTCTAATGTCTATTACTGTTTTGTAAGAACTTCAGATAATATTGGTAATGTGGAATGCCAGCTTTTGGGCCATTTATAAAGGCCACAATTTACATCCATAGAATTTGAAATGTTTGCTAAGATAGAGTTTTTGACATTTGGCATAATCATTTACATACATCCAAACTCCCAAGATTTCGATGAGAATATCATAAAAATGGATCAAAACTTCACAAGGAGTCAGATAAAGCTGAAACACTCCTTTTGTTGCATTGATACAATAGATCAACTGCCAGAACAGAAACTAGTTTTGCACAAATACCGATGGGTCATAGGTGCTGGATACTACTACTTTTTTGCACATCTATTATACTAAAAGTTTCATCTTGTCCACTTCCTGTCTATGTTGTTAATTGATTTTAGAAAAAACTCTATGCTATATCACTATGATTTTTTCACCATCTTACTCAGTCCTCCTCCGCTGCAGCAGCCCCAAGGATTTTTCCGATCGCTGAAAAAAAAGTTATGAATTATTAAAAATATTTAAAATAGTTGATTGGTCCTCTTGCATGTCAATCACCATAGTGAAGGTAACACCCCTTCTGGGGGGGAGGCAGGAGTATAAAGCCCCAGATGCCGGATGTGAGTCAGTCACTCTGGAAGATCGTGAGGGTAAGTCCACAACTGTGATTCGACGTTGTGAGTCTACTGAACTGTGAGTCTGCAATGTGCTTGCAATAATGATGATTTGTTAACCCATAATGTGCTTGCAATAAATGATTGGTTACCCACAAGGTGGTTGCAATAAATGATGATTGGTTAACATTTAATGTGCTTGCAATAAATGATTTTTTAGCCAGCAATGTGTTTGCAATAAATGATGATTTGTTAGCCCTTAATATGCTTGCATTAAATGATTTTTTAGCCAGCAATGTGTTTGCAATAAATGATGATTGGTTAGCCCTTAATGTGCTTGCAATAAATTATTTGTTACCCCGCAATGTGATTGCAATAAATGGTGATTGGTTAGTGCTTAATGTGCTTGCAATAAATGCTTTGTTAGCCCCCACTGTGCTTGTGAGAAAGAAATGCTTTGTTAGCTCTTAATTTGCTTGCAATAACTGCTTTGTTACCCCCCACTGTGCTTGCAAGGAAGAACTGCTTTGTCAGCCCTTAATGTGCTTGCAATAATTGCTTTGTTAGCCCCCACTGTGCTTGCGAGGAACAAATGTGTTGTCAGCCCTTAATGTGCTAGGGAGAAATGCTTTGTTAGCCCCCACTGTGTTTGGAAGGAAGAAATGCTTTGTTAGCCCCCTCTGTTTTTTAGAAGGAAGACATACTTTGTTAGCCCCACTGTGTTTAGTCCAAAGGTCCCGCTCATTCCGCAAGTTCTGCTGAGTGGACAGGTCATACTGATTGTGTAAGTCCGCTGGCTGGACAGGTCACGCTGACAGCATAGGTTCCGCTGAGTGGACAGGTCGAGCTGATTGCATAGGTTCCACTGAGTTCAGAGGTCATGCTGATTGCGGAAGTGCCGCTGACTGTGGAAGTCACACAGTGGAGTTGCTGCGCTCAGCCATGTGAGTAGATTCAAAAAAATGTCACTGTCATATATATGGTGTGTGAGTCAGTGTGAGTGTGTGAGTCAGTGTGTGACTGTGTGTGGGTGTGAGAGAGTGTGTGTATGAGAGTGTTTACATGTGTGTGTGAAAGAGAGTGTGTGTGAGTATGTACGTGTGTGAGAGGTGGAGGGTGTGTGTGAGGTGGAGGGTGTATGTGTGAGTGTGTGTGGTTGGCCCTGCACTCACTGTGCCTGACTGGATTTGAATTGAAATGGAATGGATTGGATTGTTGGCCCTTCACTGACTTGACTGTGCTTGCCTTGCCTGCTTGCCTTGACTGCTTGCCTTGACTGTGCTTGCCTTGACTGTGCTTGCCTTGACTGTGCTTGCCTTGACTGTGCTTG
This sequence comes from Raja brachyura, assembly GCA_963514005.1. The sequence goes on from OY740781.1 coordinate 146,447,153, forward strand.
CCTTGACTGTGCTTGCCTTGACTGTGCTTGCCTTGACTGTGCTTGCCTTGACTGTGCTTGCCTTGACTGCGCTTGACTGTGCTTGAGTTGACTTGACTTGAGTTGACATGGAATGGATTGTTGGCCCTGCACCCACTGTGCTGGACTTGACTGGACTGTTCGCCCTGCACTCACTGTGCTTGGTTTGAGTTGATTTGAAATGGATTGGATTGTTGACCCTGCACTAACTGTGCTTGAATTGACTTGACATAACTTGACTTTAAATGGGTTTGAGGGATGGGTCTGGACCCGAAACGTCGCCTATCTCCTTCGCTCCTTAGATGCTGCTGCACCCGCTGAGTTTCTCCAGCTTTTTGTGTAACCCTTGACTTTAAATGGAATGGATTGGATTGCTGGCCCTGCACTCACTGTGCTTGACTTGACTTTACTTGACTTGAAATGGAATGGATTGGATTGCTGACCCTACACTCACTGTGCTTGACTTGACTTGAAATGGAATGGATTGGATTGCTGGCCCTACACTCACTGTGCTTAAATTGACTTGACTTGACTTGGAATGTAATGGATTGGATTCTTGGCCCTGCACTCACTGTGCTTGACTTGACTTGAAATGTAATGGATTGGATTCTTGGCCCTGCACTCACTGCGCTTGACTTGAAATGCAATGGATTTGATTGTTGGCTCTGCACTCTGCTCGATCCAAAGGTCCTGCTCACTCCGGATGTCCTGCTCACTCCGGAGGTCCTGCTCACTCCGGAGGTCCTGCTCACTCCGGAAGTGCTGCTCATTCCGGAAGTGCCGCTCACTCCGGAAGAGCCATGCACTCTGGAAGTCCCGCTCAGTGGAGAGGCTGCGCTCAACCGCTTGAGTAGATTCAAGAAAGTTTTACAGTCGTATATATGTTGTGTGAGTGAGTCAATGTGTGTGAGATGGAAGGTGGCTGTGAGTATGTGTGTGTGAGATGGAGGATGTCTGTGTGTGGCTGTGAGTGTGTGATGGATTGTGAGTGTGTGATATGAAAGGTGTGTGGCTGTGTGTGTGGCTGTGTGTGTATGTGTGATGGTATGTGTGTGTGTGTGGTGGAGGATGTCTGTGTCTGTGAGCGTGTGTGTGATGGATTGTGTGTGTGAAATGGAGGATATGTGTGTGTGTGATGGAGAGTATGTGCGTGTGTGCCAACTGCCAGCCCATCTTTGGCCTACCTGAAACCACTCATTTCTGTCCACAAGGCCCCTATTAGCCCAGAAACCAGTCCATTTTGCCCAAAATGCCCATATTAGCCCAGGAGGAGCTAAAAGGCCCGTGCCAGATCAGGAAAAGTTCAGAAATAATGCCTTTCACTGAGATTTCACTCAGACATGTTTTAAGAGTCTCTTCGTCCCATCAGGCCTGTACTAGCCCAGGAGTCCCTTCGTCCCAGTAAGTATTCCACCTGTAAGCATTAAACGTCACCCCAGTATTTTTCTCCCTCCCTTCATTGGCTCCCTGTGAGATCCATTCCAGGTTAGGCTTTCCTCCTTCATTGCTGTGATCTGTAGAAATAGATGAAAAATGGCTAAAATTAATTTTCCACCCTCTCTCTCACAGAGTCTCTTACCTGTCTTGGGCAGAATTTCTGGCAGTTTCTGAGCTGCCAGCCCACCAGCCCTGAGTGACTGAGCTGCCAGCCTGCCAGGCCTGAGTGACTGAGCTGCCAGCCTGCCAGGCCTGAGTGACTGAGCTGCCAGCCTGCCAGGCCTGAGTGACTGAGCTGCCAGCCCAAGAATCCATTCGGCCCACAATGTCCATACTAGTCCTCTGGAAACCAGTCCCTTCGGCCCACAACACCCATACTAGTGCTCCATATTGGAATTGGTGGAGAGGTGGAATATTGCATTGTGGGACCAGCCCTCCCGTGTGAACCTGGGACCCAATGGATCCCACTTAGTCTAGTACTCTATTAAAACGTTGATATCTTATTGAAAAAGAAGTTCATTCCTGAACACGAATTCAGAAGGTTCAAACATTTTATTGTAATATACATGATAAATCACTTCCAAGGATACATTCTGTTTTTCCCATAAGGATGAGACCTGACCAGAGTAGTCTTTGCAGTAGCTTGTAAGCATTCGGCAAGCCCAAGAAGCTATGATGTACAAGTTGGAGAATCGTCATACTGTTGGAATCAATATGGAAAAAAAATCACTTCTTTCAAAGCAATGAACTGACTGAGGACTAATCACCTAAGATTTATAATAAATTGAAATTCATTTCTTCAATACTCTGAATTCCATAGACACTGAAGATACATTAACTAAGACAATAGTTGGTTCTGGCTTCTGATCCCCGACCTGGAAGATAGTGTCAACTTTCAGAGCAATTTAAAGAGTATTTAAAATAAAATGAAAATGCTGAAAATACTCAACAGATCAGTCTGTCATCGGTTATGAGAAAAATAAAGCTATTGTTTCAGGTTGATAACTCCTTCATTCGAATCGAAAGGACAATGGATGCTTTTATCTTGGCTGTTGTCATTGCACATTTGTTTCGATTAAATAGTGATTCTTTTTGGGAAGAAAAGGATGCAAAAAGAATCGTAAGACCTCGCTAAGTAAAGTTTGGGACGAGAGAGTGCTTGGGTGTTCTTATGAATGAAATTATAGTAAACTGTATAAAGGTTTATCTACCCAAGTTTAATGTAAAATAAACATAAATTTCTCCATCTGTAACAGTTCACTACTCTAATAATTAAAGGGGAATCAATACACACGATGCTTACCGTAAACAAGTGCTAACCATCTTTATAATGCAGATCTATTTCCCATATCGTTTCTAAGACTCTACTCAGAAGTAAATCATGATAAATGAGTGAACCAGAGAAAACTCATGTGGCCTCATGGAGAATGTACAAACTCCGCGCAGACTGCACCTCCAGGCAGGATCAAAACCCGAGTGTCTGTCGCTGTGAGGCAATAGCTCTACCGCTGTGAAGCAGTAGCGCTACCGCTGTGTCACTGTGCTACCCATTAACAATTAAGACAAATTACATTGTTTTTGTTGTGCTTTAATGTGATGTTAAATAAATTGTTCTTTGAGTGCATTGTTCAAATCACTTGGTGGCATGTTTTTCAATGAGCCACTCCCCCAGAGTTTTATTTTCTGTCATTCATCATTCAATCCAATACCACAACCTGCACCCTGCACTGAATAAGAAAATATTGTGAAGTTACTTTGTTTGTACTGTTTCACCAAGTATCCGTTGCCTGGAAAAGTCATGCAAAAGTCAAGCCCTGTAAACCCCGCAGCAATCACTGATATCAGTTTCAATTTAGTTTATTGTCACGTGTTATAGACAGATGCATTTAAATCAAACTGGAACAAACGTGGTTTGATGCTTTATTTAACACCCTGCACTTCTACTGTGGTAAAGTATTATTTTAGTTGACAGCCATTTCATTGGTTTGATTGCTGGCTTGTTCAAGAAAGTAAAGTTTACCACAGCATGTCCTTTAAATTATTTAAAGGCTAAATTAATAGAAACATCACGGTCTCTAGATGTTCTTTACAGCAGCCCTATTCATTGAGAATTAACAATCACATACTCTCTTTCCTACCCTTACCATCCCTGTTTCCCACCATACACCCCTCTTGGCATCTAATCTTCATCAATGCTTCATGATAAATTTGCATTGGGTGTTGCTAATGATTCTCTAACATCTTGTCTGATGCTATGCTCAGCAGACCAATGTCATGTCAGATCCAAGCCCAATCAACTTCATAATTCTGAATATTGTATTTAATACATCTGTCATCATTAAAAGAACAGATTGGGGACTATATCCCAAATATCTTGGTAGATAACTATAAGAAACCATTAACAATAGAAAATGTTGCAAATTCTCAAAGGCCACATAAGAGATACCATTAGATAAGCCACGTGCTTGGAAATATTTTACTGTTCTTTCATAATGCTGGACTTTAACTTTGGGTCTTCCTACCCAATAAGACAATGGGAACACCATAGTTTAATGTCATTCTTGCTCTCACAAGGGCATCTGTTAAAGTGGGAACACAACACAAAAGGTTATAAATCAAAAGCCACCACTTTTCATAGAAATCACTTCATTGATTGAGAATGGAAAAACAGTTTCCTCACGTGATGATAATATTGCCAAGGAACTACAGCCAGTTATGAAGATTGTTCAAGTATTAAGTCACATTCAATTTGTAGTGGAGATGAAATAAAATATATCAAACAGGCTTTACCGGTTTAAAGAGATGACTCACCACCAACCTCTTAAGGGCAAATAGAAAATAACACAAAAATGCTGGCAGTGCCAGCAACACCGGCGCAATAGGCACATAAACAAATAAATAGACAAGACAATGTTCTCAAATGGCAGCATTTGAGAGAAAATCAATGTTAGCATATCAAATTGATACCATTTTTATCAGGTGTAATCATAAATGTAACAAACAAGGGAAGCGGCAGGGAAAGCACAGAGGGCAGAAAGTGTGAAAGGAGGACATGATAGGCAGTTTGTGATAGTTACAAAATAAATGATCTCGGGTAAAAGGTAATAGAAATTAAAATAAAACAGGTCTACCAGAGGTGCAAAGAAAAATAGCAAATCCATATAACTGGTTAGACAACATGAATGGGAAATAAAATCTGAAATTATTCAATTCAGTGTAGAATCAGAAAGTTGCAAAATGCCTAATTGAAAGATGTGACTATACCAGCCCAAGGACAGTGATATCAATGAAGGTGGTTACACCTATAGCCATGAACCTGTCTAAAACATTGCATTCCTAACATTTCCGCAGTTCTAATAAAAAGTCATGGATATTAAATCTTTTGTTTTGCATAAACTATGTGTCCTGATGTGTAATTCAGACTTTTTTTTGTTTTTAGTCAGGTTTCCATTATTTGTAACATTTCACTTTTGAATGCAGAACTGGTGCAAATGGGTTCTACCCTAGTGTGTAGTTATCCTGATTAAAAAAAATAAAGAATACCAATAAATTGAGAGAACTGACTTGAGAAATTAAAAAGACTAACGGGGCAAGTTAATAATATTTTGTGTGTATAATAGCCATTATGAATCACATGTGCTTTGTCATTTTTAGTTATTTCACCTTTTATTTGTTTGCTTCAAGCGAGTGATCTGTGCAACTTCAGATGTACAATGTACATGTCATTTATCATCTCTTAAAACAAACTATTTGTTCTTAAAATTTGTAATGCCAAATAGTTACCTACAGTAAATGAAACTATGAAGACAAGCAATTGAAATGGCCATATTAATTCCAAATGCATCCTAGAAGCCCAATTAGCAGGATGGCGTGTGGTTTAAAGAACATAAGAAATAAGACCTGGAGTAGGATTTCAGGTATTTCAAAGGTTCAACGCTCTCTAAAGTAAGATTTTTGTTTTCATTTTCTTATTCCTCAGTAAAGAAAACACCAGTTGGTGTTTCCATGAACTAACTGCTTCATTCCTTGAAGGTGGCACAGCATGCCAGTTTGTGAGCCATTATCAAAGGAGATTCAATGTTGTATGCAGTGCATTTTACTGATGGTTCACGCTGCTGCCACAGTAGGTTGGTGATGGAGGTTAGTGACTGTTTATAATGAAGGACCGAGGGTCACTTAGGTAGATTACTTTGTCTTGGAGGGTGTCAAATTCCTTGAGTGCTGTTGCAGTTAAACTCGTTCAGGCAAATGGGAACAATTCCACCTGTCTTGTGCCTTCTGGATGGTGGAAAGCTATTGGTAAAAAACACAGAAACTTCTTTGTATATATGGAGAGGGGAACTTCATTTGGAATCCTTTCAAAGGAAGCTAAGCACACCAAAATTATATTTTCTTCCCTGTTCTGCTTTTTTTCCTGGAAATGAGGTCTTCCCACTTGTTACAAGAATAGAGTAGAAGAGGCCTGAGAACATTTCCTGGGTGAACATTGCACTTCACTTTTAGGTCTATTTGGTTAATTGTCACTTAACCAATTAAGGTACAGTGAAATTTGAGTTACCATACAGCCATATTAAGTGAAAAGCAACAGTACACAGGCACATGAAATAAAATTTAACATAAACATTCACCACAGTGGAATCTACATTCCCACTGTGATGGAAGGCAATAAAGTTCAGTCATTTTCCTCCTTTGTTTACCCGTGTTTGGGGCCTTTGAACCCTCCACAATGCTGCTGCCGACAGTCCAATATTGAAGCCCTCGTGTCAGCATAATGGAAACTCCGGCGTCGGGCAGATTGGAACACTCCGTGGCATGGAGCTCCCGAATCGGCCCATTCTTACTGGAGACCGCGGCTTCATGGTGTTAAAGTCCACAGGCCTCGCGGTTGGAGCATTCGCTGGCGATCCTCTGCAAAGGATCGCCCGTTCCACGATGGTAAGTCTGTGCCGCGCCTGCAGCTTGAAGCTCCGGGCCGATCCCCAGGAAATGCAGCACCCTTTCACATTGTAGGCCGCAAGGGAGATGGAGAAGCGACACGGAAAAAATAGTATCTCTGTGGAGGTGAGTGGCTGAGAAAAGTTTCCCCCGATCCCCCCCCCCCCCCCCCCCCCACCCATATAAAGCATACCAAGAAACATTACAACATACATTTAAGACACACTTAAAATAATAAAAACAGAGAAAGGACGAGACAGACTGTTGGCGAGGGTGCCTTTACGGGCACCATCCGTGTATTAGTGTACATGTATTCGAAGAGGAACAATAGGTGCAGGAGTAGGCTATTTGGCCCTTCGAGCCAGCACTGCCATTCAATATGATCATGGCTGATCATCCACAATCAGTACCCAGTTCCTGCCTTCTCTCCATATAAGAGGTAAACAGCCAGGCAAAAAACAAAAGCTTTTGATTTAGTTATATAATAAGTAGAAAAGTTAGATATTTCCTAACTAAGGGGGCCTTTGGAAGATTGCAGTGTTTGAGTCCGAAATATTTGCAAGTATCGGATCCAATACTTGAAGAGAACAATAAACGTTTTGTCAGTAAGATCCCTCTAATGATATACCAGTTCAGCTGTGAGGAGCAACAAAAAGATGAACACAATTTGTCACATATACTAACAACTCTATTGCAATAAACTCTCGTATAAGGGGGGGGGGTTATTGCCGATTGTCCGCTATAACCGAGTAAGTATTGTCATTGGATAAATAGTACAAACAAACAACAAAGTCGCTGGTTAATAAACAACAGGACACTTAGTGTTGGAGTAACTCAGATTGCCTGGAGAACATGGACAGGTGAAGTCTGGAGTCCACATTCTGGGTCTGGAACTGTAGCCGGACAGCGGGCGAGTTGACGGCCCCGTCTTACTGGCGGCGGGGCAGTGAGGGCGAGCATCGGCGGAGTCATTGGTTGGGGTCGCGGACGGCAGGAGTGTGGGTAAAGGTCTTCGGCGGGGCAGGGATGGGAGTAGCGGCAGCGGCGGGGCGGGGGATGATCGAAGCGGTGGGGGGGTAGGAATGGTGGTAGCGGCGGCGGGGCGGTGAGTGTGGCAGTGGCCATGGTGGAGACAGCAACGGTGATACTGCTGACGGTGGCCACGCTGATGGCGGTCGTGTGGATGGGGAAGTTCTGGTGGCGGCGGCAGCAGTGGTGGCGACGGCTGCGCTGGTGGCGCTGGTGGCGGTGGGGGTTGTGGTGGAGGCGGGTTCGGCCAGTGCGGCACCGGCAACTGCGGGCTCAGCGCCAATATTTGTGACGGCGGCGGGAGCGTCCGGGGCTGCGGCGATGGCCGTGGCCGTGTCAGGCGCTGCCGGGGAGCCGCCGCAATGGCGGCCGTGGAGGGATGGAGGGAGCGGCGGCGGCGGCGGTGGAGATGGCGGTAGTGGCGGCAGGCGGGGCCTGGGAGCAGTCGAGGGTGGGGCGATGGCGCCGTTGAAGCTGGTGGTGCAGAATGGAGTCAGTGGTGGAGAATGGAGTCAGTGGTGGAGATGAAGTTGGCGACTGTGGCGAGGAGGCCTGGTAGAGGCCGGGATGTGGGCGCTGGGGCGACCAAGGCAGCGGCGTCGGTGCTAGGAGCCGTCTGGATGGCGCCGTGGCAGCGAGGTCCGAGGTGATGGCGATGCGGGCAGCGGGCAGGACCTGGGAGAGTCCGTGGCGGTGGCCGGCAGGGCCTGGGAGAGTCCGAGGCGGTGGTGGCCGGCAGGGCCTGGGAGAGTCCGAGGCTGTGGTGGTGGCCGGCAGGGCCTGGGAGAGTCCGGGGCGGTGGTAGCCGGCAGGGTCTGGGAGAGTCCGGGGTGGTGGTGGCCGGCAGGGCCTGGGAGAGTCCGGGGCGGTGGTGGCCGGCAGGGCCTGGGAGAGTCCGGGGCGGTGGTAGCCGGCAGGGTCTGGGAGAGTCCGGGGTGGTGGTGGCCGGCAGGGCCTGGGAGAGTCCGGGGTGGTGGTGGCCGGCAGGGCCTGGGAGAGTCCGTGGCCGGCAGGGCCTGGGAGGGTCCGTGGTGGTGGTGGCCGGCAGGGCTTGGGAGAGTCCGGGGTGGTGGTGGCCGGCAGGGCCTGGGAGAGTCCGGGGCGGTGGTGGCCGGCAGGGCCTGGGAGAGTCCGGGGTGGTGGTGGCCGGCAGGGCCTGGGAGAGTCCGTGGCCGGCAGGGCCTGGGAGGGTCCGTGGTGGTGGTGGCCGGCAGGGCCTGGGAGAGTCCGGGGTGGTGGTGGCCGGCAGGGCCTGGGAGAGTCCGGGGCGGTGGTGGCCGGCAGGGCCTGGGAGAGTCCGGGGTGGTGGTGGCCGGCAGGGCCTGGGAGAGTCCGGGGCGGTGGTGTAGCCGGCAGGGCCTGGGAGAGTCCATGGCGGTGGTGGTGGCCGGCAGGGCCTGGGAGAGTCCGGGGCGGTGGTAGCCGGCAGGGCCTGGGAGAGTCCGGGGCGGTGGTGGTGGCCGGCAGGGCCTGGGAGAGTCCGGGGCGGTGGTGGTGGCCGGCAGGGCCTGGGAGAGTCCGGGGCGGTGGTAGCCGGCAGGGCCTGGGAGGGTCCGCGGTGGTAGTGCCCGGCAGGGCCTGGGAGAGTCCGGGGCGGTGGTGGCCGGCAGGGCCTGGGAGAGTCCGAGGCGGTGGTGGCCGGCAGGGCCTGGGAGAGTCCGGGGCGGTGGTGGTAGCCGGCAGGGCCGAGAGCCTGCCCCGAGTGTGGGCGGTGGAGCGACAGCGGCGTCTATGGTAGTGGTGGTGGTGGTGGGAGGCGAAGGCGGGAGAGTTGGGGGTGGCGGCAGGACCTGACCAAAGATACCGCTACAGGGTCTTTGGGCCTGACTGGGAGTGACGACGCGTTATCACCGCCGAGGGAGGTGGCCGAGGTAGGTAAGTCAGAAGTAACCACAGGCCTCAGCCCTCGGGCCCTGGCATTCCTTCTCTATCTCCCCCACCCACCCAAGTCGCACTAGCTTCTCATTTTCACACTACAAACAGCTTACAGTGGCCTGTTTCCTTTATCATCAATACTTTTTTGCATATCTTTCATTCATTGTTCTTTATCTCTCCACATCACTGTCTATATCTCTCGTTTCCCTGACCAGTCTGAAGAAGGGTCTCGACCCGAAACGTCGCCTATCTCCTTCGCTCCTTAGATGCTGCTGCATCCGCTGAGTTTCTCCAGCTTTTTGTGTAACCTCCCCAGCAGTAACCACAATTTGTTATAAAGAGGTCGGATAACAATAATGTAATATATCAGAGGTATCGAGAAACGAGGAAGAATTTGAGGTGTATACATTTCTCACTGAAATGTATAAAATCATGAGGGGAATAGATTGGGTAGATGCACAGACAGAGTCCCTTGCCCATTAATCGAGGACATGGGTTTAAGGGGAATAGGTATCTGAGGGATGACGTTTTCACACGAAGGATGGTGGATGTATGGAACAAGTTGTAAATAGACAATAGGTGCAGGAGTAGGCCATTCGGTCTTTTGAGCCAGCTGTTATCATGTCTGATCTTCCACAATCCCGACTCTAATTTTCTCCAGAAAATTGGCCTCTACTGCCTTCTGAGGCAGAGAATTCCACAGATACATAACTGTCTGGGTGAAAAAGTTTTTCCTCATCTCCGTTCTAAATAGCCTACCCCTTATTCTTAAACTGTGGCTCCTGGTTCCACTCCTGCCTCTAGCCTGTCCAATCCCATAATAATATTATATGTTTCAATAAGATATCCTCTCATCCTTCTAACTTCCAGAGTATACATGCCCAGTCGCTCCATTCTATCAACATATGTCAGTCCTGCCATCCTGGGAATTAACCTTTGGAGCTACGCTGCACTTCATTGCCATAGACAGCGGTGGTGGCGGTCATTGGTATTTTTACAGAGGGGATTAATTGGTTTTTGATTTCAAAGGTTACAGGGAGAAAGCAGGAGAATGGGGTTGAGAGGGAAAAACAGATCATCCTTAATTGAGTGGAGGAGCAGACTCAATGGGCCAAATAGCCTAATTCTACACCTATTTCTTATGAACATGACAATGTATTTTATGATGGTGCTCAAAAATGAGTGACTAACAACTTGAGCAACTATAACCAATTTAACTAAATATTAGTAATATCCATATGCTTGAGTAATAAATTGAGTAAATTAGTAATATTCATATGCTTGAGTGTATCATCAGCAATGCTATTGACATCTACTAAAATAATCAAGCTATAAGGAATAATAAGCATTTTTTAAAAACCAAGTAGGTCTTGATCCGAGAGCCTAGTTAACTTAATTTGTGGTGTCCCTGCATTAGCTACTAGGGCCATTCATTTGAAATAATTAATGTGGATTTTGAAAAGTCATTTGATCAACTTTCATGAAATGTTTTCAGAAATGATTAGAAAATATGCAGTTAATGCCAAACTGTAATAAGGATTGCAAATTAGCTCATTAATGAGGAAGGGAAGGACAAATAACATAAAATTCAGATCTTGGCCATGGATCTTCATGGAGACCCATTATTGCTTTTTTTTGCATTGCTTTTCAGAGATCATGAATACATGCATCATGAATATATATTGATATAGTGAAGGCACCCTCCCTTGGAGGTCATTCTGATCTCTTTAACTAGCTGACATGCCTGGAGAGGCTTATTCCCAGTATTATTGCTATGGATTGGCCACTTGAACCTTGTCGGCCTACTCTCTATAAAACCTAGGCTTTTGAGCCAGACTGGGTGAGGGAAAGAGAAGCAACAGAAGAGAGTGGAAGGAAGATGAAACGTGAAAGAAAGAAAAGAGCGAGGAAGGGGGATAAAGTGGGCTGTATCCTTCATGGTTGTGTTTCCCTGTTGTTGGTATGAAAAAGGCTGAGCCACTGGGACAGACCTGAGACCACCAGTGCCACTGTGTTATCCAGACTGGGGGAAAAGTAGCCAGTGCCTCTACCCGAGGCTGACTGAGTGGCTGGGAGATTCCAGATATTCCCGAGACCACTGTCATTGCCTTTCCGAGCCTGAAGCTGAGTAGCCAGGAAGAAATCTGTACCATTAGCCACTCGTCTCAAAACAAGGCCGAACTGCAGGAAGATGCCTGAGATTGCCACACCTCCTTTGAAGAAAAAAAATGAGGAAGGAAGATGAAGTGGGCTGCCCCCTCTGAGTTGTCTTCCCCTGTTACAGATATGAGGAATACTGGGACACACCTGAGACCACCAGCACCACTGTGTGGTCAAGACTCGTCTGCTGGGAAAAGAAGCCCTAGACTGCTAGTGCCTCTACCTGAGGCTACGCCCGAGTGGCTGGAGCAAGCCGGAGATGCCAGAACTTTGCCTACAGACAACGAGAGACTTTGCCCGTGTACACCTAGGCAAAGACTGGCCGCCAGGATAATCCAGAGACTGCCAGCATTGCCTCCCCAAGCCTGAAGCTGAGGTGCAAGGAAGAAACCTGTACTGCAGCCACTCCTCTTGAGGCAAGGGCAAACTGCACAACAAAGCCTAAGATTGCCACACCTCCTTTGAAGACCAGGAATAACCTACTAGAATTAGCCCAATAACGCCAATGTCATTTCACAGGTGCTCTGAAGGCGAGGGACAGTGTGGCCCTGGACCTTTTTACCACTGTAAATATAATAAACCATGTGAGTTAACCTTATTGTGAGTGTCTGTGAGGTGACTATTTTCACCTTTTCTCATATAATGCATAATATGTTCTTCTCTCAAAAAATAATTCTACAACTTTGCAAAGCTTTAATTGCAACTGCAATGTAATAAGAGGAAAATGGAGATTAAAAAAATAATCATAAGCATAGTGAAACAGCAATGGATGGTCCAATTGCAGAATGTCGAGATATTTGAAAGCCAATAAATAGCGAAGTGGAGGATGCTGAGTGGCAATGGAGAAGGACACTGGTGGATTCAGATAACGGCACCCTAAGATGAGCAGGTTTCTTGGTTAATGGGCCTCTGTAAGTTGTTTATAGTCTAGGAGGTGGGATAACATAAATCTAGTGCGAATGGGTGATCGATGATCAGTGTGGACTCAGTGGGCCAGAGTGTATTTTTCTATGATGTATCTAAACTAAACTGGACAAGAAACAAAAGGCAATCATTGGGAGTTGGGCCTGGAAATCAGCTGGTGGTTTGTGATGTGTAGTTAACTAGGTCTGCTTTAACCCAGAGCAAAATATGTGCAGCCACCTCAATTAGATGGTGTCAGCATCCATCCAACACAAATCTACTGCTGTTATCCTGGCTGTTCAGTTCAATAAGTGGCCGGTGGTAGTGTTTTGAACATGCAAAAGGAAATATAACGCCTAAGACTGCAGTGAGGTTCTGTTCAATAACAGAGGGAAATTTACCATCCTTATTCAGTCTGGACTATGTGTGGTCACCAATGTGGTTCACTCAAAACCTCCCACAAAAGTGGATGCTCGATTCAGGAGCTGTTAAGGATGGTTATTGTCTTCATGAGAACCAAATTGCATTTCATTTTATGCATTATAGGCCAAAAGACTTGCCAAAGCATGACTGCATGCTTCTTGAAATGCACAGCAACTTGTGTATTCTCCATATTGAAAAACTAAAATGGAGTATACGTAAATACTCAGACATATAAAATGAAAGCGCTCGCGCGCGCGCACACACACACACACACACACACACACACACACACACACACACACACACACACACACACACACACACACACACACACACACACACACTTCACAAAACGAAATGCCCATTGGGAATATATCGGCAAGATGAGAATGACGTCTCTTATTTAAGAAGGTGAAACAAGTCAAGCAGGATGAAAAGTGAAATATATCTGGGGTGATGATACTGCAGATGGGAGATAAAGCAGGCAGGGATAATGAGCAAAACTACATACCAAAATGAAGCGATGCATTTGACAGGAAATACCAATAAGGGAGTTTCAGAAGAGATACTTTATTTTTTCTTCAAATTATTTTGAAATAAATGAATTACATTAACATTTTTTTTCATAGATTTTGGACATAGTTTTGCTGTAAGAGGACTAATTTATGGATTTGTACTAAATTCATAATAACAGTTTAAAAAGCTATTGAAGAATAATCCAAGGATTGCATTTAGCAGGAGATATCCTGGATAATTTATGAATAAACCCTTGGTTATATCCAGCTATTATCCAGTTCATTTTAGTAATTTGATGAGACTTAATTGAGCTAAATGAACACTTCTTTGTAAAAGGGAGTGAAGATGCAATTATAGTGATTTGAAAGCAGATTGCCATTCTTGCTCCCACAACTGCATGTTAAAAAGAAATCAAAAGCCACCACTTTTCATGGAAATCAACCCATTGAATGAAAATGGAAAGTGCAGTTTACCCGTGTGATGCTAATATTGCCAAGGAACTCCTGCAGTACAGTTTAATATGAAGATTATTCCAGTATTAAGTCACATTCAATTTGTCGTTGAGATGAGAAAATAATTCCAACATGTCAGTTTCATTAATTATTTATGTACAAAGGGGCATGCTGTACAACAACACAATTCTCCCTTACTTTTTTATGCTTTTATGTTTAAAATTGCTGAATTGTGTAGATGTTAAGGACCATTTAACGGGTTTGTCTTTCGAGGTGTTAGAGTTGTGCTGTGTGGTTCGAGAGCTGGATGGTTGATGGGAAGAAGCTCCTCTTGAATCTCAGGTTAATGTACTTTCATCCCCATGCTACTGTGTGCGATGAGAGTGTGGCCGGGGTAGTTTTAGTCCTTGATGATATTAGCTGCCTACACCCATTCACACTATTTCCGTTGCATTCTGCAACCACTTACTGTACATTTGGGGCAATTTGCAGCAGCCAATTAACCTACAAACCCGCATGTCTTTAGGATGTGGGATGAAACTGGAGCACCCGGAGGAAACCCACGTGGTCACTGAGAGAATGTTCAAGTTCCACTTAGATAGCACACAAGGTCAAGATCAAACCCGGATCAAACCCGGAGCAGCTCCACCAGCTGCCCCGCTCTGCCACCCAATTGTACAATTTAAAATTGTGTTTTCACTTTTATAGTTCAATTTTGTCTCCTTTCCATTACTTCACATCTGTCTGTACCTGATTTGGCATTAAGTTCATCCACACCCAACTTCCTACTCATCCTTGCACTGTTAATATGCTCTTCAACTGGAATGATTAAATAAAATACACCTTTAAAAGCCTTGTTCCCGCAGGTGTTAGATCGCCAAATTCCCTCCCGGCAACATTAGCCACTCACAACCTTTGATCGGCAAATTTTAAAAAAAAACCTAAACTTATGGCAGATGGCTGCTGCAGCAAAGCCCAATCTATTAAATCTACAATTAATGACAAATGACAAGTTGTAAGAAACTAAAAAATATTTTCATAATTCACATTTTTAACAAATAATTGTTTGGAAGCCAGAGACAAATAGCCAATAATTATTCAGACCATTTCAACGCTAAAGAGGAATGATTTTCTAGCCAGCTAGAAATTAGTGACTTATTAGTCGCAGTGATTAGGCACAGATATTAAACGTTCGGGAAGAATGTTGTATCATGCTCAGTGCGAAGTGATTGAGAAACAAACCTAAAAGACATAAAAATAAATGTGTGCATTTTAACAGTTTAGTTTGGGAATAATATATACATTATGAATTTCAGAATGATTTTAGCAAATTTAAATTATTTAACACAATTAGTCATTAAATCTATTCTGACAAAACCAACACTTTGTTGGCTTTATGAACAGCTGACAATTATGAGTGGACTTCTTAATTAACAAAGCAGTTGATCATTTCTATGGTGTATAATTTTTCTGATTGATAATTTTATCATTATGAACAATATTTTAATTCCAGTTACTTGTTAAACATGCTATGCTGCATTAGAAATAAGGACACAAATTAAATCTTGTAGAACACGCAAGTTATTAATTTATGGACAACTTTGATTTCCTTCAAATTAACACAGAAAATACTGGAAATACCAAATAGATCAGGCAGCATATGTGGAGTAAAGCTCTGTTTTTCTCCGTAGATACTTGCTGAGTATTCCCTGCATTTTCAGTTTTCCTTTCAAATTTGGAGTGGCATGGACACGTACCTATCTTTCTTATGGAAATGAGAGACTGCTATGTGCTCTGTCTTGCAACATACAGCACATGAACAGGCCCTTTGGCTCACAATATCTGTGCAGAACCTGATGCCAAGACCATATTTTATCTACCCACACATAATCCATATTCCTGCATATTGATATGCTTTTCCAAAGGTCTCTTAAATCATATCTGCCTCAACCACCTACTCCAGCAGCACATTCCAGGAACTCACCACCCTCTGTGCAAAGAAGTTGCTGCACATCTTTAAAATTTTCCCCTCTCAACTTAAACCTATACCTTCTCGTATTTGATTTTTCCATCCTGGAAAATGTCTCACAGAGGCATAGGTTACCCTGCTTCACCTGAATCTGCCTTACAACTCAAAGGCTTCTCACTCACTGGATAGACGGCTCGGTGTTATCGGGCAATGTAAGGGATCTGCTTTCTAATCTACACCATGTGGTGCTCGATCATGGTGGTCCCAGTGAAATCCTGCTTCCCGGACCCGGAATATCTAATGGTGAAGTGTCGGCCTTGCTATCTGCTGCGAGAATTTATTTCAGTAATCCTGACAGCAGTTTACATCCCATGCCATGCTGATGGTAATCTTGTGCTGGATGAATTTTACACCACTACCACTAGTCTTGTAACACAGTTACTTCGGCCTTGTTCATCTTAGCCTTGGATTCAAAGTAGGTAACCTCAAAGAGTGTGCTAACAAATAGCTATGTTAACATTTCATGTCCCAACTGAGGCCTTCTTCTTATGTTGTGTGGTGTGCATTGCCTAAAGTTGTTGGATAACTTGTTCTATTTGATCTTCAATTTGCACGTCGAGTTGATTGCATTTGTCGAAACAGGGCGGAGCACGTGAAGGCTGCAATTTTCCACCCCAACTGAGGCTTAAACACCCTCGACCACTCTAACCCGGTTCAATCTGGTCTTTGGTTTGGTTTGGCAACTGCTCTGCCAATCATCACAAGAAATTGCAGAGATGTGGATAAAGCCCAGTCTATTAAATTAACCAACCAACCTCCCTCCTATCAACTCATTCTACATTCCATGCTGCCTTAGGAAAGCAGCCAACAAAATAGTAAGATTAAATGAGAACTTACCAGTTTGAAGTTTGATCTTTATTTTATGAGGAGTTATGATGAGGGATTACGTGAAGACCCCGCTAGCACGCATGCGTGACATTCTTCAAAGTAGTGATGTGAAATCACAGATACCAAAGTTGACTAACATAGTAAGATAAGAGAGAATTTTATATACCAGTTGACCTTTATAATAGAGGGTTTGGGAGCGGAGGGCACGTAGTCCCTCATCATAACTCCTCATAAAATAAAGATCAAACTTCAAACTGGTAAGTTCTCATTTAATCTTACTATTTTACATCGGAGTCACGTGAGTGACTACGTGAAGATTTCAAAGCTCTGTGATTTCATGCCCTGGAACGAGTCCATGCTCACACACTGCCATGCTAGGAAATGGAAGATGTAACGTATTTCAGACATGAAACTGTGCTGAAAAACAAAAAGGTATTTATTTCATGCCTAAAATAATATTGCCCCTACATTGGGGTAAATCTTGAAACAGAACTTAAAAATGTTCCCGCAAATGTCTCTGGAGTGGCCACGGGTTTATTATAGAAGCGCTGAAAAGTCTGTTCATTACTCCAACCCGCTGTAGCAAGGATGTGGTCTATTGGAACTTCCATCATTGTAGCCGCCGATGTGGATGCAGCCCTGGTGGAGTGAGATTTAAAAATATTAGTGTCCACCCCCGCTGCACCCAATACCACCCTTAACCATCTGGAAATGGTTTGTACTGTGACCTTATGGTGAGGGCGTTTGTGGCTAATGAGTAAAGCCCTCTCCATCCCCCTGAGACTCTTGGTGATCTATATATCGCAATATATATGTCACGATGCAGAGCCGACAATCTGTAGGATAGGCCAGAAATTCTCATTTTTGGCCAGTGGATCCGGGTCTATCCTGTTTAAGTAACCCCTCTATAAGGAAGGTTATCTGGCCATTAGTGATATACATGGCGTCCATACCTAGCTTATGTAAGGACTGGACCCGTTGTGCTGTTACAAGTGCCATTAACATAACCATTTTATAGGTTAATTTATCCAGTGTGAGTCCCGATATAGGTGTCCATCCTTGAAGCATAGTCAACACTATGCCTACATCCCAAGTATGGGTGCATCTGGGCCTGGGGAGATTAGAATTAAATATACCCCTAATTAGTTTAGATACCTGTGGGTGTGATCCCACAGCCAGGTGATCACATCCTCGGCCTAGATAATTGGATAGGGCACTACGGGCAGAATTAATGGCACTGTAGCTCAATCCCTCATCAAAATGAAGGGTAGCCAGGAACTCCAACACTTCAGTGATAGTGGTTGTATCGTATGAAGTGTTCGTTCTGGTGCAGAACACTTCCCATTTCTTCACGTATGTAAGATATTGTTTCCTGGTGGACTCCCTGCACGACGCTGTGATGACATTTATCGTTCTGTCGGAGAGTCCGTAGTCCAGAAATGGCCTGTTCAGAATCTACAAACCAACAGGTTTATTTGGTCATGGCACGGATGACTTTCCCCTGTCACAGGGTGTACCAAAAGGCTCGGACGTTTGTAAATCCGAATGCAGGGTTCTGCGGCCATTTTTTGTACTAATGGGAACCATGGTTGGGTAGGCCAGTCGGGAACAACCAAAATACCCGTTGTGGAGTCTTGTTTGATTTTTTGTAAGAACCGACTAATGAGGCAGAAGGGGGGAAATGCATAGAAAAACAAATCCCCCCAATGCAGTGAGAAAGCGTCCATCGCTGCTGCCCCAGGGTCTGGTTCCCAAGCAACATATGTTGGTAGTTGGTGATTTAATCTGGATGCAAAAAGGTCGATAACTGGTGTCCCATACCGTTCTATAATATCGGCAAACACTTTCCGATCCAACATCCATTCAGTGTTGTCATTGAATTTGCATGACCTGGTGTCCGCCACTGTATTTAGCTTACCTGGAAGGTAAGTGGCTGAGATCCAAATATTCCTTTCCAGACACCAGTGCCAGATATTATTAACCAATTCATCGCATGATATCGACTTTATTCCACCCATATGATTAATATAGGCCACCACAATGGTATTATCAATCTGTAATCGTACATGCAAATGGTGCATGTCTGAGCAATAGGCCCGGAGTCCATGAAATGCTCCCAGCATTTCTAGATAATCAATCCCTAGTGCTCCCAACAGGGTTAATTCTTGTGCACTCCATCTGCCTCCACAACATGGGGTGGTATTAGTTGCTCCCCAACCTTTTGCACTGGCCTCAGTCTTTAATGTAACCGAGGGATTCATGATAATGATGGGGTTAGAACAATGCTGAGTATTGTCTATCCACCAATTTAACTCTAATTTTGCTTTCCCTGGTAGTTCCATAGGCCTATCAAATTGGCCTGCATGAGTTTTAAGAGCTAATATTTTTGCTCGTTGTAAATTTTTGTAATGGAGTGGTCCAAATTGTGCTGCTGGAAATGCAGCCACTAGTTTCCCAATTACTCTGGCCACTTGCCGAATGGATGGTTTTCTGATGCTAGTGAGGCTTTTACATGCTTCTGTCAAGTCTGCCACTTTGTTTGGTGGCAAGGTGATAGACATTTGAACAGAATCGATAGTGAACCCCAAATAATCCATGGTAGTGGAGGGTCTCAATTTTGATTTATCTGGATGAATGATAAATCCCAGCTTTTGAAAAAGATGCTTTGTGGCTGATACTGCCAATGTAGCCAACTCTAAATTTTCCCCTACAATGAGAATATCATCAAGGATGATTTTGTTTCCTCAAATATGCCAAAGCTGGTTTTAGCAATTTAGTATGTCAGGATCAGAGGTAAAAGTGCTCCACACATGACGAAACAAGTGCAACCGTCCCCCAACCCGTGATGAGTCTAGGCATGCAATGTTTCCGTGGCAACCAGACCCACCTACCTCCAAGGTTACCGGCGGTTCTGTGTTGGTTGTCTCTGTCCTTGCTTCTTGTTCTGTTGTGTTGCTGCGGTGTGGGGAAGGCGCATTTTCCAAGAAGGTCGGGCTGGGCCATGGTCTAAAAAAGACCATTGTGCAGGTGGGCCTGCCTTCGAGCTTTCACCACCAGATGGTGTCTCGTTGTAACGGTGCCTGGTGGATGTGTAGGGGTGCTGCCGCCGCTGATATGGGGTTTTGGAGGTGTTCGGCACCTTAATCATGCCGATAGCCTTGGCCTCCTCATCCAGGTCTTTTACCTGTTTTGGGAGGTTGTCCCCAAACAGCAATGTTGGTGGCTGTGCACTGCTGGGCCTGCATAATCCCGCAAATTTGGGATTGAGTGCAGGCTTTATAATGCTCTTCCTGTAGCTATTAATTTCAAATAGCATATTGCACTGGAGTGCTAGAGCGTCTTGCAGCTCTTCAGGCATTTCAACCCCATCAACTGCTCTGGCTACTGCTGTAATCCCAGCAGCCACTAGCTTGAGGATTCTTTGGAGTTTCACCTACTGGCTCCTTATGGTCGGGCTCATGTTGCCCCAAATGGGGTTGTTGACAGCAGGCACATTTAGAGAAATACAATTCTCTCGCGCAAGGTATTTATCTGCCATATTGTTAATTGCCTGTTCCTGCAGCTGGTTTGTTGCCATGTAATTTATACTGGCTGCCAGCTTAGGATGCAATGGCAGCCTTTTGGGTAGGCATAGCGAATTTGTTGGCCATACCCAGTAATTCATCTTGTGGCACCCCTGACACAGATGAGTCTTCAGCCATGTCCCCTTCTTCAGGGTCAGCCCAGCTCTGACCCCCAATGCTCCCCTGCGAAGAGGGTGAGACATTTGACAGTCTTTGATAGGAAGCTGCCTTGGTTCTGCGAAGAGACCCACTGTGACTCTGCCCCTGCAAAAGCAGATCACACTGGAGCAATTGCTCTACCATCCGCTCCATGCGGGTAAGATGACCGCCGTCGCTATCAGCGAACGGGGTGTCCTCAGGTCCCGACCCAGCCGAGTCAGCGTACCTGTCCGTCTTCCGGGTGGTTTTGCCGTCGGACTGCGGTGCACCTGCGGTCTGTTGCGGCGAGAAGTCAGGGGCTGCTGGATGTACCTGCAGCTCTGGAGAGTCGGCACGCTGCTGGCTGCTTTCCACAGCAGCGGTTTTTGCCGCTGCTCTCCGTGATTTTCTGGACTCCATGGTGCTGTTTCCTGTAACACACAACACACAGAGTCGCCATGAAACTGTACCAGACTGGGAAGTACTTACCTCCAGCTTGTTTTTAACATGCTCCTCCCGACTCGCTTCCACAATGCGTTTGACGATATGTCGCGTATGCGTGCTGGCGGGGTCTTCACGTAGTCACTCACGTGACTCCGAAGTAAAATCAAGGCCAACTTACACTGTCCCCTCTCCCATTAGGCAAAAGCTTGAAAGCATATTCCATCAGATTTGCAAACTGCTTTCTTGCCATTATCAGACCACTGAACGGACTTTTGATAAGCTGAGGGTATAGTTCCATCCTCCCTCATTCTGTCCCCTGCACTTTTTTAAATCAACATTCTTTATAGTTGTAACACTAATGCTGTAACGCTCTATTCTGCACTCCGGTTATTTTATTTTTTTCACTCTACATATTGTACTGGTATATTACTTGATTATACCCATGTATATGGGCAACAAATGTGAAATAGAAGTGCAAGTGAATCACTTTTACCTGTCTGGGCACAATACAGCCGTCAGAACGCAATAGTAAATTCAACTATTTCAGCTAACTACGTTTTAAATTTTATCAGAATCAACCTGGAAGCAAAGTGAACATGAGTTTTGGTGTGGTTTTAAGTGATGCAGCGTTAGCCTGCCCTGGGATCGAGTGTGGTTTGAAGGGATTGGATGCTCATGGTAGAGACCAGGTTAGGACTCAGTTAAGTGTTATGAAGTTATCAAGACATAGCAACAGTGAAATAAAAAACAGTGGCCATTGTGATAACCGGAGCATAGAACGCTGATTCTTATGTGTAGGAAGACACTCCAGATGCTGATTTAAATCAAAGATAGATACAAAATGCTGGAGTAACTCAGCGGGACAGGCAGCATCTCTGGAGAGAACGAATGGGTGACGTTTCGGGTCGAGACTCTTCTTCAGACTGAAAGTCATGGGAAAGAGATATTGATGATGATGTAGAGAGATATATAACAAATGAATGAAAGATATGCAAAAAAAGTAACAATGATAAATGAAACAGGTCATTGTTAGCTGTTAGATGAGAATGTAAAGTGGGTGTGACTTGGGTGGGGGAGGGATGAAAAGGGAATGCTGGGGTTACTTGAAGTTAGAGAAATCAACATTCATACCCCTGGGTTGTAAGCTGCCCAAGCGAAATATGTGAAGCTGTTCCTCCAATTTGCATTTAGCCTAACTCTGACAATGGAGGAGATCTAGGACTGAAAGGTCAGTGTGGGAATGGGAAGGGGAATTATAGTGTTTAGCAACCAGGAGATCAGGTAGTTCTAGGCGGACTGAGCGAAGGTGTTCCGCGAAACGTTCGCCCAGTCTGCATTTGGGCTCGCTGATGTATAAGTCCACATCTTGAGTAACGGATGCTGTAAATTAGGTTGGAGGAGGTGCAAGTGAACTTCTGCCTAACCTGAAAGGACTGTTGGGGTCCCTGGACAGAGTTGAGAAGGGAGGTATAGGGACAGGTGTTGCATCTCCTGCAGTTGCAGGAGAAGGTATCTCGGGAGGGGATGGTTTGGGTGGGAAAGGATGAGTTAATCAGGGAGTTGCGGAAGGAACAGTCTCTGGAAGGTGGAAAGGGGGGAAGATGTGACTAGTGGTGGGATCCCGTTAGAGGTGGCAAAAATGTTGGAGGATTATGTGTTGTATGCGACGTCTGATGTGGTGAAAGGTAAGGACTAGGAGGGAGAGCAAGGGCAGAGCTGCAGAGTATCAAGAAGACGTGTGAGGGCTTCTTCTATGATGGAAAAGGGGAGTAAATGTACCATGAGTAAATATAGCAGCCATAGCTTCACTGGAAAATGGTCATTGCTTCAGAGATGATAAATAGGATGGCACAGTTCTCTTGCCTGAAGTTCTCAGTATTTGGATCTAAAGTTTAGTTGAACAGTGAAAGGCTCAGGAAAGAAGAAAAGCTCACAGTCAAGTCACCATGAACAGCTTGCTCGTCATGACCACGTCCCAAATGTCAGCCAAATAATTTTGTATTTCTCCATTTTACATGAATTGCTCGGATGTTTGAATGCTCGTTAGTGTTATAAATTGTATTTTTGGCAGTACAACATAAAAAGAGTTAAAAATGAAATTGGACGAAAATAATTTGTTGAGCCATCCACTTCAGTTTGCCATAGTATATGATTTCTCATTGGCAGCTTTGAAAACAAACTAAATAATTCATTTGAGAGATTTTGTTCTGTTTGTCATTGTGAGATGCAGCTTTTCCTGGTCATCTATTAGTTCATGGTTGATAGTTTAAAAAAATACATTTTAAAATACCAGCGTAATTAACAAAACCTTGATCAATCTTGTTAGAAGTACAATAGGCAATGATAGAATAATATCACATGTCTGTGATTGAAAACGATGCTGCTTTGATGAACATTTTCCTGTATAGTACAAATTTTGCTTGGTGATGGCAATTCTGGTGCAAACAATGATGAACAGAAAACAAATGAGCATTTGGGGACGAGCCAGATACTCTCGGATGCTCCCAATATGTACTGTTCTCTGTTGTGCATATTAAAATGAAAACATAATAGCTTGTGAATAAATAATGGAAGATAAAAAGTAACTTCAAAGATGCTTTTCTTTCTGATCAAAATCTTACTTTTAAATAGGTTTGTTGAAGGCCTTGGAAATGATTGACTACTCTGATCATGTTATTCACGTGCTTTATGAGAGAACAGGATATATTGTGGCCAGTCTGTGAGAAATATAATACCAGAGACTGGAGGGAAAGAGGCTAAAAGAGACTGGAAAATTTCCAGCTTCCACATAAATATGCACCATTTATTTACACCCAATGGATAGAAATGATGATGGTCAATAAATGATTATGTTAACTTATTGTTTCAAAATAAAGTAGCAACAAAACCCTCCAATCAAGCCTTTCTCAGTGTTTGTTATCCAAATGTGTGCAATTCTTTGGTACCCTGAACCCTGCAAAAAATGTTGGATATTTGATCACACTCTAACCTGCCCAGTAACAATTTGGTAGAGAATAGATCCAGTTTTAAAGGCACTCTTTAGAAGTTGCTGATATAGGCTGATGCAAGATGCAGATAGGCATGTACTGTTCTGACTAGTGCACTCTGTTGAACACTTCAGATAGAAGCAAGCATGTGGAGATCAGGTGAAGCCCACTTAAGGTACACCTTATTTATTATTTGGCGTTGAAACAATTCTGTAATACACCATAAGAATTCTCCTGCAGCAGTACAGGCACATAGCCTCAGAAAACACACAACAATATAAATTATACATAAATTACATGTAAGTTCTACAAGACAGTAAAATGGCTGCACAAAAAGCATTATTGTGAAACACAATTAGAAAAAAAACAAGTTCATAGTACTGCAAGAGGTGATCTGTTGAGTTCCGATGCTAAAGTAGGATTAGGATTGTGTGGGCGGGTACACAAACCTGATGGCTGTAGGAATCTAGCTACCTTGAACCTGGTGGTGTGTGACTTAAATTTTTTGTACCTCCTGCCTCTGCAATTGCAGTAAGACGAGGGCTTTAACTGGATGGAGAGGATTCTTGATAATAGATGTTGCCTTGGAGTCATCGGTTCATGTAGATGGTTGTACCTGTGATGAACCAGATTAAATCCACCACTTTATATCAGTCTGAAAAAGAGACCTGACCCAAAACGTATCCATGTTTTCCAGAGATGCGGCCTGACCCGTTGTTACCAGCATTTTGTGTCTTTCTTTGGTAAACGATCATCTGTAGTTCCTTGTCCTTACTCTCTCCAATCTCTTGTGCTTCTGTACTTTGGAATTGCCGTACAAATCCATAATGCAACCTCCTGTATAAGTGTCTTAGAATATTCGGTGACACACCAAATAACTTTAAGCTTCTCGGAAAGTGTATAGCACATCCAGGTAAGCACTATTGGAATTTAACTGGATTCATATCCCAATTCACATGGGTAGATGCCACGCAATTGAAAGTAATGTCATAAAAATAGTTTCCATCATTTGCAGCCTTTAATCAGTCAACAGGTTAAACCACTTTGTTTGTGTCTTCCTTGGTGAAGACAGATCCAATCTCCCAGATGTACTAATAACCAGAGGATCTAGGATGACGGAGGAACTGACGGAATTTCACATTAGGCAGGAAATGGTGTTGGGTAGGCTGATGGGACTGAAGGCTGATAAATCCCCAGGGCTTTATGGTCTGCATCCCAGGGTACTTAAGGAAGCGGCTCTAGAAATCGTGGATGCATTGGTGATTATTTTCCAATGTTCTATAGATTCAGGATCAGTTCCTGTGGGTTGAAGGGTAGCAAATGTTATCCCAAGTTTTAAGAAAGGAAGGAGAGAGAAAACACAGACCAGTTAGCCTGACATCTGTGGTGGGGAAGATGCTGGAGTCAATTATATAAGATGAAATACCACCAATAACAGGATCTGTCCCAGCCAGCATGGATTTACGAAGGGAAAATCATGCTTGACTAAACTTTGGAATTTTTTGAGGATGTCACTAGGAAAATGGACAAGGGAGAGCCAGTGGATGTAGTGTACCAAGACTTTCAGAAAGCCTTTGATAACGTCCCACATCGGAGATTAGTGGGCAAAATTAGAGCACATGGTATCATAGGTAGGGTACTGACATGGATAGAAAACAGTTGGCAGACAGGAAACAAAGAGTAGGGATTAACGGGTGCATTTCAAAATGCAGGCAGTGACTAGTGGAGTACCGCAAGGCTCGGTGCTGGTACCGTAGATATTTACAATATAGAGTACATTGCTGATTTAGATGAGGGGATTGGTAGTAACATTAGCAAATTTGCACAACACAAAGATGGGTGGCAGTGTGAACTGAGGAGGATGCTATGAGGATGCAGGGTGACTTGAGCAGGTAGGGTGAGTGGGCAGATGCTTGGCAGATGCAATTTAATGTGGATAAATGTGGTTATCCCTCCTTGTCTCTTCCCTCCTTGCTCTCCCTCAGAGCTGAGGTGATCCAAGCCTCCGATGTTGTCACCCCACCGGGTGATGGTAAGCAAGTCCAGTGGCTGAATCCGAGCTCCGTGAACGGGCCGGTTCAAACTCCGCGGCCCGGGGCGGTCGAAGCTGCCGAAGCTGCCGCCCTCCAGTCCAGCGGATGAACCTGTTGTTGCGGGAGCTCCGGAAAAACAGGTCACCAACCTGGCACCTGCGAGCTCCCGATGCTGTCGTCCACTGGCCCGCGACCAAGCCCACTGGGCCTGCGGCCAAGCTTCTGAGGCTCCGAAGTCGGGTCGGAAGTCGGGTCGCAACGCCACCGATGCCCCGAAGTTGGCCAGCCTCGCGTTGGTAAATCCCGGCCTCCAGAGCCTCGAGGTCGGTCCCAGTTGGAGGCCGCCAGCTCCGCGATAGGCCTCAGCGCAGGGGATATGGCAACTAAGGTCGCATCCCCTCAAAGAAAGAGTCAAAAAACATGTTTCTCACACCCCCCACACATACACAACTAAAATATATCGAAATAGAATGTAGTCGGAGACAGTAAGACTACAGAAACATAGAAAATAGGTGCAGGAGGAGGCCATTCGGCCCTTCGAGTCAGCACCGCCATTCATTGTGATCATGGCTGATCGTCCCCTATCAATAACCCGTGCCTGCCTTCTCCCCATATCCCTTGATTTCACTAGCCGCTAGAGCTCTATCTAACTCTCTCTTAAATCCATCCAGTGACTTGGCCTCCACTGCCCTCTGTGGCAGGGAATAGTAAGATTATATGAGAACTTACCAGTTTGAAGTTTGATCTTTATTTTATGAGGAGTTACGGTGACCAATTACGTGAAGAAGCCCCGCCAGTGTGCATGCGCGTCAATCTTCAAAGCAGCGGCGTGAAATCACAGTATCTGCAGTCGAAGTGATACAGTAAGACTCAGAAGACTAGAACTACCAGATGATCTTTGCGATTATGAGGGCCGGGAGCGAAGGGCACGTAATCACTCACCGTAATTCCTCATAAAATAAAGATCAAACTTCAAACTGGTATTTCTCATTTAAACTTACTATTTTACTTCGGAGTCACGTGAGTGATTCCATGAAGATATCAAAGCTCTGTGTTTTCATGCCGTAGATCCAGTTCCATACGACACACTGCTTCGGTTGACACAGGAAAAACAAATAATGTATTGAACATTGTTTAAATTATACAATGAACGTTTTTAATAATAAAAGAACTGTAATAACCCCTCTCTCCCAGGGGGAAATTACAAAGGAGAACTCAAACAGAACCCAAAACAGCATGCCCAAATCCTTCCACTGCGAGGACAGGTTTATCATAAAATCGTGAAAGGGTTCCTTCACTGGACCATCCTGCGGCCCCGAGGATTTGGTCTAAAGGCATGTCCTGCGCCTTTGCTATGGATGTTGACGCCGCCCTGGTGGAGTGAGATTTAAACACATCAGTGTCGACTCCAGCACAATCCAAAACCTGTTTCAGCCACCTAGAAATAGTTTGGACTGACACCTTTCTATGAGGTTTTTTGTGACTGATGAGCATCGCTGTTTCAGAACCTCTGAGACTCTTGGTGACCTTGATCTATTGACTCGGGTGCATAACTACACATAGCCTCAGGTCAATGGGGTATGATTTAAAGCTCAATTTGGTTACAGCCATCCCTGGCCTGCTTTGTTTGATTAGATCATATACATAGAACGTAATATTATCTACAGAAGAATGCATGCTGTCCAGTCGTAGCTTTTGCAATGTCTGGACCAGTTGCGCTGAAACTAGCGGCATGAGCATGACCACTTTAAGCTTTAGCTTCTGAAAAGACAGAGATGTAATTGGAGCCCTTTGCCGAAGCAGTGTGAGAACTATGCTCACATCCCAGATTTCCGTATATCTAGGTCTGGGAGGATTTTTGTTAAAAATACCTCTCATGAATCGGGACACCAATGAATGAGATCCGACAGAGTGTTGTCCCGACCCTTGCCATAAATAGGAGGACAAGGCACTTTGAGCACTATTAATGGCACTATAGCTCAACTGCTCGTCAAAATGCAATGTAGCAAGGAACTCCAATACATCAGGTATGCCTGCAGTATGATATGATATATTTGACAGTAAGCAGAACATCTCCCATTTCTTAATATGCGACACATATTGTTTTTTAGTGCTATCTCTCCAGGCCACAGTAATCACATCCACCGTCCTACTCGATAGTCCGAGCCCCTGGAACGGTCTGGTCAGAATCTGCAAATCAACAGATTAATACGATCATGTAAAGGGTAACTCTCCCCTGTCCTAAGGTGAACCAACAAGTTGCTGCATTTGGGGATATTCATGAATGGCTGTTTCATCAGTCTCGGAACCAATGGGAACCATGGCTGTGTGGGCCAGTCAGGAACTACCAAAATGCCTGAAGTGGAGTCGTGCTCTATTTTGGTGAGACATTGACTGACGAGGCAGAATGGGAGAAAAGCGTAAAAGAATATATGTCCCCATTGTAGCGAGAATGCATCCACCGCTACTGTCCCTGGATCTGGTTCCCATGAGACGTATTTAGGTAACTGGTGATTTAACCTAGATGCAAACAGATCTATGTCTGGCAATCCATACCGGGTGACAATCATTTTGAAATCTTTTGGATTCAGCATCCATTCTGTGCTGTCATTAAATTTCCATGACCTGGTGTCTGCCACCACGTTATCTCTACCTGGTAGGTAGATAGCTGAGACCCAGATGATTCTCGTAATGCACCAGCCATATGAGGTTAGCCAGATTATCACATGATAATAACCTAATTCCACCCATGTGATTGATATATGTAACAGCTGTGGTATTGTCAATCTGGAGCTGAACATGTAAATCATGCATTGTTGAACAGTATGCTTTTAGGCCATAGAATGCACCCAGCAATTCTAAGTAGTTTATCCCATGCCTCTGCAGGATTAATGCCTCTTGCACACTCCATCTGCCGCCATAGCTAGACTTGGTATCCTATCAGTGGCTCCCCATCCAGAAGCACTCACATCAGTTTGTAAAATAACTGAAGATTGTTGAGTCAGAATGTCTCTAGTGCCTCGTGAGATATTAGTTATCCACCATTGCAACTCGTTGATAGCTTCGGCTGACAACTGCATTGGTCTATCGAAATGACCTGCATGTTCTTTAAGTGCTTGTTCCTTGGCTCGTTGCACATTCTGATAGTGCAGAGGCCCGAACTGCACTCCAGGGAAAGCCGCCACTAATTTACCAATAACACTAGCTACTCGGAGGATGGAGGGTTTCTATTCATCTATAAGATTGCTACAGGCCTGCATAATTTCTACAGTTTTGGCCGTAGGCAAAGTCACTGACATGTTAGTTGAATCAATGATGAACCCCAAATAGTCAATCATTCTAGATGGTACTAATTTGGATTTAGTTGGATGGATGAGGAAACCTAACCTCTCAAACAGGCGTTTGGTAACAAACCGATTCCTCCGCTGCTTCCTGAGTTTTGCTTATGATCAGAACATGATCCAAGTATGCCATCACAATGTGATTCTGAGCGCGGAGTAGCCCTAATGCTGGTTTCAACAATTTTGTAAATAACCTAGGGGCTGAGGTTAACCCATTGGGCAAAGCTTTAAGTTGTCACAGCTGTCTCATCCAACTAAATTTTAAGTATCTATGGTATTGGTGATGATTTGGTACTGAATAATATGCATCTTTCAGATCTATGCTTGTCACATAACACCCTTTTGATACCAGTTGCTTAGCAGTACTGAAAGTTTCCATTTTTAAATGTTTATACTGGAGTTAAGTCGGGTTAGGTCCAGAATGACTCGACACCCACCATCCTTCTTTTGCCTGGGGAATATATTAGACACAAATTGTTGAGGCTGATATCCCGTCCTTTCAATTACCCCTTTTTTGGAATAATATTCTAATTTCATCATTTACCTGTAGAGTTTCTGGTTTTGAAAAAGACAATACCCGACTAGGTGTATTTTGTATGGGTGGATGTACTTCCGAGATAAACTCGATTCAAGACCCCCGGATACTGTCCAGTATCAATGGATCTGATGTTATGCAGCATCATTCATCATAGAACAATTGCAATCTACCCCCGACTGATCTACAGACGATATACAGTGGCTTGCAAAAGTTTTCATAGCCCTTGAACTTTTGTTGTCACATTACAACCACAAACGTAAATGTATTTTATCGGGATTGTATGTGATAGACCAACACAAAGTGACGTATAATTGTGAAGTGAAGGGAAAATGATACATGGTTTCCAAATTTTATTACAAATAAAAAACTGAAAAGTGTGGCATGCAAAAGTATTCAGCCCCCTTGGGTCAATACTTTGTAGAACCACCTTTCGCTGCAATTACAGCTTCAAGTCTTTTGGGGTATGTCTCTACCAGCTTTGCACATCTAGAGACTGAAACCTTTCCCCATTCTTCTTTGCAAAATAGCTCAAGCTCAGTCAGATTGGATGGAGAGCGTCTGTGAACAGCAATTTTCAAGTCTTGCCAGAGATTCTCAATTGGATTTAGGTCTGGACTTTGACTGGACCATTCTAACACATGAATATGCTTTGATCTAAACCATTCCATTGTAGCTCTGGTTGTATGTTTAGGGTCGTTGTCCTGCTGGAAGGTGAACCTCCGCCCCAGTCTCGTCTTTTGCAGGTTCTAACAGGTTTTCTTCCAAGATTGCCCTGTATTTGGCTCCATCCACCTTCCCATCAACTCTGACCAGCTTCCCTGTCCCTGCTGAAGAAAACCATCCCCACAGCATGATGCTGCCACCATCATGTTTCACATTGGGGATGGTGTGTTCAGGGTGATGTGCAGTGTTAGTTTTCCGCCACACTTAGTGTTTTGCATTTAGGCAAAAACATCCATTTTGGTCTCATCAGACCAGAGCACCTTCCTCCACATGTTTGCTGTGTCCCCCACATGGCTTGTGGCAAACTGCAAACGGGACTTCTTATGGCTTTGTTTCAACAATGGGTTTCTTCTTGCCACTCATCCATAAAGGCCCGATTTGTGGAGTACATGACTAATAGTTGTACTGTGGACAGATTGGCCCACCTGAGCTGTGGATCTCTGCAGCTCCTCCAGAGTTACCATGGGCCTCTTGGCTGCTTCTCTGATCAATGCTCTCCTTGCCCAGCCTGTCAGTTTAGGTGGACGGCCATGTCTTGGTAGGTTTCCAGTTGTGCCATACTCTTTCCATTTTCGGATGACGGATTGAACATTGCTCCGTGAGATGATCAAAGCTTGGGATATTTTTTTATAACCTAACCCTGCTTTAAATTTCTCCACAACTTTATCCCTGACCTGCCTGGTGTGTTCCTTGGGCTTCATGATGCTGTTTGTTCACTAATGTTCTCTAACAAACCTCTGAGGCCTTTACAGAACAGCTCTATTTATACTGAGATTAGATTATACACAGTGGACTCTATTTACTAATTAGGTGACTTCTGAAGGCAATTGGTTGCACTGGATTTTATTTAGGGGTACCAGAGTAAAGGGGGCTGAATACATTTTGCACTCCACACTTTTCAGTTTTTTATTTGTAAAAAAATTTGAAAACCATATATCATTTTCCTTCCACTTCACAATTATGCACCACTTTGTGTTGGTCTATCACATAAAATCCCAATAAAATACATTTATGTTTGTGTTTGTAATGTGACAAAATGTGGAAAAGTTCAAGGGGTATGAAAACGTTTGCAAGCCACAGTATGCTGGACAAGTCCAGTTATTCGTACCTCCATAGTTGCTGGATTCCTCGATTTCCTGGCCCTGTTGGGGGTGTGTGCCAATGACGTGTAGCTGGAATCCCCTGGCTTAGTCCTTGACCTGCTCCAGCGTCTGTTGCCCGTCTGATAGGGTATGGTTTGCGAGGCGGCCTGCCCCGGGATGAGTTTTGATGAGGCTGATTGTTTTTGCCTCATCATTCAGGTCTTTCACTTGTTTCACCAGATCCTCCCTAAATAGCAAGTTTGGTGTCTGGATATTGGAGGATTTGCACAAGGCCGCAAACCGTGGGTTGAGCGTAGACTTGATGGCTACTTTCTGTAAACAATTAATTTTAAAATGGGCATTACACTGCAGGTCCAGCAGATCCTGCTATGTATTTGATAGTGGTGCCCTTTGTACCATTCGCCCAAACACCGTTATTCCTGCTCCAACCAGTTTGAGGACTTTCTGTAGCCGCAACTCATGCGCCCGCATGGATGCGCCCATATGCCCCCAGATGGCCTGGTTCATTGTGGGCACTTTGAGCGACGCACAGTTAACAGGTGTCTCATATCTTCTTGAGGTTTCCTCTATTATGGAGTCCTGGAGCTGGTGAGAGGCCATATAGTTGATATTGCTGGCCAGGTTTTCGACCATCTCACCAGTTCCAGCTGGTATGGCAAATTTGCTTGCCACATCTGGCACACCTGGAGCACAGCTCATGTGCTTTGGTGTATGCTCTTCTGCACTATCACCAACTTCAGGGTCAGAGTCATACTGCCCTGGCTCTCCCGGCTCATGCCCAAGGGAGGTATCATGCAGCCCTTGACATGGCGCAGCTGGTATGGGTCCCCATGCAGACTCGTAGGCATATGGTTCTTCCTGCCTTTATAGCTCT
The DNA here is from genome assembly GCA_963514005.1 of Raja brachyura. The sequence goes on from OY740781.1 coordinate 146,479,502, forward strand.
TTGATATACGGACCTCTGCTAGAGGTTGCTGCTGAGAGCTGCTGGGGAACCCTGTGGGTATAAAACCCCGGCTGGAACAACTCATGGTTGAGCATTTTTTCTATGAGGTGTTCCATCTTGTCCAGACGTCCCCAAACCTTTTTGTTGGAAGGAGGGGAGTCTTCCTGGTCTGACTCATCAGAGTCGACAGGCCTGGACGTTTACCTCTTGGCCTTCCTCCATACAGAAGTGGCCACAGTGCTCTGAAGCACAGGAGTTACTGCCGCTGGCTGAACTGCCGGCGGCTCGGAAGTCAGCGTCTCTGGAGCCGGCATCTCTGAGGCCGGCGTACGCTCGCTGACCGCAGTCCCGCGGGTAAGTTGGTTTTTTTTAATGGCGGCGTCCCTCGCCTTACTTTTTGTTAATTTTTCCATTCTGCAATCGTTCCTGCTGGTTCCTGCAACCAGCCTTACATAACCTAAGTAAACCACAGTAAAGTTTTAAAACACTTATCTGCGGGTTTATAACTTACCGCTGGTGGAGCTGCGCCCTCCAGCCCATCGGTGCGCCATGCGTCTGATGTACTGACGTGCATGCGCACTGGCAGGGCTTCTTCACGGAATCACTCACGTGACTCCGATGTAAAATTCCATAAATTCACAACTCTCTGGGTGAAAACGTTTTTTCTCACCTCAGTCTTAAATGACCTCCCCTTTATTCTGGAGACTGATGGGAGAACTGGGAAGTGGGAGGGGATGGAGAGAAAGGGAAAGCAAGAGCTACTTGAAGTTAGAGAAGTCAATGTTCATACCGCTGGGATGTAAGCTACCCAAGCAAAATATGAGGTGGTGTTCCTCCAATTTGCGCTGGGCCTCACTCTGTCAATGGAGGAAGCTCAGGCCAGAAATGTCAGATTGGGAATGGGAGGGGAAGTTAAAGTGCTGAGCAACTGGGAGATCAGGTAGATTTAGGCGGACTGAACGGAGGTGTTGGCCCTGTGCTTGGTCTCGCCGATATACAGCAGTTGACACCTGGAACAGCGGATACAGTGGATAAGGTTGGAGGATGTGCATGTGAACGTCTGCCTCACCTGAAAAGACTGTTGGGGTAAATGGATTGAGTCGAAGGGGGAAGTAAAGGGACAGGTGTTGCATCTCTTGTGGTTGCTGGGGAAATACCTGGGCAGGGGGTGAGGGGTGGAGATGGGAAGATATGGCCAATAGTGGGATCCTGTTGGAGGTGGCAAAAATGTTGGAGGATTATATGCTGTATGCGACGGCTGATGGGTTGGAAGGTGAGGACAAGGGGGAGACTCTGTTCTTGTTGCGAATGGGGGGAAGGGGAGCAAGAGCGGAGCTGCGGGATATTGAGGAGACCCTAGTGAGAGCCTCATCCATAATGGGAGAGATGACCTGGTATGGAAAACCTCATCCTGGGCTCAGATGTGGCGCAGACGGTGGAATTGGGAGTAGGGGATAGAATCTTTACAGGAAGCAGGGTTGGAAGAAGTGTAGTCTAGGTAGCTATGGTGGTGCCGTCAATAGCTGCTTCGCCAACAGTCTGTCTCATCCCTTTCTTTGTTTTTTTCAGCCTTTGGTTAAATGTTGTTTTAGTGTATATTTAGTTTTGTATTATGTGGTGCGTGGAGGGGAGGGGGGTGGGGGAAACATTTTCTATCTCTTTCCTCGACGGAGATGTGACTTTTCCTTATCGTATCTCCGTCTGCACCGCAGCCTAACATCGTGGAGCTGGCGGCCTCTTGCCAGGGATCGACCCTAGAAGCTCCAACCACAGGAACTTGCGGACTTTAACATTGTGGAGCTCGTGGTCCTTGGTCAGGGACCGGCGTCGGGAGCGCCAAGCTGCAGGAGCTTCGACCGCCCATACCACGGGAGCCTCGACCTCCCATAACATGGGAGCTTTGATCGCCTCGACGTGGCAGCTTCGATCGCCGCTTACGGGAGCTTCAATTGCCCCAACTGCAGATGTTTCGACTCCCCTGACCGCGGGGAAAAAATGAGGAAAGAAGATGAGACTTTATTGCCATCCATCACAGTAAGGAATGTGGAGGAGCCACTGTGATGGATGTTTATGTTAATTTTTCATGTGGTTGCATGTTTTGTTGCTTTTTTAGAAACATAGAAACATAGAAAATAGGTGCAGGAGGAGGCCATTCGGCCCTTCGAGCCAGCACCACCATTCATCGTGATCATAGCTGATCGTCCGCTATCAATAACCCATGCCTGCCTTCTCCCCATATCCCTTGACTCTACTAGGCCCTAGAGCTCTATCCAACTCTCTCTTAAATCCATCCAGTGATTTGGCCTCCACTGCCCTCTATGGCAGGGAATTCCATAAATTCACAATTCTCTGGGTAAAAAAGTAAATTCTAAGACTCTGGCCCCTGGTTCTGGACTCACCCGACATTGGGAACATTTTTCCTGCATCTAGCTTGTCCAGTCGTTTTATAATTTTATGTTTCTATAAAATCCCCCCTCATCCTTCTAAACTCCTGTGAATACAAGCCTAGTCTTTTCAATCTTTCCTCATATGACAGTCCTGCCATTCCAGGGATCAATCTCATGAACCTACGCTGCACTGCCTCAATCACAAGGATGTCCTTCCTCAAATTAGGAGACCAAAACTGTACACACTACTCCAGATGTGGTCTCACCAGAGCCCTATACAACTGCAGAAGAACCTCTTTACTCCAATACCGAAATCCTCTTGTTATGAAGGCCAACATTCCATTAGCTTTCTTCACTGCCTGCTGTACCTGCACGCTAACTTTCAGTGACTGGTGTACAAGGACAATCATGCAGTCATACATTTTTTTGGTATGACTGTATGGCAAATCAAATACCTCGTATGATTTACATACTCGTTTTGTTTTCATACTTGCCTAATAAAAATCAATTGCAATTACAATTACAGTCAATTACTATGGGAGTCAGTGGGTTTGTAATAGATGTCAGTCAATAGTCTGTCTCCTATGATGGAGACGGAGAGATCTAGAAGCAGTTGGGAGATGTCGGAGATGGTCTAAGTAAATTTGAGTACAGGTTGGAAATTAGTCATGAAGTTGATGAAATCAGTGAGTTCTGCATGGGTGCAGGAGGTAGCACCGAAGCAGTCATCAATGTAGAGGTAGTGGTAGAGTTTGGGGATAGGGCCAGTGTACGCCTGGAACAATGATTGTTCGACGTACCCTAAGAGGCAGGCACAGCTCGGGCCCATGCGAGTGCCTATAGCTACGCCTTGGATTTGGACGAAGTGGGAGTAGACGAAGGAGTCAAAGCCTTAACAACTTCTCCTTTGACTCATCCCACTTCCTTGGGGTTTGGGTCCACTGTTGTTAGTATTATATTAATGATTTGAATATGAATTAAAGTGGCATGGATAGTGTATAATGAACAAGATTATCTGAAATTACATCAGGATCTTGAAAATAAAGATAATTCAGACCAATGCAAGGTATTGCATTTTGGTAAGACAAACAGGGACTCAACTTACATGGTAAATGATATGGCCTTCGGTAGTGGTGAATAACCACAATCTTTTCCCTAGAGCAGGGATGTCTAAAACTAGAGGATATCCTTTCAAGATGAGAGGGGAATGATTTAAAACGGGCTTGAAGAACATTGTTTCACATGAGGGTGGTGTGTATATGAAATATGCTGCCAGTGGACATGATAGAAGTGATATAACTATAATGCTTAAAAGTTTCATGGACAGGTAATGGTTAGGAAATGTTTAGAGGGATATGGATCAGGAGCTCAGTTAGGCAGCTTAGTCGGCATGGAAAAGTTGTGTAAAAGGGCTTGTCTTTGTGCTGTATAGTTCTATGACTATGATTGTAAACTGTGTATATTTTTCAATTGATTCTGTCAAATAATGTATTTGACAAGCATTGAAACAAAGTCACTCGTGATCATAACTTTTACAACAGTTTCACATTACAGAAGCAGGAATTCTCCTCATAATGCGGGAGATGATTGACACCATGTCCATACTCTGTACCTCACCAGAGATTAATGGAGAAAGAATAAAAATATTGAACTGAAATAGACATCTTTCACTTCACTTGTGAATATATGCAGGAAGCAAATCAATAATATTGAATGACCAAAGCAAATTCCAAGAAAGTATTGAGAGGTGACTGTGACGTTGGCCATGCTGTTTGCTGTTGCATCTGTTGTTTTCCAAGATATTTGAGAAAAGCCCCCTTGAGTCTATTGAAACTGACAGGAAACAAGTTCATTTGCACAGCCAGTTCTTCAGCGTGAAACTTTTTTTTTCCTGCAGAATTTCATGCCTGAATTGCATGCTCCTTTTAACAGCAGGGCTCACATTAGTGTAGAAGATCCAGTCGCTTGCCTTGCAAGGCTTCTGTTGAAACATGCTGTGCAATTTTGGAGCCCAGCTGGTGGTTCGTTCCCTCTCAGGAGCTGGATTGTGTGGCAAATTTACTTTTATCAATCTCAAACTTTTAAAACAATGAACGCCTATCACTAGGCAATTACTCTACTAATGTACTGCAGACAAAATTTCACCTCTGATGATGTTCTCCACCAACTAAAATGCTTGTGACATCCAGCCTCTGCTGGGATTGTGCAGAAGAAAATATTTTATTTTAATTTGTTTCAATATTCACTAGCCTGTTGTTGCGGGTTAAAATGAGAGCTTCAAGTGACAAAAAATGGCTGAAAGAGACAGCACATTTGCAACACACTATAACCTCACTCCCATCTGATCATTGTTTTTTAAAAATATATATTTTTTGCTTTTGCCGGCGATTTGCAGAGAAATTGGATCGATGAGCTTTTGCTTCTTATGTGCAAATCACACATGAAAAGGATTCAGACTACATCAAATTATGCACAAGAATGCTTCCAAATGACACTGTACCCTCCTTTTTTAGCTCCCATTTATTCACCAACTACTATGGAAATGCTGCAAAGCTTTCAATTTTATGTGGTAAAATTCCCGTCTTTGTTTGCAATTTTGGTACCCTGAGATAAGTATAGAACATCATAAAATGCCTGGGTTCTTCTTACACTGCACTCTGTGGTATTACAGAACTTAGAGTGACTTGGGGCTTGAAGAAAACATGCCTGTTTATTGTGAAAGTTATCTCAAAAGAACCTAGGGCATTGTGCCTACAGTTTTGTAATAGTCACCCCTGTGACAAAGATTCTAAGCATTCCTGTGGTACCACACAATCTCAGTACAGTAATTGCATTCTGATTCCACTATGCACATTCAAGATGTTCCATGCATTGGTACTCGGGAAGTTGCAATTAGTCAATACGACTTTCACATTTCATTTTCCATTGAAGCTGAATTGTGCAGCACTCAAAAACCAAGCGGAAACTAATGCTTCAAGAGATTTTCTTTCATTCTTGACCAAGAATGCTGAATTATCCCAAAAATGTCCGTTTGGTTACAAACATAGTTGTAACACTGGCAGCAGTGACAGATTTACTGTAACTAAGGTGACACTGATTGGCAGTAGCAGATGGTTTAAAAGCATTTTACAAAACTGGTCGTAGGCAAAACGTATTGTTAAGGAAGTGGTCACAGGGCACTTTGAAAATAATAATAGGATTAGACAGAGTCAACATAGAGTTAAGAAAGGGAAATCATGTTTGACAAATCTGTTGCCATGTTTTGAGCTACATTAAAATGAATAGGAAAGAATCAGCTAATGTGTATATTTAGGCTTTCAGAAATAACATGGCAACAGTGAGATTACTGAACCAAATTTGAGGTAAGGATATTCAAAGTAAATTATTGGCATGGACTGAGTATTGGTTAACTGACAGAAAATATAGAGAAGGAATAAATAGATTATTTTTACATGTGGAGGCAATGGTTTGTCTCAGGGATCCCTGCTGGGCTTCCAACTATTCAATATTTCTATCAATGATTTAGAGGAAGAGATCTCATGTAATGTATCCGAGTTTGCCAATTGTACAAAGCTGGTTGATGGTGTGGGTTGTAAACAGGTTAAGTGAATAGGCAATAATATGATATATGAAAAATAATGTGAACAAATGTGAGATTCCACATGGATAGAATAAAATAGAAACGTACAGTAATAAAAAGTGAGAGAATAAAAAGTGTTGGTGTTCAGAGCAGTTGGAAGGCAATCTGATGGCCTTTATTGCATGAGGATTTTAGTGCAACAGTAGACATATCTTGTTGCAATTGTATCAGACCCAACTGTGACCATATCTGTAATATTATTTTCTCCTTCCCTTTGGGAGGATGTGCTTGTGATGGAAGGGTAAATTCACCATTTTGTTGTTGTTTGATGAAAGATTGCACCGTTCAGTGTAGAAGATGGAGATGTGAGCTTATTGAGACACAAGATACTGCAATTGATGTAATCCTCAGACACAAGAAATTCAAAATTGGGAATATTGAGCAAAAACAAAGTGTTGGAGGAACTCAGTGGGACAAGCAGCATATGTGGAGGGGATGGACAGATGATGTTTTGGATCAAGACCCTTCTTCAGACTGAACGTTTTAAAATGGACAAAACTCTTACAGGGTTTGAGAGGATAGTTGCATAGAACCGAGAGGAGTACAGCACAAGAACAGGTCCTTCAATCCACTATGTCTGTGCCATACATGATGCCAAGACCATCCCTTATCTACCTGCAAAATAAGCCATTCAGGGCAGAGATAAAAAGTGATTTCCTTGCTCAAAGGTTTGGAAATATCCACATAATGAAAGCAGTGGATGCCTTTACTGACTACATGCAAGGCAAAGGTCAATAGATTTTTTGACATTAAGGAAACTTTGGAAAATAAATTTAATTCAAGAAAATGTGCTGACATCAAAAAATTCAATCTTGATCGTATTGAAAGGTAAACTGAGCATGCAGGCTAAATGGCCTACTCTTGTTTTACTTCCGTAAAAGCAATTGGCCAGATCATACTTGACCTGTCTCATTACCCATACTAGCTTCCTGCACTAAATCTTTATGGCCAAATTGCTTGCCACAAGCTGGAAGGTCCAGTGCCTAACTGCATGTGGCAAATTCAGCCCCCGGTCGGCCACGGAGGTTGGCTATGGGAACAGAGTTCCAGAGCCCCGGCCGCAGGGGGAAAATTCAACCCATCGATCGGCTGGCGAAGTCACCATGAGGTCAAGATCAGCCACCTAACCTGGTCTAGGCGCTGCATTTTCAGGAGGACGTCCGGGTGGGATTTCAAGAGGGTTCTCATAATTTTGTTTGGTTTAAAGGAGGTGCCCATTGTCAGAAAATTGGTGAATCTGTACCTTAGAAATGGACTGAACAATATTAGGTTTGCACTCTTTCAGGCTTCCATTGAATGCAGAATGTTCTCTTTAAAGTGACCCTCATTAGATCTATATTATGACTGCTACATTGTCATGAGAGATCCAATTTATCTAAAGTTCTTTAAGTACTATTAGATATCTAATCTCCTAACTCAAGTCTTCTGTACTGTCCTGGGTAATATTGTTAGGGATACAGTCCTTTAGATGAAATGCTAAACAGTGATTTAGAGTATGGTGCAAAAGATGTCATAGCACTAGAGCAGGGGCCCCTAATCAACATAATTGTAAACAGATTATCTGTTCCTTAACACATTGCTGTTTGTTGGATATTGCAAAAGAGACAGTGAGAATATGTGAAAAATGCTTTGCAAAAAATGTGTTGATGATTGGATTTGCTGAGTTTAAGAGTGATGGAAATAGTCAGATCTTTCAAGGCAAGGCATTTATGGGAAAATAATCGTAGAGTTATAGGGAAAATTCAGGGAGAGAATGGAACTTTATAAAATCAAACAGAAAATGCTGGAGGAGCCTGGAATGCCAGGCAGCATCTCTGGAGGATATGGATAGACGATGTTGTGGGTCGGGACCCTTCTACAAACTCAAGGGACTTTATAGATTGCTCTACAGTGATTCCCAATGGGAGAATAATCTCCTTCTGTGTTGTATTATTTCTTATGATTCTACAATTTTCTCCATGACGGGCGTGAATAAACTTTCATTATCTGAAAACGACTTTGAGATGGTTTGAAAGTGACAAGAAAGATTCTCTAGAAATGAAAGCCTTTCTCTCTTTCTTGGTCTTCTCAGTGTGAACAGGAGCTTGTAAGCCAAAGCTATCATATTTATTAGCAGTCTAATGAACAGCCTAGCATAAACTGAAGTCCAACCTAACATGAATTTTCATATGTGAATGGAATGTTTCAAATATAAATGGATTTCAGAGAAAATTAAGGGGTGATGTGCCTGATCTCTTAGGAAAGTAAAAGGATAAGAGCCCATTCATAATCATTATTGCAAGCAGCAATCTTCTTTGTAAATGTGAAGATACGGACTGTGCATCTGGGCTGCAGTCAATTTGGCAATGATGGTGTCTATAGGAAATAATTAATTGACTGCTGTAAAAGTTAATAAAGAATGCCTATGTATGTACCAGCAGAAATTATTCACTTACCTACAACAGCCAGTAAGCTCAGAGTAGAAGCAATAAGTGAAATTGAAGACCTTAAAAATCAAACATTATGTACTTTGTACGTAATGACTAGCCCATTGTAAACATGGGAAGGCTAACCTACAGTGGAGACAGTAGATTAGAAAACAATGCAATATAACGAGAGGAAAAATATTGAGCAACTAATCATTTATTGATTTTTAAAGCAGTTACATGTTTTCATATATATCTGGAAGATTAAAAAAAGCTTCAGAGGAACTAGTGGTACATTGAAAACAAGGTTGAGAATAAACCTTCCACAGAAACATTTTCAATGATTATCTACTCTTGATTGAAGGAAACAGACCACACTGACCATCAATCACCCTTTTACACTGGTCCTATGTTATCCTACTTTCTTATCCACTCCCTACACACATAAATTGGAAATGTACAGAGGCCAATTACCCTGCAAACCGGCACGTCTTTGGGATGTGGGAAGAAACTGGAGCACCCATAAGAAACCCACACGGTTACAGGGAGAATATACCACCTCCTCACAGATAGCTCCTAAGGTCAGGATTAAACCTAGGTCTCTGGCATTGTGAGGCAGCAGCTCTACCTGCTACAGGGAGAATATGCCACCTCCACACAGATGGCTCCCAAGGTCAGGATTAAACCTAGATCTCTGGCATTGGGAGCCAGCAGCTACATGCTACACCACCGTACCATCTTCTAAGGATTCTGCTGAACATTGAGCAAGTATCCATGTTCTAAATGATGTTGCAGTTGCTCTGCTACATTGGTGATGGGGAATTGGAATATATCAAAACTTAAAGAATAGAAGCACTCCACAACTTACGTAATAGGCGACTTATAAATCTTCTATTCCTTCTCTATCTTTATTTCTAAAAAAATAGTAGATAAGTATTATTAATGTTTTACTCGTATGAAAATTGAATTAATTTGATGTTATAAAGTTGTTTAAAGCATTGTAATTGATTACCTTTAATAAAAAATATATTAAAAAAAAAAAAAATAGGCGACTTACGTAAACACACACTTGCATAAACAATTCTTTAAGCCCACTGCTTTATTTCCAAACTGTGCATCTTGGTAGCCTCATTACCAATGTGTTACTGTGCATATGGCCGTTTACGCAAGCCGGTCAGCTGTTCTTGTGGATGATCGCACATGGTCTCGGAATTGGAGCTCTCATGTAGTCTCCACTTTGGAGCTCCCACGTAGTCTCTGTGTCGGACATCCCATGTAGTCTCCACGTTGGAGCTCCAATGTGGTCTCTACCTTGGAGCTCCCACGTGGTCTCCACATTGGAACTCCCACGTGGTATCCTTGGAGCGTCCACATTGGAGCTCCCACTTAGTCTCTGTGTCGGATCTCCCATGTAATCTCCGCGTTGGAGCTCTCACTTGGTCTCCACATTGGAGCTCCCACATGGTATCCACGTCGGAGGATCCATGTAGTCTCCACATCAAAGCTCACATTTGTTTTCCATGTCAGAGCTCCCTCATTGTCTCTGCATCAAATAGTAAGTTGGGCACTTCCGTTTCCAACCATCCGTTACATCTAACTTAGACTAGGGTCCATGGGATGTAACCCTTACGTAAGTCAGGAAGTATCTGTACATCTGTTGTAGAATAAAGCCTGTGGAACTGTAAGAACATCGCACGCAAGCTATAAAATCCTTTCAACAGCTTAATAGTAATGTAGACAGACACCAGATTCAGTACATGATTCAAGTACATCTTTAATCAGCACTGAAACTTAACAGCATAAATGATGGTTAGTTGTCAGTACATCCTGGCAGCTCAGACTGCCCGTGCCGGAAACAAGTGTTAGTATAAGTATTACAGTGGGGTGGAGTTAGAGATGCTGGCTTGTGTGTGATTGGTTAACATGCAACATCAATCTACATCCTTCCCCCTAAAGATTAAGTGTGGAAGAGCACCCATGCCATGGAGTTAAATATACTCGCCATATCTGTCTGGTGGTCTACTAACACGGCCCGAGCGCTTGCGGGCCAAACCCTCCCCCCCCCCCCCCCCCCCCCCACCTAAAAGATGAGATGGAGAGCCTGGAGGCGAGAATGGTGCGGTGGATGCTTATGGTGTCCGAAAGGGGAAACATGCGGTTGGTGAGGCCCCGTGGTTAGTGGAGACCGCGGGACGTGGAGGGGTGCAAGGCATGAGGAGACGGGTGGGAGACATTGCAAAAGGCAGCTGGAACTGGAGCGATGGAGCATGGGGACCAGCAGGCGGTGATTGAGACTCCATCACAGCAAGCAGGTGTTGTCGACTTCTCCGGTATACCAGTCCCTCACAGTCTACAAGGTAAGACCCATCAGTCTACAAGGCTCGTCAGTCAGGTTGACAACAGTGCCCAGATGGGAATGTCCAGTTGAAGTTTGTAGAAGGACAACCTGGCCCGGCAGTAGAGGCTTGAGTGGGCTGCTGGAACTGTTGTCTGACTGTTTCTGGATGTCATGCTTCTCTTGGAGACATTTCTGGATAGTGGCAGGCTTCAGCACCTGAGGGACCAGTTGTTGTTGTGCGATGGGGACCGGAGGCCTCGTCAATCACGACATCAGTCGCTGTGCCAGCGATCCCAAGGTTCCGTCCCTGGCAATGTTTCTGAGATTCAGGAGATCGAGATAAACATCTGACTTTGAAATCTGTGGTCGCACCAGCAAGTGTTTGGCACTTCTGACTGCGCGTTCAGCGAGTCCATTACTCTGTGGATACCCGGGACTGCTCGTGACGTGCTGGAGGTTCCATCGGTCTGCGAAAAGCTTGAACATGTGGATGGTGAACTGCCTAGTGAGGCCCGTCAGATTGATGGTTTTGGTTTCGTGCGAACTGTCTATAAGTGACACCCATCATCCGACCCCCACACCGATTGTCATTTGCCATGACTGACAGGGTTCACTCTGCAATGAAGGACATGGCCTCCATAGGCATAATTGAAGCAGTCAGCGACCCCACCGACTGGGTCTCAACCATGATTGCCACAGTCAAGAAGGGAAAAAATGAAATCCGCCTCTGCATCAACTTGAAAGACCTGAACACTGCCATTAAGCACCCATACCATCCCACTCCTGACACCGTGTAGACAGACACCAGACTCAGTACGTGATTCAAATACATCTTTGAATGAGAATGCTCAAGAGATGCTGGCTTGTGTGTGATTGGTTAACATGCCACATCAATCTACAAGTAAGATTAAATGAGAACTTACCAGTTTGAAGTTTGATCTTTATTTTATGAGGAGTTACGATGAGCGATTACTTGAAGAAGCCCGCAAGCCTGCCAGCCCGCATGCGCGTCAATCTACAAAGCAGCGATGTGAAATCACAGATAACAGTAGTTGAAGTGACATAGTAAGATTAGAGAAGACTAGAACTACCAGATGACCTTTATGATACGAGGGTTGGGAGCGGAGAGCAGGTAATCGCTCATCGTAGCTCCTCATAAAATAAAGATCAAACTTCAAAATGGTAAGTTCGCATTTAATCGTACTATTTTGCTTAAGAGTCACGCGAGTGATTCCGTGAAGATTTCAAAGCTCTGTGATTTCATGCCATGGAAACGAGTCCAGGAAACGAGTCATACACTGCATCAATTGACCAAGGATAAGTGAAAACAATAATGCATTCAGACATGACATAGATTTAAACATGCTGATGCTTTAATGAGTAAAATAAAAATAATAGTGACCCCTCTCCTCCAGGGAGAAACTATAAACAGAACTTAAAATAGAGTTGGCAAATAGCCCCCAGTCTGGCAATGGGCTTGTTATAAAACATCTGGAAGTTCACTCGTTAGACCATCCTGCAGTCACTAGGATGTGGTCTAGCAGAAATCCATAACCCTCGCTGCAGATGTTGCAGTCCTGGTGGAGTGAGATTTGAAAACATCAGTGTCCAATCCTGCACAAGGCAAACCCCGTTTTAACCACCTGGAGATGGTCTAGACTGATACCTTCTTATGAGGTTTTTCTTTTTTGTAACTAACAAACATTGCTAGTTCAGAGCCTTTAAGGCTCTAGGTGCCCTAAATACTGTTGTAGATGTACCACACACAACCAAAGGTCCATGGGGTATGCTATGAAAACTAGTTTGAGACCAGACGCGCCCAGTCTACTCTGCTAGACTAAGTCATGATCATAAATGTTATATTATTTGCAGACAAAACCATCCTGTCCAGCTGCAGCTTATGCAACGACTGGACCCATTGCGCTGAACCCAGCGCCATGAGCATAACCACTCTGTAAGTGATTTTGATCGAGGACAGGGATGTAGCTGGAGCCTCCGGCGAGGCAGCATCAGCACAACGTTAACATCCCATATCTCTCAGTACCTAGGCCTGGGGGAATTTGAGTTAAATATACCTTTCATAAATCTGGATATCAGTGGGTGAGACCCGACAGAGTGGTGTCCCGATCCCAGCAGCAAGTATGACGACAAGGCATTACTAGCACAATTTATAGCACTATAACTTCATCTCTCGTGAAATTATAGCTTTGAGAAGAATTCCAAGGCATCTGTTATGCGTGCCGTGTCATACGATATGTTGGGCTGCATACAGAACACTTCCCATTTCTAGATATAGGAGATGTACTGTTTCTAGATACTATTTCTCCAGGCCGCAGTAATTACATCCACCGTAGGACCTGACAGCGCGAACCCCAGGAAAGGTCTTCTCAGAGTCTGTAAACAAACAACTTGATTTGCTCATGCAGTGAATGGTTCTCCCCAGTCATGGGTAAAACCAGCAGATTTCTGCATTTGGGAACAGCCATAAAAGGCTCTGTTATCATTCCCAGTATGAGTAGACCCATGGCTGTGTAGGCCAGTCAGTCACTAACAAAACCTGAGGCGGAGTCTTGCTGGAACTGAAGCAAGCACCGACTGATGAGGCAAAATGGAGGAAGGACATAAAGACCATTCCTCCCCAGTGTAGCGAGAATACATCCATCGCCACTGCCCCCGAGTATGGCTGCCATGCCACATATTTTGCAACTGGTGATTGAGCCTAGGAGCAAACAAATTGATATTTGGTGTTCCCTCGAGCCACAACGTGATTAAATACTTTGTGATCCAACATCCATTCTGTGTTGTCATTGACTTGCGTGATGATATACCAGCACAAAATGAGGTTAGGTAAACTATTATAGGATATTGACTTGATTGCACCCATGTGATTAATATATGCCACCACCGTAGTTTATCAACTAGTAGTTGAGCATGCAGATATGCATATTCGCACAATAAGCCTTTAACCCATAGAATGCCCTTAGTGTGTCTAGGTAGTTGATATATAAATGAGGAATTGGTAACTCGTGCACATCCCATCCACCTCTGTAACTGGAGATGGTATAGTAATTTTACATCTTTGAACACCAGCATCAGTTTGTAATATAACTGAAGGTTTAATGACCAAAAGTTACTGGAGTCATGCTGAATATTGTTCATCCATAAATGTGTAGCTTCAGCTGGTAATAGCATAGGTGTGTTAACAATGACCTACATAGTACTTGAGAGCTTGCTCCTTTGCAAGATGTAAATTCTGTTAATGCAAAGACCCCAAATTCGCAGCTGAAAATCACCCACTATATTGCCAATTACACTGGCCACTTGATGAATAAATAACAAGATTGTTACAAGCTTCCATTAATTCTAATCTCTAGCCCCAGGGCGGAGTCACAGATAAATTACTAGAGTTAAAGGTAAATCCCAATAATCTATAACTCTAGATGGTATCAGCTTAAATTCAACTGGATGGATGAGAAACCCCCAATTTCTCAAATATTAGTTTTGCAGCTGAAAACAGCTAATTTAGCAAGATTCAGCATTTTCAGAATATCATTCAAATAGGCCATAATAATGCGTTTTTGAGCTCTGAGCGGCCCAAGCACTGGCTTGGCAATTTGGTAAATAGGCTGGGAACGGAAGTTAGCCGATTTCGCAATGTTTTAACTGGTATCGTTGCCCATCCAGCTAAATTTCAATATCTCTAGTGATCCCTGTGAGAGGGAACTGCATAACATGCATCGATGCATGCCCTAAAGCATCCTATGGAAATAAGTTGTTTAGGCAGTAACAAAGTTTTCCATGCTATAAGTCTATACTGCACAAGAGCATGTGAATTAATCAAGGGCGATCCGACATCCTCCATCTTCCTTCATGAAGGAGCGGAGTGTCATCAAAATGGTGAAGCCATGCCCGTCATGGGTGCTTTAATCAACCCTACAGCTTTGCTTCCTCATCCAGTCTTTTACTTGTTTAGATATCTGCTTGTATACCCAAACCTTTGTTGGAATGAATAAATGTCCAACTTGGTGTATATGGTTTGGGTGGCAATGAGTTAAAGGAATTCAATTTGGCACCCTTGTATACTGTGCAGTATAAACTGATCTGATGTTATCTTTTCAGTTATAAATGGATCTGAAGTTACCCGTCGTCATTTGTACAAAAAAACAAGTGTAATCTATTACCAACTTGTAACTGGTCCACACACCCCATGTTTCGGAATGAACCAGACCCACCTACCTCCATGGTTACCGGTGGTCTTATGGTAAGCCCAACGGCCCCTGATGCGGGTTCTATTCCCAGTCTTCATTTGGAGGATAGGACTGCTGGGGTGCATGGATTGCACATTTTCCCTGACGGCTGGCTTTGGCCTTGGCCTGAAAGACCTCTGCCCAGGGAATCAGATTTCAAGCTGCCACCAGCTTCAGTGAACCGCTTATTGCTGATGGAGGCGTAGGGGTGTTGTCGCCGAAACAGTGAGGCTTTGGATCGTCATTGGTGCCTTGACTAGTCCGACAGCGTTGCTTCCTCATCCAGGTTTTTACCCGTTTGGCTAGGTCTTCTCCGAGGTAAAGATTCGGCAGCTGGACATTGCTGACCTCGCCATCCATAGTCTCCCCAGATAGCGCTGTTCACTGCCGGCACTTTCAGGAGTGCACAAATTTACAGGTGTATGCTCCTGTAATGATGTGACGTGAGGTCACTGCCAATGGCTGGAAGCCAACTCTCCTACAGCGGCTCCTTTCACCAATATGTTTCACGGGCATACTTCCGGGTTTGGAGTCAGTCTCACACTAACCCCTCGCACTCTCCTCCACCGAGAGGCGATTAGTAAGCAGCCCTGAAACAGGTGCTGCTGATATGGCACCTTCAACGGGTCTATATCGGGATGGAGCATCTCCTCATGCTCCACCTGGGTAAACATCCCAGGATGTACCCATAGAGGGGAACCCTCCTGGCCTGACTTGTCCCAGTCCACGCCTCTCCGACTCCATTAGGCTGCACACCCTCTCGGGGCTGCCGGAGTCTGAAGTCACTGACCGCTGTCAGCAACTCGGGTAGCGAACCCGATGGCCGCCAGCTATCCACACTCCCGCAGTCCGCAGCCGGGTCTTCCCGTGGTCTCCATTGCCGGGTTTCCCAGAGCCGAGTTTCCCTGTGGTCCGTAGCAGGGTTTTCCCCAAGCCGGGTTTCCCCTCGGTCTCCTTAGTTGGGTTCCCCGAGCCAGGTTTCCCTGTGATCCATAGCCGGGTTTTCCCCGAACCGGGTTTCCCTGCGGTCCGTAGCCGGGTTTTCCCCGAGCGGGGTTTCCCCTCGGTCTCCTTAGTTGGGTTCCCAGAGCCGGGTTTCCCTGTGGTCCGTAGCCGGGTTTTCCCCGAGCTGGGTTTCCCTCCCGGACCCAGGCTTCCCCGTGATCACAGTCGGGATTCCCCGAGCTGGGCTTCCCCGCGGTCACAGTCGGGATTCCCCGCAGTTCGTCAGGTTTTCTCCCCGGATTGTTACTCCAGCAGGAAACTCTGTAAAAGAGCTTCCTGCAAATAAAGCACAACCTGAAAGTAAGTTTAAAACTTACCTGCAGGATTTGAAACTTACCGCTGGCCTGCCAGCCAGTCGTTGCGCCATGCGTTCAGACTTAATGACGCGCATGCGGGTTGGCGGGCTTCTTCACGGAATCACTCACATAACTCCGAAGTAAAATTCTGTTCTAATTCTACAATTTATAAATTGTGATTTATTTTGGGTTGTATAATTTTAAAGTGACAGCAGCCCTTTATTTTTCACTGATCAAGGTTGTATTCATTAGGTATTCCACCTAATTAGTCGGCATGACTTCAAAGAAGTACTGATGCCAATTTGCTACGTTTTACTTCCTTGATTTGCTGCACAGAACAGGTTGCCTTCTTCCCATTGTAAGCTTTTCAAAACCCTTGTCGCATTGTCCTTGATTTACAGTATAGAGAACATTCCAAATACCAGATAGGATTACAGGAGCTTTTGAAGTTGGAATAAAATGTTTAAAATTAAGCATTAAAAGCAGCTTTAATCGAGTAAATTCAGCAATGTTTACCAATCATTGTAGGAGCTTGGGCATTGCTGGCAGTACCATCATTTATTGCCCACCCCAAATTCCCTTGAAAACTTTTTGCAAAGCAGAAGTTCTTCTTATGAAGGTAATGCATAATGCTTTGAAAAGCAAGCTGCAGAATTCAGACCAGTCTGTGTTGAAGGATCAATGGTACATTGCCAAGACAAGCAAACGCTTCTCCATCACATCCTGAGATGTGCATTACAAATGGTGGAAAATCCAGAGGTGACAGGGGGTTGGTTACTCTTATCTGGAGATAGGAATTCTGCTATCCCTATATTTCCTGCAAAGCTCATTGAAGAAACAAGTGAACATAGTTGGCCTTGAGGACACTGCCCTTATGATCTTCTACAATTATGTCCTGGTGCTGGGATGATTTACCTCCATCACCAGCACCTTTCGGCAAAGTGTGTCTGCAATTGGGATACTTTCCCCTCTGTTCTATTATGATTTTATCAACCACAACGTTAATGGCAGCACTGTATTAAAAAAGTAACATTTTGTTTTGGGGAATGGAGATGAATTAGGCAAAAACACAAGCAGAAGTAAAGATATAACCCAAATGGGAGAACAATTTACATGCCACTGTGGCTATTTATATAGTTAATCAGATGGTTTTGATGTCTTATCTGATACTGAAAAAATGTCCTTGTGTATGCAACATAATTTCATGGTAATTTTCGATAGGCGAGGTGAGCCTGTCTTTAGAGGGATAAAATATATTGATACTAAACAGGTTCAATTACAAAATGGAATGGAACAAATTATCTGGAAATGTGTGTGAAGTGCCATGGTATTTCAAATCCTATGACAATTAGATATAAAGCAACACAATGAAAAATGGATTTGACTACAGCACAGTTTTCTGCTACATGATGTGTAAAAGTGATTACTGTAAATGTTTAATTTTGATTCTGAACTCAGAATAACACAATCCCAAAGAACCATGCCAGTGCATTCAAACCACTGTAGGATTCTGCCATGGGGCAGGGAAGAAATTGGTCCTTGATGCTTTCATATTCCTGTTGGGAATGGGTGTTTAGGTAAGAGAAGGGAACCAATTGTGAAGATCAATAGCATTAGGCCAAGTTGAATCTAAGTTGGTCCTCATATCAATGGCTCATCACACTTCCTTGGCATCAGACTGAAAAGGAAACTTGACCATGATTATATTAGTGAGGAGTTTAATGCCAGTTTAACTACTCTCCTTGTAATGATCCCTTTATTTTGAATTGTGGCTTCAAAGGCCAGCAGGACAGCAACACTACAAAGATTGAATCCTTCTAGCCCAGGGGTCGGGAACCTGTGGCCTTCTAGACCATTAAGTGCGGCGTTTTGAATGAATCCAAATTTTGTAGAAAAATCCTTTTATTTTTATGAATATGTTTTTGTTTGTCTTTTATTTTTTAATTTAAATCTTAAAATGAACGTATTTAAAATACCAAAGAGTAAAAGAAGATTCAAAGAAGGAATCCTCCCTGACTGACAGCCACAATTAAAACATTAGTAAGTCATGAGGGCTATTTTAACACCTGTTATGCTCATGGTTTAGTTCCAATGCGACTGTAGAATGTGAGTTAACCTCCCTGCCTGACTGGCACCACCACCGCCTGAGGCTGGTTGGCGAGAGGGAAATGTCGGAGAGAGTCCGCTGGCTGTCCAGTCTTCAGTATTATCAACTTTTGATAGCGGTGCACGTGGCTTTCCGTTTGAAGTTGAATTTGAGAATAGTTAAACAGCGTATTTGTTCGACTATTTTTAAAAATTCTGTCTGATTAACAGCCCATCATGTCAAAGAAAACCAAGAGAACGCTGAGGGAAGAAAAATGAGTTTTTAATGAGGATTGGGAATGGGAACTGCAATATCATCTTGTTTCTGTTAAAGATAAGATGATTTGCTTGCTTTGTGATACTGCAATAGCAACATTGAAGAAATTCAATGCTCATCCGCAATGCCACTCATAAGGACCAAAAATATTTCAAATTAGAGAGTGAGGCGCGAAAGGTTGCATTTCAGAAATTAAAAGATAAAAAGCAAAGGCAAAGGCAGTTATTTCAAGCAGCGGTAAGACCAGGAAATAATGCTACAGAAGCGACTTATAAAGTAGCTTATATACTTAGGGGAAAAAGGGAAGCCATTTAGTGATGTAGAAATCATAAAGAAATGCATTGTCGAAGTTGTAGGATGCTTAGACCCCATTAAGGTTTCAAAGTGCAAACAACTGCCTCTTTCAAGGAGATCGGCAGCATGAATTAGCCCTCAACGTAACAGAACAACTTAACGCCATACTCCAAAAGGAAAATATATATTAATCAATTGCTTTGGATGAATCAACTGATACTACTGATTCGGCGCAGGTTTTATACTTCACTCGGGCCATAGCAGAAGATTTTCTTTGCTACAAAGTGTTACTCGCTTTGGGCACTCTTACGGGTAGATCACGAGGAATAGATGTCTTCAACAAGATAAATGACATGAAGTTGGACTGGATTTGGTTAATTTAGTGAGTGTATGTACAGACGGTGCACCTTCCATGACAGGAAAACGTGAAAGCTTTATTGCACAGATAAAAAAGGTATTATCAGATCTAGATGCTCATTGTATCTTGCATCAGCAAAATCTCTATGCTAAATCTACTATTTTAAGTGACACTTTGCAACAAGTAATAAGTATTGTTAACTCTATTGGTGCAAATGCAACACGGCATTGTCAGTTTTGTGATATGCTAAAGTTGGACGATGAGGCATTCAGTGTGGATTTGCCATATCATTATAAAGTGCATTGGATGTACTTCCTACGGCAGCTGAGGAAGCACAATCTGCCACAGGCAATGATGGTCCAATTCTACACAGCCATCGTAGAGTCTGTTCTCACCTTCTCCATCATGGTCTAGTTTGGCTCAGCCCTCATACACGACACATGGAGGCTGCATCGAATCGTCTGATCAGCAGAGAAGGTTATTGGCTACAACTTTCCCTCCATTAATGAACTGTACACTGCAAGGGCAGGAAGCGAGCGGGCAAGATCATCTCTGACCCCTCTCACCCTGGCCACAAATTAATTGAATTACTTCCCTCTTGAAGGCGATTCCGGATTGCCAAAGCTCCCACAGCCAGACATAAAAACAGTTTTTATCCACGAGTAGTTGCTCTACTCAACAGCCAAAAACCTGTAGCCTCCCTTTGATCTGGTATTTTGTTGGTTCACATGCTTAATCAATGGTGTTTTATCATTAATGTTTTATTATTATTAATGTTTAGTGTTTTCTGACTTACTTACTTTCTTACTTACTTACTTACTTACTTACTTACTTACTTACTTACTTACTTACTTACTTACTTACTTACTTACTTACTTACTTACTTACTTACTTACTTATATTAGCTAGCACAGGGACAAGTGTTAGCAATTTTTTTTATCTTTTCGAGTACTGATAGTTACATTTCATGAAGAACAGAATTAGCAATGCAATTTATTGAAAGAAGATTTCTAAAGAAATACTGCATTTCTGTGTGATATCATGTGAAAGCAAAATTACTTCAATGTTTCTTTGCAAGGTAAAACTAAAGGGCCTGTCCCACTTAGGAGACCTCCACAGCAACCTCTGGTGACCTTGCCCACCACCCATGGTCGCTGCAAGGTCACCATGAGGTCACAGGAGGTTTTGGTCACTCTCCCTAATGGACGAAAGTGATTTCCGCGTGGTCAAGGCTTCATCTAGGTTGCCGCTTTTTTCTCATCATATTTACAACCGGCCTCGACTAGAAATAGGTCACTGTTTGGTCGAAGGGCAGTGGAGTGGGGTCGCTATTTACTTACAGGCAGTCGAAGGTAGCCGTAGGCAATCTACTTCGCTGACAGGCCATTTTGATTGGCTCATTGGAGTTTCACATCCTAGAAGACCTACCGGTAGGTAAAATTCCCGCTAACTTTATTATACTTCTTAAAACTGTCTCCACTCCTTCTCCCCCCCCCCTTCTCCTCCCCTTCTCTCCCCTTCTCCGCCCCTTCTCTCCCCCTCTCTCCCCTTCTGCCTTCTCTCTCCCTTCTCTCTTCCCTTCTCTCTCCTTCTCTCCCTCCTCCCCCCCCCCTCCCCCCGCCCATGCTCTCTAAAGGACTTACCGTACTCTGGCAACTGTTTACCTTCATCTTCATCATGCAGACATCGTTACTCTCCATGGCCTCCACCTTCGCAATGTGTTTGTGTGTGTGTGCGGTCTGTAGATGCAGTTCGCACTTCGGTCGACCCAGCTCGTGGTTTCAACGTTGGTCGATCCAGCTCGAGGTTTTCCAGGCGAGTGCCCTTGAGCTTGAAGGTCAAAGTCACTCTTCTGGACACGTGGATTAGGTCACCTAAGTGGGACTAGCCCTTAAGTCTATATATGATATGTGCAAAAAATCCAAGCATTTCAAAATAAGCTATATTTTTTCACAATTCTTCTTCAAAATGAACTTTCAGATGAACATTGTCCCCAGTTAGCGAAAGTGTTATAGACTTGTTATAGACTTGTTAATTAAAGAATACAATGAAACGTTCACTGACTTTGAGAATCATGACATCACACTCAAATTAGCATTTCAACCTCATCTAGTTGATGTCTTCAAGGCTCCTAAAGAACTACTGATGGAATTGATTGAGGTCTCAGAAGATGACATTTTAAAGTCCTTATTTGATGCTAAGAAAGATCAAATTGAAATAAGGAAATATACAATAGAATACTCACATCTTCGGCAACATGCACGTAAAATGCTTTCTTGCTTTTCAACCGCTTATTGCTGCGAATCTACATTCTCCTACCTAACCCAAATCAAGACGCCCTTAAGGTCACAAATGACGGATACCCATCTAGAAGATCAGCTGAAACTATGTGCCTCCATGTTGCAACCAAATATTCAAATGCTTTCCCACAAAAAGCAGTCACAACAAAGTAATTAAAAGTTTAGTTAACTTTAGAATTAACAAAATGTTTTCATTTTCTTGAAGTTAGGGCATAGTAGTTAGATTTTTACAAAATAACTAGACTAAGTAAGACCTGTTGGGTCACTCAGGCCTGGCAGGCTGGCAGCTCGGTCACTCAGGCCTGGTGCACTGGCAGCTCAGTTACTCAGGGCTGGTGGAAACAGGACAGACCACATGAAGGTTGCAATCTTCCACCCCATCAAATTAAAAAGCAGTTTCATACCATTCAAGCAGGGTGCAAGGCCACCAAATTCAAAAGCAGTTTCCCATTTCAAGCAGGGTGCAAGGCCACCAAATTCAAAAGCAGTTTCCTACCATTTCAAGCAGGGTGCAAGGCCACAAAGGTGACCTCTCTCTCCCCCATCTTGCAGAGACTGAGCCACGCGCACACTTCCGGGTTTTATAGTTCCTTCCCTCTCCCACTGGAAGGGGCGTGGCCTTCATGGCGGTGATTGACAGGAGCGAGAATCTCAACATTTTTTAAACATTAATAACTCATCGATGTTATTTTTCTAGGAACCTGATATTCGATGGGAAAAATCCTCTTGTTCTGCACAGCGGAGGGGGACTCTGAGTAAGATGGCCAAAAATTGCAGCTGTAAGTGGTAGCATTTTTTTCTAAAATCAATATGCAGTGCAAACAGGAAGTGGTCAAGATGAGACGTTTAAATATATAGATGTATTTTTGGAAGCACATCTAATTGAAGTTTCTTGGATGCGGCCTTATTGAATTACAGCTAACTTAATGCGGCATTCCAACATGAAAAGGTTCTCCACCCCTGTTCTAGCCCTACAGTAAAGCAGGGAAAAGGAGGTATTATCATTCCACATCCCACCTCAGCTCCCCATTCTATTTGTTAATCCATCCCACACCACTGTTCACTCCAACCAAATCATCCTGAAAGTTTCTACCAGCAAAACAACAAGATGGTCCTAAATAAACTGGAAACTTGTCTCTTGGAGCCTCCCTGATGGCATCTGCAACTCACAACCAATGTGCAGTAAAGGCTTGAGATCCAGCTTGGGACACACAGCAGGTTCAAGATATGTATTTGTGCACCGCAAAAATGAACAATACCATGCA
Source organism: Raja brachyura (assembly GCA_963514005.1). The sequence goes on from OY740781.1 coordinate 146,502,399, forward strand.
GTTGAAAAGTTGCTTAACCCAGCGAGGGTAGTGCAATTTTGTGCAGCTTTCTTGGTATCTTTGCACCCACCAGCAAATTTGACTCCTGATCTTTCAACATAATTTTTATTTGATCCGACTCCTTTATATGCAGTGTAAAACTCTCCCAAATGACATCAATAGTTTGGCTTGTTCGATTCTTGTTTGAGGCATACCATAGCCCTATCCCCAAACTCTACCTCCGCTACATCGATGACTGCATTGGTGCTACCTCCTGCACCCATACGGAACTCACTGACTTTATCCATCTCACCACTAACTTCCATCCGGCACTTAAATACACCTGGACCACTTCCGACATCTCCCTGCCGTTTTTAGACCTCACTATCTCCATTGCAGATGACAGACTACTGACTGATATCGATTATAAATCCACTGACTCCCATGGATATCTGGACTACACTTCTTCCCACCCTGTTTCCTGTAAGGACTCCATCCCCTACTCTCAATTCCGCAGTCTACGACGCATCTGCACCAAGGATGAGGTGTTCCAAACCAGGGCATCGGAGATGTCCTCATTCTATAGGGAATGGGGGTTCCCCTCATCTACTATAGATGAGGATCTCACCAGGGTCTCTTCTATACCCAGTGACTCTGCTCTCACTCCCCATTCCCCCACTCGCAACAAGGGCTGAGTCCCTTTTGTCCTCACCTTCCACCCTACCAGCCGTCACATTCAACAAATAATCCTCCGACATTGTCGCCACCTCCAACGAGATCCCACCACTGGCCACATCTTCCCATCTCCTCCCCTTTCAGCTTGCCGCAGAGACTGCTCCCCCCGTAACTCCCTCGTCAATTCGTCCCTTCCCACCCTTCCCACCCCCTCGCCTGGCACTTTCCCTTGCAACCGTAGGAAATGCTACACCTGTCGCTTTACCTCTCCCCTTGACTCCATCCAAGAACCCAAGCTGTTTTTCCAGGTGCGGCAGAGGTTCACTTGTACCTCCTCCAACCTCATCTATTGCATCCACTACTCTAGGTGTCAGCAGTTCTACATCGGTGAGACCAAGCATAAGCTTGGCGAATCTTCGCCCAACACCTCTGCGCGATTCGCGATAACCAACCTGATCTCCTGGTGGCACAGCACTTCAACTCCCCCTCCCATTTTGAATCTGACCTTTCTGTCCTGGGCCTCCTCCATGGCCAGAGAGAGACCCACTGCAAATTGGAGGAGCATCATCTCATATTTTGCTTGGGTAGTTTACACTCCAGCGGTATGAACATTGACTTCTCCAATTTCAGGTAGTCCTTGCTTTCTCCCATCTTCCCCTCCCCTTCCCAGCTCTCCCACAGCCCACTGTCTCCACCTCTTCCATTATTCTTCCAGCCCCCCCTCACCCCCACATCAGTCTGATAAAGGGTCTCGACCCAACTACAGGTGACTAGTTTTTCGCCACATGTTCGCCGGTGGTCGCCGGGAGTAGTCTTCTCAGTCGCGCAAAAAGTCGTAGTGTCTTTCTGGTTACCGCTACATTTTCAACATGTTGATATAATTTTGGCGACAGTTGGTTTGACGCCAATGAGCGTAGCTTGACTTCTCCTGACGTAGGTGCTGTCATAGGTTGTCGCCAGGATGACGTAGTTTGTCGCCGGTTTTTCGGTGACCTGCTATGACTATGACAGTCGCCGGCAGTTGCTAAAAAATCACCAAGTGGGACAGGCCCGGTGTCAGCTTATATCCTTAGCATCCTTGGCAACGTCCAGCACACAGCAGGTAACCCAAAGCCTGAAGGGTTCCTATGATGTCAAGGCATGAAGAACATAATTCCTACAGGTGTTGTTGCTCAACAACCTGTCCAGGGCCCTTAGACCTCTGGGGGCATTGTCCTTCGCTCTCCCATCATCACTCACCCGGACTGGAAGACTATTGCTTGTACAATGATATGTGGCATAGATGGGGTGAATAAACAGACTCGTCTTTTTTCGCAGGGCAGGGGAATCAATATTTAAATGGCATAGATTTAATGTGAGAGTGGAAAGATTGAAAAGGCACCTGTGGGGCAACTTTCTCACTCAGAGGACAATGGGTATAAAGAACGAGCTGCCAGTAGAAGTATTTGAGGCAGATATAATAACATTTAAAATTATTTTGGACAGGTGCATGGATAGGCTAGGTTTAGAGGGATATGATCCAAACCTGCGAAGTTTAAATTGGACATCTTGATTGGCATTGATGAGTTGGGCCGATTGGCCTGTTTCCATGTTTATAACTATGACACCATGTTCCTTTAAGAGGTCTTTTTAAGTCACTAGCGAGGTTGAAAATTTCACTGCAAATTAATTTTACATTATTGTTGATGTCTAAAATAATAAGAGAAATGCTGGAAACACTGAGAGGGTCAGGGAGCTTGTGGGGAAAGAGCAAAAATATTAATATAATAGTTACACATATTGATAAAAAAATATTAACTCAATTTCTCTTTCCACAGAACTGCCTGACTTGCAGAATGTTTCCAACATTTTCTAGTTTTATTTCAGATTTCCAGCACCAGCTATTTTTTTGATTGTTATTGCTTGTTGACATTATTTGGGAGAGTTGTATATCAGGAGAAAATGGTGCAATTAATGAAAAATTATGCTGAAAGATGTGAAGACAAATTTTCCAAAAGGCTTGAAGGTACCCAGAAATGTCTGCAGAACTGATTAACCCAATCTTTTATTTGCACAGCCACATCTTGTTTTGGAGGCATTTAAATGAATTTATGTCCCAGTTTGGAATTAATACAATTGATGCCCCTTTGCTTCTTTCAAAGCAGTGTTCAATAAATGTACAGTCTCCTAGAAACCAATGGCAACACGGATATAGATCTTGACCTTGCACGAGACGCATAATGTAGTAGATTCCACCAGCATTCACATCCCATTGAGAAACAAAATAAGAAGCAGACACAATCAAATGATGTCAACAGTAAGGTAACAGACAATACTAATTTGCAGTGTGATTTTCAGCTTCACTGGTCTGAGAAACCGAAGCTCAGAAGTTGCACTACACACCACTATGATTATTCTACGTTATGAAACCCACAATGGGAATATTAGGCTTTCTTTTAGAACAATTACAGGAAGGTCATCAAATATTGTGATCCTGTTGGGATTGTTAAAAATAACTGATTCCATGCATTAGAAACTTACTGATGCAAAACAAAGTGCTGGAGTAACTTAGCGGGTGAGACAGCATCTTTGGAGAATATTGGCAGGTGACGCTTCTGCAGTTCCTTGTTTCTACATCCAAATTTTCTGATGCTGTGGGCAAAATGGTTCAATATGATGATTGCCTCAAAGGTGTACTGGACATTAACATTGAGATCGCCCATTAAACAGGCTAGTTTTAAAAGAAATATTTATAGATTATGTTGCCAGAAGGAGCAGAAGAACAAGGCAGTGGTTGTTTTTTGGCAAAGTCAGATAAGACTTGTGAACACAATTCAACTGACCTCACTCCTCTGCCCTCCCCCAGTAGCCGTGGTCATGAAATCAATCAGTCCGAAGAAGGGTCCCGACCTGAACGATCACCTATCCATGTTCTCCAGAAATGCAGCTTGACCTGCTGAGTTACTTCAGCATTTTGTGTATTGCCATGAAATCATATTTCTTTTAGGCACTGACCCAGTCACCTTTTGAGCACCATCCTTGAATTTGCCTCTACGAGCCTGTACATTCCATATTCTAACCACTTACTGTGCATCAAATCTTTTCCCCACATTAAGGTGTTTGTTTTGCCAATCACTTTCATCCTACATCTGCAGTTTCCTCACTGGTCATGGTGGCGCAGCAGTAGAGTTGCTGACTTACGGCGAATGCAGCGCCGGAGACCCGGGTTCGACCCCGACTACGGGTGCTGTCTGTTCTCCCCATGATCTGCGTGGGTTTTCTCCGAGATCTTCGGTTTCCTCCCACACTCCAAAGACGTACAGGTTTGTAGGTTAATTGGCTTGGTAAATTAAAAAAATTGTCCCTTGTGGGTGTAGAATAGTGTATAATGTATGGGGATCGCTGGTTGAAGCAGACCCGGTGGGCCGAAGGGCCTGTTTTCATGCTGTATCTCTAAAACTAAAAACTCACTTCTGTGGATCAAAGCACGTAAAAATTGCACCAACACTGGACAGAATGGATTTGAATACTTCATTGGTCTTCTACTGTCCTTTAATTTCCGCATCCTTGACCTTTAGCCAGATCACCAGCAGACTGCCCACAGCTCTCGTTCAGACAGGCTAAAGGCTTACAATATACATGGCGCATTTGAACATCAATCTCATGGCGTTCATTTTTACGGTGAACCTGCCTCTTCATTTAAAAATCAACCATCAGATACTTTTACTCGACATTGTATTTTACTCTGCACTCAGTCAGCCTAATCTTATGTCATTATTTGAAAGAAAATTGGATTAGAGTACATTGTTTTCAATGTACTCTAACCTTTATAAAATTTCTGAAGAAGGGTTTTGACCCGAAGGGTCACGTATTCATTTTCTCCAGAGATGCTGCCTGACCTGCTGAGTAACTCCAGCATTTTATGTCTATCTTCAATGTATACCAGAATCTGAAGTTCTTTCCTACATATACATTGTTTTCATGTTGTACCTGGCCTGCTCCTGTGACATAGGTCTTTGAAACTCAGACGCCGTATTTAATCCTGATATTTGTGTATCACAGCTAATCTTACCACACTGGTTGCACATTGCATCTTTTTTGTCAATAATTGCACCTTGTATGTTTAGTGAAGTTATGACTCATCCAACACTATTCAGTTGTTACATTAAATCAATACACAGTTGACATTCGGCAATTATTTTTCTAATGTCAACAGTAATTTTTCTTCAAGCAAAAATGCAGTGCTGCAACTTGCCACAATTACATTGATAGCCACTACCAAACAAAACTCTGACCTCAACTACTGAGAAGGACAAGGATAGCAAGCAAAATCTGCAGATTCTTCTTCCAGTCGCATGCCGTCCTGACTTAAAAATATGTTGCTATTACTTGATCGCCACAATCTGAATCTGAGAACTCCCAACCCATCTTTGTAGTTGGAATGCCAACACCAGTCACTACCCGGGGTAATTCATGGACAATGAAGCTGGCTTTGTCAAGGACATCATTATCTGATACCTGAATTAAATAAAGCATTGAAGATTTTCACCATAAATTATGTTTTTTATAATGAATTGGTACAATAATCCATTGTTTCAACTTTCAGGCAACTGGATAGTGTTTGAAATGACATGACTAAATACGTTTTTTTATTATTAAAAATAAACCAATCTCTTTGAATATAATTTTAGAGAGGAACTAATCTCAGGCAGGAGATGCATAAGGTTCCAATGGATTTTTTTGCTCCTCCCCCTTTTTTCTTTTGCAAAGTAACAGATTTTTTGTATTAATGTAGGCCACTAATGTTAATCATCTCTTCAGTGGCTGAATAGGAAAATAGTGAGGCGACGTGGACCACTGAGATTGTGATCTCTTTAATGTTATTAGGATGCTTATCCTCTCTGTGGTGCCTGGAATTGCTCCGAACTGATTAGGAAGACGGTAATATTATATCAGTGTGACAACTGGCCAATAAATTGCTTCTACGCAGTATAGCTTCTGTTGCAGCATCTTAGTGCAGTTTTTTTAATAGGAAATTTACGTTATCTTGAAAAGGTATATGTTAGTTATGTGTCAGTAAAGTATGGGGTTTAGGGGGGTGACTGACTACGAGGGTTGTCTGTATGGAGTTTGTACATCGTCCCTGTGGGTTTTCTCCGGGAGATTGTACAAATTCCGTACAGACAACACTTGTAGTCAAGATCAAACGCTGCTGTCAGTCACTGTAAGGCAGCAACTTTACCACTGCACCACTGTGCCGCCCTTGTGCTGCCATCACCGATCCGTGTTTTTTTTGTTTTAGTTTTAGAGATACAGCACGGAAAGAGGCACTTTGGCCCACCGAGTCCGTGCCAACCAGAAATCCCCGCACATTAATACTATCTTACACCCATTAGGGACAATTTTTACATTTACAAAGCCAATTAACCTACAAAATTGTACTTTGGAGTGTGGGAGGAAGCGAAGATCTCGGAGAAAACCCACGCAGGTCACGGGAGAACTCCGTATGGACAGCACCCGTAGTCGGGATCGAACATGGGTCTCCGGCGCTACATTCGCAATAAGGCAGCAACTCTACCGCTGCGCAGCTCCAGGGATGCTGCCTCACCCACAGTTTGTAACTTATGTTAAAGTTGTACATTCTTTCATTGTTCATCCCTCTATTCACCACATGGGCAAATTAGCAGTTGACCATACACTCAAGGAAGGAAAACTAATATGGGAGTTTATTATTGTCTATTTTTCCTACACTCATATGGAGAATAGTTGAAACCATGAAATTGAACCATGAAATGAAACTAGACTAAAAGCTGGAGTAACTCAGGGGGACAGGCAACATTTCTGGAGAGAAGGAATGGGTGATGTTTTGGGTCGAGACCCTTCTTCTGAAGAAGGGTTTCGACCCAAAATGTCAAAACCGTTCTTCGACCCATGTTTTGGGTCGAGACGCTTCTTGTGAAGAAGGGTTTCAACCAAAAATGTCACCCATTCCTTCTCTCCAGAGATGCTGCCTGTCCTGCTGAGTTACTCCAGCTTCTTGTGTCTATCTTTGGTTTAAACCAGCATCTGCAGTTCCTTCTTACACATGAAATGAAACCGCTGCTTGCTTTTTATTGCGCATTTTATTGCGAATTTATTGCAAACATTCCTTTGCTTGTCTTTTGGAACATTAACACTTTATCTACAAGATGATATATCAAAATAAACAGTAAATTAACTTTGTTAAACTGAATTTAGGACTTCCGGGTTGAACATGGGTTGAACAGCTGTGTGTGAGCGTGGCTCCCGATTGCTGCTCAAGTCTACTCGTTTATCTTTGCTATATTTTGAGATAACCCGCTATTAAACGCTATGAAGGACTCAAGGCAGTATTAAGCATCTGAACCTGTCAGTAAATTGAGCCATCGAACTAAAACCAGGGGAAAAGACAGTGAAATCTCAAGCAAGATTGCTGCAGCTTTTGCACCGCTCCCGGAAGCTGGCCTTGAACTACCAGAGGATTTGGAGAGGCTTTGTTCAGCACTCCTTGCTGATATGACACAAGCAATTAACTCTGTCCTTAAAAGAGAACTTGAAGTGGCTTTGTTGCCGGTGTACACCAGTCTGGAGCAAGTTAAATCCTATCACGAATTGCATGATGAACGCATTCGCGAGGTTGAAGATGGCCTGAATGACCACAGTGATAGACTGGCGAGCGCCAAAACTGCTTTAGCTGCATTACAGAGTGAAAACATACTCCTGAAAATGAAGTTAGATGGCCTCGAGAACCGGTCGCGGAGATCCAACCTAAGGGTGGCCGGGATTCCTGAAAAGATGGAAGCCTGTTAAATTTATAACTGAGTTTTTTGAAGAAGTGCTGGGGGCGGATTTCTTCCCAAGACCTCTTATGCTTTTGCGTCCCCACCAAATTGGACCTACACCAACAGACGTCCCGAATATCAAGCCATCTAAGCCAAGAGTGTTCCTGGTTCTCTTTCATTACTTCCAGGATAAACATCGTTTCATCACCAAACGGAGGCAGGAGCTGTTCTTCCGAGGGCACCGGGTGTTTTTTTATGAGGACTTCAGCGTGGAGCTGGGGAGAAAACGTGCAACTTTTAGGGAAATAAAATTCCTGCTTTACAATAAAGGGGTTTGGTTTGGCCTCCAGTATCCTGCCCGGCTCCAGGTCACTCAAGAAGGTAAAAAACACTATTTCAATACACCAGAGGCTGCCAAAAAGTTTTACTACTCACGTTGTGGAGGTGACAGCCGTGAAGAACAATGATCTTTAAGGACATCCACGTGGTATTGGCACGGCCTCCTGCGGCGGTAATCTTTGGAAGATTTGTTTATTCTTCAGTTTAATTTGTGGAATTTGACTGAGCTGCACTGCAATGCTACATATTTGGGGTAGTGAGTCGAGGACTTTTAGCCAGCAAAATGTAAATGTCTATGATTACTCTTTGGGATACAATGTTTAATTCCTTCTTTCTCGTAATGCTTTGCTGGTCTGGGGTTATCTTTAGCTTATATATCTTAAAAGTAGAATAAATTACTGTACAACTTTTAAAGAAGGGAGCCACCCTCAATTGGATCAAAAATTTTAGTTAGGGAACACTTCGGAAGTTTTTTGTTTTGTAATGCCTGCGATCATTCTTATCCTCATGTTCTTTTAGAAATGTTTGAAGAATCTTTGGAAAAAGGTTCATTACCCCCCACTCTTTCACAGGCTTCCATTTCACTTCTTCTTAAAAAAGACAAGGATCCGACTCAATGTGGATCATATCGCCCCATCTCACTTTTGAATGTAGTTGTAAGAAGTTTGGCGAAGGCGCTGGCTTGCCGTTTAGAATGCCAGCGTCACAAAATAATCTCAGAAGATCAAACAGGTTTCATTAAAAATCGTCATTCCTTTTCTAATATCTGCCGATTGGCCAGCGTGGTCTATTCGCCCAGTGCTTCCCCGCGCCCAGAGGCTGTTATCTCTTTGGACGCGGAGAAGGCATTCGATCGAGTGGAGTGGCAATATTTGTTCAGAGTCTTGAAGAGATTTGGATTTGGCAAAATATTTGTAGCCTGGGTTAAGCTATTATATCATTCACCCTTAGCATGTGTACAGACCAATTATTTGCGATCTGATTATTTTCAATTAACACGTGGCACTTGTCAAGGCTGCCCATTGTCTCCGCTTCTTTTTGCGATTGCAATTGAGCCCCTCTGCATTACACTTAGGTCAACTACATTATTCCAGGGCATTAGGAGAGGAAACAGGGAACATCGTGTGTCTCTATATGCTGATGACCTCCTTCTTTATGTGAGCGACCCTAAAGCCCGTAGCCCTGCAATTGTGTCCTTGTTGGATCAGTTTGGGACTTTTTCCGGCTCTTTCACATCCCTGTTTGCAGCTAACTACATGCCTCAAGTTAGCCAAATGAAGGCTGGCTTTGAGAGATGGCATAGTCTGCCACTCACTATGGCTGGGAGAGTGCAGTCAGTGAAGATGACTGTACTTCCCAGATTTCTTTACTTGTTCCAATGTTTGCCGGTTTTCCTACCCAAGTCATTTTTTAACTCAGTTAACCAATCTATAGCCTCTTTTATATAGGTTAACAAGGTTCCAAGGGTCAATAAGTGCACTCTCCAAAGAGGTTGTGAAGTAGGTGGACTGGGCCTTCCTAGCTTTATTAATTATTACTGGGCATCCAATATCCAAAAGATATTATTCTGGCTCCACCGACCAGATACAGACTGAATCACAATCCTGTTACTCCTCGTCTCTCCCAGCTTTAGTATAATCCTCCCTGCCATTGAAACCCTCTAGATTTACATCCAACCCTGTCGTACTATCAACCATCAAAATTTTTAACCAATTTCGTTGCCATTATAAGCTTACATCAGCTTCAGTTCTGGGTCCCATTCACAGTAACCATTTATTCCCTCTACACTTGACTAAACCTTTCGACAGTGGGGTTTGATTGGTCTTATGTCCAATAAGGATTTATACACTAACAACATATTTGATAGTTTCGACTACCTACATGAAAAACATGGCCTCCCACATAATCATTTCTTTAAATATCTTCAGGTTCGCCACTTTGTCATGAGAAAATGTCCTTCTTTTCCTGATCTCCCTCCTGTCACAGTGTTGGATAAACTCACTCTTAACTCACTTGCAAATAAAGGACTGATCTCTGCAGTATATTCTCGATTGATGTATTTAGGAGATCAAAACCTGAACAAAGTTAAAGCTAGGTGGGAGGATGACCTTGGTATGGATCTGTCTGTGGAATGCTGGACAGAAGCACTGAAAAAAGTCCACTCCTCGTCATCATTGGGGCTCATACAATTTAAAGTTTTACACAGGGTTCATTTAAGCAAAGCCAGGCTTGCTAACATATATCCAGGGACGGACGCTGGCTGTGACAGGTGCTCATTCTCTCCAGCCAATCTAGCTCATGCATTCTGGTCTTGCCCCAAACTTGTTAACTACTGGGCAGTGGTTTTTAAAACCATCAGTGAAGTCCTTGGGATGACAGTGAGACCTTGCCCGCTTGTAGCTGTATTTGGTGTAACAGATAAAACCTTGGGTTTAAATACAACCCAGTCTGATATCATTACATTTACATCACTTTTGGCCCGTAGGAGAATCTAGCTGGTCTGGAAATCTACCACTCCTCCATCTGCCGCTGCTTGGCTGGAAGACGTCATGTTTTTTTTTAAGGTTAGAAAAGATTAAATTCATGTTGAGGGGGTCTGTGAAAAAGTTTTATTTGAAATGGGAACCCTTTTTATCATACTTTGAGGCTCTAATGGAACTACCTATTGACTGAGGGCACTTGACATTAAGTGGGGATCTACCTTTATTCTGTTTTGTTACTTTATTATTGTCAAAAAGTGCATTTGATTTTGTGATATATTTGGACTGGGAAAAAATAAGCTGCCAAGGGGTGTTTAGGGAGGGTGGGTTAGGGTTATTTTGTTTATATTATTATTGTTATTTATAAAAAAACAAACTGGAGGAAAATGTAATGCCATACATCAGATGTACTGTGAATTAAAAAAAAAAAAAATTTCCCTCCAATAAAAAAAAACTATTAATTAGAAACTGAATTTAGTTTAATGGAATGACCAATTCCTACATTATTCAGGATTATGTAACATCATTCAAATGAACGTCAACCAGTTAAGCCCCTGTCCCACCTAGGCGATTTTTCAGGTGACTAAGGCAACTAGGCCGTCACCTCATGGTCGCGAGGTGACACCTGTATGGTTGTGAGTAGTCTGGATTTTGAAATGTTCAAAATTTTTCGGCGACTGTGGGCTGGATGTAGCTTATCTTCTCCTGTCGTAGGTACTGTCGTAGGTTGTCGCCAGGATGACACAGGTTGTTGCCATGTGACGTTGGTTGTCACTGGGTGCTGCCTTCGGTGAATTCCATTGGTAACTACCTACGTCAACCGGCGACAGGTACTAGCGACTGAATTGTCTTCAGTTGTCGCCGACATGGTCGTTGCTTGTCATTGCTTGTCACGGGTGGACATAGGTTGACTTTGGTTGGCGTAGGTTGTCGCCTGTGTGGTCGTAGGTTGTCGTAGGTGTGGTCGTAGGTGGACATCCTAATGGGTCGCCGGTTGTTGGTAACTTGCCATAGCTGGACGTTGACTAGGTGGTAGGTTGTTGTATCTTGTCGTAGACATTGTCCTGGGGGGGGGGGGGGTCCAGTCACCGCTTTTGCGCCGACCTGCTACGACTGTGACAGTCGCCGGCAGTCACCAAAAAAATTGCCGAAGTGGGACAAGCCCTTTACTTTGATGTACTCTCGTGCACTCTGCCTACTACTGATGCGGCGGTACCTCGTTCTGTTCAGAGACTTTCCGGGCAAGCTAAAGCACTCTGGACTAAATCTTGAATATGTTACCTCAAGGGTATTATTGCACCAATATGATTAATAGCAGTCTCTAACATGGTTACTTTAAGTTATTTCATCTGCCAGTGTCTCTCAATGAGATTCAAAATCCCAAATTGGAAGACACTCTTTCATTCTCAGAATATAGTCCTAATGCTCTACTATCTGTTGCTTGAAACCAAGCTTATGACAATAAGTGCAACGTGCTGCATCTTGGCAATCAAACCAGGACAGGACTTTCACAGTGAATGGTGGGTGTCTGGGGAGGGTTTTTGAGCAGAAGGGGCTTGGAATGTAGGTAAATAGACCCTTGAATGCAGTTTCACAGGTAGGGTGGTCAAGAGGCTTTCGGCCCACTGACCTTCATCAGTTCCAATACTGACTATAGAGGTCGGGTTGTTAAATTTCAGTTGTACAGGACATGGGTGAGGCCACATTTGGAGTACTGTGTTCAGAGTATGTCACCCTGTTATGATTTTATATACATGTATTAAATCATAAGGGGAATAGATGAGGTAGATGCACAGGATCTATTATCCAGAATAGAGGAATTAAAAACCAGAGGGCATAGGTTTAAGATGAACCAAAGATTTAATAGTAAACTGAGGGGCAACTTTATCACACAAGAGGGTAATAGGTAGATAAATAGAGCTGCGAGAGAAGGTAGTTGAGGCAGGTACCATAGCAACAGAGTGCATGTACTTAGTTCCTTGAAAGTGGCATCATAGGTAGGTAGGGTGGTCAAAAACAATTTGGCACATTGGCCTTGATTAGTCAGAGTATTTTATGAAGAAGGGTTTCGACCCGAAACATCACCCACTCCTTCTCTCCAGAGATGCTGCCTGTCCCACTGAGTTACTCCAGCTTTTTGGGTCTATTGTGTGTAGAAGTTGGGAGGCCATGTTGCAGTTATATAAGACATTGGCAAGGCTACATTTAGCTTATAGTGTTCAGTTTTGGGTACCATGTTAGGGAAAAATGTCAAGCTGGAATGGGTGCACAGAAGATTTATGACGATGTTGCCAGGACTCAAGGTCTTGAGCTATAGGGAGAGGTTGAGCAGGCTAGGACTCTATTCCATGGAGCGCAGGAGGATAAGCAGTCATCTTTTAGGTGTACAAAATCGTGAGATGAATAGATTGAGTAAACGCACAGAGTCTCTTGCCTAGAGTAGGTGAATTGAGAACCAGAGGACATAGGTTTAATGTAAGAGGTGAAGTTTTAGTAGGAATCTGAGGGATCACTTTTTTTACACAAAGGGTGGTAGGTATATGGTATGTGCTGCCAGAGGAGATAGTTGAGGCAGATAGGTTTCGCGGGATATGGGTCATTCACAGTCAGGTGGGACTAGTGTAGATGGGATATGTTGGTTGATATGGGCAAGTTGGGCTGAAGGGCCTGTTTCAACGATGTACGACCCTATGACTCGATCATAGCACAGATGAAGAAACCGGTGGCACCCATCTCAACCTGCTGCCCAAGTTTAAACAGGTGTCAATCCTACCAAAAGTCTTGAATATTTCTGAATATTCTCATATTTAGAAACATTAAAAACATCTAAAACTTTTTTTTTCACTAACAAAAACAATGTAATAATGAAAACAGTTAAAACACTTGGGGACATGTAATATTATAATTAAAACTTTTAAACTAAATTTACAGTTCAATAATTATAAATTACTAAATATTTGTACACTTACAGTTATTCTGCAAATAAACCGATTGAAAGATACAACATCGAAACAGGCCCTTTGGCCAACTGAGTTCACTATGAGCATCAATCATCCGTTCACACTAGTTTTATGTTATCCCAGTTTCCCATCCACTTCCTATATACGCGGAACAATTTAGAGAGGTTAATTAACTACAAACCTATAATTTAACAACCAACCTCTGTGTCTTTGGAATGCTGGAGGAAACTGGAACACATTGAGGAAACAATGTGGACACAGAGAGAACGTGCTGACTCTACACAGACAGTACCCGAGGTCTGGATTGACCCTGGGTCTCTGGCGTTGTGAGGCAGCAGCTCAACCAGCTGTGCCACAGTGACTAAATGCATGGAGTCACTACTCTACACTGGCTTGAAGATAGCACAGGTTTCATGGACAAATGCCCCCATCCCGCACTGGAGCCCGTAATCCAGGCCCACACTCCCCAGTGCTGGGACTGAGGGAGTGCCGCACTGTTGGCACAGTGTCGCACTGGTAGGATTGTTGCCTTCCAGCGCTTGCACTGCCAGAGACCCGTGTTAGATCCAGTCTACGGGTGCTGTCTGTATGTAGTTTGTACGTTCTCCCCGTGACCTGCGTGGGTTTCCTCCCAGATCTTCAGTTCACTCCCACAGGCAAATGACGTACAGGTTTGTAGGTTAATTGGCTTGGTATAAGTGTAAATTGTCCCTAGTGTGTGTAGGATTGTGTTAATGTGCGGGTTCCGCTGGTAGAAGCAGACTCAGTGGGCCGAAGTGCCTGTTTCCGTGCCTGTAATGAGTCGAGTCAAACACACATCAAGATACAACACATGTTTATTAAAGTCCACTTACAGCATCGGTCTGCAGGACATTACTGTAATTAGCAGCTACTCAGACTGACTTATGTAAGCAAGCTCTTGGTAATATGAATTGCATATTAGGCGGAGCAACTATTGACAAGTACTACAATTGGTTAGGAAATAATCAACCTACATCTTTCCTTGTAGAAACAAAAGAAAGCATAAATACGTGGGAGCATGATGGCTAAACAATATAGGAGCCGGAACATTAACAACGCATATGGGGAAGTATAGATAGTTACACAAAATCACCGTATCTAATGGGTGGCCTGCTAGCCCACCCAGCACGTGTGCGGTACGAGTCCGCATCTCCTCCTTTTACCGTAGAAGTTACTGGGGAGGGAACCGGGGATGTGACCGGGGTCCCGCCGGGGAGGGGAAGTGGTGAAGTAGGCGAGCCAAGCTCTGAATGCCGCGGGGAGGCCGTGGGGGACACAGTCTCTGATAGTGGAGAAACGTTTTTGTGCGTCGCGCTTGAATTGTAGTTGTTTCTGGACCGGAGGCGGAGAATGAACCTGTGGCTGCAAAAGCTGCTGTGGTACAGGCAGGGGAGCACGGGTTTGATGAGACATCAGTCGTTGGGCTGGGGAACCCAGTATAGGATCCCTGGCAATGTTCCTTAAATTGAGCAGTTCCAGGTAGACGACAGATTTAGCAAGGTAGGAACGCTCCATTAATTGTTTTCTGCTTCGGGCGGTTCGATCGGTGAGTCCGTTGGACTGCGGAAACTCAGGGCTGCTGGTGATATGTTCAAAACTCCCATCATTGTGCAAAGTTTTTGAAAAGCTGGCCGGTGAACTGACTGCCGTTGTCGGATAGAAGGCATGCAGGTGAGCCGTGCTCGGAGAAATGGCGTTGCAATTTCTGGATAACTGCTTCAGATGTAATGGTTTATAGTAGATCAATGTCAAACCAGCCCGAATAAGAGTCGACAAGAACCAGCTAGTGTTTCCCATGCCATTCGAATATGCCGGTGGCTACTGTGAACACGGTGGATGAGGAACTGGGTGCGGTAGTAAGGGCTGCTTCTGCTGGTGGAGCATCAGGCATTTGCAGATGGCACAGACTTCAGTTTTGTCACATATGTACTTCATCATACCAGGCCAATAATGGCCCCCCATGGATGGCGTCGAAGTACTTGTACCGGAGGACAGCTGGGACAACTGCCTTGTGGCCCTTGACTATATTCCCATCCTATAACACTAGTTCGTCGAGAACCAGGAAGTATGGGCGGATCGCGAGCGGGGTGCTCTGTTGTTTATCCGGCCAGCCACACCAGATGACTGAGGACAGCAATTGTAAAGTCTTGTCAGCAGCCGTGTGCTCTGCCGGGCTGCTTAGGCAATCAGTAGAGACATACGATACCTTCCTTACTGAGACCTGGTCCTGTTCAGAAAGTTGTTCGCTGGTTTCTCGTGGGGCCCTTGATAGTGTGTCAGCTATGTGCATGTTCTTGCCTTTTTAAATAGACAATGCTGAAATCAAGCTGCTGCAGCTGCATCATCATCCGTCGCAGGCATGCCGGAGCAGCGTGAATGGGTTTATTCAAGATGGTGACCAGCGGCTGGTGGTCAGTTTCTATAATCACAGACATTCCAAAAATAAAGTCTTTGAATTTTGTGCAGGCGAAAACCACTGCAAGTAATTATTTTTCAATCTGGGCATAATGTTGTTCAGTATCAGTTAGTGTGCGAGAGGCATATGAAACAGGCTTGCAGTCGCCATTGGCAGTGGTCTGCAGGCAAGCAGCACCAAGTCCGTACTGGGACGCATCACATATGAGCGTTACTGGTAACTCCAAAGCGAAATAGGCGAGGGTAGGTGCGCTGGCCAGTTGCAACTTGAGGATATCAAAAGCTCTTTGGTGTTGCGGATACCAGGACCATGCAGCGTCTTTGTGTGTCAGTTCCCACAGGGGGGGCAGATATGTCGTTAAGGTTGGGAATAAACTTCCCCAGGTAATTGACCATTCCAAGGAACCGTTGTAGACTCGCAACATCAGTAGGAACCGGCATCTCGTTGATAGCTGCAGTTTTTGATGGGTCTGGTCTGAGACCATCACTTGTGAAAACATGTCCGACGTAGGTAACTTCCAGGACTCGAAACTCGCACTTCAGGTGATTAAGTTTGAGCTGAATGCCTTTGGCACGGCCCAGTACTTTCTTCAGATTAGCATCATGTTCTGCCAAGTCGTGCCCATAGATGAGAATGTCATCAACAATGATGGCGCATGGATACTCTGCAAACAATTGTTCCATTGTGCGTTGGAAAACTTTGCTGGCAGAGTTAATACCAAAGGGCATTCTCAGGAATTTGTAGTGGCCGAAAGGGGTGTTGAACGCAGTAAGATTGGACGAGTCTGGGTCCAACAGAATCTGCCAAAATGAGCTTATGGCATCCAGAACGGAGAACACTGATGCGTTGCCTATTTGAGCAGCAACTTCCTCTACCGTTCGGATAGGGTAGTGCGGGCATTTGATGGCTGCGTTGAGATGTCTGGGGTTTATGCAAATATGAATTTCTTCATTTTTTTTTCATTGCAACCCCCATGGTGGAAAGCCAGTCAGATGGGTCAGTAACTTTAGCAATGACACCCATGGAGACCACCCGCTTGAGTTCATTGTGTACACTGCCATGCATGGCATGCGGAAAACTGTGTGGTGCTCGAACCACAGGAGCGACGTTGGGATCAACAGCAATGTGGTACTTGAGGGGCAGCTTGCCGAACTCGTCGTTAAATAGTTCTCTGTATTGAGAAAGTATTTACTGAGTGGGGCTCTGAGCGAGAAATAGTTGATGGACAGCGCGGCCAAAATATACTAGGCCTAGATCGTGGCATGCATTGATACTGAGCAGAGTCTCAGAATCCCCCTTGATGATATATAACTTTAGGGCATGAGACTGCGAATCTATGGTGCAGTTTAAATCAGTCTGTCCATGGGGGTTAGAACATCTCCCCCATAGGCCCAAAGCGTGGCCTTTTCTACATATTCAGCATTACAAATTTTATTAACCATATAACCATATAACCATATAACAATTACAGCACGGAAATAGGCCATCTCGGCCCTT
Source organism: Raja brachyura (assembly GCA_963514005.1). The sequence continues at coordinate 146,519,545 of OY740781.1, forward strand.
CAAGTCCATGCCGAACAACCTTTTTCCCTTAGTCCCAACTGCCTGCAATCATACCATAACCTAACCTTCTCATTCCACTTGGGAAGAAAGTCTACAACGGATACACCGCTGTTCGTTAAATGCCAGACATACCTTGATACAATTCAAAGTATTACATAGATTACATTACTCACAAACGAAATTAAATAGAATATTTCCTAACATCTCCTCTATTTGCGATAAATGTCAGAACTCAGAAGCTAATTTAATGCATAGTTTTGTAACATGTATAAAACTTAATAGTTATTGGACTGAAAATTTTAAAATAATTTCTGTAGTTCTTAAGATTAAATTGGATCCTGACCCAAAGCTAATAATATTAGAAGTTTCAGATTCAAACTTAATATTAACAGTAAATCAAAGAAATGTTCTTGATTACTGTTTGATAATTGGAAAAAAAATAATATTAAAATGCTGGAAGGGAACATTATACCCCACAATTAAAATGTGGACAGTGGAAATGTTGGACACGCTGCATTTGGAGAGAATCAGGTTTATCCTAATTTTTGAACAAATATCGTCTCCATTCACTGACAATGTGAAGAGGTAGCTGAGCTCAGCATTGTAACTCAATAAATACCCGGTTGTAGGATTAGATGAAAAGATCTATTCTGAGATTTGTATACACGTCTCTATAGATATTGTTATGTGAAATTGTTCCATTCATTGTTAAGACGTATACTTCAATTTTTTTTTCAATATAATAACTGTTTGCTTGTATTATTTTTTATTTTCATTATTTTTATTAACCATATAACCATATAACAATTACAGCACGGAAACAGGCCATCTCGGCCCTTCAAGTCCGTGCCGAACAAAGCTTATTAAACTCAGATAACGAGATGATGTTGTATTTCGCGCCAGTATCAACCTTTGCGATCACAGGCTTGTTATTCACAAACATGATACCTCAGGGTCAAGTTGCTCATTAGAGAAAGGGAGGAGAGAGTGGATGGCTGAACTGTTATCTGTTCTTTCAGAGAGCTGAGCAGAAGATGGCACATCAGGCTCTTGGTTTTTGTTATCAGCAAGCTCATGTTGTAACAGGTGAAAACTCGGACTTGAGATGGATTGAGTCGGACTGGAACGGCAACATCTTGCAAAGTGGTTGAATTTCTTGCATAAATTGCAAATTTTACCATGAGCAACACAGAATACTCGACCATGAGCATGAGAATAGTTACAATTAGGACATCGACCTTCTCTGCTGCCAAACCAGGGAAGGCTGTGAATGGCTGTTATGACAGGAGATGTCTCTAAGATTGACACTATACTGCGAACGCTGGCCAGAGATCACATACCTAGTGTGAGACGATGTTATCTTATCCGACAGGCATGATCAGCTTGATTACAGGTCAGTTCAGTGTTAGGGAGCAATTCATCTTTTAACTTATCATTAAGTATACCTCCAATGATCTTGTCACAGATGTTCATCGCATAAATCCCAAAATTGACAACGCGCAGCTACCTGTGCTTCAAGTCACTAATAAAACATTCTATCAGTTCATCAATCTTTTGTAAACGTGTATAAAACTTGGTACGTTCCATAATGTAGTTCGAGGGGAGGTCACACAACTGTCTAAACTTTGCAAGTAGGACAGCAGGGTCATCAATCATTTCTGCGGGCACTTGAATCTGTCCGTTTGCATCTAAATTAGCAGGCTTAAATGTGAAATTCTGTCCGCACGTTTCACTGCCTCAGGGCCAGCCAGATTGAGTAACACAGAAGCACGAACATCCAGAGGATCGTTGCAATGAATGATGCAAACATAGTGAATGTTGTCGCACTCGAAAAGGCGCCAGCATTTAGCAATGTCAGTCAAAGATCAGAGGACTAGGACGGTAAGACGAGTTTGCCATGAGAGAGATAACAGGCACATAAAACAAATATTTTAAAAAACGAATCCCGATAAACGAGAATGGAGTACGTAAGACTCACTCTCTGACACCATGTAATGAGTCGAGTCGGACACACATTAAGATACAACACATGTTTTTTTTACTTCGAAGTCAACGACTGACTGGCGGGCGTGTTGCTCCTTCCAGCGGTAAGTTTAAACCTGAAGGTAAGTTTCAACTTATTCCCAGGTTTTGTTTTTTCCCTTTCTGCAGGAATCTCTGTTACAGAGATTTTCCTGCTGGACTAATTCGGGGCGAAGTCTGGACGGTCCGCGAAACCGGTTATGGACGCGGGGAATCCCGGTCTCGGACCACAGGGGGAACCGGCTAGAGAGACTGCGGAAGTGCGGGTAGCCAGTGGCCGTCGGGTTCGCCACCCAAGTCACTGACAGCACAGTCAGTGGCTTCCAGACTGGCTGTGGTTCCCAGGAAGGGGGTAAAACAAAACTACAAGCCGGTAAGGTCTGTGAAGTCAGGCCAGGAGGGTCCCCCCCCGACATACAGGGGTCAGCTGCTTCCAGACCGCTGTGGTTCCCCAGGAAGGGGGTAAAACCAACAGCAAGTCGGGTAGGCCTGTGGAAGTCAGGCCAGGAGGGACCCCTCCAACATATAGCAGTCAGCTGTTTCCAGACCGCTGTGGGTCCCCAGGAGGGGGTAAAACCAAAAGTAAGTCGGTCAGGCCTGTGGACTAGGGAACTCAGGTCAGGAGGATTCCCCTCCTTCAAAGGGTAGCGTCTGCGGACGTCTAAACCCACATGGAGCACCTGATGGAGAGGTTGCTCCACAATGATACTCCAAAGGAGGGAGTTATCAGCGTGGGCCTCCTCAGGGGCCCTTGGCAGCGGCACCTGTTTCAGGGCTGCACAATGTCTCCCTCTCTGAGGAGGGGAGCATTCTGGGTCAGTTCTTGTCTGACAGAGTAAAATCCTGATATAGGTCCATAGGAGGGGCCATGTCAGCCCAGGTATCCTCAGGGGCCTGCGGCAGCACCTGTTTTCAGGGCTGCCTACGAATCTCCCTCTCTGTGGAGGGGAGTGCGAGTGGTCAGTGTGTAACTGACTTCAAAATTGAATGTATATCCGTGGAACATACTGGAGCACATGAATATGGCTTCAACAGATACTCGCAAACGAAGATGTTGCTGCCGGAAGAGTTGGTCTCCAGCCGTTGGCAGAATACCCGGAAGGGGCCACAGTTCCCCTCATGCTACAAGTATCGGCACTGAACAGGGTGACATTCGAGGGGCATGAATCCAGGAAATGAAACCAGCCGCCGAATTATCTCTCAGGTAAGACTTGTCGAACAGGTAAGACCTGGATGAGGAAGCAAAAGCTGTTGGACTAATCAAGGTACCGATGACGAGCAAAGCTTCATCGGTAGGCGACGACACACCCCACGCCTCCATAAGTGGGTCACTGAAGACAGTGGCAGCTTGAAAGCTGGGCACGGAAATATGGCCAGAGTTGCCTTTCGCGGCATTCAGAATTACGGCCAGAGTTGTCTTTCGAGGCAGGCTCAGTATGATGAGGGTTTTCAGACCAAGGCCCAAGCCGGCCTCAGGGAAAATATGGAATCCACGCACCCTACCAGTCCCACTCTCCAATCAAGGATGGGAAAAGAATCTGCATCAGGGGCCCTTGGGCTTACCATAAGACCACCGGTAGCCATGGAGGTAGGTGGGCCTGGTTCTTCCGAAACATGGGGTTGTGGACCATTTACATATTGATAATATTTACACTTGTTTTTTGTACAAGTGACAATGATAACATGAGATTCAGATCTGTTTTAAAAAACTAATTTAACATGTGATTAATTTATACTGCACAACATACAAAGGTTCCAAGCAGGTTTGGAATCAGGGCCAGAGTTGTCTTTCGAGGCAGGCCCAGTATTATCGCCAGGATTGCCTTTCAGGATAGGGTGGAGGAAGTCACTTCATCCAGATTTAACTCGTATGTGCAGTATAGACTTTCAGAATAGGAAACTTTGTTACTGTCTAACAATTGATTTCATAGGATCTTTATGGCAATGCATCTCAAAGATGCATGCTATTCAGTTCCCATTCACAGGGATCACCGGAGATATTTGAAATTTTTCTAGATGGGGCAATGATAACATATAAAGCATTGCAAAAAGGGCTAACGTCAGCTCCCAGTTTATTTACCAAATTACTAAAACCGTTGCTTGGGCTGCTCAGAGCTCAAGAACATTTGTTGTCGCCTATCTGGATGATGTTTTAAATGCTGTATTTTAATAAAATTAACTGTTGCAGCCCCAAACTATATTTGAGAAATTGGGGTCCCCATCCATCCAGATAAATTTAAGTTGATACCAATCAGAACTATTGATTATTGGCATTTTTAACTGTCAACTTAACAGTGACTCCGCCCTGGGGCAAGAGATGGAATTAACAGAAGCCTGTAACAACCTCGTTGTTATGAAGCAGCCTTTCATTCATCAAGTGTAATTGGCAATATAGCAGCTATGTTTCAGCTGTGCAAATTGGGCCTTTGCATTATCAGAACTTACAACGTGTAAAGAATTAACCTCTCAAGTACCATATAGGTCATTATTAACATACCTATGCTATTACCAGCTGAAGCTACCAAAGTCACAATGGTGGCACTATTCAGCATTGCTCCAGTCATTTTGGTCAGTAATCTTCAGTAATTACAAACTGATGCTAGTGCTAAGAAATTACGAATGCCATCTCCAGTTACGGAGGCGGATGCGTTTTGCATGAGTTACCAATTTTTCAGTTATTGGTATCAACTATCTATAAACACTATACTAGGTGCATTCAATAGGTTAAAGGTTATTGTGCGAATATGCATAATATGTATGCTCAGCTCCAAGTTGATACACTATGGTGGTGGCATATGTTAGTCACATGGTTGCAATCAAGTTAAAGTATCCTGTGATATTTACCTAACCTCATTTGACGCTATTGTATCATCACGTGAAATCAATGACAACACAGAATGGATGTTGGATCACAAATGATTTAATGTCATTATAGCTCGATGGAACACCGAATATCGATATGTTTACATCCAGGCTCATTCACCAGTTGCAAAATATGTGGCATACAGTGGCGAGAGATACATTATCGCCACACTCGCGAGGAATGTTCTTTCATGTCTTCCTCCATTCTGCCTCATCAGTCGGGTCTTGCAATAAATCCAGCAAGATCCCGCTTCAGGCTTCTCGAACTGCCTGACTGGCATTCGCAGCCATGGTTCCCATTAATGTTGGGAATAATATAGAACCTTATATGGTTATTCAAAACATAAAACTTTGCTGGTTCAGCCTGTGATTGGGAAACCAGCCTCTGCATGATATATCAATTCATTGACTTACAGACTCTGAGACGACTATTCCTGCGGCTCGGGTTGTCAGACCGATCCATGTAAGTGCTCACTGCAGGGTGCAGGGATAGCACCAAAAAGCAGTACATTTCCTCATCAGGAGATAGGAAGCGTTTTTGCTCAAATACACATGTTACATATTATACATCACGGATAACTGACGTCTTGGAGTTCATTTTCAAATGGGTCTTTGACATTAATTAAGTTATAGTGCCTTTAACTGTGCCAACATGCCTTCTCATCATATTTGCTGCAGCAAGTGGGACCCACACTGTTGGGTCTCACCCTCTGATATGCAGAATTATATGGGATATCTTTAGCACAAGTTTTCCCAGGCCCAATTACATGGAAGTATGGGACATTGATGTTATGTTAACACTACTTCACCAGGGGGCTCCAGCTACATCCTCATCTTTAGCCGGCCCTCATAAGGTAATTATCCTCATAGCACTGGTCTCAGTGCAACGGGTCCAGTCACTACATAAATAGCGACTGGACAGGATGGTTACATCTGCTAATAAATATTTTACGTTTATGATTTAATTAACCAGAACAAACCAGGGGCGTTAGGTCTCAAACTAGTTTCATGGCATACCCCATGGACCTTCGGTAATGTGTGGTCACACATTTACAATAATACATCTGGGTCACCTAGAGTCTTAAAGGCTCAAAACTAGCAATGTTTGTTAGTTACAAAAAACCTCATAAGAAGGTATTAGTTCTACCATCTCCAGGTGGTTAAAACGGGGTTTTGGCTAACGCATGAGTCGATACTAATATTTTCAACTCTCACAACACCAGGGCTGCTACTACATCAGCTCCAAGGGTTATGTATGTTCCGCTGGCCACATCCTAGCAGCTGCAGGATGGTCAAATGAACATAGTTTCCAAACATTTTATAATAACCCATTGCCAGACCGGGAGTATTTGCCAACTCCATTTTAGATTCTGTTTTATAGTTTCCCCCTGGATGAGAGGGATCACTATTATTTTCCTTTGATGATTAAACCATCAGCATTTTTAACAAACTAAGTCATGTCTGAATGCATTAATCTTTTTTACTCATCCATGGTTACTTCATGCAGTGTGAGAGGCATGGACTCGTTTCCGGCATGAAATCACAGAGCTTTGAAATCTTCATGTACTCACTCATGTGACTCAGAAGTAAAATAGTAAGATTAAACGAGAACTTACCAGTTTGAAGTTTGATCTTTATTTTATGAGCAGTTACGATGAGCGATTACGTGCCCACCGCTCCCAACCCTCGTATCATAAAGGTAATCTGGTAGTACTACTCTTCTCTAATCTTACTATGTTCAGTTCAACTATTGTTATCTGTGATTTCACACCACTGCTTTGAAGATTGAGGCACATGCGCACTGGCGGGGCTTCTTCACATAATCGCTCATCGTAACTCCTCATAAAATAAAGATCAAACTTCAAACTGGTAAATTTCTCATTTAATCTTACTATTATAGTCCACTTACAGCATCGGTCTGCGGACATTACAGTAACTAGCAGCTACTCAGACTGACTTACGTAAGCAAGCTCTTGGTAATATGAGTCGCATATTAGGTGGAGTAACTATTAACAAGCACTACAATTGGTTAGTAGGATATAACCATCTACAGTGCCTTTTCACTAATTAACTGGGGAACTGTTTGAAGTGGTGCACTTCAACTGGCCGCTTTGCGGTGTTCGACGTGCAGGTGCAGTCAGGACATTACGAGCAACGAATGGCCAGCTATTTCAAGACATCCCCATCTGCATTGAAATGTTGATTCTGGTGGCTCTTTTGTAGGGGAACGTTGCAGTTCCTGCCCATATCTTACAGCATTCTGTGACCCATTATAGTGAATTAGTTTTGCCCTCGCCTCTAATCTACACAGCAGTAATGTATTCTAAACTATCCATCACAAACAAATCATTCATTGCTTCCTCAAATGGAATTTAACATCTGGGGATTTAATTCCTATTGCCTGCTGTGTCCTTCTGTTATCTGCCAGTTTAAACAAAAGGGGGATGTGAACAAATTGATAAACATCCTCCCCACTGTGGTACATTCTGTTGTTCATGATGGCGGCCCTAATATTTAACTCCACTATTGCTACCATTTTAGCTTCAATATTTTTCTGTAGAGACAGACATTTCTTGCATATATTTTTCTGAACAGGTTTTCTTTTACACCATATTTCCCCATTCTATATAGCAAAATCACTGGCTGGCTTATCTCCTTTCCATTCACATTTGTACTGTCCGAACTGTGAGTTCAAGAAAACATTGTTTATCCTGTGTGCTTCACATTACCATACTTTTAATCTTCTTTACATGCAAGCACATCCCCTATAATCACAAAAATATAGTGTGTTCATAGCTTCATTGTTAAACACACAGACGATTAACTGTTGGTCAATTAAAAAGACATATTAATACATTTGTTTTAAATCTCATATTTAGCATTCTAATAATTGTTCAATACTTTGAACACCACACAGCCTGAGAATTAGATCATACAATAGTTAAGTAGGTTGTTTGAAGCTTGAAAAACATGAAAAGATCAATGTTACAACTGGACAGAATTCCTATCACATGCACTCACAGGTTTGCTGGTGTGCTATTGGCATTCCTTAGTAAAGTGATTTGCAGCCAGCAAAGAAATGTTACAAAGTTGATAGGAGAAGAGAAAACGATGAAAATACTCATTCTGTGGCTGGGGGATTTCCAGACAACATGTTCAAGAAGAGTGGCACTAAAGTAAGTTAAGGAATTGAGAACAATATCACCAATAACAATGGCATAAAATCTTCCAAATTTACTGGAGGCAGACCACACCAAGCCCGGTGCTCTCTCCCAGACCAGTTTCCGTGAAACTGAGACTCAGTTACCTAATCCGTCGAACATATCAAATCCACTAATGCGTTTCTCATGTGCTCATGTTTTCCTCCTGATTCTATATGTTTCACTAGGTTTTAAGTTTTTTTTTAAATCTGTAAACTCTTCCTCTGCTAACGAATGTAGTTGTCTCTGTTATGACATCCCAATTCAAGGCCTATAACCTGTGATGTGTGTTGGGTTCTGTTGTTTGTCATCTATATTTATGATTTGGATAACTGAATTCAATAAAAGAGAAAGTCATGAGAATTAGCATTGCTTTGAATTCCCAGAGCTAGAAGTGTCTTTTTTTAAAATAAATCCTTTCTCCAAAACGTTATTCAAAGGTCTCCAAAGCACAATGCATGTAATACTTAAATAATGCTGAGTGGTCCATAATATTAAAGATTTTTGCCCCAAATCTCTAAGGTGGCCTCAAGTGTCATGGTAAAAATATTTGTTTTCACAGCCACTTTTCATGGCAGACGTATTTGAATGTTAATACACCATTTATTAAATCTTACACCTCTTCAAGGATATCTGTAAACAAGTGTACAGACACGGTCTGGTAGTTAAGTCAGCTTGAATCATTAGTTATAATGGCACAGTACAATATATGTTAGTTCCACTCTAGCACTGGTGCGACGACGTAATATAGGAAGTGAGTGTTAATATGAAGTGTTCAATAGGGTGGAGTTAGTGGTAGTACATTACTCTGAATGGTTCACATGCAATAACCAATCTACATCCTTCCCCGTAGAGGAAAGAGTTGTTAATCAGTTGTTAGAATACATGCGGTTAAACATACTCGCCATATCTGTACGGTGGTCTACTTACCCGACTCAATCCCGAACGGACAAACCCCTCCCCCTCCATTCCGGAATAGTTAGTAGGGCTGAGTGGTGGAGAACCCGAGAATGAGAACGCAGCCGGGGAACCCAGAGAGGAACGGCGGGGTGAGCATGCAGGACCAGGGGCACTGGGGAGTGAGGGAACCAAACGTCACGGGGAATGCATGCTGGGGTCAGGGGGTTGGGGACGGACAACAGCAGCAGGTGTCTTGAAAACCAACAGCGGGGGATGAGGAGGAGCTGGTCGCAGCCCATTCATGGGCAGAAGATGTTGATGACTGCACTGGTACAGAGCACCATTGACGTTGACAAGGTAGGAACGAGGTTCCTTGGATTGTCCCTCTACGAAACTCAGTGTGGTATGTCCAACTGCAGTCTGTAGGCGAACCACTTAACCTTGCAGCAACGGTTTGAGTGGTTTGCTCGATTTGTCATAGGAGCGCTTCTGGACATCATGTTTTTTCTGAATGCGCTTCTGGACCGCAGCTGATGTGAGCACCTGTGGTTTCAGCTGTTGTTGGGAAACGGGGAGTTGGGGCCTCGTCGTGCGAGACATCAGGCGCTGGGTGGGAGAGCCCAGGATGCCGTCCCTAGAGATGTTTATAAGGCTTAACAGATCTAGGTAGACATTGGATTTGGCAAGATGTGAATGTTCCATCAGTTGCTTTGCGCTCCTGACAGCACACTCAGCGAGGCCGTTGGATGGAGGATAATCGGGGCTGCTGGTGACATGTTGAAAGTTCCATTGTCTCGCAAAGTACTTAAATGCTTGACTGGTGAATTGTCTTCCGTTGTCAGTTTGCAGTCGGACCGGTACACCAAATACAGAAAAACGTCTCTGAAGCTTTTGTATCACCATCTCAGATGTAATGGTAGGCAGCAGATCAAGTTCAAACCAATTGGAATAGGAGTCAACGAGAACTAGGTAATGCTTGCCGTGCCATTCGAAAATGTCCGCAGCAAGGAACGTCCAGGGTAGTGCTGGAGCGGGTTGTTGCAGGAGAGGCTGTTTCTGTTGGTGGGGCGCCAAGCTGTTGCAAGTGGAGCAGGATGCTGTTTTGTCACTTATGTGTTTGACCAATCCTGGCCAATAAAACATGCTTTGGGCACGGGCAAGCGTACCCTCAGTACCTGGGGACCGTTGTGGACATCTTTGTAGAATTCCTCTTGGTTTCTGTTAGCAGCTGTGTGTCCACAAGGCGAAGCAGGCGTTCCATTGGGACGAAATCGACTTTAAGCACGGCGAGCTCGTCACACTCAAAGGGGTGTTGTTCACAGGAGGCCCATGGCGCTCGAGAGAGGGTGTCGGCGATGAGCATCTCTTTGCCCGTTTTGTAGATAATCTGGAAATCAAAGCGCTGGAGTTGCATCATCACGCTCTGCAATCATGCAGGCGCTGCATGAATAAGCTTATTCAGGATGGTGACCAGGGGTTGGTGGTTGGTTTCAATTGTGAAAGTTTTCCTGAAGCTAAAGTCTCTGAACTTGGAACGTGCTAAAACGACTGCTAGCAGCTCCTTTTCAATCTGAGCATATCACTGCTCGGTCTCTGTCATGGCTCGAGAGGCATAAGATACGGGTAGCACGGTACCGTCAGTTGTTGTTTGCAGGCAGGCTGTGCCTAGACCGTACTGTGAGGTGTCACATGTGATGGTGACCGGTCGCAAGAGGTCGAAATACGTCAGCGTGGGGGCGCTAGCCTGTTGCAGTTTTAAAGAGTCAAATACTTGCTGGTGTTGCTGGTACCTGGCCCAGGCAGTGTCCTTGTGGGTGAGTTGTCTTAGTGGAGAAACTAGTTCGCTGAGGTTGGGTATGAACTTCCCCAGATAGTTGACCATCCCCAGAAAACGTTGGGCTGTTCACATCAGTGGGAGCAGGCAGTTCGTTGATGGCTGCAGTCTTTTTGGGGTCTGGTTTTAACCCTTCGCTGGTGAACACATGTCCGACATAGGTAACCTCTGAGTCACGGAACTTTCACTTCTTTGGTTTGAACTTTTGGTTGATTTTGCGTGCCCGGTCTAGAATTATTTTAAAGTTTGAGTCGTGTAGGTCGCGACCATACATAAGATGTCATCAATGACGGCACAGGGGTAACCTGTGACCAGCTGTTCCATAGCTCTCTGGAAAAATTCACTGGCTGAGTTAATTCCAAATGGCATCCTGAGGGACCTGAATCTGCAGAATGGTGTGGCAAATGTGGTCAGTTTTGAGGATGTGTCGTCCAGAGGAATCTGCCAAAACGAGCTTTTGGTGTCTAGTACTGAGAACACTGTTGCGCAACCGATTTGGGCTGCAACGTCTTCGACGCTCCTCATCGAGTAGTGTGGTCTCTTAATAGCTGTGTTAAATAGGGTGGAGTTAGTGATAGTACATTACTCTAATTGGTTCATATTTATTAATATTATGTATTTTGTTGAATTTTTATGTCCAGTTATATACCCTGTGGGTTAGCAAACAAATGCAACTTCATCACAAGTTTCTGTATGATTCTATGATTCTTTTTGTTATTACCTGAATCTGCTTTTTGTATTTCCTTATCTACAGTATCTAACAAATATATTTTACAGTAAATAAATAAGCCTGGGGAAAAAAGCGTATATTTTTGCTTGGTAAAATAATCAGATCATTGTTCCTTTGTATTATTTATTCCATCCAGGTTTGCTTTTCATCTAACATCTATTCCATTTACTTTTATCTTTTTCCGTTGTTTCAAACGTGACCACTTGCACTTTGTCTGTGCTTCTAAGTACATCAAAAATTAATGTGATAAGCTCCCCCCCCCCATGCAGCCCACCAACCAAAAAAAGTACATGATGAGGCTATGCAATGAAAATATTCCCATTCAGGGGAAATCTTAAAATAAAACAGAAACTGTTGGAAATATTCAGAAGGTGAGACAGCATCTATGAAGAGAAAAATAGAAACAACATTTCAGGTCAATGGTAATTTCCTTAGAGTTGAAAATGTGAGAAAACAAGCAGACATTAGGACTGGAGATAGACACAAAATGCTAGAGTACAGCGGATCAGGCAGCATCTCTGGAGAAATGGAAAAGGTTATCTTTAGGTTTGAGACCCTTCTTCAGGCTCAGGGGAAAGGGAAACAAGAGATATAGACAATGATATTGAGATATATAGAACAAATAAATGAACGATATGCAATGGAGCAGCTCCTCGGTTCTTTGCCTGATCTGTTAGCTATTTCCAGCATCATATTGTTTTAATAATGTGTTGCCGTCTTTTTCTTTCTAACTGCCATCATTCACCTCTAAGCTATCCAACCAAAAGCAATCTTCAAGATGGTTTCTGCCCCATTGCAGACACTCTCTTCAGTTCAGTTCAGTTAAGTTCAGTTTTATTTGTCATATGTAGGTTAACACAGGGTCAACGGTACAATGAAATGTGTTTGACAAGACAACGGGTCACCTCAGCAATTATATTACAAGGATAAAATTAAGCTAAAAAAAGATAAGAAAAAAGTGACATTGGTAGATAAAAGACAATAATAAATAAAATAATCAACATATATGATGTGTTTATGAGTTCAGAAGCCTGATGGCATGGTGATAAAAACTGTTCTTAAGTCTAGTAGTGCATGCAGCCATGCTCCTGAATCATCTGCCTGACGGTAACAAGGAGAACAGTCTGTGTGCTGGGTGGCTGTGGTTCTTGACGATGCTGTGTGCCTTCCACAGGCACCTCCTGTGGAAAATGTCCTGAATGGCCGGGAAACAGTTGCCAGTGATGTGCTGTGCCGCTGCCACCACTCTCTGTAGTGATTTGCAGCTGTGGGCAGAACGGTTCCCGTACCAGACTGTGATGCAGCCCATCAGCAGACTCTCGATACTGCAACTGTAGAGGTTTGTGAGAATGCTGGCGTTCATGCCAAACTTCCTCAGTCTTCTCAGGAAAAAGAGCCACTGGCGGGCTTTCGTATTTACTGTTTCTGTGTGCAGTATCCAAGAGAGGTCCTCAGTGATGTGAAGCTGCTGATCCTTTCAACCTCAGCATCACCGATGTGGATGGGGAGGTGTCCACTCCCCTGCTGTCTCCTGTAGTCCACGATCATCTCTTTAGTTTTGCTGACATTGAGAAAGAAGTTATTTTCCTGGCACCAGGTGTTTAGTGCCGTTACCTCCTCTCTATAGGCCGTCTCATTGCTGTCTGTGATGAGCCCCAGGATGGTCATGTCATCAGCAAACTTTAAGATGATGTTGGAGCTGTGCTTAGCAGTACAGTTGTGTGTGAACAGGGAGTACAGGAGAGGACTGAGCACACAGCCCTGTGGTGCGCCTGTGTTGAGGATCAGTGAGGAAGAGGTGTGGCTGCCAATTCTCACCACCTGGGGCCTGCCCGTCTGGAAGTCGAATATCCAGCCACAGATGGAGGCCTCCAGTCCAAGATCAAGGAGCTTGGGGCCGAGTTTTGAGGGAATGATAGTGTTGAATGCTGAGCTGCAGTCAATGAAGAGCATTCTCACATATGCATTCCAGGTGGGTGATGGCATCGTCCATGGTCCTGTTTGGTCCTTACACAACTGAAGAGTGTCCAAGGTGTCAGGAAGAGAGGAGCAGATGTGAGTTTTGACTAGCTGCTCGAAGCACTTCATGATGACTGATGTCAGTGCGACAGGATGGTAGTCATTTAAACAGGAGATTAATGGTTTATTTGGAACGGAACAATGATGGATGCTATGAAGGGAGTGGGAACCAGAGACTGACTCTTCACTCCTCATCTCATTCAATTTTTTAAAAGCATTTATTTCTCCCCTTTTCCAAGGCTTATTGATCTTACACAGTAACTCTCTTCCTTTCCCACCTGCTCTGCTGCCTGATCCGCTGAGTCAATAAAGTATTTTCTGTTTTTAGTTCTGACTTCCAGCAGTTTTTGTTTTTTGTTTTCCAATTGACAGGTCATAACTAGAGTTGTTGGATTCAGCCAATACTACCTGTGTTGCCTAACACTTCGCCAGAGGAGTAATATAGTTATAGCTAGCAGCTGTCAAACCATAGCTCACAGGATCAGAATATTGCAGGCTATTCAAGCATGATGGTCTTGTCACAAAATGGATTGCTCCACTCTGATTGATACGCTTACCCCTCTTTTACAGGGCAACTATGAAATGTAGCAGGAAAAACAATAGTTGTGTAATAGTTGTGTTCACGAAGTGGCTTTTAGATAGGCATATGAATATGCAGGGGATGGAGGGATTTGGATCTAATGTTGGCAAAAAGATTAGTTTATTTTGGTTTCATGTTTGGCACAAACATTATGGGTTGATATCAAAGCAGCAGCACATTTTAACAACAAATGCCAAAGTAGATCAATGGACGAGTGCACACAGATTGTGAGAATGAACAGTGAGGTTCCCCACTAAACAATGGTGCCAGTTACCCGTATTAGCTACTAATTAGCAACACAATTAACCACAACCACTTTCCCAATTTGCCATACAAAACCACTTGGCAATATATTGGAGAAACGGGACACATTGGTCAGTATGGACGAGATGGGCCAAAGGGGCGGTTTCCGTGCCATATGACTCTCTAATATTTTACGACGCCACGGCTAATCTGTTTGACCTGTTCAATGTACTGATTTAATGCATTTGGTTCATTAGTAGGGGTGCCACAGTTGCACAGTGTTGCTGCCTTACAGCGCCAGAGACCCAGGTTCGATCCTGACTATGGGTGCTGTCTGTACGGAATTTGTGTGTTCTCCCTGTGATAGCGTGGATTTTCTCCGGTTGCTCCGGTTTCCTCCCACATTCCAAAGATATACATGTTTGGCGGTTAATTGACTTCTATAAATTGTAAATTGTCCCGAGTGTGTAGGATAATGCTAGTGTACGGGCTGATTGCATGGTCTCGGTGGGCAGAAGTGCTTGTTTCCACGTATCACTAGAGTCAAAAATGAAAAACAAAATCTTCTGAATCAGCTGTGAAGTGAATATGTATTGTAAAATGACCAAAAACACATTGTAATAAATTTAAACATTCAACAGTTCGGGCACGATTCTCTCAACCTTATCTCTACCCATACCCCCATGTGAGAAATTTACTTGAAGTTAGAAAATACTTCACACTCAGGAGAAAGCAAAAATTTGGGATGATGTTCCACACACTATTATAGGTGCTGGGGCAACTAATAACATTAAGTTTGAGTATAATATATTATACTTCATCAGAGGTATTCAAGGCTATGGAGGAAAGATAGGTGTGTGGAGATGGATCTCACGAGCACAAACATTCTCATCGAATGGTGCAAGAGGCTCAAGCTAAGGGTGACACGGTGGCGCAGAGGTAGAGTTGCTGCCTTACAGCGCCACAGTGATGGCGTGGGTTTTCTCCGAGATCTTCGGTTTCTTCCCACACACCAAAGATGTGCAAGTTTGTAGTTTAATTAGCCTGGTATTAATTTAAATTGTCCCTAGGGTGTGCAGGAGAGTGTTATTGTGCGGTGATCGCTGGTCGGTGTGGACTGTTTGGGCCGAAGCGCTGTTTCTGCGCTATATCACAAAACTAAACTAAACTAATAGTTTCTTCTTGCTCCTGTTCTCCTCGTGCTGCAGGTGGGAGAGAGCGGTAGCTGGAAACAATCCTTTGCATTGTCACATTTGCTGTTTATGTCTGCTAGTGACAGAAGCCTTGTTCCAGACATTTTTCTCAAAGGAAGTCAATGTAGCCAAAAGAAGTACTTTATTAATGTATTTCATTTCGGAGTCACATGAGTGACTTCGTGAAGAACCCGCCAGCACGCATGCGCGACATATCGTCGCAACGCATTGCTGCAGACGGCTGGGGTGGAGCGCGGCTCCCCACCAGCCCTTCATAAGGAGCCACTAAGGTAAGTGAAACTAACCTTAAGTTGGTTGGTTCCTGTTGGGAGAGTGTGTTCTTTCAGCAGGGACATGGACGGGAGAAACAAAGGCCGTAGGACGTCCGCCCGGAGTCGCCAGCCACCTATCCCGGAGCCCTCATAAACGGCTGCACCTGCGAGTCAGGCTGGGAAGAAGGCGAGGAAGTCGGGGAGCCCTGTCGCTACAGGGCCCGACCCGCCGATACACCGGAGCTCCAGTGATTCCGAGGAGCAGGATTTCGGTGTACCACCAGAGCAGGTAAACCCTGACTCCGTATCGAGGTCACCAACGGGCTCGTTGGTCGACCTGGGCAAGGGCTCGCGTGCGACTGCACGGCCCTTCTCCCTGAGCCGTCGGAGGAGAGGGAGGGATGGAACCCGTAAGCCTAGCCCTTTAGGGGCAAAGGCAACACCTGCCGCTAGAATGCGGACTGGTGATATGGCGGGACTCAAGTCCACTGGGAGACTTGCTAGGACCAGTGTCGACTCCCCAACCGCCAAGACCAGGAAGAGCCACTTGGGAGGAGTCCTGCCACGGTCACCGAGTCCCCCGTGGATGGGAGGACGGGACCGTACGTCGGCTAGGCCCAGGATGTGGGCAGCCGGCAAGCCCGCGCGGGCGTCGGGTCACCACGCCGAGGCGTTGGGTGCCGACTCTCCAGCGCGTTTGCCCTCCGAGGCACCGGGATCAGGCTCCGCCAAAAGGAGGCGTTTGAGCGTACCCGCGCGGGAATCGCTCAGCTTTGCTGCGGCGGCTGGTAGCGACAACCTCCGGCACCGGGTTCACCTCGACGAGGTGCGGGCCGATGAACGGAGCCTCAGCAGTTCAGCAGAACATGAGGACTCCGACCGCCCGAGTTTGAAGGGCGAGGGGCATATTGACCGGATGGAGCGGATGTTGGAGCTCCTCCTGCAACAGAATCAACGGCAGGAAGCATCCAGCTCCAGAGGGCACAGGGAGGTATCACCATCGTCAGCAGGCAGCCTGAGGCAGCCAGAGGATGAGGACATTTAGGACCATACACCAGCTACGTCGGAGGTGCCGCAGGAAGAACTCCTCGATGTAGCGGCAAAATTCGCATCATCGGAGACATCGGGACTACCCCTCAACCCCAAACTGGCTGCCACCATGGACTTCCTAACCAACCATCAGCTCCAGGAGGAGGTCCTATTGGAGGCCATAAACAGGCACAAGGCCCCAGCCAACTGCAACTCCCTCAACGTGCCCATAGTCAATACACCAATCTGGGGCAACATTGGCACAGCAATCAGGACCCAGGAGATGAAGCTCCAACGCATCCTGAAGCTGCTTACTGCTGGGATTACCGCGTTTGCGCGGTCGGTGGACGGTGAGGATCTAAGCACGGAACAGGAGGATGCTCTGGCTCTGCTGTGTGCCACACAGCATGAGATCAACGCTTTCCGGAAGAGCGTCATCCAACCCACGCTCAACCCGAAATTCGCGGGGATGTGTAAAGCACCTCCTACGCCACCGCCCAGACAGTTGTTCGGGGAAGACCTCCCGAAGAGGGTCAAGGAGCTGGACGACCACGCCAAAACGGTGGGACTGATGCGGTCTCAAATCTCGCCCAGGCAGGCGGCCAAGAAAGGGCCATTTTTCAGGCCACGAGGCCCTGCCACCAGACCGGCAAGAACCTATACTCCAGCTCCGCCTCAATTCCAACAGCCTCAGCAACCGCGGCCTTTTTTTAGGGCTAGGCCCCCAGCGGCCACCATGGAAGATGCGGACGCCGCATCATCAGCCCAACCCAGCACCTCCACGTCCCGCCAAACATGTCAAGGACCGCCGGCAACCATGGAGGTAAGGCGGTCTGGTTTTCATGCACCTGCATGCTTAACTTCACATGTTGGTGGGCGACTACGGTTCTTCACGGGGACATGGGAAACTATCACTTCTGATGAGTTTATCTTACAAAGTATTCAAGGCCATGAGATTGAATTCATCAATGGCAACATCCCTCCATCCCAGCATAGGCCAGATCGGAAATTTACGCTGTCTAGCAACGAAATGGCAGCAGGCTATGCTGAAATCTTAAGGCTACAAGAAAAAGGCGTGATAGAAAAAACTATACACGAACCAATTGAATTTGTATCCAACATATTCACTAGGCCCAAGAAGGATGGAGGATGTCGGGTTATTATTGATCTGACCCATTTGAATACCTTTGTAAAATATACCCATTTCAAAATGGACACGTTCGAAACAGCCAAGTCCTTGATTTCTCATGGCGGCTTTATGGCATGCATTGATTTAAAAGATGCATACTATTCTGTATCCATTCGGAAACACCACAGGAAGTTCTTAAAATTTACCTGGATGGATCAGCTCTGGCAATACAGGGCTTTGCCAAATGGGCTTACCACAGCCCCTAGATTATTTACTAAATTACTCAAACCTATTCAGGCCATGCTACGGAGACAAAATCGTATAGTGATGGCCTATTTGGATGATATCTTGATTGGTGGCAACACCCTGGAATCAGCTGAACTGGCAGTTTCAGCCACCGTGGCAATTTTTCAGGAAATGGGGTTCATTATCCATCCAGATAAGTCAAAGTTCTGCCCTTCACAGGTCATGGATTATCTGGGGTTCACAGTGGATTCCAATCGCATGAGGGCCACCATACCAGCTAACAAAGTTGGGGATGTCACCCAAGTATGTGAAGATTTAGTCTGGGCCAGTATACCATCAATTAGACAAACTGCTAAGATGATTGGCAAGATCGTAGCACTTTTTCCAGCTGCCCAATACGGACCTTTGCATTACCAGAATTTGCAGAGAGCCAAGATCTCAGCGTTAAAACTAAATGCTGGACATTTCAACAGACCAATGCAGCTGCCGCTTAAAGCTAAGATTGAGTTACAATGGTGGGTGGACAATATTTGTGACTCATTTAAACCCATCATTTTGCCCAATCCGATGGTATACTTACAAACAGACGCAAGCTCCCATGGCTGGGGAGCTATGGACAACTACTCTAGTTGTGGGAACAGATGGGACACCCTTGATTCTACTCTGTTATTGTCACAAGGGATAAACTATTTGGAGATGCTTGGAGCATTTCACGGACTTCGAGCTTATTGTTCTAATCTTACTGACGCTCATGTCCGTCTCCAAATAGACAATACCACTGCGGTGGCATATTTAAACCATATGGGCGGTACCAGGTCAATTTCATGTGATGAATTGGCAAATACAATTTGGCTCTGGTGTATTCAACGGAATATTTGGATTTCAGCTACCTATTTACCAGGTGAGCTCAATACTGTGGCGGACACCAGGTCACGCAAATTTAATGACAACATCGAGTGGATGTTGAATCCTCAAATCTTCGCTAAAGTTACAGCCAAATTTGGTAAACCGGATATTGACCTCTTTGCGTCGCGGTTGAACCATCAGGTACCAACATACGTTTCGTGGGAACCAGATCCTGGGGCAATGGCGATGGATGCGTTCTCGCTGGACTGGGGGAAATGGTCCTTCTATGCATTTCCTCCATTTTGCCTCATCAGTCGGGTATTGCGGAAAATCCAGATGGATGCTGCCAAGGGCATTCTTATCATACCCGACTGGCCTACGCAGCCATGGTATCCGGTGGTCCTTGATATGATCAGTCAACCTTGGGTCCTCTTAGAGGGTTGCCCACAATTGGTAACTAACCCTGTGTCAGGGGAACCACATCCCTGCCACAGCTATCTAAACTTGTTGGCTTGCAGGTTCTGAACCGGCCATTACTGCGGTATGGCCTATCACCCAGAACCATGGATACCATCGGAGCGTCATGCCGGGAGTCCACCAGGCGGCAATACCTCTCTCACATCCGGAAATGGGAAACCTACTGCGGCCGCTTCCACATTGCATATGACGCTGTAACCATAACCGACGTATTGGAATTCCTGGCGGGGTTGCACCATGATGAACACCTGAGCTACAGTGCCATCAACAGCGCCAGGAGTGCGCTGTCATTCTACCTCAATATTGAGGTAGGATCCAACAGGCTGGTGTCCAGGCTCATGCGGGGAATATTCAATTTGAATCCGCCCAGACCACGCTATAATATCACCTGGGATATCAGGAACGTATTAACCCTGCTCAGGACGTGGTCACCCATGGAGGGGCTAGAGCTGGACAAACTCACCCTGAAGCTGGTGATGTTACTGGCACTGACTTCAGCGCAGAGGGTACAGACACTCCATAAAATCCGGATCGACAGGATGATCTCTACCCCTGCAGAAGTAGTCTTCTTTATAGACGAACTACTCAAGCAGCATAGACCTGGGTTCACAGGGCTGCAGCTGAAGTTCCCGGCATACCCCGCAGATGCAAGGCTATGTTTAGCCGCCCATATCCGTCACTATGTGAAAGTGACGAGAAACCTGAGGGGAATAGAGAAATACCTGCTTGTCACTCACAAGAAACCTCAC
Organism: Raja brachyura; assembly: GCA_963514005.1. Next base: position 146,539,876 of record OY740781.1, read on the forward strand.
CATAGAGTGACGGTCCAGATGATATCCAGGTGGCTCAGGATCGTCTTGGGTAAGTCAGGCATCGACACTAATGTCTTCAAATCCCATTCCACCAGGGCTGCATCAACGTCGGCGGCAAGGGTCATGGAGGTGCCCATGGACCATATTCTTGCCACAGCAGGATGGGCGAATGAAGCCATCTTCCAGTGGTTCTACAACAAGCCTGTTGCCGCTCCTCTACAGTTCGCGGAGGCCGTGCTGAATGCAGGTCAAGAACGTGGAGATGTCCCCGAATGAGGGTTTTTTTCTTTGTTATTAATAAATATTATTCTTGTTTTTCAGTACAAGCAGTCTGGAAAGTTGTTTACTCCCATCCATCCTTAATAGTGGTGTGTGACAGCATGGTCGTGGTCCAGGGCATGGAATCACAGAGCTTTGAAGTCTTCACGAAGTCACTCACGTGACTCCGAAATGAAATAGTAAGATTAAATGAGAACTTACCAGTTCGAAGGTTGATCTTTATTTTATGAGGAGTTGCGATGAGGGATTTCGTGCCCTCTGCTCCCAACCCTCAATCATACTCAACTGGTAATTAGAGTCTCTTCAATCTTACTATACCAAGTCATTTCTTTGTTGTTGTTTCTGTGATTCCACACCGCTACTTTGAAGAATGTCGCGCATGCGTGCTGGCGGGTTCTTCACGAAATCCCTCATCGCAACTCCTCATAAAATAAAGATCAACCTTCAAACTGGTAAGTTCTCATTTAATCTTATTATTTTTAGTACAGAGTCATATTTGAAGGTTTTCACATTTATTTTAACTTTATGCTACGCCATCTCCTGTGAATACTGTTTCTGCTGGAGTCCAGCTGGGAGTGGGGGTAGAGAAGAGGTGGGGAATGGTGAAGAGCAGGAGGGGCGGGGATGAGATTGAGTTTTGAGTTTAGATTATTGCCATGTGTACTGTGGTACAGTGACAAGCTTTTGTGGCATGCTAACTAGTCAGCGGAAAAACAATACATAATTACAATCAAGCTATTCACAGTGTACCAATACATGATAAAGGGAATAACGTGAATAATGTTTAGTGCAAGATAAAGTCCAGTTGAGTCCAATCAAAGATAGACCATGGGTCTCCAATGAAATAGATTGTAGTTTAGGCCAGCTCTCTGGTTGTGGTAGGATGATTCAATTGCCTGATAACAGCTGGGAAGAATCTGTCCCTGAATCTGGAGGTGTGCGTTTTCACACTTCTATACCTCTTGCCTGATGGGAAGGGGGAGAAGAGGGAGTGGCCAGGGTATGACGTCCTTGATTATGTTGGTGACCTGGCCGAGCAATGGAAGGGGGGTTGGTTTGTGTAAAAGGGTGGAGACAGGAGTGGAACCAAGGATGGGGATCATGAATGGGTCCAGGAGAGGGGACGGGGAGTGTCTCGGTGAGGTTGGAAAGACGGGTGGGGGTGTGACTGGAAGCAGGATTGCAGGGGTGAGGCGAGAAGGAGGTGAAGGAAAGTGGCTGGCAGCAGATGAGTTCTGAGGGGCAGGATGGGGTAGGGAAAGCTTGGTGGGGGGGTGGGGGTAGCTGACTGAGGGAATAAAGCCCACGAGGGGTGTGGGTTGGGGGCGTTGGAGATCCCCAGAGTGGAGTGGAGAGTGAGGTGCAGCATGGTCAGAGATGAGGTGGAGGGAGACAGGGTACGTTGAGTGGATTACCGAGGGCTAGAGGTAAGAGGGGGACAGGGTGCTCGGCACAGAGAGTGAAGGAAGGAAGGGGCCAAGTAGCAGGTGAAGGCAGGCTCATGGAAAGGTGGAGTGACGGATGGAGGAAGTGCGTCCGAGGGATGGTGGAAGGATTTGGGGTTGGGGATGGGCGAGAAGGTGAAGGGGCAAGGAGGACCCAGACAAGAGGGGCAATGAAAAAGTGAGTGGATGGGGAAGAGAAGCAATACAGCAGGGCAAGGAGACATACTTGGGCCCACTCTTGTGTGTGTTTGTGTGTGAGTTAGTGTAAATGTGCAGGTGATCAGCCATGTGCCCATTATGTGTGCCTCCTATTTTACAATGATCTCCATGGCAAGAAGGAAATCCATCTTTCATATACAATACTGTGCATAGATCCCTTGCCTTTTCAGGCAGGGCCATAGTCTTCTTTGAGTCTTTAGTTTTCCCGATATCCCTTTCTAGCTTAGATGGGAGCAGTAGGTACTATTCACTGAAAATCAGCAAAGCCATGTCAATAATATCTCCATTCCCCCCATTTCTGCCATTGACAAAGCCATGAATAGCATTGTCATGAAAATGTTATCACCATCACCATATCATCCAGACTTGGATGTACACTCATTACACCGAATGTTTGTACTCTAGCATTGCCAAGTGAGTACATTGAGCGAGGAACACCACTCATCATAGACTCCACGTGAAGCTCATGAACAAATACCTTTCTGCTGTCTACCTTCTTCAATGATGATGCTCATTATAATGGGAAGACAAAGTCTGAAGTTACTCTGTCAGTTTTTACTTTTACAGGACCAGGAGAAATCCCTGGCTTGTTACTTTGGAAAATTAAAATGAGACTATCAAATCAAGTCTGAAGTAGGCCCCCGACCCAAAATGTCACCTATCCATGTTCTCCAGAGATGCTGCCTGACCCACTGGGTTACTCCAACACTTCCAACACTTTGTGTTGTTATTTTTTAGACAAATCATTTTACTGCTGTCAAAGGGGAATTTGCAAATGACAAGTTAACTTTCTGAGAAAGTTACATATTTAGGTCACAGGTGAAGTCTTCTGCCATTGACCATTGGAATCATGTTCTCTTCATTGTGGTGGGAAATTATATTCACAAGGACATCACTAAAAAATGTCCAAGTTAATTAGGAAAGGGAAAATAGACTATGAAAGGAAACTGGCTGGGAACATAAAAACTGACTGCAAAAGTTTTTATAGATATGTGAAGAGAAAGAGACTAGTTAAAACAAATGTTGGTCCCTTGCAGTCAGAAACAGGTGAATTGATCATGGGGAACAAGGACATGGCAGACCAATTGAATAACTACTTTGGTTCTGTCTTCACTAAGGAAGACATAAATAATCTGCCGGAAATAGCAGTGGAACGGGGGTCAAATAAGATGGAGGAACTGAGTGAAATCCAGGTTAGCCGGGAGGTGGTGTTGGGTAAATTGAACGGATTGAAGGCCGATAAATCCCCAGGGCCAGATAGTCTGCATCCCAGAGTACTCAAGGAGGTAGCCACAGAAATAGTGGATGCATTAGTGATAATTTTTCAAAATTCCTTAGATTCTGGAGTAGTTCCTGAGGATTGGAGGGTAACTAATGTAATCCCACTTTTTAAAAAAGGAGGGAGAGAGAAAGCGGGGAATTACAGACCAGTTAGTCTAACATCGGTAGTGGGGAAACTGCTAGAGTCAGTTATTAAAGATGGGATAGCAGTGCATTTGGAAAGTGGTGAAATCATTGGACAAAGTCAGCATGGATTTACGAAAGGTAAATCATGTCTGACAAATCTGATAGAATTTTTCGAAGATGTAACTAGTAGAGTGGATAAGGGAGAACCAGTGGATGTGTTATATCTAGACTTTCAGAAGGCTTTCGACAAGGTCTCGCATAAGAGATTAGCATACAAACTTAAAGCACACGGTATTGGGGGTTCAGTATTGATGTGGATAGAGAACTGGCTAGCAGACAGGAGGCAAAGGGTAGGAGTAAACGGGTCCTTTTCAGAATGGCAGGCAGTGACTAGTGGGGTACCGCAAGGCTCAGTGCTGGGACCCCAGCTATTTACAATATATATTAATGATTTGGACGAGGGAATTCAATGCAACATCTCCAAATTTGCAGATGACACCAAGCTGGGGGGTATAGTTAGGTGTGAGAAGGATGCTTGGAGGCTGCAGGGTGATTTGGATAGGCTGAGTGAATGGGCAGATGCATGGCAGATGCAGTATAATGCGGATAAATGTGAGGTTATCCACTTTGGTGGCAAAAACATGAGGGTAGACTATTATCTGAATGGTGGCAGATTAGGAAAAGGGGAGATGCAACGAGACCTGGGTGTCATGGTACACCAGTCATTGAAAGTAGGCATGCAGGTGCAGCAGGCAGTGAAGAAAGCAAATGGTATGTTAGCATTCATAGCGAAAGGATTTGAGTATAGGAGCAGGGAGGTTCTACTGCAGTTGTACAGGGTTTTGGTGAGGCCACACCTGGAGTATTGCATACAGTTTTGGTCTCCAAATCTGAGGAAAGACATCCTTGCCATAGAGGGGTTACAGAGAAGATTCACCAGACTGATTCCTGGGATGTCAGGACTTTCATATGAGGAAAGATTGGATAGACTCGGCTTGTACTCGCTGGAATTTAGAAGATTGAGGGGGGATCTTATAGAAACTTACAAAATTCTTAAGGGGTTGGACAAGCTAGATGCTGGAAGATTGTTCCCGAAGTTGGGGGAGTCCAGAACAAGGGGTCACAGTCTAAGGATAAGGGGGAATTCCTTTAGGACCGAGATGAGGAAAACATTCTTTACACAGAGAGTAACAGGTGAATCTCTGGAATTCTCTGCCACAGAAGGTAGTTGAGGCCAGTTCATTGGCTATATTTAAGAGGGCGTTAGATGTGGCACTTGTGGCTAAAGGGATCAGGGGGTATGGAGAGAAGGCAGGTACGGGATACTGAGTTGGTGATCAACCACGATCACATTGAATGCGGTGCAGGCTCGAAGGGCCGAATGGCCTACTCCTGCACCTATTTTTTCTATGTATCTATGTTTCTAAGTTTATGTCGAAATCTAGAAAGTACATTGGAAATTAACAGCTTGGAAAGGAATGTAGGGACATGCAGGATGGCATTACATTAAATATGCCTTGAGTAAACTTCTTCTTAAATGTGCTTGAGAGAGAATATGTTCTTGTTAGATTGATAGATAAAATAAAAAAGATCATTTGAAAATAACTTTTTTTCTCCAGAGATGCCGCTGAGTTACTCCAATACTTTCTGTCTATCCTCAGTATAAATCTGCATCTGCAATTCCTTCTTACATATACAAATATGTTCTTGTAGTCAGCCAACACTGAAACAGACCCTTTGGTCCCAGCTCACCATTGCAGCCATCTACAGTATACTTCACTCACATTAGGTCTATAGCCTTCTGTGCCTTAGTGCTTGTCCAGACGTTACTTAAATGTTGTGATAGCACCTGCTTCCACCACCTCTGCATTCATTTCAGATTCTAGCTACACATTCCCCGTGTGAAAGATGTCCCTCTCGGGTCCCCTCTAAATTTATGAAGTCTCACCTTAAACCCTGCGCTCTCTTGTCTTTGACACCCCGCCAAGTGAAAAAGATTATTTCCCTCGACATTCCTGTCACCTTCAAACTTTTGTATGCATTTATCAGGACACCCCCCAGCCTTCTCAGTTAGTAGGAAAAACAAACGTCAAAACAATCTAATCTCTCTTTACAACTGAAATGCTCATATCCAGGCAACACTCGGGTGAATTTCTTCTGCACTCTCACATTCTTTCTGGAGTGTGGTGGCCAGAATGTGGTACTGCAGGTGCACATAACCGATGTTTTACAAATCTGTGACATGACAGTCCAGCACTAGTATTCTATTCCATATTCTGTCATTTATATCTTCTACAAATCTTATATAGAGGGACTCTCATGTGCATCCTGCTGAATTCACATCTCCAAGGCAGGTGGAGGAGTGCACCGGAAAGATTTCAGGATCCTTCATCATACTGTACACCCATCCATGCTTTCCCTTTGTTTTTAAATTCATTTTACGGGCATATGTTGGCTACAAGCTGTTTCCAGAGGCACAATTAAAATGGTAATGCAAGTCATTTACAGAGCAAATTAGCAGTGCAATAGCAAAGTTCATCAAAAATCAATGCCACAAACTACCCTGAGTCGGCCACAATTCAAGTCTGAAGAAGAGTTTCGGCCCGAGACGTTGCCCATTTCCTTTGCTCCATAGATGCTGTCGCACCCTCCGAGTTTCTCCAGTACTTTTGTCTACCTATAATTCAAGCACTGCAGGCTGTGCAGTCTGAAGAAGGGTCTCGACCCGAAACATCACCTATCCACATTCTCCAGAGATGCTGCTTGACCCGCTGAGTTACTCCAGCACTTTGTGTCCTTTTGTGTATTGACCAACATCAGCAATTCTTTGTTCATTGGTCGTTATCCATGTTGCCTCTTGATCCTGTGTCAGCATTATCACTGCTGATCTAATTAATCAAACAATGATAACATCTAAGGAGGGGAGCAGCAATGGTGAGTACCAAGCTGAGCAAACTACCAAGAGAGCCAACAACTTACCAATGTATTCAGTGATGCTGCGTGTTCAGATTCCACCACAGCCACTTATTTTTCAGTTCAGAGTCTAGTTTAGTTTATTGTCACGTGTACCGACGTAAAATGAAAAGCTTTTGTTATGTGTTAACCAGTCAGCAGAAAGACAATACATGATTACAATCAAGCCGTCCACAGTGTACAGATACCTGTACATGATAAAGGGAATAATGCTTATTGCAAGATTAATCCGAATAACGATAGTCCAAGAGTCTCCAATGAGGTGGATCATTGTTCAGGACCGCTCTCTAGTTGTTGATGGAAGGAGTCAGTCACCTGATAACAGCTGGGAAGAAACTGCCAATGAATCTGGAGGTTGTGTATTTTCACACTTCTATACCTCTTGCCTGATGGGAGAGAGGAGGAGGGAATGAGACTCATCCTTGAAAAGACTGGTGTAATGGAAGGCAGGTTGGTTTGTGTGATGGTCTGTGCTGCGTCCACAATTCTCTGTCATTCCCTGCAGTCTTGGAAGGAGCAATTCCCAATCTGAGACCGGTACCACCACTTACTTCTGCCATAGCTACACGTGCAGGGCTTGTAAGATATTGTTGATGTAAGTCACCTCCTGAGCTCCAATGCGTTGAGAGCTGACAACTGGAACAGTATATGGGAGCTGCTTTGCACATTTCACTAGCTATGTTCCCAATGTCTGTGATTTTTTGCATAAATCTATTATATGAGAGTCACTTGCACAAAACCACAAACTGCGTCGTCTCTGAGGAGCGGGTTGCAAGCACCGATCTGAATCTGTGATTGGGTAATTTCCTGGACAGCGTGCCGGTGAGTGCTCCTCCACAGAGCTGGCCCTCTCTTAATTCCACTGAAATCCTCCTCTGCCCAAGAATTCCTTCCGGGAACATAAGTGGAGAGTTATTATAAATATGTGCTCTCTATGTTTTTCCAAGGCCTGGTGGTAGATCTACTGTCTTGAGAACATATCCGGAGAGATTACTATCTGTCAATTAGTCCAGATATTTTGCAATCCAATAATTGGTCTGGAGAACCTGTTGCCTGGGAGTTTCTCTGGGAAGCCTCTGTTTGGGAATTTCTTTAGGGACTTTCCTGTTTAGAACTCTGCACTTGGTAAGTCGTTCTTGTGACTGCTGTCTATATATTACTCTGTTAAGTCTGCAGATTTGGGTAGGGAGTATACCGTCCATGAGTCTTCTTTCGGTGGGGGGGGGTGGGGGTTGCTTGTGGAGTCTGCAGCCTGGGAGTTTTTCTGGGGAGCATGGGAGATTCCTCAAGCAGTCTGCTGCTTTGGAGATTCTCAGACAAGTTTGCTACCTTGGAGATTCTCCAGTCTATAGTCTGGGAGATTTTCCATGGTCTACAGTCTGGGACTTGCAATGGGGAGTCTGTTGACCATGTATGCTCTAGGGAATGTGACTCTTAGCAACATCCACAGATCCACCGCAGAAAGCATCCTATCAGGTTGCATCACAGCTTAGTTTAGCAGATGTAGTCCAGTCCATCACACAAACCAGCCTTATGCCCCCATCTCTCTATCAACTCCATTTATATTTCACGCTGTCTCAGGAAATCAGCCAACATAATAAACATGGAAAACAAAACAGTACAGGAGCAGGTCCTTCCACCCCCAATTTATAGGAGCAAGTCCTTCTATCCACAATGTCCTTGCCGAAGATGGTGCCAAGTTAATTTAATCTTCACTGCCTGCACTCCATTCCTTGCATGTCCACGTAGTCAAGGACCATTTACATCCCATTCATTCCCTTGTTTCCCCTTCTCCCTTCAGAATTTACAAAAGCTTTAAAACATGTGCCACCAGATTTAGGAATAACCACTTCCCTACTGTTATCAGACTACTCCTCTCATTAGCTAAGCGTGTTGTCCCAATCTCCCAATTTACCTCACTGCAGCCCTTGCACATATTTTTAGCTGCACTTTATCTGTCACTGTAACGTTATAATGCTCTTATACTATATTCTGCTCCATGGTATTTTTCTCTTTGCACTGCTTGTTTTACTCGTGTACGGCTCAATTATACTTACTCACAGTTTGATTTGACTGACATACTAAATTGTTCACTATATCTCGATACATCACAATAATAAACCAATACCAATCTCTGGCCACCACTTACATAGAGGCAAAGATGTGCCAGATTATAACAATGGAATTCCCCAGCTTTAGGGTTAATTTTATACGAAAACACGGTTGATGATACTTTGTACTTTGGCTGAGCAGTTCACCTTATTTGAATTGGCCTGGATTTGAATTCTATTTTTAAAAAACTTTTTTTTTTTTTGCAACGAGCTGAGTTAGGAGAAGGGGACCTAGAGGAAGACTTGAATGTTAGTTTCCCAGCTCCCAGTAATAGAACAATATCTTCCAGTCTCTTTGGATGGGTAAAGTGAAGAATCCAGCTTATGAACCATGGTGAATTTGCAGGATGTGCCTCTTACATTCTATCTCCCTTCCGTCTTGCTGCCTAGGCACCAATGCTCTGCAGGAGCAATTCAGATGGAGATTCAGATAGCCACCAGATGTTTTGACCTGCAATTTTCAGGACCAATGTCCTTTCATCCCTTCCTTCAAAACATGCCTGCCATGGCAGCGTTTCCACTTTCCATATCACCCGTCCTGAATTCCCTCTTGACTGAGAATGCCCATTGATTTTGGGAGTTCTGCGTAAACCCACTTGAGATCTCATTTGGATGTGTAATAGATGTTAAGGGTTAAACGTGGCCAAATCTCATTGTAGAGATACAAGCCAGCATTTACTCCAACCTAATTGTTTGATGAATTTATCAACTTGGAAAAATATGACTCCTGAAGTATTAATTTAATCTTGCTATTTCTTCTGCATTAATATGCAAGACAGCACATTTAAAAATTACAATGTACTGAAACTGAAATATGTACCAATTATGAGGGTTGTAAAATATGTATTTTCTAATGAATCTTTGTAACTTTATTACTTAACGAATAATGCTACAATAAATCACGTAGAATTGGGTATGACTCTAACATATAAATAGTTTAGTTTTCTGTTCTTTTTCAGGCTAAATTTTTCAGAGCCTTTCATATCAGGATAGCCACTTTGATAATATAATTGTGAATCTGGGATTTAAACAGTTTCTCAAAATTAAGACAGACTTTTTTTTAACAGTCAGATGAAAGATTGCCTTAACGTTCAATTGATAAAAGCAATTACATGAGCCACACAGACCAGGAAGCTTTCTAGCTCATTTGCCATTCTGCACTAATGCAGCTGCCCATAGAGATGGAATGTCCCTGCTGTTCAAATTTCTATCTACATACAAGATATCTGCATTCCTTGAGTTGATTAGTGAACGTCTGTCATGGGGGTGATTGTTTGAAAGGAAAGCGATAAAAGATTGTTAACGCAGAGCCACTGATTCTGAGATGCATCTCTGCACATAGCAGTTAAATTCCATGACATCAAACAACATGGCCTAACATTTTCCATGCAATGGCCTGCAATGCCTTTGGTATTGAAAGAAGGAGATACAGTATACTGGTAGATCTGCTACCTCACAGTGCCAGAGGCCTGGTTTAGATCCTGACCTCTGATGCTGTGTGGAGTCTACACGTTCTCCCTGTGACCGTGTGGATTTACTGCAGGTGCTCCAGTTTCTTTCCATATCCCAGAGACGTGCATGTTCATAGGTTAATTGCCCTGCTGTAAAATTGCCCCTAACACGTAGGGCATGGATGAAAAAGTGGGATAACAGAACTATTGTGAATGGGTGATTGTCAGCATGGACTCGGTGTGAAAAAAAGGCCTATTTTCATGCTGTATCTCTGCCGTATCTCAGATCCTCAAAGATAAATCGCTAGTTGTACAAATCGCCAACCCAGGTTTATGCATTAAATCTAGAGCTACAGGAACAGGAATAGGCCATTCAACTCCTAGAAACTGTTGTACATTCAAGATAATCTTGGCTGATTACTCTTGTGCCATGTTCCTCCACTATTCTCATATCCCTTCTCTTAATATTCAAAGAATTTTCAATTTCTCTCGTGAACTTCCCAAACCTTTTTGGAGGGAAATAATTCTCAATATTCCCTATTCCCTAGATGAAGAGGTTTCATCTCATATAATACAACATATAACCCTCCTACATTTTCACCACCTCAAACAGGATCCCACCACTGGCCACGTCTTCCCATCTCCTCCTCTTTCTGCTTTCCGCAGAGACCATTCCCTCCGTAACTCCCTAGTTAATTTGTCCCTTCCCACCCAAACCACAACCTCCTCTGGTACTTTCCCCTGCAACTGCAGGAAATGCTACATTTGTCGCTTTACCTCCCCCCTCGACTCCATCCAAGGACCCAAACAATCTTTCCAGATTCAGTTGCACCTCCTCCCACCTCATCTACTACATCCGCTGTTCCAGGCGTCAACTTCTCTACATCGGTGAGACCAAACGCAGGTTTGGCGATCGCTTCGCCCAACACCTCCATTCAGTTTGCAATAACCAACCTAATCTCCCGGTGGCTCAGTACATCAACTCCCCCTCCCATTCCGAATCTGACCTTTCTGTCCTGGGCCTCCTCCATTGCCAGAGTGAGGCACGGAAAAAATTGGAGGAACAGCACCTCATATTATGCTTGGGTAGTTTACACCCCAGTGGTATGAACATTTACTTCTCCAATTTCAGGTAGTCCTTGCTTTCTCCCATCTTCCCCTCCCCTTCCTAGCTCTCCCACAAGCCTACTGTCTCCGCCTTTGCCTTTCTTTTTCCCAACCTCCCCCCTCAACATCAGTCTGAAGAAGGGTCTTGACCCAAAATGTCGCCTATTCATTCTACCCATAGATGCGGCCTCGCCCGCTGAGTTGCTTCAGTCTGTCTACCGATTTTTCCAGCATCTGCAGTTCTTCCTTAATCACCTCATGTTCATCAGTTCATTAGTGACAGAGGCAGAATTAGGCTATTGATCTCATTAAGTCTACTCCCCCATTCCATCATGGCATCTTTTCGTATCAACCCCATTCTCCTGCCTTCTCTCCACAACCCCTGACACCCGTAATAATCAAGAATCTAGCTATCTCTGCCTTACAAATATCCATTGACTTAGTCAATGGATCCAAAGTCCTATGCATCAGTCCTGATAGCCAACTACTTATTTTGAGCCTCTGATCCCTGTTCTATTCACTTCATCAGAAAAACACATCCCTACGTATGCTGCATGAGGTTCTGTTATAAAATATTTTGTGTTTCAATGAGATCACCATTTGTAAGTTAATGACGGACTGAGTCTTCACTATATTCATTATGATCTAATCAGGGAACAAGGCCACAATAAACAGAGGGATTGCTTACAATTTACAGCTCTGAATGTGGATTCTGAAGAAGCAACGGTATTATGTCAAAAAGTGAATAGGATGGTATTCTTTTGTCATTGGCACAATGTTCTCATCCTGTACTGCCAACCATTTATGTGCAGCTATTCCCACCATACAGCTTCCCCTACTACCCATAATGATCAACATTGTCTAATTAACATAGAAACAAGGAACTGCAGATGTTGGTTTAACAGAAGGACACAATGTGCTGGAGTATCTCAGTGGATCAGGCAGTATCTCTGGAGAACATAGATGATGTTGTGGGTGATGTTTTGGGTCAGAAGTGTCTGAAGAAGGGTCCTGACCCAGAATGTGACCTGTCCATGTTCTCCAGAGATGCTGCCTGACCCACTGAGTTAATCCAGCACTGTCTTGTTAACCTTGGACAAGGGTTGTTGCAATTACTAATTTTCCCACAGTAGATCAAATGAGGTTCAACATTGGGCACTCCTCAGCCCCCAACATATTAAACAATTGTGTTCAATCCTCTAATTCCAGCTGCTTCAACTCCACTAAATGGCATATCTACCTCAAACCACACAATTCCAAGTTTATCCTCGTCCTCAATGTCAAATCTTTGCCTTGATCCGATTATAATAAATGCACATTGAACACCACTGAATACAAACATGCTCCTTTATTCTGCCATTTTTGTTATCTCTTCCCCAACATGTGCCATTTGACCTTTATTGTTACTTTTGTGACCTTTCTGACTCGGTGTAACATGTCATACATTTCAATACAACATCAGTTACCATGACACTACCTGACCTGCATTGTTACTACAGCACTTCGTGACATTCTAGTAAAGCTCATCTGCACCCTTTCCAAAGCCTCCACCTCCTTCCTGTAAAGAAGAGACCATAACTGCATGGACTACTCCAAATGCAGCCTAATCAAAGTCCATAAATTTGCTAAATGATTTCCTGACTCCTATACTTAATGCCCCAACCAATTAAGTCAAGTATACCATATGCCTTCTTTACCACACTGTCTCCTTCCCTTGCCAATTTAAGGAACTTGCACCCCAAGATCATCAATGCTATCAAGAGTTATGCCATGAATTGCATATTTCCCCCAAGTACTATCTCCCAAAGTACAACAGCTCACACTTGCTTAGAGTAAACTCCATCTGCTATTTATCCGCTCATTAATGTAGCTGATCGACAATAGCTGATGTTGCTGATTTACAGTATTCCTCACAAAATTAGTGTCATAAGTAAACTTACCAACAAAACCATCTACTTTTACATCCAAGTCATTTATATCCATCACAAACAACAGAGGCCTCTGCAGAACTCTGCTGGTCACAGCCTGAACTTTGTCCTCCACCACAACCCTCTGTCTTCTTTCAGTAAGATAGTGCTGCAGCCATGTGATCAGGTTACTGTTAATGCTGTGCATCTCAATCTTCTTGATCAGCCTGCCAGGGTATTATGATTCACATTGAACAAGTATCTTTCTAGTCCAGTTGTTGCATTTTTTAAAATATGCACAACATGATTTCGAAAAATAGTGAATCAGCCAAAATGCAAGTTAAGCTTGATGTGAAGCATATGGGCAAGTTGAAGGAAGAATTGAATAATTTTATATTTATCTTACAACCCAGCATCAATTGAAACTTTCCATTTGCGATGTTGATTCACTGCACATGCATCAATCTTTCTTGGTTACAGTGGAATGATGGGGTACTTACATCCTGCTAGTTCATTGACAAGAGCGCTATTAGCTCTGTCAAGCTAAAATACTTATTGCAGTCCATGGTCACTTTGCCAGGGGTGAGTGTCTCAATACACACTCCCCTTATCTTCTCTACATTGGTCATTCATTGACACAGCTCTCCCCAATAAGACATTGTAGACGAAGGTCTTTTAGAAATCCAGTTACACATTTACTGCTGTAATTTACAAGAATTTAGTGGTTAGACATTTTTATATTTTTGAGATATATGTGCTAAATTGGGAGAAGTGTGTCACAATTTTATTGTTAACTAGACTTAGTGGGACCCAAGCTGAATTGTCCCAGCTTCATGCGGGAGGGCTGGTCCCCCAACGCAATATTCTACCTCTCCACCAATTCCAATATTGCTGGCCAGTGGAAGGGGAGGGGAGGGCATTCTGGAGCACTAGTATGGGTGTTGCGGGCTGAAGGGACTGGTTTCCAGAGGGCTAGTATGGACATTGTGGGTCGAATGGATTCTTGGGCTGGCGGCTCAGTCAATCAAGCCTGGTGTGCTGGCAGCTCACTCACTCAAGGCTGGTGGGCTGGCAGTTGACTCACGGCTATTCTTTGAAATGCCATTTCAAGCAGGGTGCAAAGCCAACAAATTCAAATGTAGTTTCATATCATTTCAAGCAGGGTGCAAGGCCAACACATTCAAGTGCACTTTCCTGCCGCTTCAAGCAGGGTGTAAGGCCACCAAATTCGAGTGCAGAGGCATACCACTTCAAGCAGGGTGCAAAGCCACAAAATACGAGTGCAGTGTCATACCACTTCAAGCAGGGTGCAAGGCCACCAAATTCAAATGCAATTTCCTACCACTTCAAGCAGTGTGAAAGGCCACCAAATTTAAGTGCAGTTTCCTACCACTTCAAGCAGGGTGCAAGGCCAGCAAATTTGAGTGCAGTTTCCTACCACTTCAAGCAGGGTGCAAGGCCTCCAAATTCGATTGCAGTTTCCTACCATTTCAAGCAGGGTGCAAGGCCAACAAATTCAAATCCAGTTTCATATCATTTCAAGCAGGGTGCTAAGCCAGAAAATTCAAGTGCAGTTTCCTACCACTTCAAGCATGGTGCTAGGCCAGAAAATTCAAGTGCAGTTTCCTACCACTTCAAGCATGGTGCAAGGCCACCAAATTCAAATGCAGTTTCATACAATTACAAGCAGTGTGCAAGGCCACCAAATTCAAGTGCAGTTTCATACCATTTCAAGCAGGGTGCAAGGCCAACAAATTCAAGTTCAGTTTCCTGCCACTTCAAGCAGGGTGTAAGGCCATCAAGTTCCAGTGCAGTTTCATACCATTTCAAGCAGGGTGCAAGGCCAACAAATTCAAGTATAGTTTCATATCATTTTAAGCAGGGTGCAAGGCCACTAAACACAGAGAGTCGTGACCTCTCCCTCCCCATCTTCCAGACACTGAGCCACACCCACACTTCCAGGTGTTATAGTCCCTCCCACCAGAAGGGGCGTGGGCTTTATGGCATGATTGACAGGAGAGAAAATCTCAACATTTAAAAAAAATGAATAACTCTTTTAGTTTTCATTGATGGGAAAAATCCTCAGCACCTGATGAGCGGAGGGGGGGGGGGGGGGGGGGGGGGGGGGTGGGCTCTGAGTAAGATGGCCAAAAATCACAGCCGTACGTGGTAGTGTTTTTCCTACAATCAATATACAGCGCAAACAGGAAGTGGTCAAGATTAGACTTTTAATTATATAGGCGGCAAGGCAACGTTTGCATTCTCAAACCAATTTTTCAATTAGGCAAGGCAACTTTAGCATTCTCAAATGAACTTTTCAATTAGGCAAGGTAACTTTAGCATTCTCCAAAACAATTTTTCAATTAGGCAAGGCAACTTTAGCATTCTCAAACCAATGTTTCAATTAGGCAAGGCAACTTTAGCATTCTCAAACCAACCTTTCGATTAGGCAAGGCAACTTTAACATTCTCAAACCAACTTTTCAATTAGGCAAGGCATTTTCAAACCAACTTTTCCATTAGGCAAGGCATTCTCAAATCAACTTTTCAATTAGGCAAGGCAACTTTAGCAATCTCAAACCAACTTTTCAATTTGGCGAGGCATTCTCAAAAAGACTTTTCAATCAGGCAAGGCAACTTTAGCATTCTCAACCAACTTTTCAAATAGGCAAGGCAACTTTAGCAATCTCAAACCAACTTTTCAATTAGGCAAGGCAACATTCGCATTCTCAAACCAACTTTTCAATTAGGCAAAGCAACTTTTGCATTCTCAAACCAACTTTTCAATTAGGCAAGGCAACTTTTGCATTCTCAAACCAACTTTTCAATTAGGCAAGGCAACTTTTGCATTCTCCAACCAACTTTTCAATTAGGCAAGGCAACCTTTGCATTCTCAAACCAAACAAACACTTTTACATTTTCAAACCAAAAAACACTTTTGCATTTTCAAACTAAATTTTCAAACCACATTAAAGGCACTGAAAGGTCAGTAAAACCACTCACAGTTTAGTAGACGTGTTCAGTGTTAATCACAGCTCAGACTGAGAATTGTGACAACTTGCTCCCCCATCTTGCAGAGAACTGATGCACCTCCACACCTCCGGGTTATATCGTCCCTCGGTGTGGCCTTCAGGAGAGAGAATCTCAACATTTTTAAAACATTAATAAGTCTTTTATTTTTCATCGATGGGAAAAATCCTCTTATTCATGACCAGCGTAGGGGGACTCTGAGTAAGATGGCCAAAAATCACAACCCTAAGTGGCAGCGTTTTTTCTATCGTTGTATACAGTGCAACAGGAAGTGGTCAAGATCAGACTTTTAGTAATATAGATATTAATGCAGCACAAACTGAAATATGAATAGTCAGCACTTAAGTGCAGAAATCCTGCAGCTATTGTGAAACAACATGAATATTATTGCCAGCATTTTTAAGACAATAAATTACAATTCTCAAATTGTGGAGTACAGAGGCAAATAAATAAATGATGGGTCTTTGTCCCAAACATTATGAAGGGGTCTGTATTAGAATCAGCAAGATGATCTAACCTCTGCTCCACAGAGATATTAGCTTTCATTTTATGAACGACTGAAGAAGGGTCTCGACCCGAACGTCACCCAGAGATGTTGCCTGTCCAGCTGAGTTACTCCAGCATTTTGTGCCTGTTGTGGCTTGGGGGGAGGGGGAAGCAAGAGTGGAGCTGACGGGTACCACACGAGTGTGGGCCTCATCTTTGATAGAAGATGGGAACCCCTGTTCCCTAAAGAATGAGGACATCTTGGATGTCCTGGTACGGAACACCTCATCTTGGACTTAGATGCAGCGTAGATGGAGGAATTGGGAGTAGGGGGTAGTCTTTGCAGGAGACAGGGTGGGAATAAGTGTAGTGTGAATAGTGTGGATAGTGTGGGAGTCAGTAGGTTTTTAATGGACTTCAGTCGATAGTTTATCTTCAGTTATATGATATACGGCATGAAGTCCATTCGCAGAAAGAGTGACGTTGAAACACTTAAAGCAAAACTGCCATGGTAATTCTGAGGTTCTGTGTGAAGGATCAGATCTTTCATTACTAAATTATCTCCGGCTGATTGTGAGAGTTATTTCAGCATTTTAATTACCCTTCATGGAAATCTACCTTATCTTCTTCTGAATTGTCGTAATTGAGGGCTTAAGAGTGCAATCAGAAACTAGGTGAGAAAAATAATCAATTGTATATTTTTAATGCATATATTCGAACATAAAGAGAATTTTGCATGTTTTTAAACTTTTGTGCCATTTTCAGCAGAAGTCCCACCCACTGAGAAACAGAACTAAGTGCCACCGGTTACAATGTTTCTGAATGCTCTATTTGCTATATGATATATTTATTTATAGTCTATGTCCAGTGATGGAAAAGCTGAGATCAAGAACAGGGAGGGAGGTGTCAGAGATGGTCCAAGTGAATGTGAGTGCACGGTGGAAATTGGTTGTGAAGTTAATGTACTCCATGAGTTCTGCATGGGTGAAGAGGTAGCATCAACGCAGTTGTCAATGTAGCGGGGATAATTTAATTATAAATATATTTATTTCATACTTCTCAAATACAACTTGTTAAATAAGAGTAAAAAATATTAACCCAGCTGTGGGGAATAGGGTGCTGAGAAATAAAGTAGAATGATTAATTTGTAAACCTTAGTTCACTGATACACTGTTTCTTGATATTGAAGGACACATTTATAGATCTAAGAAAGTCAGAACTATAGAAGTTAATTTATGTAACCACTTACTTTCAGAAGTAAAGAATACGCTACAATTTACATTTATAAAGTATCTGCATGTAGATTGTATGTTAATTGAAGTTTAACCTCACTTTTCCTTAGTTCTGCTAATCCTTGTATTTTTTATAATCTTTATAAACAAGCAATAAATGTGGTTTCTCGTGAGTGGAAAGTAATATGTATTGCTGAAGAGCACACAAAGATGTCTCATGATTTCACTCTTCCTCTGTTTAAACTGTTCTCAGCAAAGACCAACTCAACTGGTGCTCTGCGTAGAAAAGAACTGCAGGTGTTGATTTATACCAAAGGTAGATATAAAGTTCTGGAGTAACCCAACGTGTCAGGCAACATTTTAAGAAGGGTCTGAAGAAGGGCCCTGACCCGAAAAGTCACTAATCCTTTTACTCCAGAAATGCTGCCTGACCCGTTGAGTTACTTCAGCACTTTGTGTCCATCAATTGGTGCACTGCTGGTTTAAAAAAAAATCTGAGAATTAAATGATGTATCAGTTTAAAAATTCCTATCTTTGTCATAGAAAAACTTTAATGACCTCACCCCTCATTATTTGTCCAATCTCCTCTAGTTGTACATATGTCTTAGGTTTTCATATTCATCCATTTTTTTAATTTGCATTTAACCATTTCCATCAACGGTGGCCAAAATTACAATTGTCCAGATCTTAAGATCAAAGTTTTCATCCCTCAGTTACTTCATCCAAATGATCTTTTTCCCAAAGTGGAAATGTCAAAGCCTACTAGGATTAGAGTTAAGTTGAAAGGGGCAACATTTTAAGGAGGTGTGCGGGCAAGATCTTTTTACGCAAAGGTTGTTAGGTGTAATGGTGGAGACAGATATGATAGTAAAATTTTCAGAGGCTTTACAAGGCACATGAATATGCAGGGAATGGAAGGATATGAATCATGGACAGGCAGATGAGATTAGTTCACCATTGTGGGCCAAAGGCCCTGTTCCTGTGCTGTTCTTTTCTATATTTTATATACTATTATCACACTCTCCTCCCCATAATTTCTCTCAAAACCCCACACCTTTGACCAAACTTTTGATTAATTGTCCTGAAATCCCCTTTTACATCAAAATGTGTATCAAAGCACAAAGATAGGCACAAAATGCTGGAGTAACTCAGCGGGACAGGCAGCATCTCTAGAGAGAAGAAATGGGTGACTTTTTGGGTCGAGAAACATCACCCATTCCTTTTCTCCAGAGATGCTCCAGCTGAGTAACTCCAGCTTTTTGTGTCTATCTTTGGTTTCAACCAGCATTTGAAGTTCCTTCCTACACATTTTGTATTAAGCCACTCCTGATGAGTAATATTTACTGCAATAAAGGCAAGTTAATATGAAGTCCATTCCCAGCAAAAGTAATGTTGAAACACTTAAAGCAAAACTGCCATGGCAATTCTGAGGTTCCGTGAGGAGGATCAGATCTTTCATTACTAAATTATCTCCTGCTGATTGTGAGAGTTATTTCAGCATTTTAATTACCCCTCATGGAAATCTACGTTTTCATCTTCTGAGTTTTCGTAATTGAGGGCTTAAGATTGCAATCAGAAACTAGGTGAGAAAAAAATCAATTTTATATTTTTAATGCATACATTCGAGCATAAAGAGGATTTCGCATGTTTTGAAGCTTTTGTGCCATTTTCAGCAGAAGTCCCACCCACTGAGAAACAGAACTAAGTGCCACAGGTTACAATGTATCTGAATGTTCTATATGCTATATGATATTTCAAGATGTAACCATTATGGCAAGTCTGGCACTTATTGACGATCCTGTAGCGGCCTAGACGAGGTCAGGAAAAGACCAGACGCTAGGTAGGTTTAAACAGTAGTCCTTTAATCCCTACAGCGAGAGCACACCACACCGACTGCCAGCACACACCCAGGGGTGGTCAGGAAACCCCATGGCAGACTTTCGCCCCTGTCACTCAATCGGCGAAGGGGATGATCCAAGGAGTGGCCTACCCCCAAGGGACCGCCATAATCCTCGAATTGTAAAGGTGATCGTGAGACAATTTCTTGAGCCACTGAAGTCTATATAATAAAGGCATTCCCGCAAAACCTTTGGGGAAAGTATCAATGTTCAGACCCATCAACTATGAAGGAAAAGCGACATGTTTCCAAGTCAGGATGGTGTGTAACTTGGAGGGAAACTTTGGACAGGTATTGATTTTCTCATGTGTCGGCTGCCCTTATCCTTTTTAGGCATAGGTTTGCGAGGTGCAGTTGGAGCAACCCTGGATAAGTAACTGCAGTCCATTTCATAGAAGGCATTCACTGGAGCTTCAGTGCGAGTATAGTAGAATGTATGAAAGCTCAGGGGTATGGATGGGTTATCCACTGAGCTGTTGATGATATCTTCCACCAATTTGCTGTTGATCAATAGTAGACTGACAGAGCGTAATTAGCCAGATTGGTTTTTGCAACAGAACATAACAGCACAATCTTCTACATTGTCAGGTAGAGTCTAGGGTCAGAATGGTATTGGAACAGCATGGCAAGAGTTGTAAATATACTTCTGGATTGTAGGTCTCCAATAATAGAGGTGGGAGGTTATCTGGTCACATAGACTTTATTGCGTCCACTTGAGCTTCTGGTCAAAGATGACCTGCAGATTGACTGAGTGATGGCAGTATCATTTTATTCAAAGGTAAGTGGGTGAACATTCTATTGCTGGAGATGGTCATTACCTGACTTCAATGTTAACTACAATGTTAACTATAATTTTAATTCCTTTTTGGAATTTCATTCCAAAAAGGAAGAAAGATTCTAAGGGGAGTAGGAGGCAACCGTGGCTGACAAGAGAAGTTAGGGATAAAATAAAATAAAAAGAAAAGATGTATAACACAGCAAAGAGTAGCCGGAAGCCAGATGATGGGGAAACTTTCATTGGACAACAGAAGGAAACAAAACAGGCAATATGGGCTGAAAAGATGAAGTACGAGGGGAAGCTGGCCAGGAATATAAAGAAGGACAGTAAAAGCTTATTTAGATATGTTAAGGGAAAAAGAGTAGCAAAGTCAAATGTGGGTCCCTTGAAGGCAGACACGGGTGAAATTATTATGGGGAACAAGGAAATGGCAGAGGAGTTGAACAGGTACTTTGGATCTGTCTTTACTGAGGAAGACACAAGAAGTCTCCAAGAAGTACTGGAGGACAGTGGATCAAATGGGGTAGAGGAACTGAAAGAAATTATCATTGGGTGAGAAACAGTATTAGGTAGCTAATGGGACTGAAGGATGATAAATCCCCAGGGCTGATGGTCTGCATCCCAGGGTCCTCAGGGTGGCGGCTCAAAAATAGTGGACGCACTGGTGATCATTTTCCAATGTTCAATAGATTCAGGATCAGTTCCTGTGGATTGGAGGATAGCTAATGTTATCCCACTTTTCAAGAAAGGAGCGAGAGAGAATACGGGGAATTACAGACCAGTTAGCCTGACTTCGGTGGTGGGAAAGATGCTGGAGTCAATCATTCAAGAGGTAATAATGGGGTATTTGGATAGCAGTGAAAGGATTAGTCAGCATGGATTTATGAAAGGAAAATCATGCTTGACTAATCTTCTGGAATTTTTTGAGGATGCGACAAGCAAAATGGATGAAGGGGAGCCAGTGGATGTAGTGTATCTAGACTTTCAGAAAGCCTTTGATAAGGTCCCGCATGGGAGACTGGTGACTAAAATTAGAGCACATGGTATTGGGGGTAGGGTGTTGACGTGGATAGAAAATTGGTTGGCAGCCAGGAAGCAAAGAGTAGGAGTGAACGGATCCTTTTCAGAATGGCAGGCAGTGGCGAGTGGAGAGCCGCAAGGCTCGGTGTTGGGGCCACAACTGTTTATCATATATAGTAATGATTTGGAAGAAGGAATTAGGAGCAAGTTTGTGGATGACACAAAGCTGGGAGGCAGTGTGAACTGTGAAGAGGATGTTAGGAGGTTGCAGGGTGACCTTGACAGGTTGTGTGAGTGGGCAGATGCATGGCAGATGCAGTATAATATAGATAAATGTGAGGTTATCCACTTTGGTGGCAAAAACAAGGGGGCAGAGTATTATCTCAATGGGGTTAGGTTAGGTAAGGGGGAGGTACAGTGAGACCTGGGTGTCCTTGTACACCAGTCACTGAAAGTTGGCGTGTAGGTACAGCAGGCAGTGAAGAAAGCTAATGGAATGTTGGCCTTCATAACAAGAGGATTTCAGTATAGGAGTAGAGAGGTTATTCTGCAGTTGTATAGGGCTCTGGTAAGACCACATCTGGAGTATTGTGTACAGATTTGGTCTCCTAATTTGAGGAAGGACATCCTTGTGATTGAGGCAGTGCATCGTAGGTTCATGAGATTGATCCCTGGGGTGGCGGGACTGTCATATGAGGAAAGATTGAAAATACTAGGCTTGTATTCACTGGAGTTTAGACAGATAAGGGGGGATCTTATAGAAACATATAAAATTATAAAAGGACTGGACAAGCTAGATGCAGGAAAAATGTTCCCAATGTTGGGCGAGTCCAGAAGCAGGGGCCACAGTCTTAGAATAAAGGGGGGCTCATTTAAGACTGAGGTGAGAAAATACTTTTTCATGTTTCACGTATTTTGTGTTTTATGACTGTAGGCAGATCAATTTCCCTCCTGGGATAAATAAAGTTCTATTGTATCGTATGTTCAAGACTTCAGTGACCCAGGAGATTTTGATACAAAGGAAACAATGATTTCTGGTTTGTGATAGTAGGGATCACCAGATGAAATTGACCATATTTTATGCATTGAATAGTGAACATGCACAATATCCATTTCTGACTTATCGTGTAAAGTGACAATTGTGATCATATTAATAGTCCCCCTAATGCAGAGATGTTGCGATCTTCATGAGCACTGCCTTTTGGTAAATGCGAAGCACCAGAAGAAATATTCTTACTCACAGAAATCAGAGCTAAAGGTCACCATTTATTTATTCACCCACAGTTGCCATGTACAATCACAGCATTTTAGAAACAATTAGCCAGGTGCATGGATAGAAACATAGAAACATAGAAATATAGGTGCATGAGAAGGCCATTCGGCCCTTTGAGCCAGCACCGCCACTCAATATGATCATGGATGATTATCTTAAGCCAGTACCCCGTTCCTGCTTTTTCCCCATGTCCATTGATTCCTTTAGCCGTAAGAGCTAAATCTAACTCTCTCTTGAAACCACTAGTGAATTGGCCCCCACTGCCTTCTGTGGCAGTGAATTGCACAGATTCACAACTGTCTGAGTGAATTTATTTGTCCTCATCTCAGTCCTAAATGGCCTACCCCTTATTCTTAAACTATGATCCCTGGTTCTGGACTCCCCCACTATCAGGAACATTTTTCGTACATCTAGCCTGTCCAATCCTCTAAGAATTGTATATGATTCTATAAGATCCCCTCTCATCCTTCTAAATGCCAATTAATACAAGCCCAGTCGACCCATTTAATCATCACATGTCAGTCCCGCCATCCCGGGAATTAACCTAGTCAACCTACGCTGCACTCCCTCAATAGCAATAATGTCCTTCCTCAAATTAGAATACCAAAATTGCACACAATACTCCAGGTGTGGTCTCACCAGGGCCCTGTACAACTGCAGTATGACCTCCTTGCTCCTAAACTCAAATCCTCTCACAATGAAGACAAACATGCCATTAACTTTCTTCACTGCCTGCTGTACCTGCATGCTTACTTTCAGTGACTGATGTACAAGCACACCCAGGTCTCATTGCACCTCCCCTTGTCTTAATCTGACACCATTCAGATAATAAAGTGCCTTCTTGTTCTTGCCACCAAAGTGGATAACCTCACATTTATCCACATTATACTGCATCTGCCATGCAACTACCTACTCACCCAACCTATCCAAGACACCCTGCAGCCTCATACCATCCTCCTTGCAGCTCACACTGCCACCCAGCATTGTGTCATCCGCAAACTTGGAGATGTTACATTTAGTTCCCTCATCTAAATCGTTAATATATATTGTAATTAACTGAGGTCTCAGCACCGAGCCCTATGGCACCCCACTAGTCAGTGCCTGCCATTCTGATAAGGACCCATTAGTTCCTATTCTTTGCTTCCTGTCTGCCAACCAGTTCTCTATCCAAAGATAGACAGAAAAAGCTGGAGTAACTCAGCGGGACCGGCAGCATCTCTGGAGAGAAGGAATGGGTGATGTTTCGGTCGAGACCCAGAGCCTGAAGAAGGGTCTTGACCCGAAGCATCACCCATTCCTTCTCTCCAGAGATGCTGCCTGTACCGCTGAGTTACTCCAGCTTTTTGTGTCTATCTTCAATTTAAACCAGCATCGGCAGTTCCTTCTTACACAGTTCTCTATCCATGTCAATACCCTGCCCCCAATACAATGTGCTCTAATTTTGCACACTAATCTCTTGTGTTGGACCTTGTCAAAGGCTTTTTGAAAGTCCAGATACACCACATTAATTGGTTCTCCCTTATCCATTCTACTTGTTACATCCTCAAATAATTCCAGAAGATTCGTCAAGCATGATTTCCCCTTCATAAATCCATGCTGACTTTGACCGATCC
Organism: Raja brachyura; assembly: GCA_963514005.1. The sequence goes on from OY740781.1 coordinate 146,564,103, forward strand.
TGTCACTGCTTTCCAAATGCGCTGTTATTACATCTTTAATAATCTTACTCAAGCATCTTACCCTCTACCGATGTAAGACTAACTGGTCTATAATTCCTCGTTTTCTCTCTCCCTCCTTTCTTAAAAAGTGAAGTTACATTAGCTAACCTCCAGTTCATAGGAACTGATCCAGGGTCTATAGAACGTTGGAAAATGATCACCAATGCATCCACGATTTCTAGGGCCACCTCCTTGAGTTCTTTGGGATGCAGACCATCAGGCCCTGGGGATTTATCTGCCTTACAGTCCCAACAGTTTACTTAGCACAATTTACTGAAAACTTTGGTGACAAAAACAAGAAAGTAGACTATTATTTTAATGGTGACCGATTAGGTAAAGGGGAGATGCAACGAGACCTGAGTGTCATGGTACACCAGTCATTGAAAGTAGGCATGCAGGTGCAGCAGGCTGTGAAGAAAGCGAATGGTATGTTGGCATTCATAACAAAATGATTTGAGTACAAGAACAGAGAGGTTCTATTGCAGTTGTACAGGGTCTTGGTGAGGCCACACCTGGAGTGTTGCGTAGAGTTTTGGTCTCCTAATCTGAGGAAAGACATTCTTGTCACAGAGGGAGTACAGAGAAGGTTCACCAGACTGATTCCTGGAATGGCAGGACTTCCATATGAAGAAAGACTGGATAGACTCGGCTTGTACTCGCTGGAATTTAGAAGATTGAGGGGGGATCTCATAGAGACTTACAAAATTCTTAAGGCATTGGACAGGCTAGATGCGGGAAGATTGCTCCCAATGATGGGGAAGTCCAGGACAAGGGGTCACAGTTTAAGGATAAGGGGGAAGTCTTTTAGGATCGAGATGAGAAAATCATTTTTCACAGAGAGTGGTGAATCTGTGGAATTCTCTGCCACAGAAGGTAGTTGAGGCCAGTTTGTTGGCTATATTTAAGATGGAGTTAGATGTGGCCCTTGTGGCTAAAGGGATCAGGGGGTATGGAGAGAAGGCAGGTACAGGATACTGAGTTGGATGATCAGTCATGATCATATTGAATGGCGGTGCAGGCTCGAAGGGCCGAATGGCCTATTCCTGCACCTATTTTCTATGTTTCTATGTGGATTCCCTTCAGTTCCTCCCTCCCACTAGATGCTCAGGCCCCTAGTATTTCTGGGAGATTGTTTGTGTCTTCCTTAGTGATATCGTATGGATAGGTTTAGAGGAATATGGGCCAAGCGCAGGCAGGTGGGACTAGTGTAGATTTGACATATTGATCAGTGTGGACAAGTTGGGCCAAAGGCCCTGTTTACACACTGTGTGACTCTATGACTTTGACGCTATGAATTGAACAAGGAGGAAACTGCACTGCAAAGCTGGAAGTACGCACTGACGTCTATCTTTTATTGACTTTCCTACATTGATTCACCTGTGCCTCATTTAGAATAGAATAGAATAGTTTCTTTATTGTCATTGTAACATGAACCATGTACAACAAAATTTAAAAATGTCAACCAATCAGTGCAACATTCAAACCATAAAAGCTAACGATACATACAAGGTAAAATATTAAAAAAGATAAACAACTAAAATAAATCTGAAATATGAAAATAGCACGGATAAACACCCAACCCTACATCCTTCTGTCGATTTCACAGTGTACCAACCACAGTCCCTTAGTCCCCGCGTTCCTTGGCGGCTGCCTTTATAGCAGTGGGGTAAAAACTGTTTTTAAGTCTGTTTGTCCTTGTCCTTTTAGATCTGTACCGTCTGCCTGACGGCAACAGTTCAAACGGGGAGTGTCTGGGGTGGGAAATGTCCTTTATAATATTCTGGGATTTTTTGATGCAGCGGGAACTGTGTAAGTCTTCCAAGGTAAGGAGAGGGCAGCCGACAATCCTCTGGGCGTTGTCAATGGCCCTCTGGAGCGCTTTCCGCTGAGCCGCTGTGCAGCTGGTGTACCACACGCATACACAGTATGTTAGGATGCTCTCAATGGAGCACCGATAAAAGGACATCAGCAGTCTCTGTGTGATGTTATTCTTCCTGAGCACCCTCAGGAAGTGCAGTCTCTGCTGGACCTTTTTCAGCAGCGTAGAGGTGTTCACGCTCCACGTCAGGTCCTCCTCAATATGGATTCCCAGGAAGCGGAAATCCGCCACCCTCTCCACACAGTCCCCTCTGATGATTAATGGTACCAGTTCTGTTTTGTTCTTCCTGAAGTCTATTATTATCTCCTTGGTCTTTAAGGTGTTCAGGAGCAGGTTATTTTCTCCACACCACACTGTCAGCTGCTCCACCTCATCCCGATAGGCGTACTCGTCCCCCCCGGAGATGAGCCCCACCACCGTAGTGTCATCCGCAAATTTGACAATGGTGTTGCTGTGGTGGGCGGAGGTGCAGTCATGTGTGTAGATGGTGTAGAGCAGGGGGCTCAGCACGCAGCCCTGTGGAGAGCCGGTACTGAGGCTGAGGGCCGTGGATGTGTGATGGCCCATTCTGACTCTCTGGCTGCGGCCCGACAGGAAGCTATTTATCCACATGCAGGTGGATTGTGGAAGTCCCAAGTCCCCCAGTTTGTCCACCGGTTTGTGGGGAAGGATACTATTAAAAGCAGAGCTGTAGTCCACAAAGAGCATTCGCACATAGCTTCCCCGCTGCTCCAGGTGGGACAGTGCGGCATGAAGAGCTGTGGCTACAGCGTCCTCTGTAGATCTATTCGCTCTGTACGCAAACTGGTGGGGGTCAAAGCTTCGGGGCAGGAGTGATGTGATATGACACCGGACCAGTTTTTCAAAGTACTTCATCACCACTGGTGTGAGTGCGACTGGCCAGTATTCGTTCAGGCTGGAAATGTGGGTTTTTTTGGGCAAGGGGACTATGGTTGCGGACTTCAGACAGGGTGGGACAGTGGACTGGGCCAGAGACTGGTTAAAAATCCTCGTGAAGAGTCCAGCCAGCTGGTCTGCGCAGTCCTTCAGCACGCGTCCAGAGACGCCGTCGGGTCCAGTAGCCTTCCTTGGATTGATGGCCTGCAACTTGCGCCTCACCTCATGCTCCTCTATCGTGAGGGTTAGGGTACTGTGGACCATATAGTGTGTTGTGGCTGTCTTGGGTGGCTCCACTTCAAAGCAAGCAAAGAAGAGGTTCAGCTCCTCTGCCAACGAGGCGTCACCCTCAGCAGCTCCAAGGTTTGTCTTATAATTGGTGAGATACTGGATCCCCTGCCACACCTGCCTGCTGTTGTTACTGTCCAGGTGGTCCTCTATCTTCCTCCTGTAGTCTGACTTCCTCTCTGATGCCTCTCTTCAGGTTAGCTCAGGCCGTGCTGTATAAAGCCCTATCACCAGACCTAAAGCAGTGTTCCTCTCTTTTAACAGCCGCTGGACCTCCCGGGTCATCCAGGGCTTCTGGTTGGGGTAGACCCGGATTTGTTTGTCCACTGTGACCGTGTCCATGCAATTTTTAATGTAACACAGTACACTGTCTGTGAACAACTCCAGGGCCCGGTGTTCAAACACATCCCAGTTGGTTATGTCGAGGCAGTCCTGCAGCTGCTGAGATGCACCATCAGGCCAAGTTGTGATTAGTCTTTGTGATGGGAGGAGCGGTTTTCCTGAGGGGGCCATATGCAGGAATTAAAAGCAGGGACATATGGTCCGACTGACCCAGGTGTGGTAGTGGTCTCGCCCTGTAGCCCAGCTTGATGTTGGAGTAGACCTTGTCTAGTGTGTTAGCTCCTCTTGTAGCACATTTAACATGCTGGTAGAATTTTGGGAGCATTTTCTTCAATTCCGCGTGATTAAAGTCCCCTGCTATGATGTGAACACCATCCGGATATATGCTCTGTTGACTGCTAGTGCTACCGTACAAATGTCCGATAGCCGAGTTAGCATTAGCATCCGGTGGTATGTACACAACAGTTATCATGACAACAGTAAACTCTCTAGGGAGATAAATGGGCCTGCATGTAACAGTCACATACTCCAGGTCTGGGGAGCAGTGACTGTCTACAATCACTGTGTTTGTGCACCACGTGTTGTTCACGTACACACAGAGCCCTCCACCTCTGCTCTTACCAGAGTCTCTTGTCCTGTCATGGCGCTGTGCTGTGTAGCCTGCTAGCTCGATTGCAGAGTCCGGAATGGATGAATTAAGCCAGGTCTCCGTGATCAACAGGATACAGCTGTCCTTCACGGCGTTGTTAGCTGCAGTCTGTAGCCTCAGTTCGTTCATCTTGTTAGCCAGGGATCTGGCGTTCGTGAGAAACAGGCTGGGAAGCGGTGGTTTCAGTGGCTGCCTCCGTAGCCTGGCCAACGCGCTGGCCCTGCAGCCTCGCTTTTTCCTTTTCTCTCTACGCCGTCTTCGCATCCTCCCCGCGGGGATGGTAATCCACGGAGAGTCGGGGCTCCTCGCTATGTCCGCCGGGATCTTATTTGAGCGGACAAACTCGGCGGTAACCCCCCGTTCGCGATCGGCTCCAATCCTAAGAAGGTCCTGACGGCCGTAGATCCTGTCCACCCGACAGTAAGTAAACAGGGCACAAAACAACACGCACACATATACAAAAAACACAAAGCACTGACCGGGAGAACATCGAGCTGCTGCAACTGTGTGCGCCGCCATCTTGGATAAAAAACAACTTTTTACCGAAAGGCAGTGCCGATGAAGATCACGGCATCTCTGGTTTAAGGAGACTATTAATATAATCCCGATTGGCAATTGACGATTGAAATATGGAGCATGGGGGCTCATTAGGCTGATCTATAATCTAGGAAACGTCATTGCATGTCACTATGCCACTAGAATCTTGACTCCCAGCCTTCCAACTTCTCTTTTTTCTCAATTTAACCTCTCTCTCTCTTTCTGTCTCTCTCAACGTACCTGTTCCTTGTCCTGCTCTAAGAGAGCCTGCACTGCAAACAGCTGTGTCAATTTGGTTTGATCCCAGCACATATAGAAAAAATAGAAAGTCACAACTACAATTTCTTAAAGTGAAGATGCCCCAAATCTGCTTAATTTTTGGGCTGAGGCAAAACTCAGTACCCACTTTGTGCACCAAAAACAGATGAAATTGAATTTGTAGGCATCAATATTTCGAAAAGGAAATTTGCTCTGATTTTGAATTTCTTATTTTAATGATGGGGAACAGGTTTATATAGCACATATGTATTTATCATATATAATATATATAGTAAAGAATAATAACCCACCAATTTATTTGTAGTTTCCCAGCATTTTTTATGTCATCTCTGATGTTGCTATTAAACACCAATTCAAGCCACAACGTTCAGATTGTTCAACTCAGAAATATATTTTATTGCTTGAACCCATATGTCATGTCTCCTTCAATCATTTTCCCTGCTAATATGTGTCACTGATTTTTTCCAGCAGTGAGAGTGAACCACAGGTTTTCAAGCTCACTCCAAATTTAACTGGATTATGATGAGTTGCAGTGCAGGAGGCATGAGGTAGTTGCCATTTTTCAGATGATCTGTCTGCTCTTTCAAGTGCATTAAAACAAAATCACATGCTACTGATTCACAGAAGAAGGGGCGTTGTTACATCACCTGTTCTGACTTTCACTCAGCTTACCAAAATAGATTAAACAGATATTATTCATGTTGCAGGGTATTTTTTTTAAATAGTAAGAGACTGGTAAGCATCTACATTCAGAGAAACCTGGAAGTTGGCATTGCTGATATTGCACACAATCAGCAAGGCAAATTTTAGTTTTAGATTTGGAGATAGTCGGAAAGAGGCCCTTTGGCCCACCATGTCCATCCCCGTAGACTTGCACTATCTGACACACTAGGGACAATTTACAATCTTTACCAAAAATCTATGCGGTCACAGGGAGAATGCACTTGTAAACTCTACACAGACAGCACCCGTGGTCAGGATCAAACCTGGGTCGCTGTAGCTGTAGGGCACCAACTCTACCGCTGTGCCACTGTGCTGCCCTATCATTTTGTTTAACCTCCTAATTTCTTAATTTAATGGTTTAAACTACTTGGTTTCAGAATCCTTTCCCACAGTGAATAATTTGACTATATCCTATAATCTTCTTCATTATCTTGATAATATTTCCTAAGGCTAAATTTACTTCATCTTTCATCCAAACATAACTTCCTGATACTCAGAATTATCAATGCTCAAAGCTATAGTTTCTGAGAGGCAATAATATCCAACCTGTGATTTTACATCGGAGTCACGTGAGTGACTCCGTGAAGAAGCCCAGCCAGTCTGCATGCGCGTCAGTACGTCAGCCGCATTGGCGCAAACACCAGACTGGCAGGGCAGCGCTCCTGCCGGAGGTAAGTTAAACCTAGAAGGTAAGTTCGTTTTTACTTACAAGGGTTTTTTCAAGCAGGAGCCTCTCTTCACAGAGGTTTTCCTGCCAGTTTCACAGCCCGACGAGTGAGCCGGTTATGGACTGTGGGGAAGCCCCGGTCCGACTGCGGAAGCAGATAACCGGCAAAAGATCGGGTTGTGAGATAAGCAGCCGCTGTCAAGGCAGTCAGCGGCTTCCAGCCTGCGGGGATGCTGTGGAGTGGCAAGGAAGTAACGCCAGGGTCACTGACAGTGCGGTCAGTAGCTCACAGACGTCGGTCCCCAGGCAGGGAGTAAAATTGGTGGAGAAAGGATTCGTTCAGCCTATTGGACTCGGGTGAGTCAGGCTACAAGGGTTTTTTCTCTAATAGTAAAGTTTACATGTATGTTATAGTTTTTTCTAAAAGTTTAAAGTTAAAGGCAAAGTTAAAAGTCAAAAAGGTTATTGTCATGTGTCCCTGACAATTAAATTCTTTCTTGTTTAGCACAAGTTGCTGTGAAGGGCTAAAATTGCTTTAACCCTTCACAGGTAAAGCTGTACACTAAAAATTTGATTTAGTGAGCCTACAGTGTAATAGCGCGGGCCTATGGGACAGGCCGCGCCAGCAGCGCCTGGCAGGGCTGTTTCATGTAAAGAAGTGCCGGCCTCTACGAGAGGCGGCGCCGGCAATGCCTGGGACAGGGTTGCTCAAAGTAACACATGAGTCTGCTAGGCCCTCGGAATTGGGGGAATATTCTCCGCCGGGGCTGGATAGTAAAATAATAGGCCCATGGAGTCGGGGGATGATTCCTCACCGGGGCTGGATAGTGCATTTGAGACGACTATCCCAAATGCAGCTACTATTGCATACAGTGCTACAGCAGGGCACACACCAGCAGGAGGAGCGTCAGCGCCACCCTGAACAAAAAGGCGCCAGCAGCATTTAGTACAGAGCTGTTTGATAGCACCTTCATGGATGAGGAGGCGCGAGCCATGGGTCATCTTAGTTCTGACCCCGACTCTGATGGTAAGGTTGAGCCAGATGTTCCACCTCTGCAGGCCGCACCAGCAGCGCCAGTTGACAGAGCTCCTACAGGTCTCCCTCTTGGAGGCAGAGACCAAGATGAGTCAGTATCCTGCTGACGCTGAGTCTCAGGGTATGGCTGTGGGGCATACCCCAAGGGATGAAGGGCATGTGTCAGAGGTACCTTTTCCTGACAACAAAGTTGCCATCCCAGCAGAATGTTCTATTCGGGTACAGGTCCAATGAGTTCATATCAGCATAGGTATCCTGCGGCCTGCGGCAGCTCCTGTTTAGGGCTGCCTACGAATCACCCTCTCTGAGGAGGGGAGTGTGAAAGGTCAAGATATAACTGACTCCAGGCTCTAAAGAAGTCGATGGAACATACTGAAGCACATATGTGCCGGCAGTGAACAGCGCCAACAGGGGGATGTGAAGGCCAGCCACCGAATCTGTTATTCATGTAGGCCTATTCAACAGGGGAGGAAAACCTGGCAGATGAATCAATTAAGGCCAATGGCGTGCAAAGGTCATCATTTCAGAACGCACCCCAGGCGCTCATCGGCAGTAGGCGGTTCACTGGAGCTGGGGGCAGCATGATAGCTCAGAAATTCTATGTACCCTACCAATCCTACTCAACAAAGTGGGTCTGGCACTTCCAAAACATGGGTAAGTGCACCGTTCACAAGTTGTAATATTTACATTTGTTTGTACAACACACAAAGTATAAAAAACATCTGGTTGACGCACAGTACTAGCATTCCAAGCAAGTTTGGATTATGGCCAAGGTTGTCTTTGAAGATAAGGTTCGGAAATCGGGCCAAAGTTCTCATGCAAAACACCCATGGAATAAGGCAGGAGTGGCATGTTTATTATGAAAAATGGAGAGTGTCGGGCATATGAACGTTCCGAATATGAAAACTTCTTTTCCTGACTAACAACAGATTCATAAGGGTCTCAAAGATCCATTCTATGCAGTTCGCATTACAGAGGTTATCAAAGACAATATAACTGTACTAATAACAGTAAAACATTGCGGTCATTGGGATTTACCTTTAACTATTAATTAGCCTATGACTCCGCCCTGTGGCAAGAGATTGGAGTTAATAGCAACCTGTTATAAAACTGACTTTTATTTCATCAAGAGTAATTGGCAATATAGTAGCTGTGTTCTAGCTGAGCAAATCAAGGAACTGATATCGTGCAAAGTAGCGACCTCTCAAAGGACATGCTATTGGCAGCTGAAGCTACTTCAGTCACAATGATGAACAAACAGTATTCAGCATTGCTCCAGCAGTTTGGTTGGTCGAATACAGTTATTACAAACTGATGCTAAGGGCTCTAAGGTGAGAAGTTCCGAATACCATCACTAGTTGGAGGTAGTGGAGATTTGCATGTCACCAATTCTTCAGTTGGTGGTATCAACTAAATATATACACTAGATGCACCCCATGGGCAAGGGGCTGTTGAGCGAATATACATATTCTACATGCTCAACTTCAAGTTGCTACACTACGGTGGTGACATATGTTAGTAATCAAGTAAAAGTATCCTGTAATAATTTACCTAATCTCCTTTACCATTGGTGTATCATCCAGTTCAGATCGATGACAACACAGAATAGGTATTGGATCTCAAAGTGTTATGAAAGTATGGTTCAATGCTACATCGAATATCGACATGTTGGTTCATGTTTATTTACTGATTGCAAAAATATGTGGCACAACAGTGTGGAGAAATACATTCTCGCTACAAATAGAGGAATGTTCCTCCATTTTGCCTCATTAGCCGGGTCTTAAAACAGTCAGCAAGACCTTGCTTTGGGTTCATACTGTCGGACTGGCTAAGCAGCCATGTTGCCTGCTTTCATCAGGCATAGTAAGACAATGGTATACGGTTATTCCAAAAAACGAAAACTTTGCTGCTTCAAACTGTGGTTCAGGAACCGGCCTCTGCATAATAAAACAATTATTAACTTACACATTCTGAATGTATTGACTTATGGCTCAGGTTGTCACATCAAGCCATGGATGTGCTCAGTACAGAGTGCAGGGATAGCATCCAAAAAAGCAGTACATTCCTATTGAGGGTTTAATGTTACATTTAATACGGTACAGATTACTGACATCTTCCAGTTCATTCTTAAATGGTATTTGACAATAATTCTGTTATATAGACACTACAGCTGCAACAAACGGGAACCACTCTGTCGGGTTCAACCCCGGATATCAAATTGTAAAAGAGATCTTGACACAAGTTCTCCCACTAAAGAATATGCAGTTTGGTTATCAAAAATGTGTTAACATTACTTCACCAGGGGGTTCCAGCTACATCCTTAGTCATGACACTAATATCAGCACAACAAGGGCAAACATTGCAAATGCTGTGGCTAGATAGGATGGAATTGGCTGCAGGTGCCATTACATTTTACATTCTGATCTACACAAGCAGAGAAGACCAGGGGTGGCAGGATTTAAGATAATTTTTCAGATACCGCACGATCTCACGTCTATGTGGGAGGGCAGGTTTGTTATATTATATCAAGGCCACCAGAATCCTAAGAAGTGTGGAATCAACATTGTTTATTAATCGACAAACAACCACACAAGGGAAGGTCGGTTCAGACTATTTCAAGGTGGCTGCAGCAGGTTCTGGTTTATGCAGGTATTAACACTGACAATTGTATATCTCATTCCACCAGGTCAGCATCAACGTCAGCGGCCAGGGCAATGGATATTCCCATCGACCATATCCTCGCGACCGCAGGATGGTCAACTGAATTGACTTAAAAAATGTTTTTAATTTTTTTTTACCATAGGTTGGTTACTGACCCGGGGTTTTGCCCATTCTGTTTTGGGGTTGCTATTGATTTCTTTATTAACGTAAACCATTAATACATTTGAATCAATATCATGCTTAATGCATTGTTTGACTATTCACTCATCCTGAGTCAATCAATGCAGTGAGACGCCAAGATTTGGATCTGCGGCATAAAATCACAAAGCTTCAAACCCTTCACGGAATCACTCACGTGACTCCGAAGTAAAATAGTAAGATAAAATGAGAACTTACCACTTTGAAGTTTGATCTTGATTTTATGAGGAGTTACGTTGGTGATTACGTGCCCTCCACGCCCAACCCTCTCTCATAAAGGTCATCTGGTAGTTCTCGAGTCACGCATCTTACTATGTCACTTCGGTAATTGTTATTTGTGATTTCATACCGCTGCTTTGAAGATTGACGCGCATGCGGACTGGCTGGGCTTCTTCACGTAATCACCAACGTAACTCCTCATAAAATTAAGATCAAACTTCAAACTGGTAAGTTCTCGTTTAATCTTACTATTATATTACCTTATTGCGCACAGAAAACGTAACATTTAAATTGATATTTGCACTAATTTCTGGAAGGTACTTAACCATATATTGTATCTGTTACAAGGGATCACTTCATACAAATTATGGTACTCTACCTGTGTAAAGATTTAGTTCCAAGAAATTAAATAGCATTTACGAATTTATGCTATGTTGATTCTTTCCTGATTGTTGAGTGTTTGACATAACTTTATATTCTCTCTAATGCATGGTCTTGGAAAACCACATTTATAAGTAGAAAAATAACCGTTTCACAATGCTTCCCAATGCTACCAATATTAATAACATTTCTTCACTGGTAACACACTGATTCTCAACTTCACATCAGTAAATAGCAAACCAAAATAAATGTACTTTAACATTATAGGTGACACATATAATTTTTTTTCGTCAGGTTTAAAAAAAATGATACTTTTAAATGATATTTGAGATAATAATTTGTGCTATTACAGCAAACATCATACTCGGCAATATAATTCTGTAGCAAGACAAATTAAACTCGAGCCAAGTGAATAAAGAATAGAAATAATTCTAAATCAAGTTGGCAGCCAGGGATGCCCCCAATTTGTTTCATTTTACCATTCATCACTGTTACTATGGAGATTTGGCAATGTTGTTTGTACTTCCTTTATATCTACTGCCAAATTCTACCTGCAATCAATTATGTTTCAAGATGGAATACTGTTCAATTATTATTCTTGAATGCCCAATAATTGGAGATTACATTTTGATATTGTGTCTGAAGTGTTTGTCATTATTTACTTCAATTAAGACTTTTTTGTGAGCTGCTGCTGGGATTTTGAAATCTTATTTTCATGGTTTTCTGTTGACAACAGGTTACTGTGCAATTATACAGTAAGTACTGTAGACGTCAGGCTGTGAGAAGGTAAAAGGAGAAACAGCAGAACCTCCATGATTCCTCTTTTACAGTCAGAAAGAAAGTCTTCAAAGACTCCTCAAAGGGATGCTCCACCATCATAGTTCTTTGTTAGTGTGAATCTGCAATAGATTAATGTATGCAAATTCTTTCAGTAATCAATGCGTGGCAACTACAAATAGAACCTCTGAAACTGTGCACTGAGTATGATCATTTCAATTGATCTAAAGTAACCAGTGTACAAAATTAAAATCAGATGGCTGCAGAGCTTCTCTACAAGTCATGATCTTTATTCAGATGACCAGCCTCTCTGTTGATCCTTTGAACCCTCACATTTATCTACAGTACTAATCAGGCTGAATTGCAATTCTCTTTAGTTCGTCATAACTTGGCGGCACAGAGGTGCAGCGGTAGAGTTGCTATCTTACACCGGCAGTTACCCTGGTTCTCGCCTGACGAAGGGTGCTGTTTGTACAGAGTATGTACGTTTTTCCGGTGACTGCGAAGGTTTTCTCTGGGTTCCCCAGTTTGCTCCCACATTCTGAAGATGTGCAGGTTTGTATGTTTGTTGGCTTCTGTAAATTAACTCCGGTGTTAAGATAGAATTGATGTATGGGTGAACGTTGGTCAGTGCGAATCCGGTGGATTAAGGGCTTGTTTCCACGCTGTATCTCAAAACTAAACTAGGACTGACAGTCTAGCAGCCCAGCTGGACAGTAGGATAGTTTAGATTTGTTAATTACTTACTTTTATTCGCTGCAAAGAACCTTCAGCAGAGTGCACAGCTGCAAAACGGAAAGTGAGGTTATGATCTCGTTCTTCAAAAAGCATTATTCACTCAGGTTAGTAACAATGAACTGTAGACAAAAAAATACATAAATTGTTGGAGTCACTTAATAGGTCAGGCAGCATCTCTGTAGAACGTGGATACATGATGTTTCACGTCGGGACCCTTCCTCAAACTTACTCGTGTTAATTGTGAGTGTACCCTGCCATTTCTTGGATGATATCTCACTAACAGTTAAAATATTGTTTTGCCAACACCTCCTTACCTCTGAGTTTAGGTTCAGACCCCACTACTGTAATTTAGGCACATAAACTGGTTGGGTTTGCTATAATGAGGGAGTGATACATTGCTAACAATATGAGATTATAGTTACGGATAATGCCACTGACTTAGATTGATCATAGCCCTCTTGGTGAAGAAAAGTTACCATGTGATCATGTTCAATAATGTTAGGAAATATCACTAAAGACTTCCTTGGAATATTGTCTCCTGTTTATTGTCTTCAATGGTCAATGGTCAATGGTGCTCTATTGTCCTGTGCAAATGTGCCATGGAATTCATTTTATGCACACAATTCAGTAAACTATTGCCATACCTTAGTACAATCCCTGATTACCAAAATGTACAGAAATAGTCCACTGAGACCACATGTAAGAGGCATCAGGTTTTGCCGCCATTTTCAAAATCCAGTTTACGCTCTAGGCCTTAGGAATGGTGCCCGATGCAAGTGAGCCCCAAGCTGCTGCAGATCCTCCAGCCATCGCATCTTTGGACGACTGAATCATCCTGCGAACCGACGTCCCTCTCCTCACCCGTCAATCTTTGTGCCTCCTCCTCCTTCTTCCCTTACCTCCCAACACCCCCCCATCCCCTTCCCCATCCCCCTCCCCCATCCCCCATCCCCCTCCCCCATCCCCCATTCCCCTCCCCCATCCCCCTCCCCATCCCTTTCCCGCATCCCCCTCCCCCATTCCCCACCCCCCTCCCCCATCCCCCAACCCCCACTCCCCAACCCCCACCCCCACCCCTCACATCCTTTTGATAGCTTCTCAACTGTGGTATCTTTGTAACTTCTTTCAATCTTATCCTATTTCCAAAGACAGACTAGACGATTTGAAGCTTTTCTGTCATGCAATTAGCAATAGCATTCTTTATTTATTTTTTTAATTTTTGTTAGAAGTAAGTACATTAGTGTGGTACTTGAGTACCTAATACATACATACATATTACCATTTTTGTACAACTAACATATTTTTAATTTAATAATAAAAGAACAGTGAAAGAAAAACTAAATAAAGAGTGTCGGAATAGATAGACAAGCGAGTAGAAACAGATAGCGAAAGAAATAAAGAACAGAGATGAAAAGCTAAAAAGATTGAAAGAAAAAGAGAAAGTAGAGAAAAGAGAAATTAGGAGAGATCTACCTATTTCGTATTTTTTCCCATCCGTCACCCGGTTCTGAACCATTTAATTTCTAAGGTTGTGTTATGTTGCACCATATGCTTGTAAAAAGTTGATAAAAGGAGACCAAGTCTTTAAGAATTGGTTTTCTTTGCCTAGTAGGCGGAATCTCATTTCTTCAAGATGTAGCGTTTCCGACATATTTGAAATCCGCATTTTGAACGTTGGCGTGGTTGCATTGTTCCAGAATTTGAGTATAAGTTTTTTTGCTGTTATTAAACCGTAATTAAGAAGAGCTTCTTGGACTATAGTTACTTTACTTCCCTCTTCCATTGATCCAAAGATAATCAGTTCTGTATTGGGGTTCAATTTTGTGTTAAATAGTTTTGTAAAAGTTCCAAAAATGCAATTCCAAAATTTATGCAGTTTTGTACAAGAGACAAAGTGCTATAGTGGCATTTTAAGTTAGACATTTGTCACAGATGGGGGAAACATTTGAAATTATTTTATTCAGTCTAGTTTTTGAGTAATATAATCTATGTAAAATTTTTAATTGAATTAGGTTATGTCTTACATTAATTGAACATTTATGTACATATAATAGATTTTTTCCTATCAGGCGTTTTGAATTTTTATCAATAACTCTTGTTCCCAGCAACAATATCTCTCCCTTTAGAATCACTGATCATTTAAGTGACACTAAATTGCTCTTGAAAGCTGGTTTTGCGTACTTCTTACTCAGAGGGCCTTCTCTCCAGTACTGATCTATGAGTATGATACTCTGCCTCAAGGTGCCAGAGATCCCGGTTCGATATTGACCCCGGGTGCTGTCCGTGTGGAGTTTGCACATTCTCCCAGTGACCCCGCATAACATAAAACAAACATAGTGATCGATGGGGGGCGTGAACTCAGTGGGCCGAACCAAAACTAAGTTAAACTAAAACTCTGGAAGAATAACCAGAAATCGGACATAAGCTATCCAGTAAGCTGAAAATATGATTCCTTTACGTTGTGTGTTCTTGGGCCTACATATTGAGATAATGATCAAGATCATGAATGGGTGACGTTTTGGGTCGAGACAGAAGGGTCTCGACCCGAAATGTCACCCATTCCTTCTCTCCAGAGATGCTGCCTGTCCCACTGAGCATCTGCAGTTCCTTCCCGCACATGATCAAGATCATGTTATGCTGAGGTCAGTATGTGGCTAGTATGCCAATGGTTTTGACACAGGCAGAAATCTGTCTCCATGTGACCATATCTCCATACATTGACTAACACTCTGTAGCCTGCCAGCTTGCACTCTTGATCCAAGTGTTACCTCTTCAACCGATGTACTGAGTGCTACCCCTTCCATCGAAAGGTAGTGCCCTCTTGTTAGCACCATTTGGAAGATTTTGATTAACACTTGAAAAATGCGCATTAAGCAGCCTTGATTGCAAATGTCAGTGGAGGGAAAAGTTACGGTGAGTAGTTAAAATTACCACATCCTTGGTAGTTCTTATGTGCCAGAAAATGTCTGTAGTACATGAAAGAGTCTAATTGAAGAGCAGATCAAATTGGACTTAACTGCATCAATTTAAATGTTTCTGCTTACTGGTTTATTCATGCGATTTCCCTTCAGAATCTTGCATGCACACGATGCAAGGGTGCCTGGATGTGTGCAGCGGTACCCAATGCCATGCCACAACCACATAGGTGCTACTTCAAAAATTGGCATGAGGCACTTATGCAAATGGATGCTTACTTTAATTTAGTTTAGCTTATTGTCATGTGTACCGAGGTACAGTCCAAAAGCTTTTTGTGGCGTGCTAACCAGCCCGCGGGAAGACGGTACATGATTACAATCGAGCTGTCCACAGTGTACAGATACGTGATAAATGGACTAACATTTAGTGCAAGTCCAGTAAAGTCTGATTAAAGATAATCCGACGATCTCCAATGAGGTAGATAGTTCCTCAGGGCCGCTCTCTAGTTGTTGATAGGATGGTTCAGTTGCCTGATAAGAGCTGAGAAGAAACTATCTCTGATAGGTATGCGATTCTGCACTTTTATAATCCCTTGCCTGTTGGGAGAGGGGAGAAGAGTGAGTGACCGGGGTGAGACTCGTCATTGATTATGCTTTAGTAAACTAAAGGAGGCATGCCTGAGAAGACTTCCATTGAGAATAGTTGCAGGTAAGTAAACATTAGGTGTCAGACTTATATCCTGTTGAGGGTCGTGCTCAGGCCTTCAATCCATACCACATACCCACCACTTCCCACCTCCCAGTAACACTTCTCAAACTCAAGAATCACTGTCCACCAGCTAATCATTGCAAACCATCATATTATGCCCTCATCAGTTAGTTTCCAATTATCCAACCCATATAACATCTAGTAGCAGTAGAGTTGCTGTCTTACAATGTATCAATGTATTTCTAAATGACAATAAAGTTTGTTTGACTTTGACTTTGACTTACAGTGCCAGAGACCCAGGTTCGATCTTGACTACGGGTGCTGTCTGTATGGTGTTTGAACGTTGTCATTGTAACCACGTGGATTTCCTCCAGCTGCTCCAGTTTCCTCCCACACTCCAAAGATGTACAGATTTGTAGGTTCATTTGGCTTAAGTAAATTTGTAAATTGTTCCTAGTGTGTAGGATAGTATTAGTGTATGGGGATTCTTGGTCAGCGAGGACTTGGTAGGCTGAAGGTCTGTTTCCACGCTATGTCTCTAAACTAATTCTTAAAGGGCACAGGAATATAATTTCCATTTTGATAGAATTGGTAAACTTCAAGCTAATGGGAGCAACAAAAAAAGTTCATTGCATCTCTAAACTAAACTAAAATCTAAGTAGCATTGAAAGCCACTCACTCCAACCCTGGACCTTTCTCAACTATGAATGCACAACCTATCACAGCTATAGTGCTATGAAAGTGACGATGTTAGTCTTGCTTGACCTGCTCATTTGTAGTCAGCTTTATGTGCAACAGAATAGTAAGATTAAATGAGCGATTACATGAAGACCCCCGCCAGTTCGCATACGCGTCAATCTTCAAAGCAGCGGTGTGAAATCACAGAAGAACAATAATTGAAGTAATATAGTAAGATAATAAACCTAGAACTACTAGATGAGCTTTGTGATATGAGGGTTGGGAGCGGTGGGCACGTAATCGCTCATCGTAACTCCTCACAAAATAAAGATCAAACTTCAAACTGGTAAGTTCTAGTTTAATCTTACTATTTTACTTCGGAGTCAAGTGAGTGATTCCGTGAAGATTTCAAAGGTCTGTGATTTCACGCCGATCCAAATCCAGGCGTTTCACACTGCAAGCAGTTGACTCAGGAGGAGTGAATAATGAGCAATACATTGAAAGACGGTACTGATTAACATGTTAATGCTTTATTTCACAAAATAAACAAAAGAACACAATAGCAACGACTCTCTCCCAGGGAGAAGCTATGAAACAGAACTTAAAACAGAATGGGCGAACACCCCGGGTTCAATAAGTGGTTTATTATAAAACCTCTGAAAAGTCAATTCATTTGACCATCATGCGACTGCGAGGATATGGTCTAGAGGGGCGTCCATTGCCCTCGCTGCTGACGTTGATGCCGCCTTGGTGGAGTGAGATTTGAAATAGTCAGTATTAACTCCTGCACAACCCAACACTTGTCTCAGCCATCATGAAATGGTCTGAGCTGATACTTTCATATGTGGCTTTTTGTGGCTAATAAACAATGCCACCTCGGAGCCTCTGAGGTTCTTCGTGACCTCGATATAGCGCCACAAGTGCACCACTACACACAGCCGTAAATCCGTGGGATAAGCTGACAGTGCAAGCTTGAATCCTGACACCCCTGGTCTGCTTTGTTTAATTAGGTCATAGATGTAAAAATTAACGTCATTCCCTGATGACACTATCCTGTCCAGATGCAGTTTGTGTAAAGTCTGAACCCTTTGCACTGATACCAGCGCCATGAGCATAACCAACTTTAGGGTAATCTTTGGCAATGACAACGATGTGGCCATACCCCAGTGTCGAAACAGCGTCAGTACAATGCACACATCCCAGATTTCAGAATACCTAGGCCTGGGGGGATTAGAATTAAAATCACCCTTAATAAATCTGGATATTAATGGATGAGATCCTACAGATTGAAGTTCTGACCCCCGGCATTGGTACGATGACAGGGCACCCCTGGCACTGTTGATGGCACTATAGCTCAACCCTTCATCGAAATGTAACTTAGACAGAAATTCGAGCAGATCTGGGATGGAGGCTGTGTGGTATGTAATGTCCCCATGTAAACAAAATTCCTCCTACTGACCCAGAATCGTACTGACCCGGTATGCTCTCCTCCTCAAAGAGGGAGACACTAGGCAGCCGTGTAGGTACTGCTTGCGTGGGCTCTTGGAGAGGCCGGCGCTCTTGATGGAGCATCCTCTCCAATAGGAGCTCCATCCTGGATATCCGTTCTACGGTATCCATTCTTGAGGGAGAACCCTCCCGACCGGACTCGTCCATATCTATCGGCCGGACAGACTTTCTGGTGGCCTTACGCCCCTCCCGCGCAGCCACGGTGCCGTCAGCCACCAAGTCTGTAGTCGCTAGTCTCATTACGACTCAGTAAATGAGCTAGGCGGCCGCCCGCTACCCACACTCCCGCGGTCTTTAGATACTTTTGCTACGGCTCGCCTCGCTGTTAACGATTTCTTCATGCTTGGACTTTCCCTCCTGTAACAAGATTTAACAAGTGCAGAAACGACCTCCAACAAGTTTGACACTTACCTGAGGCTTTTTAAACTCACCGTTGGAGAAGCGCTGCTCCTCCCAGCCGGTTGCTGCGCCATGCGTCAGACGTAATGACGCGCATGCGGACTGGCGGGGTTCTTCAAGGAATCATTCACGTGACTCTGAAGTAAAATTTAGTAGTGATGGAGCCACAAACAAAACATATGTTACTCTGCAAAAAGCCACAATGTGCTGGAGCAACTCAGAGGGTCCAGGGTGCTTCCTGACCTGCTGAGTTACTCCAGCACTTTGTGAGTTTTTTGTAAACCAGCACCAGCAGTTCCTTTTTTTTCTATATGTTAATCCATTGTACACTGGAGATTTAACACTTTTTTTCAGATGTTGTAGGGCTTTCGGACCATTTCCTCCCTCTTCTTCTGCATTTAGTTCCATTGCCTTATTCAACTAACAACCATGGCAACGATAAAGAAAGCTGTTGGTTTGAAAATGCATGGTAATATAATGACATTTATTTTGGCAGATAAAATGTATTAAGTTAATAGTTAATAGTTAATCATTCAAAGCAAAACAAGGTATGATGTTAAGGTCATTTGAAACAACTGGAAAGAAGATGTGTTTTGTTCAGACATTCCTGAAATCTTAACTGGAATTTATGAAACTGAAACACGAAACAAGAATATTCTAAACTTCTGTGGAAATGAAGTGAAATGATCCAAAGCCATGTAATTCATTTGATTTTTAAAATGGTAACGAAGGTAAGGCTTCTTTTTCTAAATTTGCAAGAGCAGAGTTGGCAGGGAAGTTCAAATAATAAATTCCACAATTAAGGATAATTAATATTTACTTTTACTCATTATTCGTGGTTCCAAAGGATTTTGGATGTGCATTGTTATGCCCAACAAAGGAACAATATTTATGTTCTCATTTTCTTGCTGTAAAGCCCAATAATTATTATTGCTTGGATAACACTGGAATTCATTGAGCACACAATGCAAATTTAAATGGGAAGATGTGTTGAGAAAGAATGTATCTGAAGTCGCTCGTTATTTAATACATCACAACAGGAGACAACAGTTTCTCATTTTCTGACTCATTACTCTACTCAGTCATTTTTGTCAATAATCGTTTCCAAATAAAACACTCAAAACACTGGCAGATTGGCCATAGTAAAGCTGTACGCATATGCCACAGAGATAGGAATACAGGGGAACAATGTGCTAATTAATTTTCCTCTTCAATTGTGCCTTCCCTCCCCTTTAAATTGCATTCAGGTAAAATGTAGAGTAACATAGTGGTTATGTTACTGGTCGAATAACACAGAAATCTGGACTATTAAGAGTGAGATATGTTCAAATTTTACCCAGCAGCGATATATTAATTAAACCAAAAAATAAAGTTAATTTCAACAGTGCCGAACACTGTAAAAAAACAACCTGCTGGTTCATTCACATGGAAATCTGCTCTTTAACATTAACTAATTTGTGACTCATAAGTAATATAACTATTCTCTTATATGTCAACGTACGTACTCAGTTTAAGGGCCTTTACTGTTGACCGCTGAACATTGTCTTTTTGCTGACACCCACATCACATGAATGGACAATTGAAATAAGAATCCAGGGGGGATTATTATAATAGCCACTTGGCCACTTATTTCCTTTTATGTATTTATAGATAAGGCATGGAAACAGGGCCTTGGGCCCACTGAGTCCATGCCAACTAACAACTGAAGAAGGGTCTCGACCCAAAATGTCACCACTTCCTTCTCACCAGATATGCTGCCTGTCTCACTGAGTTACTCCAGCTTTTTGTGTCTATCAACTATCAATCATATTTTTGCACTAGTTCTAGGTTATTCCAGTTTTGCATCTACTCCCATCACATTAGGGGGAATTTACAGTGGTCAATCCACACATGTTTGGGATGTGGAAGGATGTGGAAGGATTTGGGTGGCAAGGTGGCACAGCGGTATAGTTGTTGCCTTATAGCACCAGAAACCTGGGTTTGATTCCGACTACGAGTGCTATCTGTATGTCTGTACGTAGTTTGTAAATTCCCCGGGGAGATGGCCAGCCCTGCCGGCAGTCCGTTCGTTTTTTCATATTTTGTTATTTTTAGCATCTGTTAAGAGTTTGTTTTAATGTACTTCAGTTTGTTTTATGGGGGGGGGGGGGGGGATCGGGGGAAACTTTTTTTCAAGTTCGTACCTTCCCGGAGATGTGATTGATTTTCAGATCACATTCTCCGGGCTCTGCGGCCTATCATCGCTGGAGCTGGGAGCCGCCTCGGACTGTCGTGAGCCCCGGACTTAACATTGGAGTGGATCCCTTACCTGGGATCGATCCCACTGCGGCCTGCGGACTTACCATCAAGGGCTCGCAGTCTCAGGAGAGGCTAGTTGGGAGTTCTAATGCCGCAGAAGGTTCAACCAGCCCCGACGCGAGGTTCGATCGCCTGGCGCGGGGGAGGTGATAACCCCTTGATGCAGGAGCTGAACGCCTCGACGCCGGCTACGGGAGTCAAGATCGTCCCGTCAACTGAGGGCTCGATGCCCCCGACCGAGGAAGAACAAAAGGAAGGACTTGAACTTTATTTCGCCCTCCATCACAGTGAGGAATGTGTAGGAGTCACTGTGGTGGATGTTCATGTTAAAATGTGTTTTTGAGTCTGTTGCTTTTGATTGTATGACTGACCTGGCCAGTGAAATTCCTCGTATGTTGCAAAACATACTTGGCAAATAAAATCTGATTCTGATTCTGATTCTAAAGACATACAGGTTTGTAAGTTAATTGGCTTCTGTTTATTGTAAATTTTCTCTAATGTGTAGGGTAGTGCTAGTGCAGGGTGATGGCTGGTTGGCGTAGATTCAGTGGGCAGAAGGGCCAGTTTCCATGTTGTATCTCTAAAGACTAAAATCTAATGAAACTGGAGAACCCAATAGAAACCCACGCATCACTGAGATACAGCACCAAAAATCAATCAAACCCAGGTCTCTGCCGCTGTGAGGCAGCAGCTCTATCGACTGTGCTACTGTGCTGCTCATAAGTGTCGCAACTGTCGAAAAGAAAATATTGAGGAGAAGTCTGAAAAAAAAACTTGAAGATTAAGAATAGAGTGCATGCAGGGCAGACTTTGGGTACAAAGATCTAACATAGTTCAGGAAAAATCAACAGGGCATGGTTAATATGTGGAATTTGCTACCACAGAGATGGGTGAAGTTATACTTCTAGGGTTAATTGAATAAAAATGAGGACGAAAGGAATTGATGGATATTTTGTTGCAATTAACATTTAGACATAATAAACTGAAACAGGATAGGCTATTTAGCCCTTTGCATCTGATCCACCATTTAGTAAGATCAGCTGATATTAGTCAAGAGTCAAGAGTGTTTTATTGTCATGTGTCCCAGTTAGAACAATGAAATTCTTACTTGCTGCAGCACAACAGAATATGTCAATACAGTACACTGTGAATAGGAATAGTACCTTATTCTTCACTTAACCCCTTATTCCTTGATTATTTTACTATCTAGTAATCTAGATTGATTATAGTCAATTACTGCGTCTCCCCTTTGCAACATCTCTGAGGAAAGGAACATCCTTTCATCTCTGTCCTGAAAAGTTCAACCTTTGAAACTTAGATCCCTGGTCCACAGCCAGTTAAGTCATCAACTGCGGGTTACACAAAAAGCTGGAGAAACTCAGCGGGTGCAGCAGCATCTAAGGAGTGAAGGAGATAGGCGACGTTTCGGGTCGAGACCCTTTGGAAGTCATCAACTGCACTTGCTGTGTTTGGGCCCTTACAAATGCTATAAGCTTCACTGAGATCATTTCTCAATTGCCTAAATTTGACAGAGTAAACACATAATTTGCTATATTACTCCTTGTACAACAAACCCCACAGGATTCAAAAGGATTAATCTGGTGATAGATTAAATGCAAAGATAGACACAAAAAGCTGGAGTAACTCAGCAGGACAGGCAACATTTCTGGAGAGAAGGAATGGGTGACATTTCGGATCGAGACCCTTCTTCAGTCTGAAAGACCACGGTACATCCACTTCATTAGTTGGATTTCTCTATATGCATTTAATATGATTATTTTATCATTAACACCAAAGAACAGCAGATGCTCAAAATCTGAAATGAAAACAGAATATGTTGATAACATTCAGCAGATCAGACAGCATCTGTGGAGAGGTAAACTGATACTACCTGGCAAATGTTTTTCAGGATTTTTGGCATTTATTTATTGTTTCCTTTTTTCCAGCAGGATATTGTAATATCAATCAGCAATTGCTCCTAAAGACTGCTTTTATTTTTTTCTCCTTAACATTATATCAAATGCGCATGTCTGTTCATGTGCTTTTCTTTTTAAATGCCCTGTGGTATATGTTGTAAGATGTGAAACATTGTTTGACAGGTATCCACTTACGCAATTAAGCTCAGAATTAGATTGCTTTGTTGTGCATGAATATTATCACAAAGAAAGCTGGTGGCTTTATTCCATTTTTGAAATCAATGTATTGATGCGTAAAAATAGCATCCTAATTGAACTCCAAGGATGTTCCTTTCAGTTACTGTGTTGACGTGGACTGATGAGTGCTCAGGTGTAATTGGATTTTGGATTCATCTGCAAAAGCTCAAAATTCGTCTTTGTAGCACTCAACAAGCAAAAAAACCATTTCAGGACTGAAGCACTGGAGTAACATGTAATGCAATTTGATTACCGGGGATTGAGTAACAGTTTACTGTCCCACCATTGTCATTCATGAATGGTTTATTCCTCATCAAATTATGTTGGTTACTATCGAACATGCAGCTCTGAGCTATCCTTCGAATAGGGCATACGAGGCACTGCCAATTGAACTGCCAGCTACTGCACAATATTAGATAACGTGCTTCTTCTTCTTTCGTGTGGCGTGCACAGCCTAAAGTTGTTGGACAAGTTGTTGTTCTATTTGATCTTCCGTTTGTGCACGTCGAGTTGATTGCATTAGTCGAAACAGGGCGGACCATGTGAAGGTTGCAATCTTCCACCCCAGATAATGTGCTGTGTATTCATGAGTGCTTCATGCATTGCAACCATCTTTCCTTTTGATAAAGGTCTGGATCCACATACGTATTTATGTACTGATGGTACATATCTTTTTGTCTTCTAATCAACGAGCAATTTCTTCTCATTATTTAACCTCACTTCTCTGCATGCAACCCAATTATGTTTCTCATTACCACTGACTGATGCTGCTGAATAAATTTATTTTATTGTGAGGGGGAGGAAGCAGGAGGTGGCATCACTTGCTGTGAAATGTAGACTACATAAAATGTGCTGGGAAACACTGAGAGTAGGGGAGGCTAAAGAGAGGCTCGTTCGGTTCTTGTAGACATGGAGTTTGCCGATTATACAACAGAAGAATCTACAGATTTCATATTGCAATTCATTAGTTTCCCACCTAATAGCCATCTTCCAATGACTGAATTGAATTGAATTACCTTTATTGTCATTCAGACCTTTCAGTCTGAACGAAATTTCGTGCCTGCAGTCATACATATATTAAAAGTAACAAAACCACACAATAAACACAAATTTAACATCCACCACAGTGAGTTCACCAAACACCTCCTCACTGTGGTGGAAGGCAAAAGTCTTAGAGTCTCTGTCTTCTTCCCTCTTTATTCTCCCTCTGCGCTGAGGAGATCTAAGCCTCCGATGTTGCCATCCACCAGGCCCGCGGCCGAGCCTCCGAAACCGGGCCATCGCCAGAACACCGGAACACTGCCACAGGGCCCGCTGCTGGAACGTTGGAGCACCACAGCTCCAAAGCCAGGTCACCGCTGGAACGTCGCTGGAGCACTGCAGCCCCGAAAGCCAGGCCACCGTTGGAGCACCGCAGCCCCGAAAGCCAGGCTGCCGCTGGAGCACCGCAGCCCCGAAAGCCAGGCCACCGCTGGAGCACCGCAGCCCCGAAAGCCAGGTCGCCGCTGGAGCACCACATCCCCGAAGCCAAGTCGCCGCTGGAGCACCGCAGCCCCGAAAGCCAGGACGCCGCTGGAGCACCACAGCCCCGAAAGCCAGGTCGCCGCTGAAGCTCCGAAGCCGTGCCGCTGCTGCTGGAAGCTGGAAGGCCGCCAGCTCCGCCATTAGGGCCTCAGCACAGACGGAGACGGTGACGGGGGACACGACAAGAAAAGTCGCATTCCCCATGAAGGGAGAGACTATAACCCTGTTTCTCCCACCCCCACACACATACACAGCCTAATAAACCAAAATAATCGCTAAAAACAGACACAAAGACAAAAATAAAATAAAAAAACAGACAGACTGCAGGGGAGCAAGCAGCGCCGCCACTTCCTGATAGACACAAAATGCTGGAGTTACTCAGCGGAACAGGCAGCATCTCTGGAGAGAAGAAATAGGTGACGTTTCGGGTCTAGACCTTCTTCAGACTCATCTTCCAATGTCTTCCAATGACTTCCATGCACATAATAAATCTAAGAGAAGAGCTGAGGAGAAAAGATGCTGTCTGGGCTGCCACGTGGCCATCTAGAGGCTAACCATGAGACACACACCAAGGTCTGAACTCCCTGCGGTGGGCCTGCCTCGACTGAGGGTGTCCTGTGATAAAAGGCTGAAACACTCAGTGACGTTGAGGTACACAACTGAAGATGTGTCTGATTGGTGGCAAAATCACCTAGTGGTCATCCCCAAGAATACCAAATGTCAATTGTAGTGAAAAATCTTAGGGATTGTAACATCCAGTCCTACTAATCAATATGAACATCTGGATCAAACCAGTGACCGCTGCAAAAGGGCAGCTGACAACCAGGGAAAGACCTGGTGATGGCCTGGAGAGACTGCTGACCGGAGGGAATAGACCCCATCGGGGCTGGCATGGGCTAGCTCCTCATGGCAGCAGGATCCATCGCTAATCAACATTTTGGATCCACCCTTATATTGCTACGGAAGGAATCGACTATGAATATTACAACTAGCACTGTAATTGACAGAGCAGCAGTACCGGCAGGACATAAGCTACGAAGCTGCATCTGTGGCTGGGAAAAGATGACATCAGTGAAGGGTCTCAAGATCCACCAGGGCAGGAAAAAGTGCCTGAGAGAGCTTGGTGAGGAGCCTCACATTGACCATTACTTTCTAAGAGGTAGGCAAAAATGAGTCGAGTGAAACCCAGTGGCAGGTTAACCACCACAGCCCACAGGGTATCAGCACCCCAGGCGAAGCTCAACCAAGTACTGTCCCACCAACGGACACGAATCCAGAGCCCAACCAGCCACAGTCAGCGGTACAGAGGAAGATGGAAGGAAAAAAACCAAATGGAGCAGTGACTGGCTGTGGCTGAGGAGAAAAGATGCTGTCTGGGCTGCCACGTGACCATCTAGAGGCTAACCATAAGACACACACCCAGGTCTGATCTCCCTGCGGTGGGCCTGCTTCGACTGAGGGTGTCTCGTGATAAAAGGCTGAAACACCCAGTGACGTTGAGGTACACAACTGACCAAATGTCAATTGTATTGAAAAACCTTAGGGATTGTAACATCAAGTCCTACTAATCAACAATAACTTAAACAAATCATTCTAGGAAATATAGCAGGATCATTGGGTCATACAGCATGGAAACAGATCCTCTGGTCAACCTTAATTCAAGTCGGTGTTCCCATTGTGTGAAGGACCTGGGTTCTAAATATTAAAAAGTTATGAACCAATATGAGATCACCAGCAATTATGAGAATGGCATATTTTGATAGAGCAACTTGAGTTTCTATTTTTACTGATGCTCGTTTACCTAAAGTGAGTAAAATTCAGTTCTTTATTGGTTGGTTGTGAAAGTTCATCTAGAATAACCTCACATTGTAAATATGCTTTTTGTCGGTATTCACAAATATTTTATTATACGTTACACCTCCGTGTCATTTATTATGCTCCAGCCAATGCCACCAATAACAGACCAAGGTGGAAACAGGTGATGGATTGGAAAGTATAACTGTTCAAAAATAATTGTTGTTCAGAGCTTTCTTTGGGTGCTAACTGACAAATTGAATCTGTATTTTAACAGGCAATAAATAATATTATCTTCCTAATTGTTCTCATATTTTCACAATATCCTCACAATATAGAAGGAGGCCTTTTGGCCCCATTGAATCTGTGCTGGTCCTCAGTGCATTCATATCAGTCCATTCCCCATTTATTTCCCTTAATTTATTCTCTTACATGTTCATCAATTCTCTTCCACCCAATCCAAACCCCCTCTCCACCCTTCCCCGATTCTCCTGACACACATCTGCAGTAGGGAAAAGGGACAAGTAAAAGTAGTTAACTAGCCTTCTAACCAGGACATCATTGCAATGTGGAAGGACATCAGTGCCAGTCCTTGCCACCATCGCCCCAGGAAAAGCAGGCTATAGAAAGCAAATACTCTTTTTTAAATAGACCCACTAAAATAAACAATTGGTTTAGTTTTGTTTAGTTTAGAGATAAAGTGCGGAAACATGCCCCTCGGCCCATCAAATCTGCGCCAACCAACAATCCCCGAACTGTAGCACTATCCTACACACTAGGGACAATTTACACAGCCCAATTCACCTACAATCCTGTACATCTTTGGATTGTGGGAGGAAACCACTTGAAGAAAATCCATCTGGTCATTGGTAGAAAATAAAAACTCCCATTGTCAAGATCGAACCCAAGTCTCTGGCACTGGAAAGCAGCAAATCTACCAGTGCGCCACTGCGCTGCCCCACTGTGCTGCCCCAGAATATGGTTGCTCTGCTTTTGGATATCTAAGCTATACGTTCTGGAATTCTCTGAAGCTCTCACAACCTTATTATTTAAGGCACTCCCTAAAACCTGCCTCATTAATAAACATTTGAGCCACCACTCCTCAATGCTCTCATGTTTTGTATTGATGATGCCACTTTTTGTAGAAATCCTGATTCAAGATATCCAAAAGCAATACTTCTGATGAAATGCACTTACTTGAAATAATTATTGTGCAAAATATCATGTTACACTACCTATCAGCTATAGATCATTCCAGGTATGGATATCCAGTTTTCTCTCATATCCCAGAGGCATTCAAGTTGGCCACTGTAAGTTACCCATAGTTAATGATGACTAGCCGTGTTTGCAGGGACCTGAACGGAATATGGGTAGAATGAAACAGTTAGATCAAATGGGTAATTAATGATCAACATGGAATCAGTGAGCCAATCAGAATGGCCAAGGAGCATGTTTCCATATTGTATAACTTTCTGATTCCCCATGATACTAAGAGAGGATTCATTGAAGGCTCAACTCGGTCAAAAGTTTCAAGTTCCTGGGCACGCATATCTCTGAGAATCTGTCCTGGAAGCAGCATATTGATGCAATCATAAAGAAAGTCCATCAATGCCTTTACTTCCTAAGAAGATTGAAGAGATTCAGTATGTCAATGAATACTCTCTTGAACCTCTACAGGTGTATGGTAGAGAGCATATTGATTGGTTGCATCACGGCCTGGATCAGCAACTCAAATCCCCAATGTAATGGACATTATAAAAAGTGGTGAACACTGCCCAGTCCATCACGGGTACTGACCTCCCCATCGTTGAAGGGACCTATAGGAGACACAGCCTCAAAAAGGCAGCCAGCATCATCAGAGATCCACACCACCTTGGCCATGCTCTCATTTCACTCCTGCCATCAGGAAGAAGGCATAGGACTCTGAAAACTGGAAGGTCTTGATTCAGCGCAACTTCTTCCTAATAGGCATTAGGCTATTGAATTACAAACTCCAATTAAACTCTGAACTATGAAATGCTCTCATTGCATAAGGAACTACGGGGTTGGTTATTGTCTTTGCACTATATTGTTTGTTTGTTTTTATATATTGAACTTCTTTTTTGTTGCTTATCATGGTGTCTACAATGTTTACATAACTGTTGTGCTGTTTCAAGTAAGAATTTAATTGTTCTCAACATGTCGGGCAGCATCTCTGGAGAAATGGATAGATGACATTTCAGGTCAAGACCCTTATGGAGACCAGAGATAAAAGTGGGCAGTGAGGGGCTGGAGAATGGTTAGGTTGGACATTAGGAGAGGTGCTCACCAGAGGCGAGTTTGGGAGATAATGGGCTGGTGCTCATCTGTGGGGTCATGATCAAGGGGAAGGTATGAGGAGGTGTCCGAGGGCTTGCGCCTTGTCTCAGCATGGTAGAGGTCATCCTGCCAGACTACAACAGCACCTCCCTTGTCGGCGGGTGCAAAAACATCATTGGCTTTGTTGGTAAGTGAGCGGAGGGCTGTGTGTTCAGACGAGGTGAGATTAGTGTGTATGAGGGGAGTAGGTTAGTCGAGACGGTTGATGTTCTGCCGGCACTTGGAAATAAAATTAACTTACTTCATTCAAGGAACCAAAGCCAATTGGCAATAGGGTGGAACTTTGTATCTGTCTGGTTAAAAGCCCTGTATGTTAGTAGTGGTCACTGCAGATGGCGAAAGACAAAGCAGTATCAGATTTCCTGAAAGATAAGGAGATAATCACCATACTACAGAGTATAATGTGTCTCAAGAAAATATTTGCTGATCACAGGAGCAGCACAATTTGTATTGGGGGACGGGGGGTAAGACCAGAAGACATAATGTTTACCGATAGAGAAATGATTGACTTGAGGTCAGCAGCAACCCAATATAAAGCAAGTAAGCAAAGCAGCGTGTTATACAAGCCAGTAATGGTAGGCATCTTGTGTTCATATTAGCAAGGCAGCATTTTTGTAGGACAGTTGAAAATGAGAATGAACCATGGACCTGATCTCTGTCGGGCAAAATACTTGGCTGTGCCATATTATAAATCAGAGCATATTTATTACACTGAAAATGGGTGTGAAGTAACCAAAATTCTTAAGCTCACCCACGCACAACAAAGTTTTAATTAACGTGTAGGAATGAACTGCAGTTGCTGATTTACACTGAAAATAGACACAAGATGCTGGAGTAACTGAGCAGTCTGAAGAAGGGTCTTGACCTGAAACGTCACCCATTCCTTCTTTCCAGAGATGCTACTTGTCCCGCTGAGTTACTCCAAGGATTTCATTAATCCAAGTGACCAATTTACTATTCTTAAAAAAAATAATCACAGACAATGACATTGAGGCAAGTAAAATGTTAGATTGGAAGACAATATTTGGCTAAAAAATAATACTTATTATCCACAAACATATCACCGCATTTTCAGCTAATTCTTGCTTTGGGGCAAGATATCACAAGGGGCAAAGATCAGTTGTCATTATTATTCTTCATTCTAAGATTATTTGATTGGTGAGTGGTGTTCATTCTTTTCTGAATGTTCCTTGAAGATGAATTAATCCCTTTAATGAATAATGTGCAGATCAAAAATTGCACAAATGAGTAAAAATATTTTTCATCAGAAAGCCAAATTTGATATTTGAATAAATACAATATTTTATTAAATATGTTACTAAGAAAATAACCAAATTGGGATTTTACACAAGGAAAAATAATCCAGTTTTTAAACGTTGAATAAATGTCTACAGCATAAAAAATAACTCACAAATGGCATCGAGTATGGGAGTAGGCAGAAGTGGCAATATTAACATAATTGAAATGAAGAATTATTTGTAAAAATTGTTAAGCGATTAATTGTAGCATTTTCTGTGTTTGGTTCAATGTGTTTGGTCCAGATGTACGTGGATCCAGTAAAATTAATTGTTTTGCATACAATTCAGTAAAATTACACCGTACATAAGCACAATCATAAATCGTACGATTGCAGTGTTAAATTAGTAGACTGAGGCAGTGTGCAAAGTGGCATCACGTTTCTGGCACCATCTTGTGCCCTTCAAGTTTCAAATTCTTAAAATAGAATCTTATCTTAAAGGCCCGTTTTTCTCTTGGCGGCACTGGGTCGGTGCTGCAGGGGTCAGCCTGGCCCGGTGATGCTGTTGGTAAATTCATGTTCAGTACCATCTCACTACATCAAGGCCACTGTTTCTTCCCCAACTTCAACTATATCCTACTTCCCCACCCACATCCCAGCCCAACTATCACACCACCCGGACTGTTGGTATCCTCCACTGCAGCTCTGCCACTCTGTGTCTTTACAGATCACATCCAATCCTCGAGCACAACCACTATGAGGCATCCGATGGTGCCCGATCCACGTGATCGTCCAGTTGTTGCAGGGCCTCCAGAGGCCCACTCCACAGACAAGTGTGAAATCGGCTCCTGTAACAAATACAAAGTGTTGGAGTAACACAATGGGTCAGGCAGCTCCTCTGGAGGACATGATGGCCGATGTTTTGGTAAGGTAGCCTGTAAATGATCTGTTGATAGATTTTAAATGAGAAATCTTGTGAATGGTGTGTTTTATGGGATGTCAATGATGCTTGAACTAAACTCTTCATCTCGGAGTAAATGGATTTATTGTTGAAATGAAACCAACCCCTCCGTCTTTGAAATATGTGTCAGAATCTGGCAACAATCCCGCCAGCTCACCCAAGGAATGTTCTGCAGACACCAAGATACAATCAATAACTTTTTTTAACAATATTCCCAGCCTAGTGCTTGTCTTGCTTGTCGGTAAATGCATTAAATTAAGTAAAAATCACAGCTATGAGCTCCTGGAAGGTGTTGAGATCCTGCACCAAGTCCGGGTGGTGTGATAGTTGGGCTGGGATGTGGGTGGGGAAGTAGGATATAGTTGAAGTTGGGGAAGAAACAGTGGCCTTGATGTAGTGAGATGGTACTGAACATGAATTTAAACAGCCAGCAGGAATTATGACTATAGTTTACTGCAGATATTGACACTAATCACACCAACACCACCAATTTTCATGTTATTTATTTTCCCAAAACCACTGGGAGAGCCCTGAAGTTCAATGCAATTTTAGGTTTGTTACAAAACTTAACTTTAGCGGCGCTGCAGTTCTGTCACTAGCCATGTGCGCGACTTTGGCGCTTTTGAGGGGGGGGCGGGGTTAAAATGAGGTTTTCCCTTGCCTTCCGGAGTTATATTTTCTCAGAATGCGAGCTTTTTCTGGAGATTCATTCTGACTGCCGGTAAGTGAATTTTTTTTGTTTAATTGCCCGACTATTTCAGCGCTGGAGTAAAATAAAAATTAATGCCGTGAACGCCGACAATGGGGACGGATTTTACGTAGGGGACAGGTAAAGGAAAGCCGTTTTTTCAGATAAACTTTCTTGTTTAGATGACCTTAATCAACATTTCATGTTGCGAATCGGTGATTTATTCACCATACAAATCGGCAGTATTTTTCCTGCCGATATGAGGTTTAAATTCACCGCAGCCGCAACGTTTCAATCCATCGCGTTCCATAAAATCTCGCTCGCAAGTTGATTTAAATGGCCATTAATTTACGGGCATTAAACACTAAATTCCTTCAATTTGTCCTATACATTCATGACAATGAGATTTAAAAATCATGTTATATTGTGAATTCTTGTGTGAATGTTATTTGGACACTTAAGGGCCTGTCCCACCAGCACGCAACTATATGCGATGAACGCGATCAAACCGGCAGCGGGGGCCGCGCGGAGGTCGGGTGATCCCCTGTACAGGGCCGGTCCCACCCAGCATGCGCCTGCATGCGGCAAGCGCAACTAAACTGGCAGTAGGGGCCGCGCGGAGGTTGGGTGAGTGGCGCAACGCGGCGCAAAGCGAGGTGAACTTGAAGCAAGTCCAAGGTAAGTTCGCCAGGACTTAGAGGGGCACACAGAGAGGGGCACCGAGACACACACACATACAGGGCCACGGAGCCACACACATAGAGGGTCACGGAGGCACTTACAAATAGTTTCACGGAGGCACGATGTCCGGGCGGTGTGTAAATGTCGCGGCGACTGCGAGCCGACAAACCGTTGCCACGCGGGATTTTTGGACATTGTCGGTTTTTCGGAGCCCCGCGCGGCGTCGGGACGAACTCGGGACGAACTCCGCACAATTCCGCACGGCTCCGGCGATCGAAGTGGGACAGGCGCCGCGACGCCGGACGGCTCAAGCGACCACGTTAGGTCGCGCTAATCGCATCGAGTTGCATGCTGGTGGGACAGGCCCTTTAGGCTTTTAAAAAAATGTTATTATTTTCTTAAGAAATGGATAGATGTTTAGATCTAGTAATTGAATTTAGTAATTAGCTACAATTGGGTAACTAATGAATTATATGCTTTAATTTCAGGTCATCCAAGTAAGATTGTTTCATATTTGTTTCAGAATGCTTCAATCTATAATAACATAACATTTCTTTCAGTTCTCTTAATTTTTAAGGAAGTTATGGGCTTTTGACTGTCCTCGATCACAACTTTCGTGTTAAGTCAATGGAAAAGCAATAGGGAACAAGATGCTAATTTCCGAGTATGAAAATGGCCAAAACACTTTTAATACTGAAGATATGAAAGTGAATTAGGTGTCAAATTAAATTTCTTTTTATGCATTATCTGATGGGATAAATTGCAGACTTGATTTTTTAAATCTCAAAATTTTGTAACATTGCTACAATTATTATTTGCATTTTCACAAAACAAATTGTTTAAAAAAAAATTAAAACATAATTCAACTTGTAAAGCAGAAATACTTAGGAACTAATGATAAGATGCTGTTGAATCACAAACCCTGATTATTATATTTCGAGGACCGACAAGGGTTCCAAAAAATGATTTGAAGCACGTTGTTAAATTATGCTGTCAAACACATAAACACAGGTTATAGTTCTCTGCATTTACATGAAAATCATGAGAGATTTGTTGTTTTTTTTTGTAGCAACCTGAAAAGAAACTAGGTGTTAATACATTCTGGCCATTGTATTCTCGTGTAAGTTACTAAAAATATCAATGTTTGGTTTTCCATGGTTAAAATACATTTCTTGTGAGTGACCTGTATAGGTGAGACAAATCAGCACTTTGGCTCTTACGGCAATGAAGTTATTGACTGCTGGTATAAAAGAAAGTTGCTTCAATTACTTCACAGTCAGTCCTTCAAAATCCTAGATGCAATGCTTCGGATTCTTCCCTGCTGTCTGCTATTAACAATGGGAGTTACCTTTGAGTGGAGTCAGTTACAATATTTTGTTTCCTTGGGGGTAATTTAACTAACTTTCATTACACGACTTTTAGGTTACTTAGTGCTGCTTTTTACAAACATGACTAGGGTAGTTAGCAGATACAAACAAATAAGATAGCGAATGCCAAATTATTCTATTTTTTGACAGATAAATGCACAACTGGAAACATTGCATGTTAGCTGTGTTAGTGGTTGACATGATTAAGTTATATTTTCACATTGAAAATTACTTTCTTTGGGTTTTGGATAAGCACGTGGATATTATGCAGGGAATGAATATGGATCACATGCAGGTGGAGGAGATCATTTTTAGCGTGGACATTGTGGGCTGAAGGGCCTGTTCCTGTGTTTCACTGTTCTAGGTTCCATATACTCTATTTCAAAATAAATATACACCACAGAACAGAGGGCGTGAATAAGTAACCACAATCAGTTACGATTTTCAGCACAATGTATCAAACCACAGAATGTTTCTGATTTCATCTGTGTTGCAGTGAGAAAGAACAAAATATTGGATTTATACTCGAGAGAAAGCAAGGAATCATTTCACATATCTACTATCAGGTGATTTCAGAAACTCCATACAGATCTGTCAGACATACAAACAGGAAGTTTAAACTCCAGGTTGGAATGGACATTAGATGTATTGAGAAGATGTCACTATAATACTTGAAACTTTTGTTAATGACCTTGACAAGATGTTATAATGATGAACTATTAACTTTGCATCTCGAGTGAGACCCATGAAAGTAATATCTGTAGAAAACACCCATCAATTATCTTTTCCCACTCTACTAAATCACGTCATTTTCACTTCTAATTGGTTCTTTCCTGCCTTCATAATTCATCAATCAAATGGGCATTTATTATTTTGTTTCCTCTTTTTGCTAAATGTTCAGAAGTGATATGGATGCAATTTCCATGCAATCTCCCGCTGGAAAGTTAACTTTTGATATTTGTCTCGGATATATACAAATGCTAAGGTAATGTTGCTTGCGACAGACTTAGAAGAAAATAATGGCTCAGGCCAGGAATGGCCTGAAACAATGGATCTACCAGGCAACCCCCTGCCTGAGGTAATTTGTGGCCTGTTCCCCCCATTCTCTACTTTCATTCTGAAGAATGGTCCCGACCCAAAATGTCACCCATCTTTTTTTTCCAGAGATGCTGCCTGACCCACAGTGTTACTCTAGCACTTTGTGTCTATTTTTGCTGCAAACCAGCATCTGCAGTTCTTTGCTTCTACACTCATTCCATGTGATGGAATATGATAAGCAATAAAATCCTGCCCTTATCAACACCCACATCCTGTTAATGAAGACTCAGACAAAAACAATTACTGCTGCTCCTGTGTGCATTGCAATAGTGACTACACCTTTAAAATAATCTATTGCTTTCTAGGTCATACAAAGAACAAGATAAGATACGATTTCAGAAAAAAAAAAATGTTTTCTATTAGTTCTGATGTGACAGTGACTGTCATCCATAAATATTTTCACCAATTTAACTACTTTTTACTGAACAAAAAGTGTTTAATTCTTGGAATTACCTGTGTGACCAATTCCATTTCTTTTCCTTCCTTTCCTATCCAATCAACACTGCTCATTCACTTCAAGGATCAAGTTCCAGTTGATATTTGCAATCTCAAAGGAAAATGTTATGTGGCAAAGTTTACAATGATTCCAGGCAGAAGCCCTGGTCTAATATGCCAGGCTGGAAGTGTACATCAAGTTTGAACCAAAGATACAATACCCATAATGTATGATCATATGTAGAAGAAGGCATGCCTGGAGCACATAAAGGGTTGATTAATCAATTTGAATTGATGTATTGCATGTTGTGTGTTTTGAATAAAACATTCCATTGATACAATTTCCTCATGCTGAATGTACAAAGCGAAACATGATGCTGTACAGAAAGAAGGCCCAAAAAATGTACAAACATACATATTTTATGTTAGGTTAGACTTTGGACTTTAGAGATACAGCGCTGAATCAGACCCTTTGGCCCACCAACGCCAACCAACAATCACCCATACATTAGCACCATCAAACACACTAGGAAAAATTTACAATTTACAGAAGCCAATTAACCAGTAAATCTGTACGTCTTTGGAGTTTGGAAGAAAACCAGAGCACCCAACAAAAACCCACATGGTCACAGGGAGAACGTACAAACTCTCTACAGACTGCACATGTAGCCAGGATCGAATCCAGATCTCTAGCGCTGCAAGGCAGCAACTCTACTGCTGCGCCACTGTGCCACCCCATATTAATTTGTTTTGTTTGCAAACCAATTGATTAGTTGTAAACATTTTATTTTCATTTCAATATTATCCAGCCATTAAATCTGCTTAATCATATTTCATTGAGTATAATTGTACAAAATATTGGACAGAAATTTGCTGCCTTGCAGCATGGAAACAGGCTCTTTGCCTACCTTAAGTCAAATACTAAAAATAATTATCCAGGAAAGAAATCAGCTTTGCACCTTTAAAAACCCACACTACAAACATATTGCATGTACACTGTGAAAATTCTGTTGCTGCTGGCAAAAACAAAATCAGAAAGTCATGCGGGTTGGTAGGTTAATTGACTACCATCAATTGCCCCTGGTATGAGTGGTAAGATCTGGGAGGAATTGAGGGGAATGCAGATAAATCAAAAATGGGATTCCTATAAGATTAATGAAAGTGAGTAATTTGATGGTCAGTATGGACTTGATAGGCCAAAAGGCATGTTTCCATCTGTATGATTCCATGACTGAAGAAAGTAGTCCCTCAGTTTCAATCGTCTGACCACAGGCTCTGAGTTCATTTGCATAGGTCCCCCGGGAGCCGGAATACTTCATGTAACTGCTTCTGCTTTTCAGACCACACTTGTTCTGATAGCTGCTGCAACCCATCTATGAAGTAAAATTAATGAAAATATATCATGTAATGAAACAAGGTGAAAGTTAAAGTGCACATTCTTAAGAAGCTTGAGCTCTCCAAGACCATTTTAATAAAAGAAGAAAAGTGGCTGTTCATGTACAATACAGGCCTCAGTGTCATTGAGTGGAAAGATATTTTTTGAGGCCAATATTATCCTTGAGCTGGAAGAGGCAACATAAAGAAGCAAGATTACTTTAAGTATTCAGTTCTGGTGTAATGCATACATCATCTTAATAGCACCATTGAAATTTAAAGGTCTTATTAGCAAAGGTACTTTAAAGCAGGGAAGAGTATTGCAGCCCTCAGCCATTTGAGTTACCTCCATTATTTGACATATCCAAACAAAAATT
This sequence comes from Raja brachyura, assembly GCA_963514005.1. The sequence goes on from OY740781.1 coordinate 146,600,968, forward strand.
GAGAGTAACTAGAAGTAGTTAAATCATCGCACTTAGAAACCAATTAAGGTATCATAACTTTGGAAAGATATTAGCTTGTGCCTCAGTAGCAAGTTTATGTAAGGTCTTAGGGGCCTTATTTATGTAAGGTCTTAGGGACCTATTAGGGAAACAAAAGGAAGTGATTGTGGACTTTGGAAGGGGAAGGATGAGGACCCACAATCCTGTTTATATAAATGGGTCGATGGTGGAGAGGGTCAAAAACAAATTCCTGGGCGTGCATATTTCCGAAGACCTTTCCTGGACCCAGCACACTGATGCAATTATAAAGAAGGCACATCAGCACCCCTACTTCCTGAGAAGACCACGGAGATTTGGTATGTCAAAGAGGATTCTCTTGAACCTCTACAGGTGCACTGCAGAGAGCATACTGACTGATTGCATCATGGCCTGGTTCTGCAACTTGAACATCCAGGAACGAAAAAGACTGCAAAACGTTGTGACCACAGCCCAGTCCATCACCGGCTCTGACCTCCCCACCATCGAAGGGATCGATAGAAGTCGCTGCCTCAAAATTTCAGCCAACATCATCAAAAACCCATACAATCCTGGCCACACAGTCATTTCACCATTGCCATTGGAAAGAAGGTACAGGATCCTGAAAACTGTAAGGTTCAGGTTCAGGAACAGCTTCTTCCCAACAGCCATCAGGCTATTAAACACGACAACAATAAAGGGCCTGTCCTACAAGCATGCAACTCTATGCAATTAGCGCAACCTAACATGGTCGCTTGAGCCGTCCGGCGTCGCGGGGCTGGTCACACTTCAATCGCCGGAGCCGTGCGGAATTGTGCGGAGTTCATCCCGACATCGCATGGGACTCCGAAAAACTGAATATGTTCAAAAATTCCGCGCGGCAACGGCTTGTTGGCTCGCAGTCGCCTCGACGCATGACACACCGCCCCGACATCGTGCCTCCGTCAACCTATCTGTAGGTGCCTCCGTGACCCTCTATGTGTGTGGCTCCGTGACCCTCTGTATGTGTGTGCCTCTGTGCCCCTCTTTGTGTGTCCCTCTCTGTCCTGGCGAACTTACCTTAGACTTCGCTCCAAGTTCACCTCACTTTGCGCCACGTTGCGCCACTCACCCGACTTCCGCGCAGCCCCTGCTGCCGGTTTCATCATGCTTGCTGCATGCAGGCGCATGCTGGTGGGAATGGCCCTGTACAGGGGATCACCCGACCTCCGCGCGGCCCCCGTTTCTAGTTTGATCGCGTTCATCGCATAGAGTTGCATGCTTGTAGGACAGGCCCTTAAGCTCTGAACTACGACAGAGTATTATTATTATTGCACTATATTATTGCACTACATTTTATTTATTGAGTATGTGTGCATGTGTATATATACACACTGAATTTTTTTCACCCGTTATGTACTATGTTTACATATTTTGTTGTGCTGTAGCAAGCAAGAATTTCATTGTCCTATCTGAGACATATGACAATAAAACACTCTTGCATCTCTTGACTATTGAGATATAAAAGAATCAACCTGAACCATTTTGCACTAAAAGCCTTATGTTTAATTTTGCCACATGGGATCATGATGACAATGGCGATGACAATCTGGAATACAAGTAAATCCATTCTGTGCCAGCTAAAAAATCAACAATAGTTTGTAGGTAAAAGGCAATGCCCAAAGAACCCAAAGTGCTGGAGTAACAGCAGGTCAGACTGCATCTCTGTAGTACATGGATATGTGACGTTTCAGTTCGAGACTCTTCTTTAGACGTCAGAAGAAGGGTCTTGACCCAAAACGTAACCTATCCATGTTCTCCAGCATTAACAGTTCCCTGTTTCTACTACTTGATAATTACCAAAGCTTTGCTTCCAAAACAAAGACAACATGTTGGAACCGCAAGTGAGACTGGTGTTTGTTACAGATGTACCAATAGTCATTCCCCACTCAAAAGATTATTTAAAGAGTCTGAATGTATTTCACTCAGGGGAAAGGGCATATAACAGTCGTTTGTAACATGAAACACAACTGACAAGATTTGTGTCCCACATACCATGTCAGCACAAATAAATCGTTGCTCATAAGAAATCACAAGTACGGTATTAACATATAGTTACTGCAGATAACACCAAATTTATTTTGCATCACATATATCCTCCACACAACTGTCCGGTGTGAAGATAATACTTACAGACCTGATTGATGGAAATCCAATTGAGATGCAAATTGATATAGCTATAGATCCCTCCATTATGGACAAGGGCATGCATGACAAACAGTTCAGCTTTCTACCCTCAGACATATTAAGGCAATGTTTTGAAAGTCTGAGGATTGCAGCAATGGGTGGTACATCACAATGGTAGACACTTACGTTGACTAGAGTTATGGCCGATTACTTTGAACTTCCAATTTTGTTGGGCAAGAATTGATGTACAAAATTGACATTCACTTGAAAGGATGTATTCAATATTCACGTGGACATACTGATGCCATGTTTCAAAACACTGTGGTCCAACTCTAAGAACATCTCGACTGACAATAAATTGACTCGATTGTTTCATCTCTTAGGAAGTGAACTCTTCAATGTTAGTTGGACGTGTCAACTCTGAAATATCCGCTTCAGGCACTAATTCAAACAGGCCTCAGGCATATCAGGTCTCACACTGTTCTGCAGTTGATGTTTTAACATTATTCTCTTTACAACTTTGATGCTGGAATATTGAACCAAAAGCAAAGTGCTGGAGGAACTCAGTAGGCCAGGAGGTAATGCATTCTATTTGATATCCTCAATTCATGAGACATATTTTCCACACACTAAGCTATACTGACACCCCTACACAGTCCCTGCCTGTTGCAAATGCTGGAATATACTATCCCTCCAAATCCCCTCCAGTAATTTATCTATCACTGATGTTAGGCTCTCAAGCCTGTAGTTCCCTGGCTTCTCCTTGTACTCCTGTTTAAATAAGGCACATTAGCCACACTCAAAGGTATCAAAATTGATCTTGTGGTAGAGTGGATGTATGTTTTCTCCTGGATATTCCCAGGTATTAGTGTTACCGGGGATGTATATTACCACAGTCAGTCAAATGCTGCCTTAATATGAAGGACAAGCACATTCACCTCACTCTGGAATTTAGTCCAGGAGTCTAAATGATCCAAGGCTACGATGAGGATTGGCTTCTGTAAATTGTGGAATTGACTTGGTGAAACCAGCTAACTAAAATAGCAGGGAATTAGACAGTAAGTGTTACTTTATAGTAAATACACTTCCCAAAAAGCAAACTTTAGATTTTAGAGATGCAGTGTAGAGAAAGTCCCTTCAGCACACCGAGTGCATGCCAACCAGCGATCGCCCTGCACACCCTCCCTCTACTACACACTAGGGGCAATTTACAATTTACAGAAGCCAATTAACCTATCAACTCGTACATCTTTGGAATGTGTGAGGAAACCAGAGGACCCGTAGAAAGGCCATTCGGTCACAGGAAGAACGTACAAACTCCATACAGACAGCACCTGTAGTCAGGATAGAACCTTGGTCTCTGGTGCTGTAAAGCAGCAACTCTACCAATGTGCCACTGTGCTGCCCTAATTGTTGGGGAAGCTCAGCGGGTTAAGCAGAACCTGTGCAGGGAAAGGAATTGATGATGTTTCGGGTTCAGACCCTGCACCAGGATTTCAAGTGAAGCGAGCATGTAGCTGGTATAAAGAGGAATGGTGGAGGGGATAAGACAGGGGGCTGGTAGGTGATAGATGAACTTCATGTTAATAAGTTTATTAGTTCATAAGTAATACGAGCAGAATTAGGCCATTCAGCCCATCAAGTCTGCTCCGCCATTCAATCATGGATGATCTATCTCTCCCTCCTAACCCCATTCACCTGCCTTCTCCCTGTAAACCCTGACACCTGTATTAATCAAGAATCTATCTCTCTGCCTTAAAAATATGCCTTGGCCTCCACAGCCTTCTGTGGCAATGAATTCCACAGATTCACCTCCCTCTGTCTAAACTAAGTCGAGGTGTGGGATGGTGTGCAGATGGAGCTATGTAGGGGAGAGGAGTGTGGAATTGGGAGGCAGAGGCAGGTGGGTGACAAGTGGAAGGAAGCAAAAAAGTGGTTATAGTGAGCCTGGTGGGGGGGGGGGGGGGGGCAGGGGTGGATGGGTGATGGTGGTGTTGGTAGTTGAAGGTGAAGACAGAGGCTGCATTTTGCTAAGACTTGTACACTGACTTGGTGTTGGGCGGCAACCTGATTGGATATCTCCTTGTCTGAAGACTTTTGTAATGACTTGGCATTTGTCCAGAGGCTTCTGTGAACTCTCCCTTTCACAACGTTCCAAACTCTTCCGCTAAACTGACTGCATTTTAATTTTGTAAACAGATCCATTGCTCTGAAAATTACCAAACTAGGGATATATTTGATTCAACCAATTCAAAATAGTTTTATCAACTGGCCCAGAGCATCTCACACAAGTTTATTTCTCAGTTAATTTGTTAAGTTGCTTTGAAATCTCTCAATCATGCAAATACCTCCACAGGCATATTTTTAATCAACACCTTATATCCCTCCACTGCTAACGGATGTTAAAAACTCTTCATATTTTGGCAAGTGTCCAAATTGACAAATTACAACCTTACACCGGGTCTATCACCTGTACATTTAGCACTGAATGACATAAAGGAAATCTTTGGTATTCTCTTTATGTCTCTAAAAATATTTCCTTTGTTAATATTATTCACTGTCATTATCAACCCACTTCAAAGGATAATATCAAAATATACTGGAAATATTGAGCAGGCGAGGCCACGCCTGTGGGAAGGTTAACTTTTCCAGTTGAATAGTGAAGAATTTCCTGTGAAAGTCGAGTTTCACTGTACCTTAATTGGTACGAGGGGAAGCCAGAGTTCAGAAAGATAGAAGAAAATTCAGAGATATCTAAGAAAGTCCCATCATTGGAGCAAAAATTACAGAGCGGGAGGGACTGGTAGAGTCATTACATGAGGAAGGGTGGGATATTTGTCTCTCAATTGTCATTCTGCACATTAAGTGATTGGTTTGTGCAAGTCCAGAAAGGTCAGGCAATTATTATTTTTTTCAATAGCATTTAGCCTATTCAGACATGCACCAATCCTTTCTGCTCTTCCCTTGTTGTGCTTTCTACACCTGGTGCTCTTGAAAATCTCCAAAACCATTGGATTAAAATGTCCCTATAAAGCATTCAGTATGTCTCCATGTTTAGTTTAGTTTAATTTATTGGCACGTGTGCCGAGGTAAAGTGAACAGCTTTTGTTGCATGCTATCCAGTCAGCGGAAGGACTGTATAAGATTACAATCAAGGTATTCACAGTGTACAGACACATGATAAAGAGAATAATGTTTAGTGCAAGATAAAGTCCAGCAAAGTCCTATTAAAGATAGTTCGAGGGTCTCCAATGACGTAGATAGTTGCTCAGGACCGCTCTCTAGTTATTGATGGGATGGTTCAGTTGCCTGATAACAGCTGGGAAGAAATTGTCCCTGAATCTGGAAGTGTGCTTTTTCACACTACTGTACGACTTACATGATGGGATAAGGGAGAAGAGGGAGTGACTGGGTGAGAATCATTTAATTATTTATGCTGTTGGCCTTGCCCAGGTACCGTAAAGTGTAAATGGAGTCAATGGAATGGAGGTTGGTTTGTGTGATGGTATGGGCTGCGTCCACAATCCTCAGCAATTTCTTGTAGTCTTGGATGGAGCTGTTCCCACACCCTGCGGTGATGCATCCCGATAAAATGCTTTCTATGGCACATCTGTAGAAGTTGTGGAGAGTTGCTGGGGACATACCCGACATTACTTCTAAGGATGTAAGACCTTGTATGTGGTTTGTGATCTCAAAAATGTCATGTGTTTTCAAAGGAAATAAAAGAGACTGCATTTGCTGGAATCCTGATCAAAAAACATATTACTGGAAGAACTCAGCGGGTCAGGCAGCATCTCTGGAGGGACCTAACTTGAAACATTGTTTGCCCATTTCCCTCTACTGATGTTGCAAGTCCCATTGAGTTACTCCAGCAGTTTGTTCTTTGCTCACAGAGTATTTAGCCATCACCAGCAACAATGTTGTTGCTCTCTTCCTGTTAAGCATGACATCGCTTTTCTTTCTCCTCAATAATATTGTTGGGACATTTCCACTCGATCCATATACAGGGTGAATGGTTGAGTCTGAGTCAAGTGTCAAGAGTGTTTTATTGTCTTATATCCCAAAACGGAACAATGAAATTCTCACTTGGCGCAGCACAACAGATATGTAAACATAGTACTCTGTGAACACTATAATAAACAAAAATAAAATTCAGTATATGTAAGAAAACAAGCATAAAAATGAATGGACAATTGAAGTGCGAAGTCAAAAATAATGTCCCCCAAGACTAAAGACTTGCTCAAGTTCAAAGCCTATTTGGAGGCTATAGAGTTTAATAGCCTGATGGTTGTAGAAAAGAAGCTGCTCCTTAACTGGACTTCCGTTTTCAGGCTCCTATACATTTTCATGAGAACTCTTGAGGCTGCTCATTCCCCTTCGAGTGCCCAGCATATCGAACACTTCCAATGCTTGCCATCATACAATCAATAGATTGGGTACATGCACTGAGTCTTTTGCCCAGTGTAGGGGAATCAAGGACCTGAGGACATAGGTTTAGAAATATAGAAACATAGAAAATAAGTGCGGGAGTAGGCCATTTGGCACTTTGAGCCTGCGCTGCCATTCAATATCATCATAGCTGATCATCCAAAATCAGTACCCCGCTCCTACTTTCTCCCCATATCCCTTGATTCCGGTAGCCCTAAAAGCTTTTTCTAATTCTCTCTTGAATTGGCCTCCACTGCCTTCTGTGACAGAGAAAAATATTTTCCTCATCTCAGTCCTGATTCTTAATCTGTGACCCCTGGTTCTCGACTCCCCCAACATCGGGAACATTTTTCCTGCATCCAGCCTGTCCAATCCCTTAAGAATTTTATATGTTTCTATAAGATCCTCTCTCATCCTAAATTCCAGTGAATCCCCAGTCGGTCCATTCTTTCATCATCCTTGGAATTAACCTGGTGAACCTACGCTGCACTCCTTCAATAGCAAGACTGTCCTTCCTCAAATTAGGAGTCTAAAACTCCACACAATACTCCAGGTCCTGTCTCACCAGGGCCTTGTACAACTGCAGTAGGACCACCTTGCTCCGATACTCAAATCCTGCCACTGTGAAGGCCAACACACCATTTGCTTTCTTCACTGCCTTCTGTATCTGCACGTTTACTTTCAGTGATTGATGTACAAGCACACCCATGTCTTGTTGCACCACCCCTTTTCCTAATCTGACACCATTCAGATAATAATCTTGCCACCTCACATGCATCCACATTATACTGCATCTGCCATGCATCTGCCCACGCACCCAACTTATCCAAGTCACCCTGCAGCCTCAGAGCATCATCCTTGCAGCTCGCACTGCCACCCAACTGTCATCCGCAAACATGGAGATTTTACATTTAATTCCTTCTTCTAAGTCATTAATATATATTGGAAATAACTGGGGTCCTAGCACTGAGCCTTGCAGCACCCCATTAGTCATTGCGTGCCATTCTGAAAAGGATCCGTTAAGGTAAAGGGGAAACATTTAATAGGAATCTGAGGAGCAACTTTTTCATACAAAGGGTGGTGGATGTATGGAACAAGCTGCTAGAGGATGTAGTTGAGGATGGGACTATCCCAACGTTTAAGAAACAGTTAGACAGGTACATGGATAGGACAGGTTTGGCACCTACAGGTTTTGCATCAGCAGGCAGGTGGGACTAATGTAGCTGGGACATGTTGGCCGGTGTGGGCAAGTTGGGTTGCTGTACTGTACTCAATTTCTGTACTGTATCACTCAATGACTCTACCTCTATAATTGCGATGTCTTGGACAATATACCAATTCCCAAATAGGAGATGTTAGCAGTCGTAATTAAGTTGGATAAATCCCCAGGGCCTGAACAAAAACATCCTCAGACCTTATGGGAAGTGAGGGAAGAATGTGTGAGATCTCTTGCAGAGATATAACTATGTTTCTATCATTACTGCTCTATTTAAAGAGACCCGTTCTTTTTTTTGAACATGCAATAGATCATTGTTATGCAATATCCTATTCTAGTCACCAATGTACTGCCTGTGGACTCCTTTGTGAAGCTATTTGAATATCCTTCAATTAAGGATGTCTGATATTTATTATCAAAGGCTCTGCTTTCAACTGAACAGCTGAGCCTAGTAGAACAATGTATCAATGTCATACTATCGAATCAGTTCTTAAAGTTACACTTACCCTTATGTATATGACAACCCTGAAGATGAAAAAGTTCCAGTGCGCCTTTGTATAGACCAAAAATAGATACAGATTCAGATTCAATTTACAATACAGGTCCACCACTGATTTTCCGGCATCCTTGGTTCCAGAACCTTTCAGGATTATCCATTTTGTCGGACCGGCAGGGGTCACAGCCTCCGAGAGGAGTCCTTTGATACTGGAACAGTCCGCTTAGCCAGCCGAGGAGCCAAGATACTGGAAGTCAGCTATCTGCAGCTCTGCCTGGGCCAGTGGGCCAGAGCCTCAGCTACAGAGAGCAAATTCGACCCGTCGATCAGTGTGCAGTGTGATCGAGATCGGCCGCCTCACCCGGCCCAGCTGCTGGAAAATCGGTGGTGGACCAGTAACAATAGATTGAAAATTGCTGAAAGCTAAGTTGGTTCTTTCATGAAGGCACAACAACAAATAAAACATTGGATCTATGCAAATGCACTTCCCTTATATAACAAGAACCTTAAAAAGAGCATGCAATTCCTTCAGTTAATATATAGACATCAACAGTCACATTATAAACAATGAGCAAGGAAACTCTATTGCATTTGCTTAACAACAGTGATCAAAATTACACATGACTTGAAAGTGAAGCACTTGTAATTATCTTAGATGTGAAGAAATTCCATCAATTCCCCTGAAGTTCCCTTTGTTCTCGATGTCAATCATTAGCAATTGCTGTTTAGCAATCCTGGTTCTTAAAAATGCAATTCCAACAATGGTAGCTTCCAGAATGCAAAGGTGGGCAATTTTGCTGTCATTAAATGTTTGAATATAATTTGCCCAAGCAAAATATACTAGCTGATTCTCCGTTCAGATTATACATGAATCACTTGATACTGTTTTGATTTTCAAAGTGCAACTTGAGGATGAGGATAGAATTGGATGGTTGATGTACCTTGGGATGTTTGAGAGACCTTGGGGTATAAATTCATAGTTTTCTGAAAATTGTGACATAAGTGGAGAGAATGGTGGAGCAGACCCAATGGGGCGAATGGCCTAATTCTGCTCTTATGCCTTATGGATCATAAGACGGTTAGATATAAAAGCAGAATTAGACGATTTGGCCCATCTGCCATTTGGTCTTGGCTGACCTATTTTTACTCCTCAAACTCCTTCTCATACCAACCTCCTCATAACCTTTGATGCACTTACTAATTAAATGCGTACCAATCTCCAGTTTAAAAATACCCAGTGACCTGTCTCCATTTCTGCCTGCGGCAGTGAATTCCACAGATTCAACACCCTCTGGCTAAAGAAATTCCTTCTCATTTCCCTTCTAAAGGTACATACCCTCTGGTCCTAGACTCTCCACGTGGAAACATCCTCTTCACGTCTATTCTATGTAGGCCTTTTATGATTTGTTTTAATGAGATCCAAACTCCAGCGAGCAATGACCCAGAGCCTTCAAAAGCTCCTCATCCATTAAGCCAGTCAACCACATGATAGGTGAGTGCAGAATACATTTGGCATATTTGCCTTCATAGGCTGAGATATTGGGTACAAGAGTTGGGACATCATGTAACAACTGTACAAAATTCTGGTTAAGCTACACATGGTAAAGCCTCTGATCTGCTTGTGTAATATACACACACTTAACTTTTTTTCTAGTTTATTATATTGCTTACCGTGTAGTATGTTTACATATTCTGTTGTGCTGCTGCAAGTAAGGATTTCATTGTTCTATCTGGAACACATGACAATGAGGAAAGGCATTCTTGCATTAGAGGGAGTACAGAGAAGGTTCACCAGACTGATTCCTGGGATGGCAGGACTTCCATATGAAGAAAGACTGGATAGACTTGGCTTGTACTCATTGGAATTTAGGAGATTGAGGGGGGATCTTATAGAGACTTACAAAATTCTTAAGGGGTTGGACAGGCTAGATGCAGGAAGATTGTTCCCGATGGAACTCCAGAACAAGGGGTCACAGTTTAAGGATAAGGGGGAAGTATTTTAGGACTGAGGTGAGAAGATCATTTTTCACACAGAGAGTGGTGAGTCTGTGGAATTCTCTGCCACAGAAGGTAGTTGAGGCCAGCTCATTGGCTATATTTAAGAGGGAGTTAGATGTGGCCCTTGAGGCTAAAGGGATCAGGGGATATGGAGAGAAGGTAGGTACAGGGTACTGAGTTGGATGATCAGCCATGATCATATTGAATGGCGGTGCAGGCTCAAAGGGCCGAATGGCCTACTCCTGCACCTATTTTCTATGATTCTATGATTCTATGAAACACATTTGACTCTTGACAATCATGGTATTTATGGGGAAAGATCAATTTAGTTTCCCATCTATTGTGACACCTACGAAGTTACTGGTGTGGCATTTGCCAAAGTTTTGGTTAAATTGGTGGAAGTCATTCCAATGAATCTAAAAAATAGTGGTTAACTTTCTCTTGTTGGAGATGTTCATTATCAAGAGGTTTTGTGATGTAAATATTACTACTCATTCATCACTCCACATTTCTAAGTCTTGCTCTGTGCAGACACAGACTGTTTCAATTGTTGAGGTGCTCTGAATAGAATTGAACATTGTGAAATTATTAGCAATAATCCAACTTCTAACACTATAAAGAACGATCATTGATACCACATCTTTTGCAAGTAGAATATTTAAGGGCCTGTGCCACTTTCCCGAGTTATTCACAAATTCTCCCGAGTTTTCAAACTCGCAGAATGTCCGTAACAAGACCGAAGGAGGCCGTAGGAGTCCGTGGATATATCGTAGTGGCTCGTAATGCCAGCCGTAGGTACTCGGGGCTATTTTTTTACTCGTGGACATTTTTCATCATGCTGAAAAAACGTCCCGACTTACCTGATGCCCCAAGTACCTACGGCTGCCATAACGAGCCACTACGATATATCCACAGACTCCTATGGCCTCCTACGACCTCCTACGGACTCGTTACGAACATTCTGCGAGTTTGAAAACTCGGGAGAATTCGTAAATAACTCTGGAGAATTTGTGAATAACTAGGGAAAGTGGGACAGGCCCTTTACCCTATATTTTTAGCTGCTCCAGTAATGTCAAGGGATTTGGATTCTAAAATGATTGGCATAAAAGGGTTTGTTACTGACCTGAGACCATGGCAGGTTATTTCTGGAATGACAAACAGATTCAACTACAACATTCCTCACCTACATCTGCCAGTCAGTAACAAGACTCTTAAACAGCTGGACTATACTTATGTAGACATTCAGCTCCATTGTGGAGCTGCAAGTCCAGAGGGGAATGAAGCTACAAATCCAAAGGAGAGTTGACTCACTGGAGTTTAGAAGGATGAGGGGATATCCTATAGAAACATATAAAATTATAAAAGGACTGGACAAGCTAGACGCAGGAAAAATGCTCCCAATGTTGGGCGAGTCCAGAACCAGGGGCCACAGCCTTAGAATAAAGGGGATGTCATTTAAGACTGAGGTGAGAAAAACCTTTTTCACCTAGTTGTGAATTTGTGGAATTCCCTGCCACAGAGGGCAGTGGAGGCCAAATCACTGGATGGATTTAAAAGAGAGTTAGACAGAGCTCTAGGGGCTAGTGCAATCATCGGATATGGGGAGAAGGCAGGCACGGGTTTTTGATAGGGGAGGATCAGCCATGATCACAATGAATGGCAGTGCTGGCTCGAAGGGCCAAATGGCCTCCTCCTGCACCTATTTTCTATGTTTCTATGTTTCTATGAATGTGGCAACAAATGTTCCTGAACTAATTTTTGTCACAGTCAACCAAAAGCACTCTTTCCATTATGATTTCATTCAGAACATTCTTTGGGAATTTTATAGTGTGACATTATTTTGCGGGTTATTCATCTGTGAATTGTTGCCTGGTTCTCATCTAACCCTCCCACTGTATGAACAAGGAAGCTGGGTTTATTTTAGGTACTATCATTATCTCATGGAAAATTTATGGTTTGGCTTTAATTTTGGGGGTAGTGGGGGCACAGTGGCGCAGCAGTAGAGTTGCTGCCTTACAATGCAAGAGACCCGGGTTCGATACAGAGTTCGTATGTTCTTCCTGTAATCATGTGACCTTGTCCCGGGTGCTCTGGATTCCTCCCACACTCCAAAGATGTACAGGTTTGACGGCTAATTGGCCGGTAAAAATTATAAATTGTCCCCAGTGTGTAGGATAGTGCAAGTGTATGGGGTGATCGCTAGTCAGCACGGACTCAGTGAGCTGAAGGGCCTGTTTCCACACTGTATCTCTAAAGTCTAAGGTCTAAAGCTTTTGTTCTGATGGAGCTTTCAATGAATCTGTTAGATTTCATAAAAAGTGTTTTCACAAGAAACTTCACTCAAGGAATGCTAATGCAATTAACCAAAATATGCTACTGGGGAAGCATTTTGCTGAGATCTATGTATTAGATTATTCTATATGAGATGAAACCACAATGAAGGTGCAGTAACTTAGTTAATTAGAATTCTGCCTGACTGCTTTCTCATTTCTTTGTGATGCTTTATGTCAAATGTAAATGTTATAATGGATGTTGAATGAAAAGCTTCATTATATCACAGTTGTGTATGCTCCGAATTTGGTAAGTATTAATTACGGTATTCTAACCAGGTGGATTCTTGTTTGAACAAGCCGTTAAAGATGTTAGTTGATCATTCCAGTCAGGTCCAAATGTGGACAGTCAAGAGGTTGACAAAAGAAACAACTACATTAGGGAACAAATGGTACATTGTTTGACAGTTGTAATGTTAATTTTGATGATGAATAAAAAATGTACAATAAAGATAAGAAATGAAACATCTGCTTAATATGCATAACAATTTATGGATAAAACAACAAGACTAACATGCACTGAATTCATAATTTAATGTTGGCTGTGCATTCTCAGGTTTGTTAATTGGTACAGTTGCTGAGTACCTTTTATATTCATAGCAGACACTGGTGAGTCATTAATGATCATTTTTTATTAAAACACAGTCATTTGATATCTTTGTTTCTTGCATGAGTTTTGTGCAAAGCGCCTTCATTGTGTCATTCAAATAAAATGGGTCCCTTGTGCATTACATCATCAACGTGTACAGGGAACTAACAGAGCACCATAAGACATTGCTTTTGCTTGTCAGTGTAGATCTCACATATTTGGACAGGAGCCTGTTTATAATGTGTTGAGTAGGTTGAGAAGCATTTTTAGTGATCCAATTTAGAAAGCACTTAGCGAGCTTCGATCAAAACAAAAATGCTGACTTGGTTCTATACCTACTGCCTTTAATTGATAAACAACATGACTGTGTTCTTTCAAAGCTTAATGCTTCTTTTCCTTCTACACTGTCCAACTGTGGTTATATCTGTTACTAGAACAAGGGGGTTCCATTGGGCCCATCCCCTGTGGGGGGGGGGGGGGGGGGGTGGGGGTTGGGGGGGCGGCATATGGCATCACACACACACTAACCACCCCCATGCACACACACTAACTACCCCTTGCACACACATATTAACTAACCCCCTTGATATTATATTAATATTATTAATTTGCTCCTTTTACCCCATAAATGCCCAATCCACTGATGCATAGCCCTCAACTCGCAGGCGTGTCTAGAGAGAGAGGGTGGGGGTAGAGAGTGAGGGCAGAGAGAGAGGTGGCAGAGACAAAGAGAGAGGGGCAGACAGAGCATGAGAGAGGGGCAGAGACAGAGAGAGAGGAGCAGACAGAGAGAGAGAGGTTCAACGACTGAGGGGGTGAAGGGGACGGGGAGGGTGGGTGAGGGGGGAGGGTGGGGAAGGGGAAGAGGGGGAGGAAGGGGAGAGAGGGGTGAAGAGAGAGGGGGAGGAGAGAGAGGGGAGGAGAGAGAGAGTGTGGGGGAAGAGTGAGGGGGAGAGAGGGAGAGAGGAGGGTAAGAGGGGGAAGCAGGATGGAAGGGGAGGGGGAGAGGGGAAAGTGAGGGGGGGAGTGAGGGGGAGAGGTGAGGGGGAGAGGTGGGGGAAGGGAGGGGGAAGCAGAGGGGGGAATAGGGGAAGCGGTGGAGGGGAGGGGAGGGGAGGGCAGGGGGTGGATGGGGTGAGGAGTGGGGGAGAGGGTGGAGGGGAGGGAGGAAGGGGTTTTAGGGAGGGAGGGTGGGGGATGTGATGGATGGAGGAGAGAGAGAGGAGGGGGGAACGTGCTGCAATAACCACCGCCGCCACCATGTTGTAGAACTTCAAGGGGCCCAGCGTAGCATGGAGTGCGCAGCACGACTTGAGCATGTGTTTAACAGCTTCAATCCAGAGCCATGGGGTGTCGGGGAGGGCGGCTGGGCCACTCATGGCTCGTGGAAAACAGTGCCCAGCAGGCTGCGCTTAGCAGAGGCATTGTGACATCATCCAGCTCGTTAGATTTTAAAAAGATGTCAGATTGGTGAACAATTTTAGTAAAACACTCTGGAAATAATGCATCACATTTTCAGATGAGGGGATTTTGAGATCATGAGGTAAATCTCTACCGGAATATCTAAAAATGTCACCAATAATGTGTCGGGTTTTCGAGGAAATGTGAATCAAAGGAAAATAATCAAGTAAACAAACACATGTAAACATCCAAGATCAGAGTTGTATAATAATACTAGACTAAGTGGGACCCGTTGGGTCCCATGTTCACACGGGAGGGCAATGGAATATTCCACCTCTCCACCAATTCCAATATTGGTGGCCAGTGTGGGTGGGGGGGGGGGGGGGGGGGGGGGGCTTTCTGGAATGCTAGTATGGGTTTTGTGGGCTGAAGGGACTGGTTTCCAGAGGGCATTATGGGGCGAATGGATTATTGGGGTCACAGCTCAGTCACTCAAACCTGATGTGCTGGCAGCTTACACACGGCTGGTGGGCTGGCAGTTGACTCTTCTTCTTCTTTTGTGTGGTGTGCACAGCCTAAAGTTGTTGGACAACTTGGCAGTTGACTCAAGGCTATTCCTTGAAATTCCATTTCAGGCAGGTTGCAAGGCCACCAATTCCAAATGCAGTTTCCTACCATTTCAAGCAGGGTGCAAGGCCACCAAATGCAAGTGCAGTTTCATGCCATTTCAAGCAAGGTGCAAGGCCACCAAATTCAAGGGCAGATTAATGCCACTTGAAGCAGGGTGCAAGACAACCAAATTCAAGTGCAGTTTCATGCCACCTCAAGCAGGGTGCAAGGCCACCAAATTCAAGTACAGTTTCATGCCATTTCAAGCAGGGTGCAAGGCCACCAAATTAAAGTGCAGTTTCGTGCCATTTCAAGCAGGGTGCAAGGCCACCAAATTCAAGTGCAGTTTCCAACTCCTTCAAGCAGGGTGCAAGGCCACCAAATTCAAGTTCAGTTTCATACCACTTCAAGCAGGGTGCAAAGCCACCACATTCAAATGCAGTTTCATACCATTTCAAGCAGGGTGAAACCACCATAAAACTACCATAGAACCACACAAAACAACACAAAACACCACATAAACACCACACTCACATTTCAGTAGACATTCAGTGTGTTCAGTTGATTCACAGCTCAGACAGTCGTGACCTCACCCTCCTCCATCTTGCAGAAACTGAGCCACACCCACACATCCGGGTTTTATAAATCCCTCCCCCTCCCCCACCGGAAGGGGCATGGCCTTCGTGGCGTGTTTGACAGGAGAGAGATTCTCAACACTTTTTAAACACTAATAACACTTTTATTTTTCATTGATGGGAAGAATCCTCTGCACCTGATGAGTGGAGGGAGACTGAGTAAGATGGTCAAAAATCACAGCCGTAAGTGGTAGCTTTTTATCTAAAATTAATATACAGTGCAAACAGGAGTTGTCAACCAACCACCAACAACAGCCATTTGCATTGCTTCACATCAAACCAACCACCACCGACAGACATTTTCAGTGCTTCGGTAAACTACGGTAAACTAACGAGCTACTACGGTATAACTAGGAGTTAAGAAGTATCAAATGTTTCCATTCCGTGTATATTTTACTCGTGGACATTTTTCAACATGTTGAGTTACCACATTTCCTGAGTACCTGTCGTTAGAGCTAAGACATTTATTCTACATGCTTACCACGAGTTTGATTTTTTATTAAACTTGGGAGAGCTCTTGGGTGAACTCACACGAAACAGTGCTTTTAATGTGCTTTACAACTGATAATATCTCCTATTTCGTAATTGGTATATAGGAAAGGACATCCCAATTATAGAGTCATAGAGTCATTGAGTGATACAGCATAGAAACAGACCCTTCAACCCAACTAGCCCACATTGGCTAACATGGCCCCGCTACAACTAGGCCCACCTGTCCATGTTTGGTCCATATCCCTCCAAACTTGTCCTATCCATGTATCTGTCCAACTGTTTCTTAAACGTTGGGATAGTCCCTGCCTCAACTACCTCTTCTGGCAGCTTGTTCCCACCATCCTTTGTGTGCAAAGGTTACCCCTCAGATTCCTACTGTACCCTTTCCAGCTTGACAACATCTTTCCTATAATGATAGGAATGCTGGAGAATCTCCTATAGAAATGCTGGTGAAACTCAGTGGGGGCGGCAGCATCAATGGAGCGAAGGAATTAGGCAGCGTTTAGGGCCAAAACCCTTCTTCAGACTGATGCAGAGTGAGGGGGCGAGAAGAAGAAAGGAATAGGAGGAGCCAGAGGGCTGAGGGAGAGCTGAGAAGGGGAGGAGACATCAAAGGCTACCAAAAATTGGATGCCAATGTTCAGGCTACCGGGGTGCAGACTTCCTAAGCAGAACATGAGGTGCTGCTCCTCCAGTTTCCGGTGGTGCTCACACTGGCAATGGTGGAGGCACAAGACAGAAAGGTCGGATTCGGAATGGGAGGGGGTGTTGAAGTGTTGAGCCACAGGGAGATCAGGTTGGTTAATGCGGACCGAGCGGAGGTGTTCGACGAAACGATCGCCAAGCCTATGTTTGGTCTCACCAATGTAGATCAGCTGACATCTAGAGCAGAGGATGCAATAGATGAGGTTGGAGGAGGTGCAGGTGAACCTCTATCGCACCTGGAACGACTGCTTGGGTCTTTGAATGGAGTCGGGGGGGGGGGGGGGGGTAAAGCGACACGTGTAGCATCTCTTGCGGTTGCAAGGGAAAGTGCCCGTGGAGGGGGTGGTGCGGGTTGGAAGGGAAGAATTGAACAGGGAGTTATGGAGGGAGCAGTCTTTGTGGAAAGCAGACGGGGGGAGATGGGAAGATATGGTGAGTGGTGGGGTCACGTTGAAGGTGGCGAAAATGACGGAGGGCTATTTGTTGTAGGTGACGGCTAGTGGGGTTGAAGGTGAGGACTAGGGGGACTCTGCCCTTGGTCTGAGTGGGGGGATGGGGACAGAGAGCAGTGTTACGGGGTATTGAAGAGACCCTGGTGAGAGCCTCATCAATGGTAGGGGAGGGGAACCCCCGTTCCCTGAAGAATCTCCGAGGTATTTCCGATGCCCTGGTGTGGAACGCCTCATCCTGGGAGCAGATGCGGCGTAGATGGAGGAATTGGGAGTAGGGGATGGATGGAGTCCTTACAGAAAACATGGGAGTCAGTGAGTTTATAGTCGATTCGGTCAAAAATTTATCACCTGCGATGGAGATAGTGAGGTCAAGAAATGGTAGGGAAGTGTCGGAAATGGTCCAGGTGTATTTGTGTGACGGATGGAAGTTAGTGGTGATGTTGATGAAGTTAGTGAGTTGTGTGTGTGGTGCAGGAGGTAGCACCAATGCAATCATCGATGTAGCGGAAGTAGAGGACCAAGGGATGGGGCCCTGGTACGTCTAGAACAAGGATTGTTCGAAGTACCCTACAAAGAGGCAGGCATTGCTAGGCACGTGCCCATAGCTACGCCTTGTGGTTGGAGGAAATGGGAGGAGTCAAATGAAAAGTTATTGAGGGTAACGACCAACTCCGCTAGGCAGAGGAGTGTATCTGCAGATGGGTATAGTTTGGTTCTCCGGTCGAGGAAGAACAGGAGGGCTTTGAGACCATCCTGGTGGGGGATAGAGGTGTAGAATGACTGGACGTTCCTGGTGAAGATGAGGAGATGGGGGCCTAGAGAATGGAATGCCCAGAGACGACGGAGAGTGTCTGAGGTGTCTTGAACATAGGTTGGGAGGGATTTAACCAGGGAGGATAGGATGGAGTCGAGGTATGTGGAAATAAGTTTGGTAGGGCATGAACAGTCAGAGACAATGGGTCTACCAGGACAGTCAGGTTTGTGGATTTTGGGGAGAAAGTAAAATCGGGCCGTGCAGAGCAGGGGAACGATGAGGTTGGAGACTTGGTGGGGCAGGGAACCGGAGTTGATGTAGTCAGTGATGGTGCTAGAGATAGTGGCCTGGTGCTTGTCAGTGGGGTCATGGTCTAGGTATGTTACAAAACTTACCTTGAGCAGCGCTGCAGTTCTGCCACTCCCCGTGTGCGTGACTTTGGCGCCTTTGAGAGGGGGGCATGTTTAAAGTGCCATTTTTCCACAGACAGGGCAAATCGATCCATGTCAGGGGATTTTGTCACTGAAGAAAAATTGCTCCGACATTTCATTCATGAAGGTATTTTTAAATTACGCAAGATTATTTATTAACTAGAGTAATTCCACGCCCACAGCCAGCGCTAAACCCAGCTCACTATCCCTGTCCCGCTAAGTGAACCTGCCTGGGCTTGCGAGAAATATGGCGAAGAAGCAGCGCTGGTGTCCCGTCAGTCCAGGCAGGGCTGTAGTTAACCCGGCGAGACAGGCAGAGTTGAGCTGCATTTAGCGCAGGATTGAGCCTCCGAAGCCTAGCGCATGTGTGGGTGAGTGCGCATGCGCGCGCGGCGGCCAAAATATTGTGTCCCCTGCCCCCTCCATGTTTGATAGCGAGTTCCACTCTTGCTTGGGATTGTCCTTAATGCTATCTGCAAGAGCTATCTCCTGGCCGCTTTATGCCCTTCTGATTTCCTGCTTTAGTTTACTCCTTAGTTTTCTAAAATGTAAAGGTGTTGCATTTTACTCCTTTCTTTGTGGATTGTCACCTTGTCATGGTGGAGAAGCTTGTGTGGACCTGAGATCCTGAGAGCGATGCCTTCTGGAGCAACGCTCCTGGGAGGGCCACCCATGGCGTTAAGTTGAGGGGGTGGTCTCTGACAAAGAGCAATCCAACCAAGACCTCAAAGGTGGAACAGGCAGAGGACGATGGCTGCCCACAGTGGGATGTCACAACGTCTGGGAAGGAAGATGAAGGTCGCAGCAGAAAAGGGTCTCCGGTCGTCTTGGGCTCCATGCCACCGGATCCTGACCCAGATCTGTCAAGGACCGTGGGATGGCTGCCTGTGTACCAGTATCCCCATGTTAAACAAAGTTACGCACAGGCATCCTCCATATAGCACCCTGGAGGGGTGAAGGAAAACACCAAATGCAAACGTCCACTGCCTTGTGGCTATTACATTATTCAGGAAAGTTGAAGACTGGATCTGGCAGAATACACAGAGGATACCACCATTTGGTAGTCCAACGGGTAGGAAGGTGGACCCAGCAAAGCATCGTGGAGAGCAATTTAGGGCACAATATTCACGTAGACACTGGTTGCCATCCACCGCATCCTGACCTATGTCTTGCCACTGGATCCAGATCGGCTGGGACGAGAGAGTGAGGCTGACAATTTGCACAATTCTCCCTCACTTTAATCGAAGTCAAGCGCAAGTCATGAGTTCAGGACCCGTACTGCCCAACTGGGTGAAGCAAGATCACCACAGGAACGTGTGCAGCTGAGAAGAATTGCTGAGAGGAGACACGTCACCCACAAGGCTCGAGCCACTGCAACCTCTACTGCAGCACCTACCCAACTGTGTCCCACATGCGGGCGAGCCTTCCGAGCCCGGATCAGTCTCACCAGTCACATCCGGACCCACAAACAAAACAGTGAAGTCATGGTCTTCTTCGACTACAAAGGACGAACAAGAACAAGTCTTCAAAACTCCTCCAAGGATGCACTTGATCCCAGATGCCTATATCTGTCCCATGAATCCTTCTTATTCTTGAACAATGCCTCAATTTCCCTTGTCAGCTAAGCCTCCTTACATTTGCCTGCCTTGCCCTTCACTCTAACAGGAATGATCTTAGCTAAAGAACAGCTAATTTTACTTCGGAGTCACTTGAGTGACTATGTGAAGAAGGCCGTCAGCCCACATGCGCGTAATTACGTTGACTCGCTTTGCGCAATGAGCTGACTGCCGATAGCGTTGCTCTGTCCAGCGGTAAGTTAAACCTGAAGGTAAGTTTTCACCTTATTGTCAGGTTTTGTTTTTTCTTTTTCTGCAGGAATCTCTGTACAAGAGATATACCTGCTGGACTAATTGAGGTGAAGTCCGGACGGGCCGCGAAACCGGTCACGGACCATGGTGAATCCCGGTCTCGGACCACAGATACCGGGACCCGGGGGAACCGGCTGCAGAGACCGCGGAAGTGCGGGTAGCCGGCGGCCGTCGGGTTGACCACCGAAGTCACTGACAACACAGTCAGTGGCTTCCAGACCGGCTGTGATTCCCAGGAAGGGGTAAAACAAAACCACAAGCCGGCAAGGTCTGTGAAGTCAAGCCAGGAGGGTTCCCCCCCCTCCCCCCGATATACAGGGGTCAGCTGCTTCCAGACCATTGTGGTTCCCCAGGAACGGGGTAAAAACAAATGCAAGTCGGGTAGGCCTGTGGAAGTCAGGCCAGGAGGGACCCCTCCAACATATAGCGGTCAGCCTCTTCCAGACCGCTGTGGGTCCCCAGAAAGGGGGTAAAACCAAAAGTAAGATGGTCAGGTCTGTGGAATAGGGGAGTCAGGCCAGGAAGGTTCCCCTCCTTCAATGGGTAATGTCTGCAAATGTCCAAACCCACATGGAGCACCTGATGGAGAGGTTGCTCCACAATGATACTCCAAAGGAGGGAGTTATCAGCGCAGGTCTCCTCGGGGGCCCTCGGCAGCGGCACCTGTTTCAGGGCTGCACAATGTCTCCCTCTCTGAGGAGGGGCGCATTCAGAGTCAGTTCGTGTCTGACTCCGAGCAAAAAACCTGATATCGGTCCGTATGAGGGGCCATGTCAGCGCAGGTATCCTCAGGGGCCTGCGGCAGCACCTGTTTTCAGGGCAGCCTACGAATCTCCCCCGCTGTGGAGGGGAGTGCGAGTGGTCAGTGTGTAACTGACTTTAAAATTGAAAGTATGTCTATGGAACATACTGGAGCACATGCATATGGCTTCAAGAGATACTCGCAAATGAAGATGTTGATGCCAGAAGAGTTGGTCTCCAGCCGTTGGCAGAATACCCGGAAGGGGCCAGCGTTCCCTCACGCTACTAGTGCCGGCAGTGAACAGCGCTATAAGGGTGACATTGGAGGGCATGAAATCCTGGAAATGAAACCAGCCGCCGAATCCTCTCTTCAGGTAAGACTTATCCCACAGGTAAGACCAGGATGAGGAAGCAAAAGCTGTCGGACTAATCAAGGTACCAACGACGAGCAAAGCTTCATAGGTAGGTGACGACACACCCCACACCTCCATCGGGGTTAAGCGGTTCACTGAAGCCCAGACCAAGGCCCAAGCCGGTCTCAGGGAAAATATGAAATCCACGCACCCTACCAGTCCTACTCCCCAATCAAGGAAGAGATTAAGAACCCGCATCAGCGGCCTTTGGGCTTACCATAAGACCACCAGTAGCCATAGAGGAAGGTGGGTCTGGTTCTTCCAAAACATGGAGTTGTGGACCATTTACATGTTGGTAATATTTAGACTTGTGTTTTTGCATAAGTAACAATGATAACATGAGGTTCAGATTTGTTTTAAAAAAAACTGATGATAACATGTGATTACTTTATACTGCACAACATACATAGGTTCCAAGCAGGCTTGGAATTGGGGCCGGAGTTGTCTTTCAAGGTAGGCCACGTATTATGGCCAGGATTGCCTTTCCGGACAGGGTGAAAGATGGAGGAGGTCACTTCATCCAGATTTAACTCGTGTGTGCAGCATAGACTTTCAGAATAGGAAACATTGTTACTGTCTAACAATTGATTTCTATGAGGAGCTATATGGCAAGCATCGATCTCAAAGATGCATGTTATTCAGTTCCCATTCACATGGATCACCGGAGATATTTCAAATTTATCTGGATGCGTCAATGATAACAGTTAAAGTGTTGCAAAATGGGCTAACTTCAGCTCCCAGGTGTGTTTACCAAATTACTAAAACCGGTGCTTGGGCTGCTCAGAGCTCAAGAACATTTGTTATCGCCTATCTGGATGATATTTTAAATGCTGTATTTTGCTAAAATTAACTGTTGCAGCCCCAAACTATATTTACACTACTGATGATGTGTCCTGTGCCCAAATGTCCTGAAGGTTACCCAGGCCAAGATATACGTATACGTATCCCCCCCCCCCCCCCCCCCCCGATGTTGAGCGTCTACCACTCTCAACAATCAACGAATGTCGTGAAATGCTCCCCACCTACTGGCACAAGGGACTTCTTAACACCTTGTCCTGTGTATTTGATTCTGCGAAATTGGGGTTCCCCATCCATATAGTTAAATTTAAGTTGATACCAATCAGAACTATTGACTATTGGGATTTATCTTTAACAATCAATTTAACAGGGACTCCGCCCTGGGGCAAGAGATGGAATTAACAGAAGCCTGTAACAACCTCATTATTATGAAGCAGCCTCCTATTCATCAAGTGTAATTGGCAATATAGCAGCTGTGTTTCAGTGGTGCAAATTGGGCCTTTGCATTATCAGAACTTACGTGCAAAGAATTAACTT
Source organism: Raja brachyura (assembly GCA_963514005.1). Next base: position 146,624,042 of record OY740781.1, read on the forward strand.
CTCAAGTACCATATAGGTCATTATTAACAGACCTATGCTGTTACCAGCTGAAGCTAGCAAAATCACAATGGTGGCAGTATTCTGCATTGCTCCAGTAATTTTGGTCAGTAATCTTCAATAATTACAAACTGATGCTAGTGCTCAAAGATGATACATTACAAATGCCATCTCCAGTTACAGAGGTGGATGCATTTTACATGAGTTACCAATTTTTCAGTTATTGGCATCTACTACCTATAAACACTAGGTGCATTCTATAGGTTAAAGGTTATTGTGCGAATATGCATAATCTGCATGTTCAACTCCAAGTTGATACACTATGGTGGTGGCATATGTTAGTCGCATGGGTGCAATCAAGTTTAAGCAGCCTGTGATATTTACCTAACCTCATTTGATGCTATTATATCATCACGTGAAACCATTGACAACACAGAATGGATGTTGGATCACAAAGTATTTAACATCATTGTGGCTCGATGGAACACCGAATATCGATATGTCTACATCCAGGCTCATTCACCAGTTGCAAAATATGTGGCATACAGTGGCGAGAGATACATTATTGCCACATTGGGGAGGAATGTTCTTACATTGCTTTCCTCCATTCTGCCTCATCAGTCGGGTCTTGCAATAAATCCAGCAAGATCCTGCTTCAGGCTTTTCGAACTGCCTGACAGGCATAAGCAGCCATCGTTCCAGCTAATGTTGGGGCTAATATAGAACCTCATATGGTTATTCAAAACATAAAACTAGAACTGCTGGTTCTGCCTGTGACTCGGGAAACCAGCCTCTGCATGATAAATCAATTCATTGACTTGCAGACTCTGAGACGACTATTCCTGCGGCTCGGGTTGTCAGACCGATCCAGACCGATGCAGGGATAGCACCAAAAGGTAGCACATTTCCTCTTCAGGAGATGGAAAGCGTTTTTGTTTGAATACACATGTTACATTCTATATGGCACGGATAACTGATGTCTTAGAGTTCATTTTCAATGTCTCTTTGACAGTAATTAAGTTACAGTGCCATTAACTGCGCCAATGTGCCTTCTCATCATATTTTCTGCAGCAAGTAGGACTCACACTGTAGGGTCTCACCCTCTGATATCCAGAATTATATAGGATATCTTAACCCAAGTTCTCCCAGGCCCAGTTACACGGAAGTTATGTTAACACTACTTCACAGGGGGCTCCAGCTACATCCTTATCTTTAGCCGGCTCTCATAAGGTAGTTATCCTCATGGCACTGCTCTCAGTGCAACAGGTCCAGCCACTACATAAATTGTGACTGGACAGGATGGTTACATCTGCTATAACAATGTCTTTGATTTAATTAACCAGAACAAACCATGGGGTGTTAGGTCTCAAACTAGTTTTTGTGGCATACCCCATGGACATTCGGTAATGTGTGGTCATAAGTTTACAACAATATGTCTAGGTCACCTAGAGCCTTAAAGGCTCCAAACTAGCAATATTTGTTAATTACAAAAAACTTTATAAGAAGGTATTAGTCCTACCATCTCCAGATGGTCAAAACGGGGGTTTGCCTAATGCATGAGTCGATACTAATTTTTCAACTCTCACTCCACCAGGGCTGCTACTTCATCAGCTCCAAGGGTTATGCATGTTCCACTGGACCATATCCTATCAGCTGCAGGATGGTCAAACGAACATACTTTCCCAACATTTTATAATAACCCATTGCCAAACCGGGGGTATTTGCCAACTCCATTTTAACCATATAACCATATAACAATTACAGCATGGAAACAGGCCATCTCGGCCCTTCAAGTCCGTGCCGAACAACTTTTTTCCCTTAGTTTCACCTGCCTGCACTCATACCATAACCCTCCATACCCTTCTCATCCATATGCCTATCCAATTTATTTTTAAGTGATACCAACGAACCTGCCGCCACCACTTCAGGAGTTTACCTGCATATTTAAATCCCCCATCACCACAGTGGCATTACCTTTGTTACATGCCAGTTTTAACTCCTGCTGCAACTTACACCCTACATCCGGGCTACTATTTGGGGGTCTGTAATTAACACCAATTAGTGTCTTCTTGCATTTACAATTCCTCAACTCAATCCACAGTGACTCTACCTCGTCAGTCCCTATGTCTTCCTCGCAAGGGACTGAATTCCATCCCTCACCAGCAGAGCTACTCCCCCTCCTCTGCCCACCTGCCTAGTGCTACTTACTAAATAAAAAGAAATGTGGTCGTTCATTCATTGCAAATTATATTGAATACAAAAGTAGAAATATTTTGTTTATCCTTATGGCACTTTGTGAGATCTCATATGGACTACTGTGCTTGGCGGCAAAACATAGCGGTTCTTGTGTACTGTCTCAGTGTACTATTCCTATGCACTTGTACTTAACTATGATCATGCTTATGTATAGTGATACTTTTACTAGACTACGCAAAAATGGAACGATACCAACGAACCTGCCGCCACCACTTCCACTGGAAGCTCATTCCACACCGCTAAGTCCCCCCTTAACCTTCTGCGCTAAAGAATAAAGACCTAACTTATTCAACCTATCTCTGTAACTTAGCTGTTGAAACCCAGGCAACATTCTAGTAAATCTCCTCTGTACCCTCTCTATTTTGTTGACATCCTTCCTATAATTGGGCGACCAAAATTGTACACCATACTCCAGATTTGGTCTCGCCAATGCCTTGTACAATTTTAACATTACATCCCAGCTTCTATACTCAATGCTCTGATTTATAAAGGCTAGCATACCAAAAGCTTTCTTTACCACCCTATCTATATGAGATTCCACCTTCAAGGAACTATGCACGGTTATTCCCAGATCCCTCTGTTCAACTGTATTCTTCAATTCCCTACCGTTTACCATGTACGTCCTATTTTGATTTGTCCTGCCAAGGTGTAGCACCTCACATTTATCAGCATTAAACTCCATCTGCCATCTTTCAGCCCATTTTTCCAACTGGCCTAAATCACTCTACAGACTTTGGAAATCCTCTTCATTATCCACAACACCCCCTATCTTGGTATCATCTGCATACTTACTAATCCAATTTACCACCCCTTCATCCACATCATTGATGTACATGACAAACAATAAAGGACCCAACACAGATCCCTGAGGCACCCCACTAGTCACCTGCCTCCAACCCGACAAACAGCCATCCACCATTACCCTCTGGCTTCTCCCATTCAGCCACTGTTGAATCCATCTTGCTATTCCTGCATTTATACCCAACAGTTGAACCTTCTTAACCAACCTTCCATGAGGAACCTTGTCAAAGGCCTTACTGAAGTCCATATAGACAACATCCACTGCTTTACCTTCGTCATTTTCCCTAATAACCTCTTCAAAAAATTCAAGAAGATTAGTCAAACATGACCTTCCAGGCATAAATCCATGTTGACTGTTCCTAATTAGACCCTCTTTATCCAGATACTTATATATATTATCTCTAAGTATCTTTTCCATTAATTTGCCCACCACTGAAGTCAAACTAACCGGTCTATAATTGCTAGGTTTACTTTTAGAACCCTTTTTAAACAATGGAACAACTTGCGCAGTACGCTAATCCTCGGGGACTATTCCCGTTTCTAATGACATTTGAAATATTTCTGTCATAGCCCCGGCTATTTCTACACTAACTTCCCTCAATGTCCTAGGGAATATCCTGTCAGGACCTGGAGACTTATCCACTTTTATATTTTTCAAAAGTGTCAGTACTTCTTTTACTTTGAAACTCATAGTATCCATAGCTACTCTACTAGTTTCCCTTACCTCACATAATTCAATATCCTTCTCCTTGGTAAATACCGAAGAAAAGAAATTGTTCAATATCTCCCCCATCTCTTTTGGCTCTGCAGATAGCTGTCCACTCGGTCTCTCCAATGGACCAATTTTATCCCTTGTTATCCTTTTGCTATTAATATATCTGTAGAAACCCTTTGGATTTACTTTCACCTTACTTGCCAAAGCAACCTCATATCTTCTTTTAGCTTTTCTAATTTATTTCTTAAGATTCTTGTTACATTCCTTATACTCCTCAAGCACCTCATTTACTTCATGCTGCCTATAATTATTGTAGATCTCCCTCTTTTTCCGAACAAGATGTCCAATTTCCCTTGAAAACCAGGGCTCTTTCCAATTTTTACTGGTTCCTTTCAACCGAACAGGAACATAAAGATTCTGTACTCTTAAAATTTCCCCTTTAAATGTCCTCCATTTCTCCTCTACATCTTTCCCATAAAACAAAATGTCCCAGTTCACTCCTTTTAAATCATCTCGCATCTCATTAAAGTTAGCCTTTCTCCAATCAAAAATCTCAACCCTAGGCCCAGTTCTGTCCTTCTCCATAATTATATTGAAACTAATGGTATTGTGATCACTAGACCCGAAGTGCTCCCCAAAGCATACCTCCGCCACCTGTCCCATCTCATTTCCTAACAGGAGGTCCAGCACTGCCCCTCCTCTAGTAGGCACCTCTATGTATTGCTGCAAAAAACTATCCTGCACATATTTTACAAACTCCAAACCATCCAGCCCATTTACAGAATGTGTTTCCCAGTCTATGTGTGGAAAGTTGAAATCTCCAACAATCACTACCTTGTGCTTACAACTAATATCTGCTATCTCTTTACATATTTGCTCTTCCAATTCTCGTTCCCCATTTGGCGGTCTATAATATACCCCTATAAGTGTTGCTACACCTTTCCCACTTCTAAGTTCCACCCAAATAGCCTCCCTAGATGAGCCCTCCAATCTATCCTGCCAAAGCACTGCTGTAATATCTTCCCTGACTAGCAATGCAACACCTCCACCTCTTGCCCCTCCAATTCTATCACACCTGAAGCAACAAAATCCTGGAATATTTAGTTTCCAATCACAGGTCTCCTGCAACCATGTTTCACTGATCGCCACAACATCATACTTCCAGGTGTCTATCCAGACTCTAAGCTCATCCACCTTTCTTACAATGCTCCTAGCATTAAAATATGCACATTTAAGAAACCCCCCATCTCTTATTCTCTGTTTATTTCCTTTTTCTAGTTTAAAGTCTCCCCAGTGGCCTTTGCAAATTTCCCCGCCAGGATATTGGTCCCCCTCGGGTTCAAGTCCAACCCATCCTTTCTGTACAGGTCCCACCTACCCCAAAAGAAGTCCCAATGATCCAGAAACTTGAATCCCTGCCCTCTGCACCAGTCTTTCAGCCAAGCATTTATCCTCCACCTTGCTCCATTTCTACCCTCACTGTCACGTGGCACAGGCAGTAATCCTGAGATTGTTACTTTTTTGGTGCTTTTCCTCAACTCTCCTCCCAAGTCCTTAAATCCTCCCTTCAGGACCTCTTCCCTTTTTTTACCTATGTCATTGGTACCTATATGTACCACGACCTCAGTCTCCTCTCCCTCTGATTTGAGGATATCTTGGACACGTTTAGACACGTCCAAGACCTTGGCACCAGGGAGGCAGACCACCATCCTGGTCTCTCGACTGCGTCCACAGAATCGCCTATCCGACCCCCTAACAATAGAGTCCCCAATTACTATTGCCCTCCTCTTTTTTTCCCTACCTTTCGGAGCAACAGGGCCGGTCTCTGTGCTGAAGGCCCGTCCACTGTCGCTACCCCCGGGTAGGCTGTCATCCCCATCCGTACTCAAACAGGAGTACTTATTTGCCAGGTGTACTGACATTGGAGTACTCACTCGTTCATGCCTCTGCCCCTTGCCCTTCCTTAGCGTGACCCACATGTCTCTCTCCTGTGGTTTTGGAGTGACCACCTCCCTATAACTCTCCTCTATCACCTTTTCACTCTCCCTGACCAGGCAGAGGTCATCGAGCTGCTGCTCCAGAATCCTAATACGGTCCCTTAGGAGCCCCATCTCTCTGCACCTGATGCAGATGTGGACGTCAAGAGGGCCATCCGACACCATGACCCCCCACATCTGACATGCAGTACAGTACACTGCTCTGGCTGACATTATCTCGCCTTACCCTGGATCCGATACCAGTATAATATAAGGGAAACTGCTGTGAGAAATCAGCAGGTATCTGACTCAAACAGCTGCTCCCTCTTGAACTTTAACCTACAGCTTTATTATACAAACCAAAAGCCCTGTACCTTTACTAGCCCACTGTACCTTTACTCACCCACTGTACCTTTACTCACCCACTGTACCTTTAACCAGAAAGCAGAAATACTAACCAGAGGCTCCACCCAATTAGCTGCTTCCTCTAGTCTGCTTCCACCAATCAGCGGCTTCCACCAGAAACCTCCCTATTCAGTATGGAATGTTCCGGATTTAGGTAAGCCCCTGACCCTCCTCCACTCGCTCCAACGGTCCCGGGCTTCTTTAAAAAACAAGTCCCGCACTGGATTTATGTACTCACCGCCCCCGACCCTCCTCCACTCGCTCCAACGGTCCCGGGCCTCTGTAAAAACACGCCCCGCGCTGGATTTATGTACTCACCGCCCCTGACCCTCCTCCACTCGCTCCAACGGTCCCGGGCCTCTGTAAAAACAAGCCCCGCGCTGGATTTATGTACTCACCGCCCCTGACCCTCCTCCACTCGCTCCAACGGTCCCGGGCCTCTGTAAAAACAAGCCCCGTGCTGGATTTATGTACTCACCACCCCTGACCCTCCTCCACTCGCTCCAACGGTCCCGGGCCTCTGTAAAAACAAGCCCCGCGCTGGATTTATGTACTCACCGCCCCTGACCCTCCGCCACTCGCACCAACGGTCCCGGGTGTCTGATTTTAGATTCTGTTTTATAGTTTCTCCCTGGATGAGAGGGGTCACAATTATTTTCCTTTGATGATTAAAGCATCAGCATTTTAACAAACATGTCTAAATGCATTAATCATTTTCACTCATCCATGGTCGCTTCATGCAGTGTGTAATGCATGGACTCGTTTCCAGCATGAAATCACAGAGCTTTGAAATCTTCACATAGTCACTCACGTGACTCCGAAGTAAAATTGTAAGATTAAACGTGAACTTACCAGTTTGAAGTTTGATCATTATTTTATGAGGAGTTACGATGAGCGATTATGTGCCCACCGCTCCCAACCCTCGTATCATAAAGGTCATCTGGTAGTTCCACTCTTCTCTAATCTTACTACGTTCAGTTCAAACTTTATTATCTGTGATTTCACACCGCTGCTTTGAAGATTGACGCACATATGGGCTGACGGCCTTCTTCACGTAATCGCTCATTTTAACTCCTCATAAAATAAAGATCAAACTTCAAACTGGTAATCTCGTTTAATCTTACTATTCTTTAACTTTCCTGATTTTCTCCTCATTAAAAAATAATGGGAAATATTCATAGATATTCTCACCCATGTCCTGTTCCTCCACACACTGTTGGCCATGCTGAGGTTTCAGGGAACTTGTACTCACCTTCGCTACCCTTTTACACTTAATATACCCGTAGAATATCTTTGGATTTTCCTTTTATTTCCCTGTCTGATCCAACTCTTGCCCGCTGTTTACCATCTTGATTTCCCGCTTAAGAGTTCTCCTACATTTCTTGTACTCGTCGAGGAAATCATGATGCTAACTGCACTATGGCGTAGTGGTTGAGCTTCTGCCTCACTGTGCCAGTGACCCGGGGTCGATCCTGACTACGGGTGCAGTCTGTACAGAATTTGTACGTTCTCCCCATGGCCTGCACAGGTTTTCTCCGACAATCAGTTTCCTCCCGTAATCCAAAGACATATAGGTTTGTAGGTTAATTGGCTTGGTGTAAATGTAACATTGTCCCTCGTGTGTGTATGTGCAAGGATCGTTGGTCAGTGCAGTCTCAGTGGGCCGAAGGGTCTGTTTCTGCATTGTATCTCTAAACTAAACTAAACTAAACTAAACTAACTGCATAATCCTGATGTATACCTCCTTACTTGTTTGACCAATTAAATGACCCTTAACATCTCGTTTTCTGCAATTCCCTAAATGTGCCAGCCTTGCCCTTCACCTCAATAAGAACATACTGTCCCTGAAATCCTGCCATCACACTTTTAAATGCTTCCCACTTACCTGACATCCCTTTGCAAATAGTCTCAGCCAATAGTCATTGATTTGTGCAAGTACACGTCAAATGCCTCCAAAATTGGCCTTGCCCCAGTTTAGAACATTAACTTATAGATCTGTCCTATCTTTTTTCCATAATATATCAAACCCTGTAGTATTTTGGCTATGGGTTCCAAAGTCCTCTCTCACTAATATGACAGACACTTGCCCTAAATCATTCCCTTAGGCAAGGTCCACTTTGCACCCTCTCTAGTACGGCATTCTGTACATTGATTAAGGAAGGTATGTTTGAGATATTTAACAAATTCCACCTTGTCCAAACCCTTTGCACTATGGTGACCTAGCCTATATTAGGGAAGTTAAAATCTCCCACTAAAGCTACACTACTAATCTTACAGCTATCTGCTATCTCTTAATTCCCACTGACAATTGGTGGACTAACAATACAATCCTTTCAAATATAATAATTCGCTTTTGTCTCTAAGTTCCCCATATAGCCTCACTGGATGACCCTCTCCCACCCCGGCCCCCAGAAAACCATTCTCGGCACTGTTACATCCTCCCTTGTCAAAATGGCTCTTTTCTCTTAACATCTCCTCTCTCTAATTCATTCATCTATATCTCTGTCACTTCGATCCCTACGTGTATTTCTGTCTTTAGTCTATCTCTATCTTGATATCCGCCATCTCTTTTTCAATCTCTCTATCTAACCATGAGAATACTCCTTAAAACCAATTACTTTTACCAAGCTTTAACTCATTTGCTCTAATATCTGTAACTCACATGTTTTCCTTGTTTGTTCTTCACTATTTCTTCCCAAACTCTTCTCTCGTGACTGGGTAGTAGTGGCTATCGGATAGTCTGTGTATTTCAGCGGTGTGAGATTCTAAGAAAGAATCATGATGTTATGGTGACAGATATCATGATGAGCCTGCTCTTCATAACTGCAGTGTGTGTTAGCTACATGTATCCTAACACTGTCACTAATTTGGCTTCTGATGTGATTTGTAGTGGAAGTATGTGCAAAAGCATTAAACATCTCCAAATAGCAAACACAGTGTCCAAACATCTGACCTTTACACCAAAAGTCTCTTGATTCATGTGTATATTAACAAGATGTCATGTATGTAGGTGCAGGCTCATTGGAGGTGCTTTAATTCATGGGGCAGCACTGCAATGCAGCTAGTAAAGTTCTGCCTCATAACTCCATGGCCTGGATTAGATCGTGACATTCAGGTGCTGTCTGCATCGTGTTTGCTTCTTCCCTTAATGATTGTTTCCTCCGGGTGCTCTGTTTGGCTCCCATCTCCTAAAGATATGAGCATTGGCAGTTTTATGGGCTACTGTAAATTGCCCCTTACATGCAGGCAAGTGGTAGAATGTGAGTTGAATAGGTTATAGGGAAATTTAGTGAGAGGGTGGGATTACTCTGTGAGTTGGCAGAATTGATGGGTTAAAATGTCCTTTAAGCTTGTAGGAAAATACAAAATGATAATTACATTGATGATAAAACTTCAGGGAATTCATATTTTCTCTTCAGACCATGTCTGTGATTGATACCTAATAAAGAAACTAGTGACTTTTTGCTGCAAGGGCTTAACTTGCTCTCCCACTTCTGTACCAACTCTGAATGGGTTAGGCCATTTGCCTGCCTTTTTTCTATTCTTTATTTTCTTTAAAATATTTATCCATCTCCCTTTTTAAAACTGTAATAAATTCTAATACCTGTCCACTATAGCTTATCCTAACAAACCTCTGCGTAAAATGGCTGACTCTTTTGGTAATAATTTATGTCTCTTGGAAACAGATTAGCAGTTACCTATGATAATTTGACTCCATTTAGCTTATCAGGATTATGTTTAATTTTTAACAGCTCTAATCATAGGCTCACTGTAACCAAAAGAGACCTAGTTTCTCTTGCACAGCTGATTAAGGCATATTTCTCAGAAGGGATTGAATGTAATGTAGGAATAAACGAGGAAAGAGAAACATCCAAGTTTACGTATCACTGTGACTGCAGGTATGTGGTCCAGCTATCCATCACAAAGAGCTGCTCATGTCTGATGCCTTGTGAAAAAGACTTAAGGGGCTGTCCCATTTGGGCAACCTAATCCGCGAGTTCTGGCGAGTTTGCCCTCGACTCATACTCGCAGCTTGGTCGACACGAGGTTATAGGAGGTCTTTGTAATTCTCCTTCGTGCTCGAGAGTAGTCCCCGTGTACTCGAGGCCTCAGCTAGGTTGCAGCGTATTTTTCAACATGTTGAAAAATCCCTGCGAGTAAAAAAACGTTGCCATGGAAAAATTCTATACTTTCTTTATCCGTAGGTTTAGTCGTAGTAGGTCGTAGTAGGTCGGCATCTTAGTCGTAGGCAATCGAGGGTGGTCGAAGGTAATCGTAGATAGTCTTCATCATAGTCGAAGGGAGGTCGAAGGAGATCGAAGGACGTCGTCTTCATTCTCCACTATTCAGTGTCCAATTTTCCCCAGCCGTAGCTAGCCGAAGCTGGGCTTCAACATAGCCCCTTTAGGATAGATTTGGTCGATGAGGCACCAGAAAATCTTAAAAGATTCTTCACCTATTGAAGGGCCTGTCCCACTTTCACGACCTAATTCACGACCCTTTTTTGGACATTTTTCATCAGGCTAGAAAAAATGCCCCGAACCTATTTGATGCCACGAGTACCTACAACTAGCATCACGGCCTACGACCTCCTACAGCCTCCTACGACCTCGTGACGACTACGACCTTAGGAAAAGGGGAGATGCAACGAAACCTGGGTGTCATGGTACACCAGTCATAGAAAGTAGGCATGCAGGTGCAGCAGGCTGTGAAGAAAGCGAATGGTATGTTGGCATTCATAGCAAAAAGGATTTGAGTACAAGAGCAGGGAGGTTCTACTGCAGTTGTACAGGGTCTTGGTGAGACCACACCTGGAGTATTGCATACGGTTTTGGTCTCCTAATCTGAGGAAATACATTCTTGCCATAGAGGGAGTACAGAGAAGGTTCCCCAGACTGATTCCTGGGATTGCAGGACTTCCATATGAAGAAAGACTGGATAGACTCGGCTTGTACTCGCTGGAATTTAGATGATTGAGGGGGGATCTCATAGAGACTTACAAAATTCTTAAGGGGTTGGACAGGCTAGATGCAGGAAGATTGTTCCCGATGTTGGGGAAGTCCAGGACAAGGGGTCACAGTTTAAGGATAAGGGGGAAGTCTTTTAGGACCGAGATGAGAAAATCATTTTTCACACAGAGAGTGGTGAATCTGTGGAATTCTCTGCCACACAAGGTAGTTGAGGCCAGTTCGTTGGCTATATTTAAGAGGGAGTTAGATGTGGCCCTTGTGGCTAAAGGGATCAGGGAGTTGCATGATCAGCCATGATCATATTGAATGGCGGTGCAGGCTCGAAGGGCCGAATGGCCTACTCCTGCACCTATTTTCTACGTTTCTATGCTGCGAGTATGAGTCAAAGGCAAACTCGGCAGAGGTCGTGAATTAGGTCGTGAATGTGGGACAGGCCCTTAAGAGTAAAAGGGTAACTAAGGACAGAATAGGTCCTCTTGAGGATCAATGTAGTCGATATGTGTGGAGCCACAGTAGATGAGCAGGGTGTTAAATGAATATTTCTCCCCTTCATTTACCAATGAGAAGGTCATAGTAGCTAAGCATTAAAGGAAATTAAGAGTAATGCATTGGAACATATCCACATTACGATGGAAGTGTTGGCAGCATTAAGGCATGTCAAAGTAGATAAATCCCCTGGGTCAGTTCAAGTGAATCCAAGGACATTGTAGAAAGCTAATGACAAAATTGCAGTGATCCTGGCAGAGATATTTGCATCATCTGTCGCCAAGGGTGAGGTAAGGTAAGAAGGGAGGGTGGCTAATGGTGTCCCTTTGTTTATGATGGACTACAAGGACAGTCCTAGGAACTACAGGACAATGTGGATAACATCAGTGTGGAAAAGGTATAGGAGGGGACTCGGAGAGGAGGATCTAATGGAACACGGGAAGGCAAGAACTGATGAGAGATTGTCAGCATGGCATGTACATGGGAAATCACGTCTCACAAATTTGTTTGAGGTTTTTGAAGAGGTGACAAAGGGGATTGATGAGCAGTGTATGGTAAATGTTGTCTATTTGGGACTTAGTAAGGCCTGTGACAAGATTCTGCATGGTAGGCTAGTCTGGAAGCTTAGATCACATAGGATCCAGGGTGAGCTAGCCAATGGGATAAAAATATTGGCTTGGTGGAAGGAGTCAGAGGGTGGTGGTGAAGGATTGTATTTCAGATTGGTAGGAAGGGACCAATGGTGTGTCACAGGAATCAGTGCTGGGTCCATTGTTTGTCTTTTATATTAACAATTTTGATGACAATATTGTTAACAAGGTTATTAATTTTGCAGGTGATCCCAAAACTGGTAGTGTAGTGAACTGTGAAGAGGCTTTGCAAGATTTCAACAGGATTTAGATAAACTGAGGAAGTGTGCCAAGGAATGGCAGATGGAATTTAACTCAGACAGTGTGAGGTGCTTCACTTTGGTAAGTTTAACCAAGTCAGGGCTTACGCGTTATATGGTGAAGCTCTGGAGAGTGTTGTAGAACAGAGGGATGTAAAGGTACAAGTACATAGATCCCTGAAAACAGCAACACAGGTAGACTTCATTGGGCGTACACAAAATGCTGGAGAAACTCAGCCAGGGCAGCAGCATCTATGGAGTGAAGGAGATAGGCAACGTTTTGGGCCGAAACCCTTCTTCAGACTGATGGGGGGTGGGGGGAAGCGGGGGGAAGCGCGGGGAAGAAATGAAAAAGGAGGAGGAGGAGGGCTGAGGGAGAGGTAGGAAGGGGAGGAGACAGCAAGGGTTAACAGAATTGAGAGAATTTGATGTTCATGCCAAGAGGATGCAGACTCCCCAAGCGGAATATGAGGTGCTGTTTCTCCAATTTGCGGTGTTGCTCACTCTGGCCATGGAGGAGGCCCAGGACAGAGAGGTCGGATACGGAATGTGTGGGGGAGTTGAAGTGCTGAGCCACCGGGAGGTCGGGTTGGTTATTGCGGACCGAGCGGAGGTGTTCGGCGAAACGATCGCCAAGCCTCCACTTGGTCTCACCGATATAGATCAGTTGACATCTAGAGCAGCGGATGCAATAGATGAGGTTGGAGGAGGTGCAGGTGAACCTCTGTCGGACCTAGAACGACTGCTTGGGTCCTTGAATGGAATGGAGGGGGGAGGCAAAGCGACAAGTGTAGCATCTCTTGCGGTTGCAAGGGAAAGTGCCCGAGGAAGGGCTGGAGCGGGAGGGAAGGGAAGAATTGACAAGGGAGCTGCGGAGGGAGCGTTCTTTGAGGAAGGCAGGTGGGGTCACATTGGAGATGGTGAAACTGGCGGAGGACTATGTGTTGTGTGTGCCGGCTGGTGCGGTGAAAGGTGAGGACCAGCGGGACTCTGCCCTTGTTGCGAGTGGGGGGATGGGGAGAGAGGGCAGTGTTATGGGGTACGGAGGAGACCCTGGTGCAAGCCTCATCTATAGTGGAGATGGGGAATCCCCATTCTCTGAAGAATGAGGACATTTGTGATGCCCTGGTGTGGAACACCTCATCCTGGGAGCAGATGCGGCGTAGACGGAGGAATTGGGAATAGGGGATGGAGTCCTTACAGGAAGCAGGGTGGGAGGAAGAGTAGTCCAGATAGCCGTGGGAGTCAGTGGGTTTATAGTGGATGTCGGTCAGGAGTGTATCACCTGCGATGGAGATAGTGAGGTCAAGGAATGGTAGGGAAGTGTCGGAAATGGTCCAGGTGTATTTGAGTGCCGGATGGAAGTTGGTGGTGAAACGGATGAAGTCAGTCAGTTGTCTGTGGGTGCATTAGGTGACACCAAAGCAGTCGTCGATGTAGCAGAGGTAGAGGTCGAGCATGGGGCCCTGGTATGCCACGGACAAGGATTGTTCAACGTGCCCGACAAAGAGGCAGGCGTAGCTGAGGCCCATGCGTGTGCCCATAGCTACGCCTTGTATTTGGAGGAAATGGGAGGAGTCAAATGAGAAGTTATTGAGGGTCAGGACCAACTCCGCTAGGCGGAGGAGAGTATCAGTGGACGGGTATGGGTTGCTCTTCCAGTCGAGGAAGAACTGGAGGGCTTTGAGACCATCCTGGTGGGAGATGGAGGTGTAGAGTGATTGGACATCCATGGTGAAGATGAGAGGATGGGGGCCTGGAGAATGGAATGTGCGGAGACGACGGAGAGTGTCTGCGGTGTCTTGAAAATAGTTGGGGAGGGATTTAACCAAGGGGGATAGGATGGACTTCATTTGTGTGGGTTCTGAGTACAAGAGTTGGGATGTTATGTTGCAGCTGCACTAGTCATTGCTGAGACCACACTTGGAGTATTTGTACAGTTCTGGTCACCCAGCTACAGGATGACATTAAACTGGATAGAATGCAATGAAGATTCACAAGGATATTACCACGAGTGGATAGCCAGTATTACAAGGAGAGGCAAGATAGGCAAGGACCTCTATCTCCAGAGAGTAAGAGGCAGAGGGGTAACCTTACTGAGGTATATAAAAGCATGAGCGATGTAGATAATGCGAATAATTATAATCTATTTCCCAGGGTAGGGGATTCTAAGCCATAGATTTAAGGTAAGAGGGGAACATTTTAAAAGGGACCTGCGTGCCAACCTTTTCACACAGAGGATGGTGCATGGATGAAACAAAATGCCAGAGGAAACTGTACAAGTACGATGTTTACAAGGCATTTTGACAAGTATATGGATAGAAACAGTTTGTAGAGGTATGGGCCAAATGCAGGCAAGTGGGACTGACTCAGATAAACATCTTGATTACCATGAATTAATTAGGCTGAAGGACCTGTTTCCGTGCTGTATAACTCTATTACTCTACCTCTGTCAAATATTGTATACAAGTACAGGTGTTAATGAGTTTATAAATATTTGATTTCCAGATTTTTGCTCCAATGCCATTTTCACTCTGGAGTACATATCCTCAATTTACAAATCTATTTTTTGTTATAAGAAACATCACAACATTCTCCTCCCAAAGGACAACATTATTGGTACAAAATATCCACAATACATTTCCCAAGGCTTCCTTGATTTACAACATTTCACTTAATAAGGTGTTTTCTATTAATGCAACCCTTTTGTAAATTGAAGAATGCCTACAACATTTTCTCTGGTCAGGTCAGGTCTCCACTTGCCAGCAGCGAAAGGAGCAACATAGGAACCCCAGCTCACAGGCAGGCCTGTTGGGTCTTTGACATTCATTTAAATTAAAGTTGTTTTGCACCTTCTTGTCATCCAACTCATAAATACCTTTGCCTAATTAAAAACTATCAACAAGAAAAGCAAAAATCTACAGATGGTGGAATTGCAAAAATAAAATCAGAAACATTCAGCAGGTCAGACAACACCTGTAGAGAAAAAAAACAGAGGTAACTTCTCAGGGTCGATGACAGAACAAGGTGTACAGTGGGTGCTGCACCATCTCCCTGCACGAGACCATGACATTATGAATACCAATCCCTCTACCCTCAAACCACTCTCCCCTGTAAAAATAGTTCAAATCCTTAGACCAGTTAGCTGTTTTGCTACCCATCAATACTTAGTATTGTTTCCAAAATGTGCTTTTTTTATGTATTTAAAAAGTTATCAATCACAGTTCACCTTGGTTCAATGGCATCATGTAGAAAGAAAATTTGTGAAACCAATCACTATTTGTACATTGAGGTAAAACGAGAAAATACCGGAAATACTCTGCAGATCAGGCTGCACCTGTGGTAACTATATCATCCGGTCTCACCATCTCTGGATAAATCGCTTTGTAGCATCCATTTTCCAGCACCCACTCCCCATCTCTCCTCTCTAAAATTGTTGTTTATTTTCTCTCTCGCATTTCTGATGAACTGTAATGGAGTTGAATCATTGACTGTGGTAACTGTTTCTCTTTCCACAGATGCTGACAGGTCTACCTAGGTTTTGTTCTTTTATTTCAGTTTTCCAGCAACTGTAGTTTTTTTTAAATTGCATTTATGCATTGGGGTTTCTTCCTGAGATCATCACTAAAGATTCTTGCGCACATATCACTCTTTGGGGAATTCCAACATTTGGAAATTGACCATGAAAGAGATCATGGTGTTGTTTTGTGCTGGTTCAAAGAAGAAGACTTAGAGTCATAGATCTAGAGCAATACAGTACGGAAACACATCCTTCAGCCCAATTCATCCATGAATTTGGCCGAATGGTGTGCATTAGTCAGTCCTATTTGCCCGTCCTAGGCAAAGATTCCTCTAAACCTTTCCAATCCACGTACCTGTCCAAATGCCTTTAAACATTAGTTACTATAACTGCCTCAACCACTTTCTCTGGCACCTCATTGCATATATGGCCTCTATGTGAAAAATGTTCACCTCTGGGCTCTATTATATTTTTCTCTCTCACCTTTGTCCTATGCCTCCGGTTTTTGATTCCACTTCCCTTGAAGAAAGATTGTGTACTTTCAACTTATTTGTGCCCCTCGTTATCAAAAGGTCACCATTAAGTTTCCTGTGCTCCATGAAATATAATTCTCTACTAACCAATGTCTGGATAACTCATTATCACCTATCCCACAGCCAACAATGGACCATTGTGGACTCCACCTTTCTTTGATTATCATTGCTTTTTGCATATCTTCCATTAATTTGTCCTATATCTCTCATATCCATTTCCCCAGAGTCTCAGTCTGAAGCAAGCAGTTGACCCGAAATGTCACCATTCCTTTCCTCCAGAGATGCTGCCTGACCCATTGAGTTACTCCAGCTTTTTGTGTCTCCCTGCAGCTAACGATCTTGAGTCTGGACAACATTCTCATAAATCTACTTCACACTCTTTCCAGCTCAATGACACCATTCCGACAGCAGAGTGATCAAAATTGTATATAAAACTGCAAGTATGACCTTCTACAACTGTAACATCATGCCCCAACTCCTGTACTCCTGAATGCCAACACCTTCTTCACCACCTTGGTTTACGTGTAATGCCACTTTCAGAAAAATATTTACTTGTACTCCTAGGTTACTCTGGTCCACAACAGTCCCAAGGGCCCTACCATTGACTCTGAAAGTCTTGTTCTGGTTTGATCTCTTAAAATGCAACATCTCACATATATCTGAAGACACACACAAGCAAGAAGCTGTCACCTTTAAACCAAGCCTCAGTTTCGCCATGAGAGTTGATTAATTATGTGTTGCAGTACTTAAAAATAAAAGTGACATGCATATGCACAGCATTTTGGGAGCGCATTTAAAATGTTTAATTTTAGATAGGTTAACAGTAAAGCCATGTGCTTAAATTATAAATAAAATGTATAATTGTGTAAGCAATTCTGACAACCTGCCTCGATATGGAGAACCATTTAAAATATGTTAGAGTAACACTGTCTATAAACTTGATTGACGTGCCAATTAATCAACAAAGAGGGGAACTGGCATGTAGTAAGCATGAAAGGGATTGCATTGGTTTGAGGAACACTGAAAAAGGTTTCTCACACTTACAACTGAAAGGGAAAGGACAAAATAATCAAACAAATTAAACAAGGCAGTTCTGGCTGCAACCTCTGGGTGGTGGAATTGACATTGAATAGTCAAATGCTGTTCTCCTGAGGGTCTCCAGATCTGCTTCACTTGTTTTATTCAGAGAGACAAAGGGACATTTTAATCAATGGTCTCATTGGCACAAGGATCTATGAATGGCAGAGAGCAGCTTATATAACCATTACTTTAACAGTTTTGGTAATTTGGATAGTGAAAGGGTGTACATTAGTTATAGTTACATAAATAGTTGTAATTTAAACAATTGGATGGTCTCCGCTTTTTGAATATACACAGTTAAGGCTTTCATGATAGATATTCTGTATTTTGCATACACTACAGATTATTTATCTAATAGAATGATAGAATATATTCATAGAATTTTCTGCAGTGAAATCTTTTTATTGTCATGACTAGCCACCGCAATGCATTTTTACTTTGGATAAGTATAATTCCTTGTGCCCCAGGGACTTGAAACTGTTTGTTGCAGAGTGTCAATTGCTGTCATTTGTTGCAGAGCTCAGTGAATCAGTTAAATGGTCATATTCACTAAAAAATTGTGTTATTTTAGTAGACGCAAGGAACACAAAGATGCTGGTATTTTGAGCAAAAAGTACAAAGCGCTGAAGGAACTTTGTACTTTGTACTCAGACATGGACAGGCAAAGTTTTAGGTCATGAACCTTTTTCAGTCTAGTGGAGGGGAGAAAGCTGGAAGAGAGGTAGTGGCGGAACAAAGGCAGGCAAGTGATAGGTAGAGAAACAAGGAACTGGAGATGCTGGTTCACAAAAAAAATAGAATATAGAATAGTTTCTTTATTGTCATTGTAACATGAACCATGTACAACGAAATTTAAAAATGTCAGCCAGTCAGTGTAACAATCAAACCATAAAAGCTAACGATACATTCAAGGTAAAATATTAAAAAGATGATAAACAACTAAAATAAATATGAAATATGAAAACAGCATGCATAAACACCCAGCCCTACATCCTTCTGTCGATTTCACAGTGTACCAACCACAGTCCCTTAGTCCTCGCGTTCCTTAGCGGCTACATTTAGTGCCTTTATAGCAGTGGGGTAAAAACTGTTTTTAAGCCTGTTTGTCCTTGTCCTTGTAGATCTGTACCATCTGCCTGACGGCAACAGTTCAAACAGGGAGTGTCCGGGGTGGGAAATGTCCTTTATAATATTCTGGGATTTTTGATGCAGCGGGAACTGCGTAAGTCCTCCAAGGTAAGGAGAGGGCAGCCGACAATCCTCTGGGCGTTGTCAATAGCCCTCTGGAGCGCTTTCCTCTGAGCCACTGTGCAGCTGGTGTACCACACGCATACACAGTATGTTAGGATGCTCTCAATGGAGCACCGATAAAAGGACAGCAGCAGTCTCTATGATGTTATTCTTCCTGAGCACCCTCAGGAAGTGCAGTCTCTGCTGGACCATTTTCAGCAGCGTAGAGGTGTTCACGTTCCACGTCAGGTCCTCCTCAATATGGATTCCCAGGAAGCGGAAATCTGCCACCCTCTCCACACAGTCCCCTCTGATGATTAGTGGTAGCATTTCCGTTTTGTTCTTCCTGAAGTCTATTATTATCTTCTTGGTCTTTAAGGTGTTCAGGAGCAGGTTATTTTCTCCACACCACACTGTCAGCTGCTCCACCTCATCCCGATAGGCGTACTCGTCCCCCAAATGCTGGAGTAACTGAGAAAAATAGGAACAAGACAAAGCGGGGCAGGTTATAAGTGAACACAGATGGGGAGGGGGTTTTGATAGGCAGATGGTTAGAGATTTTTTTTTAAAGCAAAAGTTGTGAGACAAAAGAATTGAAGAAATACAAATTGTGAAGAGGAAGGAATGTTGTTAGACGGGGAGGGGCAAGGGGAGGGGAGAAATAGATGCTAGCCTAGGTGGGGTACAAGAGAGTGGGGAGGGAGGAGAAAAGATTGTGTGGGGGATAAAAGGGGCAATGTAGAGGGGATTGATAGAGGTTACCTAAAATTGGAAATTTCAATTTTCATGTCGTTGGGTTGCAAGCTACCCCAGTGAAATTTGAGGTGCTTTTTTCATTAGTTTGCATGTGGACTCACTCTGGTAAAGGGGGAGGCCCAGGACAGAAAGGTCAGTGTGAGAATGGGAAAGGGAGTTAAAATGGTTAACAACCAAGAAATCCAGTAGGCCTTGGCGGACCGAGTGCAAGTGCTTTGTGTAATGGTTGTCGAGTTAATGCTTGGTCTCGTCGATGTAGATCACCAAAGGCCTAACAATCCTATTTCTTCACTCCCCCTACATTGTTTCCTCTGGCTTCACAATACGCAACTCTTCAATCCTTTAGTCTCATATCTTTTGCTTCTTTACCTCTGGCCTTTGTCTACCCATCTCCCTATCAAAAACTCCCACTCTTGTGTTCACCTATGACCTGCCATGCTTTGTCCTATCCCTCCTCTCCTCCACCTTTCTCTATCCCCCAGCCCCCACAATCAGTCTGAAGAAGGATCCCTACCTGAAACATCACCCACCAATGTTCTCCAGGGATGCTGCCTGGCCAGCTGAGTTACTCCAGCACTTTGTGTCTATAAGTGACAAGTGGGTACAGTTTAGGGGTAGATTGGCAGATGGGTGGACAAAGACCAGAGAAGAAAAGGAGACCAGAAGCTGTGAGATAAGGAGGGAAGATTTGTGAAATGTGGGGACCAGAGGAAGGGATATATGGAAGTAGGTGAGGAGTAAGGGAAAATGGTGCAAGGTAATGGGAGAAATTGGGGTAGAGATAAGAAAGGGGGGATAAAAGGAGGAGGAGTAGTTGTTCATTAGTTACATAAAATTGGAGAATTCATTGTTCATACCATTGGGCTGTAAGCTCTCCAAGTGGAATATGAAGTACAGATCCCTTAGTTTGTGTCCGCCTCACTCTGGCAAAGGAGGAAGCCCAGGATAGAAAAATGGAGAAACAAGGAATTGCAGATGCTGGTTTTTTTTAAAAGACAAGTGCTGGAGTAACTCAGCGGGTCAGGCAGCATCTCTGTAGAATATGGATGGGTAATATTTTGGGTCAGGACCCTTCTTTAGACTGATTGTTGTGGTGAGGAAAGATAGCTGGAAGAGAGAGGGGCAGGATAAAGTTCGGCAGGTATTAGGTCGATACAGGTACGGGGCGGGATGCAATTAATAAGCAGATGGTTGGACAATGGCTGAAGGTGTAAAGTCAAAAAGTGTGAGTTAAGGTGGGAAGAAGTGAGAAGGAAGGAATATTGGTGCAAAGGAAAGGGGAGGAGGCAGTGGGAGGGGAGAAATGAGTGCAGGTCAAGGTGACTCACAGGGTAGAGATGGGGGTGGGAAAAAGAGAGGGGAGAATGTGGTGGGGTGGGAGGGTGTAGATTGTAGTTTAGCTACCTAAAATTTGAGAATTAAAATGTTCATCCTGTTGGAATATGAGGTACTGTTCCTCCAGTTTGCATGTTGCCTCAATCTGGCAATGGTGGAGGCATAGGACATAAAATACAGTACTGGAATAGGAAGGGGAGTTAAAATGACCTTGGCAGACAAAACTGTTGCCTAGTCTATGCTTGGTCTCCCTAGTGTAAATGAGGCCATATCAGGAACACCGGAAGCAGTAGATGAGGCCAGAGGAGGTGCTTGTAAAGCTGTCCCACCTGGATGGTCAGCGGGGATCTATTGATAGATGTGAGGAAAGAGGCATAGGGACAGGCTTTACATCTTCTGCTGTTGCAGGGGAAAGTACCTGGCGAGGGGTTGGCATGGGAATCAGAATTAAAGTGGTTAGCAACTAAGAGATCCAGCAGGCTTTGGGGGACATCAGGGTAGGGAGAGGATTCAATCAACATGCCACTGTGTCAAGAGTTTGGGTACGGAATTTTCTGTAAATTAATTACATCAATACATTGTGTTTTGTAAAATTACAATAGGATTCTCTGAAACTTTTCTTTGAAAGAGTTGGCTTTTAACACCTCTCTTCTACTGTAATTATGCACCTCCACACAGCTATATTGCGTGTTAGCCATTCTGTGGCTTTGATGCCACTAAAATAGAGCATTGCTAGGAAACTGAATGAACATATGAGACCATAAAGATAATTACAGTATTACATTTGAATGCCTCTTTTGTTTCTTTCTTTTATGAAATTGCTCTTTTGGATAGAGAAGAAAGTTACCTTTATATAGACCATTGTAATATCTAGTGTGATTACTCCAATTGTATGTAGGGATTGAAAAAGTTGAGATTGCAGCTCAAGCAATCTTCTGGTAATAGAGCATTTTGTGGCCAAACATTTCTAAGTCAGAGGCCAGAGTATGTGGCCAAGATAGAGGAGTGCCACATTGTAGCCTTTCCGGTAGCTGTATGGTAAGGCATAACTTATCCGAAAGAAAGTACACTCTACAGGTGTTAGGCCTAACACAATGTGGTGTCAGAACGGACACTAAAACTGTTGTATTAAATTTAAATATGATTTTACTTGGAAAACATTTATTTTTAGAAATGCTTTGTGAATTAAGCCCCTGTCCTACTTTCCTGAGTTAATCACAAACTCTCCCGAGTTTTCTCCTTGATTCGAACTAGGAGAATTATGGTAATAGCCATTCGTAGGTACTCGGGGCTATTTTTTTAACTCGTGGACATTTTTCAACGTTGAAAAAATGTCCCGACTTACCTGATGCCCCGAGTTCCTACGGCTGGCATTACGAGCTACTACGAAACATCTACGGACTCCTACGGCCTCCTACGATCTCGCTACCGACATTCCCCGACATTCCCCGAGTTCGAATCAAGGGGAAAATTCGGCAGAGTTTGTGAGTAACTCGGGAAAGTGGGACAGAGCCTTTACTTTAGAAGAGATGAGACCATATAGTGCCACTTGAGTGAAAAAATTTTGGCTGCATCTGTTGGATATCCTGTAGTTCTCAATCTTAAAACCACAGTGTGACTCCTGATGCTGCAGATAACAATATTGTTTGGTTGTTTTGGGATCACTGGTGCTCTCTTTACTAGTAGATACAATGATATTGTATTTCCAATAGAAAGTTTGATGCAGGCTGAGATGCACTAAGCTTTGTCCATGTTCAACTTCCTTTACTTGGTGTTCCACTGTATTTTCAGGGTAAAAATGATAAATGCCTACATATATTCCATTGTGATCCACGTATAATCTCCCATAGCTCAACTGGTAGCATTATTGTCTTTGGATCACAGAGTTAGGGATTGAGATCCAACTTTAGACATGAGCACTATGATCCACTTGAGCACTACGATCCACTTGAGCACTACAAAAATACTTCAACATCGTCTGTCTTTTACATGAGCCATCAAACAGTGACCCAGTTACTGTTTTTCAGGTTGTGTACACCAAACAGGAGCTTTGGTGTTACCAATTAACAACGCATTCCTCAACCAATATCATTGCAAGGCTTATCTGATCATTGAAATGTTGCTGTTTGTGGAATCTTGCTGTGTAAAGATTTCCTTTGTTGAAACCGTCACTATAATTCAGGCTTTAGGCTCTCTTGGGTACAGGAAGTAGATCCTACCAAGACGGCGCCCAACCCAGGTGGCTATTTGTGTGCTAGACACAGAAGCAGATCTACAAACTCATATTACAATCACTCCACACTCTTAAATCTCTATTCCTACAGCAACATTTCTTAATCTATGCACTGTAAATAGCTCGATTGTAATCATTTATTGTCTTTCTGCTGACTAGATAGCACGCAACAAAAGCTTTTCACTGTACATGTGACAATAAACTAAACTGACTGATAAATGCAAGTGCTTTGGATGCCCAAAAGACAGAATTAAATACAAAAAACTTGTTCATAATAAAATAAAATGTGATTTCCCAGAAGCCCATGGAGACATTGTTATTGTTATATTACAATCAATTGTAAATGTCATAGGATATTGAAAGATAGTCCGGGATGAAAATCACCAAATAAGCAGCTTAAAATGATATTTTATTACTTTCTTGGTCTAGCAACAGGGAATAACCCAAGATAAAATTATTTGCTTAGCAAACATATATCCCACAGTAGTCTGAAATTAAATATGTTTATATTTTGAGCAGTTTTGACGTTCATGTACTGAGACCAACTTATTGCAAATTGACAGATGCGAATGGTGTTTCATGTCCCCCATGACATAATGTCTATTTTAGGCTTTCAGTTGTTCTACCTCATTTCTTTGTACGTTTCCTTTTCCCATGAGATTAGAAGGAAAAGGTGTTCAGCTGTTCTAATTCTGAGATTCATTGGTGCTTCCAGATCAACTTAGAGAGTGATTGCTAGTCAGTGTATAAGATTTAACACAGTCTTGCTGCAGAGGTTGCAACTGATGACCTTGGTGGGAAAGACTTGATTCAACCTGAGATTTATTGACTAAAGATCAACTCATTAAATGTGCTGATAATGTATAACTATATCAACCTCTTGAAATTGTTGACAACTGATTTCACCTCACAAAAGGAAATAAAATCTCCATCTGAAATAGCTATCCCCTATCTCTTGTTCAATAAAGATAATTGAGGCCTTGCTGCTCAACTAAGACACTATGCAGTTATCTCACAACTGCTAAATCCATTTGACTGCTTTCTGATCCACCATCTGCCCTTTCTTGCACTATTTGGAGTCTGAACCATAAAAAGAGCTGCTTATCCAGCTTATCCAGCGTTTTTATAATGTGGAATAGGAGTTTAATTAGCCAGTGTTTTTTATAGGCGTTTAATACACAATACAATAAAGCTTTTGTTGCAAAGTCTATAAATGGGGAGTTTATATGGGAATTTGGGATCAGAGCTACAATGTATAAATGTGCCTGTAGAAAATTTATTTCAATAAATGATTTAATTTGTTTTCAAATTTGATGAAATTTGCTTTTATCAAAAGACAGGATCTCAAAATTAATTTTATAAAATGGTTTCTACTGTTTGAAAGTGTTTTTTTACCTTTTGACATTGGTTTTGGTAGTGAACTTGGGGTCTAATTCTTGAAATCCAAAGAGCAAATTTTATCATCATGATCCAGGAGGATTGATTATCGTGCAGCACAGAAAAATTGACATCCAGTTACATAGGAAATATTTCTCTGTTTTTGGAATAGGGTTTCATAGAATCATTTGAATAATCTAGTTATTCCAGTACAGAAGGCCATCCTACCATTGAGTCAGTGCTAAATTAGGGGAAATGATGAAATTCCAGGCAGGTTGACTTGTTCCTGCTTTCCATCATTTTGTTAATAGGGTGATGGGTTGAAAAATAGTCTGAAATAATGAATGTATCCTGGGCACTTAATTTCCATGCAATTCCACGACAACTCTGTCAACCACTCCAAATTCCTCCTGAGATTCACCTAACAATATCATTCTGCTGTGATGATAGTAATTCCTTATAGCCAAATATTAGCTTCACTTTAAGCTGTCACGAGCCTTATTATCATTTTAATTGCAACCATAATACGTGTTATTTAAAATTGTTTAAAAAAAGGGTGATTCTAAACCTGTCATTTAATTTTGGAATTCATGCAACATTTACATACTAGTCCTAATTATTCAATCGTAATCATTTGTTATTGATCTTCAATGTGTGCTACAGTAAATCTTAACCAGATCAATTGTCTTTCAACATCCATTTTAATAAAGAATCATACCTTGTCCATTAGATCAAGAGTGAAATTGTTCTCAGTTAGGTTCCATTTTCTGGGGTAGAAAATAGGGACGAACTTACTAGTTTTGTGGGACTTTGTCCAATACTACAAAGGGTATGTTCCAAATCATGTTGCGTAGGGCCATATTCAAGCAGAACACGCCTCAACTTAAATGGACAATAACTTATTTTACTTATTTTATTTTACTCCAGTCTGAAGAAGGGTCTCGACCCGAAACGTCGCCTATCTCCTTCGCTCCTTAGATGCTGCTGCACCCGCTGAGTTTCTCCAGCTTTTTGTGTAACCCAATTATTTTACTTATATCCATTGCAGGCCTAATATCTATTTAAGAGTGTCCTCTCAGAAATATGTTGTGCAGCGGTAAATGGTTTCCAGACCTGTCCCAACCTGGGTCACCACTGTTCGCAGTGAACTAACCAGTGGCCATCAACAAATAAGACAATGTTTAAACATTAGTCATAGAGTCATAGAGTGATACAGCGTGGAAACAGGCCCTTTAGTCCAACTTGCCCACACCGGCCAACATGTCCCAGCTGCCTGTGCTTGGTCCATATCCCTCCAACCTTATCCTATCCATTGAAAATCAAAAACAATCTGCAGATAGTCGACATCTGAAATAAGGAAGTTTATTCGGAATGCTGGGAATGCACAGCAGTTCAGACAGGTCAGAAAGAAAAACACAACAGAAAATGATGGAAATGCTGATTTTGTTTCTCTTACTACAAATGCTGCTTGACCTACTGAGTGTTTCTATTATAATTCAGAGTTTAAAAATGTTGTAATCATTCTGAGGCAAAAATGGAAGAAGAGCTCAAATCTACACAATGTACATGACTTGTTTTAACTCCTCTGCTATCTTTCACATCCATCCAACTCCAATAACCTACCAGTGTAGCAAGGAACTGCAGATGCTGGTTTAAACTGAAGATAGACACAAAATGCTGGAGTAACTCAACGGGACCGGCAGCATCTGTGGAGAGAAGGAATAGGTGACATTTCGGGTCAAGACCCTTCTTCAACTGAAGAAAGGTCTTGACCCGAAACGTTGATTTGGAGTTACTCCAGCATTTTGAGTTCAATAACCTACCTGATGCCCTGTACAGATGAGGAATGGAGTTAAAATTGGTGAGGAACCTCTGAATGCACTGCAGGTGCTATTATCATTGCACTGAGATCCTAAGACTCTAGCCTCAGCATTTGGCCTGCATGCAAGAATTTAATTGTTCTGTTTTGGGACATTTGCCAATAAAAACACTTTTGCCTCTATTGACTCTCACTTGACTCTCTTTTGATCTAATACAGATTCCAAAACAGGCCTGCAAATTGTTTTTTTTTATGTCATTGATTTCCAAAGATATTATTAAATATAAAGAAGCCTGTATGAAGGTTATTTAAAAAGATGGTTAGGATTTGTAAAACTAGCTTCAGCAAATGAGAATAATTTTGCTTCTAGCCCATATGGAAAGTTGTGCATATCGGCTGCTTTCATGCTGATCAGGATACAATTGGCAATGTCAGCTCACTTCAATACCCCCTTGGCAGTTCTAGAGTGCAAAACTTTGTTAAATTGAAAGTATGCTGCTGTATTGTTTTGGTTCAGTGTTCCAGTTGGTCACAATCTTGGCACTGAGTCAGGCGGCTTTGAGTTCAAGAGCTACTTGAGAGATTTGGACATGAAATTCCAGGCTGTTTCTCGAGCACAGTAATGTTCACATCAGACAGAACAGAGCCCCTGCCTCTTCCACAGATGAACAGAAATATTGCTTGATGTGGTCTCAAAGGTCAGCAGTGGAGTGAGCTTCAGATTTCTGGCAAATATTTACCTCCTGCCCCACCAATCAATGTTTTTAATTATCGCATTGCTATGATAAACAAATTTCTTGTGTGATATGGTGACTGCGCTTCAAAAGTATCCCATTGATTTTTGTTAGCTTCTTGTGCTACCCTGAGATTGCACAAAGCTCCTTTTTTTGTATAAATCTATTTTACTTCCTTTTAGTTTGCAATCTTTCTGAAACCAAGTGTGGCTGACGATTATAATAGAAGTCGAATGGAGCAGTTGGATAGTTGAAGGAAGAAAAGGGAGAGAACTGAAGCATTACCCTTCTGCCCTTGTCAAGTCATTGAATCTCTTGTACCACTATTCTCACGGGTGCTTCAGCTGAGGAGAATGTTATTCAAATAATATCCCATTTTATGTGTAGGCTCTGAAGTGAATCTCTGAGGATGTCCAGCTGCCTTTTCACAGCAACATCTTGAAAGCTTTTCTCTTGCATTTCCCTCTGAATGAGTTTGGCTAGAAGATTTATTCATAGAAAATGTTTCTGATGCCGGCCTTTAAGTTCTCTGAGGCCACCCTGGAGGTGATGGTCACAGCAGTGTGTTCCAAGGTGTGGGAGGAAGATTGCCTTTGAGCTTCAATCCAAATAGAAGTGACTGAAACAATGACTAGATTCTAAACCCTCTCTCAAGGGAACATTGTTTTTCTTTAATTGATTAACCTGATGTGGAGGTGCTGGCAAGTTCAGCATTTCTTGAATCTCTGGTGTAGTATCACATTACATGTATCAGGAATAACTATATATTTCTTAGTCGATATAGTGTGTGACCTGGAGGGGAGTTTGCAGGAACTGACAAGACTCTATGCTCCTACTGCCCTGGTCTTATGTATTCATACTACCATACAGAATGGCAAGAAAAATGCCCTGCAGCCCAACTTGTCCATACTGGCCAATGTATGCCAACAAAGATGCCAAACTAAGCTAGTCCCATTTGTCCATATTTGGTCCATTCCTAATAACCTTTCCTATCCATGTGCCTGTCCAAGTGTCTTTTAAATGTTGTTATTGAATCTACTTCAACAACCTCCACTGGCAGCAGATTAGCAGATTCCATATACCCACCACCCTATGAGTTGAAAAGTTTCCAATCAGGTTGTTATTAAATCTTTCCCCTCTCACCATATACCAATGTCCTTTGGTTCTTGATTCATCTCACACTTGGCAAAATACTGTGCATTCACCCTATCAATTCCTCTTTTATATATATACTAGGCTAAGTAGGACCCGTTGGGTCCCATGTTCACACGAGAGGGCTGGTCCCCCAATGCAATATTCCACCTCTCCATCAATTCCAATATTGTATTGGTGGCCAGTGGGGGTGAGGGGGTTCTGGAATGCTAGTATGGGTGTTGTGGGTCAAAGGGACTGGTTTCCAGAGGGCTAGTATGGACATTGTGGGCTGAATGGATTAGTGGGCTGGCAGCTCAGTTACTCAGGCCCTGGGCTGGCAGCTCAATCATTCAGGCCTGGTGGGCTGGCAGCTTAGTCACTCATGGTAGGCGGGCTGGCAGCTCAGTTACTCACAGCTGGTGGGCTGGCAGTTGACTCACTCACGGCTGGTGGGCTGGCAGTTGACTCACTCATGGCCGGTGGGCTCACACACACACCCTCCATCACACACACACACACAATCCATCTCACACACATACAGACACACACACTCCATCACACACACACACCCTCCATCTGACACACACACTCACATACACACCCTCCATCTGACACACACACTACCCTCCATCGCACACACAGATATCTCCCACGCACACACTCACACCATCCATCACACACTCACACACACTCATACACAATATATATATATATATATGACAGTAAAACTTCCATTCAGTTCAAGCAGCACAGTGCAGACCAACAATTCATTCAGTTCAAGCAGCACAGTGCAGACCAACTATTCACTTCATGCCTTGAAAAGTCTGACCTTGACCACTTCCTGTTCTGTATATTGATTTTAGAAAAAACGCTGCCACTTATGGCTGTGATTTATGGCCATCTTACTCAGAGTCCCCCTCCGCTGTGCTGGACAAGAGGATTATTACCATCGATGAAAAATAAAAGTGTTATTAGTGTTTAAAAAATGTTGAGATTCTCTCTCCTGAAGGCCATGCCCCTTCCGGAGGGACTATAAAACCCGGAAGTGTGGAGGTGCCTCAGTTCTCTGCAAGATGGGGGAGCGAGAGGTCACAATTCTCAGTCTGAGCTGCGAATAACACTTAACACATGACTAGTAAACTGTGAGTGGTTTTACTGACCTGTCAGTGCCCTTAATGTGGTTTGAAAATATAGTTTGGAAATGCTAAAGCTGTGTTGCCTTTGGTTTGGAAACGTTAAAGCTGTGTTGCCTTTGGTTTGGAAATGCTAAAGCTGTGTTGCCTTTGGTTTGGAAATGGTAAAGCTGTGTTGCCTTTGGTTTGGAAATGCTTAAGCTCTGTTGGCTTTGGTTTGGAAATGCTAAAGTTGTGTTGCCTTTGGTTTGGAAATGCTAAACCTGTGTTTCCTAATTATCATTGCCTTGCCTAATTAACGTTGCCTTGCCTAATTAACGTTGCCTTGCCTAATTAAAGTAGCCTTGCCTAATTAAAATTGCCTTGCCTAAATAAATTTACCTTGCTGTGATTTTTGGCCATCTTACTCAGAGTCCCCCCTCTGTTCATCAGGTGCTGAGGATTTTTCCCATCGATGAAAAGTTATTAGTGTTTAAAAAATGTTGAGATTCTCTCTCATGTCAATCACGCCACGAAGGCCATGCCTCTTCTGGTGGGAGGATGAGGGACTATAAAACCCAGAAGTGTGGGCGTGGCTCATTCTCAACAAGATGGAGGAAGGAGAGGTCATGACTCACTGTCTTTAGTGACCTTGCATGGTGCTTGAAATGGTATGAAACTGCACTTGAATTTGGTGGCCTTGCACACTGTTTGAAGTGGTAAGAAACTGCACTTGAATTTGGTGGCCTTGCACCCTGCTTGAAATGGAATTTCAAGGAATAGCTGTGAGTCAACTGCCAGCCCACCAGCCGTGAATGAGTGAGCTGCCAGCACAACCGGCTTGAGTGACTGAGCCGCCAGCCCAAGAATCCATTCTGCCCACAATGTCCATTCTAGCCCTCTGGAAACCAGTCCCTTTAGCCCACAACACACATTGTGTGTGTGTGTGTCTATGTGCATATGTATATATATATATATATAAATATAAACACAACACACACCCATTTATATATATAACCCCCACCCCCACAAAATCAGCCTTGAAGAAGGCTCCAACCCGAAACGTCACCTTTCCATTTTCTCCAGAGATACTGCCTGACCCACAGAGTTACACCAGTACTTTGTGTCTATCTTTGGTATAAACCAGCATCTGCTACTCTTTTTTATTAGACAAGATCTATGGTTGTGTCGATCATGGATTGAGTAGCTGGTGTTGGAGCAGCCTTGATGTATAAATGCAGTGATCTTTGTTGAAGAGTATGCACATATTTAGAATAGTGAATTGTGTGGTCGTAAAATAGCACTCAGTAGGAACAGAATCTGAATATGATGTTGGGAAATATGAAATTATCCCTTTTGACAAGAATAAGTATATTATCTCAATGGGGAGGGACTGTAGAACTAACTTACAGAGGGATCTGGGTGTTCTAATGCATGACTTAACTGGTATGTAGTTAGAGCAAAGAATTAGAAAAAAGTAACATAATGTTATTTATTGCTAGATGTATGGATACAAAAGGAAGGAGGTTATGTTGCAGTTGCATAGGTAATTAATGAGACTACATCCTGGGTGTTGTACAGTGTTGGTGCCCTTATTTATGTAAGGATATTAAAGGTTTGGAAACAATTCAGGGAAGGTTTACGAGTAAAACCTAGAATGTGGAGGTTACCTTATAAAGAAAGACTGGACACACTGGGCATTTATCTGCCAAAGTTTAGAAAAATACAATGAAATATTGATTGAATCATTAAATGCTGATGGGTCTTGGCAGGTTGAATATGGAGATGATATTTCCTCTCGTAGAACTAAAAATATTAAAAAATAAGGTGGCCATCCAGTGATGAGGCATATCGTTTTTTCTCAGGATTTTCTTCCTTGAAGGTGCTCAAAGCACAATATTGGAATAATTTAAAAAAGATTTTTGATAAGGTTGGTAGATGGATAGGTAAGAATGTGGCGATGTGGTTATAGTTAGATTATCTGTGTGGAGATGAAGTTATAGTTACCTATGATCATATTGAATAGCAGGTCAGTCCTATTTATCAAATTGTCTATTCTTGTCCCCAATTCATATTTTTAAATGATTTTAACCCCACTTCCTTTCATTTCCTTATTCATGTCTGGTGGGGTCAAAGTCAAAGTCAAATTTATTCACCACATGCACCCGGAGGTGCAGTGAAATGCATTTGCCAGCAGCGATACACTTAAAAAAAGAACACACGGTACACAATAGAATTTAACACAAACATCCACCACAGCATTCTTCACTGTGGTGGAAGGCAATAATGTTCAGCGAGTCCTCCTCCTTTGTTCATCCATGGTCGGGACCATGAACCCTCCGTAGTCGCTGCTATGGACGGCCCGATGTACAGGCCCTCTCGTCAGGATGGAATGAACACACTCCGCAGCATGGAATGCCCGAATCGGCACTTTACTATCGGAGACAGCGGCTTCAGGATGTTGTAGGCCGCAGGCTGGCGGTCGGAGTTCCTCTCCAGCGATCCCCTCTAAGGGATCCCATGCTCCGGAAGGTGTCCACGCCCCGTCCGCGGCTAGATGCTCCGCAGACCACAGCCCCTTGGTGCCAAAGTCACAAGGCCAGCGATCGGAGACTGAACTCAGTTTCATTGATAGAAGATTTACAGAGGCACGTTCACAGATAGTGATGCAGCCAGTAGATCCATTGCTTACACCGCCGAAGACCTAAGTGCTGTCTGTGCGGAGTTTGCATGTACTCTCATGCTGTAACCTGGCGGAAGTGAGAGGGCGGTAAAACGGGAGCCTCGGTCTGCTATTACCATGATTCACTATAGAGATGCATTACGTGGAGATGGTTCTTTTGGACCTGGCCATTCACCTCAAATGCAAATATATATTTTTAGGGATCATTGAGGGATAATGGAGAAAGCAGCAGCAGCAGCCAGGTCTGTGGCACCGAGACTAGCTCAGAAGCTCAGTAGAGAAGGATGAAATTGGACATAGTTATAGTGATTGAAGACTTAATAGTTACAGGGACAGGCAGGAGATTCTGTGGTCGCAAACAGGGCTCCAGGATGGTGAGTTGTTACTCTGGTTCCAGGATACAAGATGCCTCAGAGCAGCCGCAGAACATTCTTAAGCAGGAGGGTGGTCAGCCAGAAGTCATTGTGCACATTGACACAAGCGACATAGGTAAGAAAAAAAAGCAATGATGTCTTGCGGAGTGAAGATAAGGAGTTAGGCAAAAGCTTAAAGAATAGGACTTCAACGCTCACTGAATCATATGCTGGTGATAGCGGGAATAGGAGGATAGGACAGATCAATGTGGTGCCGTGGGCAGGAATTCAGATTTTTGGACCATTGTGATCTCTTCTGGGTGAAAAGTGACCTATATCAGAGGGATGGGTTACAGCTGAACTGGAGGTGGAGCAACATCCCAGCAGGCAGATTGATTGGTGCTACTAGGCAGGATTGAAAGTAGATGGGCAATGGGATGGGATCCAAAGTAGTAGTGAGGCAGATGAGAAGCTGGAAGTTGGTACAGAAGTCAATTATGAGCAAGTTCAGTAGATAAGATAGGCATGGTAGGTAGCATGGAAAGACCGTTGAATTAAATTGCTTTTATTTAAATGCAAGTGTCCTGACAAGTACGGCCCGATTTTACCTTCTCCCTAAAATCCACAAACCTGACTGTCCTGGTAGACCCATTGCCTCTGCTTGTTTGTGCCCTACCGAACTTATTTCCACATACCTCGACTCCATCCTATCCCCCCTGGTTAAATCCCTCCCGTCCTATGTTCAAGACACCTCAGACATTCTCCGTTGTCTCCAGGCATTCCATTCTCTAGGCCCCCATCCCCTCATCTTCACCATGGACGTCCAGTCACTCTACACCTCAATTCAAGTCAAGTTTATTCGTCAATACACATACGAGATGTACAGTGAAATGAAAAGTGTCCGTGCTCGCGGACTTTGTGCAAAAAAACCCAAACAAACAAACAACCAAACACACTACAAACAGAATGGAGCAGAATCAAAGGTCCTTTAAATATTAAATATTGTGGGTGGAAGGAAAATGGAAAAAAAAAAGTAGAGTGGTACATTAAAGTTAGTCCCGGGTGAGATAGGTGTTTACAGTCCTAATGGCCTCTGGGAAGAAACTCCTTCTCAACCTCTCCGTTCTCACAGCATGGCAATGGAGGCATCTGCCTGACTGTAGCACCTGGAACAGTCCGTTCCAGGGGTGGAAGGGGTCTCCCATGATTTTATTGGCTCTGGAGTTGCACCTCCTGATGTATAGTTCCTGCAAAGGGGCGTGTGAAGTTCCCATAGTGCGTTCGACCGAACGCACTACTCTCTGCAGAGCCTTCTTGTCCTGGGCCAAACCAAGTTGCAATATTTCCGGACAAGATGCTTTCCACAGCCACTGAGTAGAAGCACTGGAGGATCCTCGGAGACACTCTGAATTTCCTCAATTGCCTGAGGTGGTAAAGGCGCTGCCTTGCCTTACTCACGAGTGCTGCAGCGTGTGATGTTCATGTCATATCCTCAGTGATGTGAACTCCCAGGTATTTAAAACAGCTCACCCTATCCACAGTATCCCCACTTATCCTCAATGGTGTGTACGTCCTCGGATGATGTGCCCTCCTAAATTCCACGATCAGCTCCTTAGTTTTTTTGATGTTCAAGAGGAGGCTGATGTCCTGACACCAGAGTGCCAGATCAGTCACCTCCTCCCGGTAGGCCTTCTCATCGTTGTTTGAGATCAGGCCCACCACCACAGTGTCCCACCTCCATCCCCCACCAGGATGGTCTTAAAACCCTCCGGTTCTTCCTCGACCGGAGAACCAACTAATACCCGTCCACTGATACTCTCCTCCGCCTAGCGGAGTTGGTCCTTACCCTCAATAACTTTTTGTTTGACTCCTCCATTTCCTCCAAACCCAAGGCATAGCTATGGGCACGCGCATGGGCCCCAGCTATGCCTGCCTCTTTGTAGGGTATGTCGAACAATCCTTGTTCGAGATGTACCAGGGCCCCATCCCCAACCTCTACCTCCACTACATTGACGATTGCATTGGTGCTACCTGCTGCACCCACACACAACTCACTAACTTCATCAACTTCGCCACTAACTTCCATCCGGCACTCAAATGCACATGGACCATTTCCGACATTTCCCTACCATTTCTAGACCTCACTATCTCTATCGCAGGTGATAGACTTTTGACCGACATCCACAACAAACCCACTGACTCCCATGGCTATCTAGACTACACTTCTTCCCACCCTGCTTCCTAGGGGACTCCATCCCCTACTCCCAATTCCTCTGTCTATGCCGCATCTGCTCCCAGGATGAGGTGTTCCACACCAGGCCATCGGAAATGTCCTCATTCTTCAGGGAACGGGGGTTTCCCTCCCTTACCAAAGATGAGGCTCTCACCAGAGTCTCTTCCATACCCCGTAACACTGCTCTCTCTCCCCATCCCCACACTCGGAACAAGGGCAGAGTCCCCCTAGTACTCACCTTCCACCCCACTAGCCGTCACATACAACAAATTGTCCTCCGTCATTTTCGCCACCTCCAACGTGACCTCACCACACGCCGCATCTTCCCATCTCCCCCCCGTCTGCTTTCTGCAAAGACCGCTCCCTCCATAACTCCCTGGTCAATTCTTCCCTACCCACCCGCACCACCCCCTCCCCGGGCACTTTGCCTTGCAACCGCAAGACATGCTACACATGTCGCTTTATCTCCCCCCTCAACTCCATTCAAGGACCCAAGCAGTCATTCCAGGCGCGACAGAGGTTCACCTCCTCCATCCTCATCTATTGCATCCGCTGCTCTAGATGTCAGCTGATCTACATCGGTGAGACCAAGCGTGGGCGATCGTTTCGCCGAACAGCTCAGCTCAGTCCGCATTAACCAACCTGATCTCCCTGTAGCTCAGCACTTCAACACCCCTCACATTCTGAATCTGACCTTTATGTCTTGGGCCTCCTCCATTGCCAGAGTGATCACCACGGGAAACTGGAGGAGCAGCACCTCAAATTCCGCTTGGGCAGTCTGCATCCCAGTGGCCTGAACATTGACTTCTCCAATTTCCGGTTGCTTTTGCTATGCCTGCATATAATCGATTTAAATGTAATTGTCTTAATATGCATATATTAATGTGCATATATTAGCAATAATGTTAATTAAAATTATATTTATATTTCTTGAATATACAAAGATTAACAGCAAGACAGATTACACTCAAACTGACCCACAATCTGCACTTGGACTTCTACATTTGTTTCCAAGTCAGTGCCCATCTTCTATAGACCTGTGGGATCAAGTAGCCACGGTGTCCCGCAAGGTTAAATGGACCACAAGCAGCGACTAAGCCTCAGGTGATGAATCCTGAGGCATTGCTACTTTAAAACACCAATAACCTTAGAGCTTATTTAAAAACTGTCCAAATAAGCGTAAATAATTAATGTAATTTAATAAAATTCAAATTGCAAATTGTTTGGTGCAGTAAAACACTATGTGTTTATCCAGTTCCTGCATATCTTCTTGGAGAGAATTCCACACTCTGAATTCCAGGCCAATGTATGACAGGATGGGATTTACTTACCAGCTTTTAGTAATGGAATTTCAGATCATTCAAGCTGAACTATAAAAGATGAGCCATAAGAAAACATTATTTTATTATCTAGCTGACAACTTGTCTTGTGACCCAAAATAAAATTTGTTCTGTTGAAATGTTTTGCCATGCAATTGATGAATAAAATAATCTCTCTCTGAAGCATCACTTAATCATAATAATAATAATATGAGGTGAGCTAGTATTCGATAATTATTGAATACATGCCACTGAGGCACATAGAATGAGAATTTCACATGCATGTTTATTGGTGGAATGACAGGTGATGAAAAAGCATGCCAGAAATTGTCTTAATTGTGTGAAAGCTGTAGAAATGTTAATATAATTTCATTCCAATGCATTGGTTACCACTCGAGGGTACACAAAAGGCTGGAGAAACTCAGCGGGTGCAGCAGCATCTAAGGAGCGAAGGAGATAGGCAACGTTTCGGGCCGAAACCCTTCTTCAGACCTTTTTCAATTGGTTACCACTCATTGGTCTTAGCCCAATTTCATTAGAGCTTTTGAGCTTGAAGATGTGGAGGTACCTTGAGATTGGGCCTTTTGTTTGGAAGATGGAAAATTGGGACGTCTTTGGTGGTGAAAGGTTGGAGCTGAGTGTAGTAGTTCCCAAAGGCCAGATTCTTTAGGGGAATGGTACTCAGCAGTTGGGAACCATGGTGGGTGGTTAGTGGAATAGGTCCAGAAATCAGATATTGGTGGAGGAAACCAGGAGTCCTGAGAATTTATCAGATTTTTGAGGGTGAACTATTCCTTACTGCTCCCTTTCTGAGAATGATCGCAGGAATGATTAGGTTAACAAAGTTAATGGATATTTTTTAAGGCAGATATTGATAATTCTTGATTAGTATTGGTGTCAGGGGTTATGAGGAGAAGGCAGGAGAATGGGGTTGAGAGGGTAATATAGATGATTGAATGGTGGAGTAAACTTGATTGGCTGAATGGCCTAATTCTGCTCTTACAACTTATTAACTTATGAATTTATGAAATGGAGTCGTAGACCCATGGAGATCAACAGCAATGAAACAGATCTTTCAGAGTATGTGCCAGTTATCATCAGATAGACCTGTTGAAGGTCATGCAGCATTTTGAAAACATGATTGTTCTGGAAAAATTGGACTTTATTTCAAGGGCATCTCACCAAAGAAAATTGTGCCATCAGTGAATGGGGTTTAAGACTTGAAGTAGCTGGTTGAATTTACAGTGAGGTGCAATTTAAATCAGATGCAATTGAAATTATTAGTGCATTGTAACTGCATGTCTATGCCATAACATTACTTTAAGGTTATAAGCTCCCAAATAAAATGTCTTGAAAATAACATAACAATTTGCATTTATTGCAATTAATTGTAAGTCTTAAAGTGAGCTCTCAAATGAGAACTTGTGTTGCTTGTTCCTAATAAACTCTATATAATGTGACATGGTGTGAGGCCATTATTATTACAAGGACTGCAAATCAACAAACTCCGCAAGTCGATCTCTAACAAAGGGACCGCCAGTTCCACTATGTTAAAGCTGCAGTGCAGACGGAGATATGATGAAAAAGTCGCATCTTCGTTGAGGAAAGAGATTTTTTAAAAAAGGTTGAGGGGAATAAAGCCCCGGAGGCCGGGCTGAGTCTTGAAGCTGTTCTGAACTAGCCCGCCCCGAAGCCGCCCACCCCGAAGCCGCCCGCCCCGAAGCCGCTTGCCCTGAAGCCGCCCGGCCCCTAAGCCGCCCGCCCCGACGCCGCCTGCTCCGAAGTCGCCCGGAGTCGGTGTGCCCAGAGCGACCCGGAGCCTGACCGACTGTGAGACCGACTGCTGCAACCTCGAGATCCTGGGGAAGTGAGGAGTGTGAGTAGGGGATTGAGGGAGCCGGACGCTGGCGGGACCGAGCGCCGGTGTGGACAGGCACCCTCCCCTGGCTGCAGAACACTCCCCTCCCCTCGCAACCAACCCCAGCCATCTCCCTCCTGGGCTGTAGGTCCCTCACCCCCCCCTACCGCCCCCCACTAACAGCCCACGACTGAAGCCGTCCCCCTCCCCCCCAGCTGTAGGACATTTTCCACAGCCCCCGGCAGCCCCCTCCTAAAACCGTTGCCACCCGCCGCTGCAGGGCGCTGCCCCCCCTCTCCCCCGTCTGCTGGTCGCTCACTCCCACCGGCCCCTGACAGCCTCCGACTGAAGCAGTCCCCCTGCCTGGCTTTGGGACGCTCCCCCCCCTCCATTGACCCTGACAGTCCCCTCCGGAAGCCGCCCTCCACCCCCGCTGCAGTGCGCTCCCCCCACCCATCGTCCCGACAGCCCCCATCTGAAGCCGTCCCCCTCCCCCAGCTGCAGGACACTCCCCCCCACCCTCACCGGCTCCAACAGCCCCCGCCTGAAGCTGATACGATCCCCCGGCTGCAGGACGCCCCCCTCCCAGCTGAAGGTCACTCGCTCCCCCCCCCCTCCACAACGGCCCCCAACAGCCCCTGCCTGATGCCATGCCCCTCACCGGCTGCAGGATGCTCACCCCACCGGCCCTTGAAAGCCCCCCTCCCCCACTGACTCTGACAGCCCCGCATAATGCCGTCCCCTTCCCCGGGCTGTATGACGCTCCCTCCCAACCCCCCCCCCACCCCGTCCCAAGCTGCAGTCCATATGGCCCACAAAACCCGTACTAGCAAATAAAAGCCCATCCGGCCCACAATGTCCTACTAAACCCTCTGGAAACCAGTCCCTCCAGCCCCAACACCTGTACTAGCCCAAAAAACGTCCCTTCAGCCCATAACATCCGTACAAGCCCTCTGGAAACCAGTCCCTTTGGACCACAACCCCCATACTAGCCCACCAGTTATCCTCCCCAGCTGCAGGACACTCCCCCCCCCACCGGCCCACGACACCCCCGCCTAAAACTGTCCGCCGGCCCCTGCTGCAGGATGCACCTCCGTACCCCTCCGGCGCCCAATAGCCCCCGCCTGAAGCCGTTCCGCTGCCCTGGCTGCAGGACACTCCCCCCTCCCCCACCAGCCTCCGACAGCCCCCGCCTGAAGCCGACCCCCTTCACTGGCTGCAGAATGCAACAAGAGATGCAACACATACACATCTCACCTCCCACCCCACACACCCCCCCCCCCGCTACTCACCCCCTCCCCCCACACCACGCTCTCCCCCCTCCTATACCCCCCTGCCCACACATACCCACACTCCTCTCCTCCCCTTCCACCCCACACCCCCCTTTCCTCCCCAGGAGGGAGTGCTGGGGGATGAGGGTAAATGAGCCACATCTGCGCAGATAGGGGCTATTGTTGAGTGGTGGAATATTGCATTGGGGGAACGGATTGCATTGAAGGAAAGAGTGAGTGGTGGAATATTGCGTTGGGGAATGGGTTGTGTTGGGGGACCAGGCCTTCCAACGGGACCCATTTAGTCTACTAGTACTCTAAATCCAAACTGCCTCCGATGGTGCTTGTGTTATATAAGATCATCCCTTGGTCAGTAACAAAGCCCATACTTTAGCAGTACGAAAGGGAGAACGGCTGACTCTAATCACCTGCTGTATGTGGATGTCACTCAACCCATCACGTAGTAAGCTCAGGTCAAGGAAATCTTTGTAATTCCAAGCACCAAAATTCTTCAGATCTTTACACTGCATGGTGTGGCATGAAATCGTGACTGGGACATAAGCATCCAGCAAAAATTTGGTCGAAGATTAATCCAGCTTTCAGCTTCCATATGTAATGTTGGACAGAGTTAAGTCACATTCACACAGGAGACAGTGGTTGCATTTGTTCTTTGAACAAATGGGACATCATGGATTTGTTACACTGTGTAGTGAGGTCTGGTTAATGAGCCACAATGCAATTTCCTACTGTGAGGGTACATATCATAGATGCATCAAAGTGTTCCTCTCAGCTGGTCTGGATATTATTGATTAGCTGTCAAACTTCAACCTACAACATTAATAAGCATTTTTCTCCTGGTACTGTACATGAACCAGCCATATAAAAAAAAGAACAGAAAAAAAAGTAAGGGAGCTGCAAAGTTATAAATGAACAACATTTGAGAAGATTTGTTGCAAACAAAATTATGATATTAGAGGGAAGATACGAGCATGGATGGAATATTGGTTCACTGGCAAAGGCAAAGAGCGGGAATAAAGGGAGCCTTTTTTGTTTGGCCTGTGGATGACTAGTGGTGTTCTGCAAGGGTCAGTGTTGGGTCCACTACATTTCACAAGGCTTTGCAGGACACTGTTCAGACTGCATATGGAGTACTGTGAGCAGTTTTGTCCCCATATCTGAGGAGGAATGTGCTACCATAGAGGGTAGAAACGAAACATTATAGAATGTTTCTGAAAAGTTTTACCATTTGACATAGATCGCACAATCTAATCTTGAGGGAAAATGAACTCTTCTTCTGCAAAAATCATGCAGTTTGGACCATGACCGAGTATGCTTGTAGTGCAGAATAATTTACCGAAAATAATCAATTTTATAGTTTGGCAAGAAAAGAAATTACCTATAAATGAATAACCCATGTATACTAGCATTATGAGTAACAACATTCTAACAACTAACATTTCTGCAAAAGTCAGATGTCCTGCTAAATTCAAAGAACTCCAAGAATATTTGAAATTTGCATACTAAACAAACTTGCACCCATCTATGGTTCTGTTTCATTAATTCAGTTCATCCAAGTACAAAAATTATATGGTCCTCATTTGCAATTCAATACAATGTATTCTGAATCAGTTCAAATCGTAGAAGGTGTTAAAGAAGGAACTGCAGATGCTGGAGAATCGAGGGTTACACAAAAAGCTGGAGAAACTCAGCGGGTGCAGCAGCATCTCCTTAGATGCTGCTGCACCCGCTGAGTTTCTCCAGCTTTTTGTGTAACCCCCAAATCGTAGAAGGTATGGTTTGTGATACTGGAGTTAATATGCTCCTGGGACCTAGCCTGAGGGACAAAATTTACAAATTCATAAGTTGCCGTTTAAAATGTCTTAGTTGAAAGCAAGGTCTTCTAATTCATATTTGCCCTACTGAAACAGTTTAATTTTCTTTAAAATGTTAGCATCGAGGTTCAACATTTCTGACCGTGCAGTTATTGGGAGAGACTCATCAAATGCACAAAGTTAGTAAATGCCTCATCGACTTGGATTTGGTGACAAGAACAGGTAGCCAATCCTTTTACTGACCCTGAAGAATGAATTGCAGATTTTTGAAATCATAGCATTTATCTTGTTCACCTGTGATGAATGTAGAAAAAAAGATCTATATCCATTTTCTGCAGGATGGGCAGAGATTTATCTTGTGACTATACGAAGAAACTTTTCATTTGTTAAACCCACCATTAAGGTTTGACTACATATTTGAGATTAGAGATCAACATTACAGAATACATTGGGAAATTTGTTGGAAAGTGGCACATTTTGCACTTATTTGTGTATTATCAGTTTGCTATGTCATTATTTTACGTTAACTGAAGGGAGAGGATTCCTCTGAAAAGTTATCCAGTTATTATTCCACTGTTATTCCCGTCATTGTGCAAAGTTATCCCCGGTGATTGATTAAGATTCTAGGGTTGTTGCCAGGAAATGTACACACTATATTATTAGAAAACCCTTTTGATGAGCAGAAACATGTTAATTCTCATCCTTCTTGGCTTTCAACAGCAAAGAAAATGCAAGAATTTATCTCCATAAAGAGAACCTTAGTTTCTTTGCACTCTCCAGTGTACGTTATGTGTTGGTGCCAGAGGAGGTAGTTGAGGCAGGGACAATTACAACATTCAATAGACATTGGGACACATACATGGAGAGGATAAGTGCCAAACACGGGCAGGTGAGACTTGTGTAGATGGGGAATCTTGGTGAGCATGGAGAAGTTGGCATGAAGGTCATGTTTCCATACTGTATAACTCTGTGGTTTTATGTTACCTATTGCAAATTGAAAAGGACACATAGTGATGTCTCAGAAAATCAAGTAGAAAATGTTGATGTGTCCCTGGGAACACCTCACATCTTCATCTCATAAACAATAGACAATAGACAAAAGACTCCTCCAACGTGACCCCTCCACTCGCCACATCTTCCCATCTCCCCCCCTGTCTGCATTCCACAAAGACCGCTCCCTCCGCAACTCCCTTGTCAATTCTTCCCTTCCCTCCCGCTCCACTCCTTCCCCGGGCACTTTCCCTTGCAACCGCAAGAGATGCTACACTTGTCCCTTCACCTCCCCCATCCACTCCTTTCAGGGAGCCAAGCAGTCATTCCAAGTCCGACAGAGGTTCACCTGCACCTCCTCCAACCTCATCTACTGCATCCGTTGCTCCAGATGCCAGCTGATTTACATCGGTGAGACCAAGCGGAGGCTGGGCGATCGTTTCGCCGAACACCTCCGCTCGGTCCGCAATAACCAACCCGACCTCCCGGTGGCTCAGCACTTCAACTCCCCCTCCCATTCCGTATCCGACCTCTCGGTCCTGGGCCTCCTCCACGGCCAGAGTGAGCAACACCGCAAGTTGGAGGAACAGCACCTCATATTCCGCTTGGGGAGTCTGCATCCTCTGGGCTTAAACATTGAATTTTCTCAATTCTGTTAACCCAGACTGCCCCCTCCCCTCCCCACCTCTCCCTCAGCCCTCTGGCCCTGACATTCCTTCTCCATCTCCCCCCCCCCCCACCCCAGTCGCACTAGCTTCTTATTTTCACACCACAAACAGTTTACAATGGCCTGTCTCCTTTATCATTAATACTTTTTTGCATATCTTTCATTCATTGTTCTTTATCTCTCCACATCACTGTTTATATCTCTCGTTTCCCTGATCCCTGACCAGTCTGAAGAAGGGTCTCGACCCGAAACGTCGCCTATCTCCTTCGCTCCTTAGATGCTGCTGCACCCGCTGAGTTTCTCCAGCTTTTTGTGTAACCCCCAATAGACAATAGACAATAGGAGCAGGAGTAGGCAATTCAACCCTTCAATCCAGCACCACCATTCGATGTGATCATGGCTGATCATCCACAATCAGTACCCCGTTCCTGCCTTCTCCCCATATCCCCTGAATCCGCCACCTTCAAGCGCCCTATCTAGCTCTCTTTTGAGAGTATCCAGAGAACCAGCCTCCACCACCTTCTGAGGTAGAGAATTCCATAGACTCACAACTCTCTGTGTAAAAAATGTTTCCTCATCTCCGTTCTAAATGGCTTACCCCTTAGTCTTAAACTGTGGCCCCTGGTTCTGGACTCCGCCAAGATTGAGAACATTTCCTGCCTCTAGCATGTCCAAGCCCTTAATAATCAAAAAGGTCCCCTCTCATCCTTCTAAATTCCAGAGTATACAAGCTGTCCATTCCTACCTGTCATTTCAAAAAATGTTCTTGGCATGTACGCTGAATATCTTGCTTATAGAGATACTGAGGAAAACTTGCTCATTGAAGTTCTACTGATGGAATTTATACCACAGTTAAGAGTGATGTCATTGCTTCCCAAACACTTGACCCAGCAGGGAAGAGCAAACAAGAACAGAAGCGATGTCTCAGAGAATTCTATGTGACATCTATTAAATACACAGAAAAGTATAAAACTACAGGAGCTGGACATTTTGCATAAGAAGATAAAATGCTGTCAATACTCAGCAGGTGAGAAAACATCTGTTGAGAGAGAAACAGAGTAATCCCATTTTCCATATCCACTGATACTGTTCAAACTCTTTCGGTTTATTGCTGTCACGTGTACATGAAGTACAGTAAAAAGCATTGGTTTCCATGCAATCCAACACAATTAGATAATATTACACGTAAATGCAATCAAGCCAAACTCAAGTACAATAGATAGAGTGAAGGGAAAAATACAGTGCAGAATACAGTTCTCACCTAACTGTTCCAAAGATAAAGTCCGTGTCAGCAATGAGGTAGACGAGAATTGGACTGTAGCCTAGCTTATGGAAGGATTGTTCAG
Source organism: Raja brachyura (assembly GCA_963514005.1). The sequence continues at coordinate 146,667,952 of OY740781.1, forward strand.
AACCTTATTAGCAGAGGGGAAGAAGCAGTTTCTTGGTCTGCTGGTGGGCAATTTCAACCTTCTGTACCTTCAACCCAATGGAAGTGAGGAGAAGGAGGAATTAAGTGATGGGAACAGTCCTTGATAATGTTGGCTGCCATCGTGAGGCATCATGCACTGTTGAATACTTATAACAATTTATGTTTTTATACACCATTGTGCTTAACAGATTCTAAGCCAAGAATCTTTCGCCTTCCCTGCGATCCACCTCTCAAAGTTCATTTCTGTAGTGAACACAGGCAAAACATAGACCTTTTTATACTAGTTAACATATTCCCATATGTATCTTGCTTGTGTACCTTTGAAAATTATACTTAAATGGTACAATATTTAAATAATAATCCAGCCAGACACAATTGGCATGATTTCGGCAAGTGGACATTGTGTATAGAGCATATAGAAAAACATTAACTCACATTAGAGTATTCATTTTGGTTCCAATGTTCATTATGACATGACTCCATTGTCCAGACCTTTCCGCCAAATGCCAAATGATAGCTATTTTCTGAGTATCAGCAGCTGATAACCTGGAAGGCGGCACCTGATAAATGTGCATCTAATGAGGTCAAAACAACTGGAAAGATATTTTCTTGAAATCGGAATTCAGCATAGTCTCAGTTTCTCTCTGCCATGCAATGTGGACAAAAATTAAACAAAATATTTTTGGACAATAATACCTTTCCTCACCTTCTCTTTAGTTCGGTTACTGCCTTAACCATACAAACTGCTGGCACATCTTAACAGGCAACACCATTTCTATTTTAACTTGTTGTTCCCGTTTATTCATGTTTGGCAGGGATGAAAAAGCCTTCATCTGTTTCAAGTTCTAGACAAATACTCAGCCTGTTGGGACAGATGATATATTTATTTTTGTGAGAAATTATATCAAATTCTATTAGCTTTTGAATGCAAATAGGTGTGCCTTAGATAGCTGTGATTGGGTATAAGATTCTGTATTAAGATTAATGTCCTATGTGATTTATCTTTTTGGAAAGTTAATATGAGGGAGAATTGTTTTTCCTGTGGCATTACATAGGCAGGTACAGGATACAGGATACATGTAGAAGGCAGGTACAGGATACTGAGTTGAATGATCAGCCATGATCATATTGAATGGTGGTGCAGGCTCGAAGGGCCGAATGGCCTACTCCTGCACCTATTTTCTATGTTTCTATTACCCACCGCGTGCATAAAATAAATTTGTGAGTGCAATGCTACACAAGTAGAAAAAGAGACGTGTTAACACACTATGAATGTGATATCTATCCCAGAGTCTCCATGCTGTGTCTGGAGATGTTGCTAGAGGCATATATAAAACAGAGAACAGCAGAGTACTGGACTGGCCCTTAGGCCCACAATGTCTGTGCCGAACATGATGTCAAGACCATCTCTTATCAACCGCGCTAGGTCCATATCACTCCATTCCCTTCATATCCAGAGGACTCTTAAATGACCCCGTGAGTGAATTGAGCTGTGCCTGCCATGTGAGTGCATTGAGCTGTGCCTGCCCCATGCTGATTGAACTAAGCTGTGCCTGCACCGTGAGTGAATTCACCTATGCCTGCTCCGTGCTGATTGAACTGAGCTGTGCATCCCCGTGTGTGAATTGAGCTGTGCCTGCCCCATGAATGAATTGAGCTGTGCTTGCCCCATGAATGAATTGGACTGTGCCTGCCCCTTGAGTCAACTGAATTGTTAGTCATGCACTGTGCTTGAAATGAATTGAATTGTTGGCCCTGCACTGTGCTTGACTTGAAATGAATTGAATTGTTGGCCCTGCACTGTGCTTGATTTGAAATGGAATGGATTGAATTGTTGGCCCTGCACTGTGCTTGACTTGAAATGGAATGGATTGAGTTGTTGGCCCTGCACTGTATTTGACTTCAAAATTGAATGGATTGAGTTGTTGGCCCTGCAGTGTGCTAGACGTGAAATGGAATGGATTGAATTGTTGGCCCTGCACTGTGCTTGCCTTGAAATTGAATGGTTTGAGTGGTTGGCCCCGCACTATGCTTGCCTTGAAATTGAATGGTTTGAGTGGTTGGCCCTGCACTGTGCTTGACTTGAAATGGAACAGATTGAGATGTTGGCCCTGCATTGTACTTGACTTGAAATTGAATTGATTGAGTTGTTGACCCTGCACTGTCCTTGACTTGAAATTGAATGGATTGAGTTGTTGACCCTGCGCTGTGCTTGACTTGAAATGGAATGGATTGAGTTGCTGGCCCTGTACTGTGCTTGACTTGCAATGGAGTGGATTGAGTTGTTGGCCCTGCACTGTGCATGAATTGAAATGGAATGGATGGAGTTGTGGCCCTGCACTGTGCTTGTCTTGAAATTGAATGGATTGAGTTGTTGGCCTTGCACTGTGCTTGACTTAAAAGGGAATGGATTGAGTAGTTGGCCCTGCACTGTGCATGACTTGAAATGGAATGGATTGAGTTGTTGCCCCTGCACTGTACTTGACTTGAAATGGAATGGATTGAGTTGTTGGCCCTGCACTGTGCTTGACTTGAAATGGAACGGGTTGTATTGTTGGCCCGCACTGTGCTTGGTCCAAAGGCCCCGCTCTCTCCAGAAGTCCCGCTCTCTCCGGAAGTCCTGCTCACTCCAGAAGCCCCGCTCATTCCAGAGGTCCTACTCAGTGGAGAGGCCGTGCTGAGCCACGTGATAGGTTCAAGAGAGTTTTATTGTCATATATATGTTGTGTGTGAGTCAGTGTGTGTGTGTGAGATTGAGGGTGGCTGTGAGTGTGTGTGTGAGAAAGAGGGGGTCTGTGTTTGGCTGTGAGTGTGTAATGGATTATGTGTGAATGTGAGATGTAGGGTGTCTGTGTGTGTGTGTGGTGGTATGTGTATGTGTGTGTATGATGGTGCTTGTGTATGATGGTGTGTGTGTGTGTGTGTGTGTGTGTATGTGTGTGTGTGTGTGTGTGTGTGTGTGTGTGTGTGTGTGTGTGTGTGTGTGTGTGATGGAGGGTGTCTGTGCATGCGGCTGTGAGAGTGTATGTGCTGGATTGTGTGTGTGTGAATGTGTGTGTGAAACGGAGGGTGTGTGTGTGTGTGATGGATGGCGTGCATGTGATGATGGGTGTGTGTGTGTGATGGAGGGTGTGTGTGTGTGTGTGTGTGAGCCCACCAGTCATGTGTCCACTGCCATCCCACCAGCCGTGAGTGAGTGAGTGAGTGAGTCAACAGCCAGCCCGCCAGCCTTCAGTGAGTGAGTCAACTGCCAGCCCACCTTTGGCCTACCTGAAACCACTCTTTTCAGCCCACAAGGCCATTATTAGCATAGAAACCAGTCCCTAACAAGCCCATATTAGCCCAAAGTGAGCATTTTGGCCCAAATGGCCCATGCCAGGCCAGGAAAACTCCAGAAAAAATGCCTTTCACTGAGATTTCACTCAGATGTGTTTGTCCCTTTGGCCTATCAGGTCTGTACTAGCCCATGAGAATTTCCTTCGGCCCATTAGTAAGTATACCCCCTGTAAGTATTAAACATCACCTCAGTATTTTTTATCCCTACCTTCATTGGCTCCCTGCAAGGTCCATGTCAGGATAGACTTTCCTCCTTCATTGCTGTGATCTGCAGAAAATTATGAAAAATGCCTAAAATTGATTCTCCACCCTTTCCCCCTTCTCCCTCACAGACTTTCGCCTGTTTTGGGCTGAATTTCTGGCAGTTCCTGAGCAACCAGCCCACCAGCCCTGAGCTGCCGGCACACCAGGCTGAGTGACTGAGCTGCCAGCCCACCAGCCCTGAATGACTGAGCTGCCAGCCCACCAGGCCTGAGTGACTGAGCTGCCAGCCCACCAGGCCTGAGTGACTGAGTTGCCAGCCCACCAGGCCTGAGTGACTGAGCTGCCAGGCCTGAGTAACTGAGCTGTCAAGCCTGAGTGACTGAACTGCCAGGCCTGAGTGACTGAGCTGCCAGGCCTGAGTGACTGAGCTGCTGGGCCTGAGTGACTGAGCTGCCAGGCCTGAGTGACTGAGCTGCCAGGCCTGAGTGACTGAGCTACTAGGCCTGAGTAACAGAGCTGCCAGGCATGAGTGACTGAGCTGCCAGCCCAAGAATTGCACCCCCCCCCCCCCCCCACAGGCCACCAATATTGGAATTGGTGGAGAAGTGGAATTTTGCATTGGGGGACCAGCCCTCCCGTGAGAACATGGGACCCAACGGTAAAATTTACCCCTCTCACCTTAAAGTTATCCTCTAGTATTTGATTTATCAATCCTGGGAAAATGGTTCTGACTTCTGATGGAGAAGGTCAGGGGATGACGTGACAGAAATATATAAAATGGAGAGTAAGCCATTGTTGCCTTGAAGAGGTGAACAGATTGAAACTAAAGGAGAAGATAATTAGGAGCAACAAGGGTGGCACATGGCACAGTGGTAGTGTTGCTGCCTTGCAGCACTAGATACTTGGGTTCAATGCAGTCTATGGGAGCTGTCTGTATGGAGTTTGTATGTTCTCCCCATGATCACGTGGATTTTCTCTGAGATCTTCGATTTCCTCCCACACTCCAAAGGTGTACAGGTTTGTAGGTTAATGAGCTTGGTATGAATGTAAATTTCCCTAGAGTGTGTAGGATAGTATTAAAGTGTGGGAATAGCTGGTCAGTGCGGACTCGGTGGGCTGAAGAGCCTGTTTCTGCACTATATCTCTAAACTTATCTAAGATAATAAGGCTTTTCTATATAATGTGTGGTGCTGAAATGCATTGGCTGCAGATGTGGTGGATGAAGGTTGTGTTGTAACCTTTACAAGTTCATGGAGAAATGGCCCAAGAGTTGGACAGAAGATATCCTGCACCATATGATGGGCAGAATCACCCCCATAGGCGCTGTAACCATTCTATAAATCCATGATCTAATTTCACCATGAAAATGCTAGCATAGCTCATTAAAATAGTCGGATGCTAATTAAATAGATGCCACAAATCAGCTGCGTGTATACCTGGGTCTGAAGAAAGGTTCTGACCCGAAACGTCACCTATTCCTTTTCTCTAGAGATGCTGCCTGACCCGCTGAGTTAAGGGCCTGTCCCACTGTGAGGACCTAACTAGCGAGTTTAGAAGAGTTATTGTTTGCCACAAACTCGCAGCATGGTCGACACGTGGTTCTAGGACGTCACTGTAAGAGGAGTTCCCGCATACTTGCGGCCTCAGTTTGGTCGAGGATAATTTTTTTAGTATGCTGAAAAATTGTCCGCGAGTAAACATTGGTCGGCATGGAAAAAATCAATATTTTTTTACTGGTAGGTTTAGTCTAAGTAGGTCATAGATGCATGTTATTCATAGGTAATCGAAGGCAATCAAAGGTAATCGAAGGTAGTCAAAGATAATTGAAGGTGGTCGTCTTCACTCTCCACTATTCGGTGTCCAATTTTCCCGAGTGCATCGGCGAGTAAATCGTAGATAGTCGAAGCTAGTCTTCAACATAGTCGAAGGAGGTTGAAGGAGGTCTTCTACGTGGTCGTAGGAGGTCTTCTACATACTTGTAAGTGCTTCTCTACATAATCAAAGGAGGTTGTAGGAGGTGTTCTACTTTGGCGATACAACAAGACACTCTCCTAAACTCTCCTAAATTTGCAAATTAGGTCCCCACAGTGGAACAGGCCCATTACTCCTGCATTTTGTGCCTATCTTCCATATACTAGGCCATCTGCAGCAACTGGTTTATGAACGGACAGTGACATTGAATATTTCTGAAGTAGGGCCTCGACCGGAAACATCACCCATTCCTTCTCTCCAGAGATGCTGCCTGTCCCGCTGAGTTACCCCAGCATTTTGGGTCCAACATTGAATATTTCCCACTGAATATCTCCAAATGTGAACAAACGTAGTCAACCGTAAGTACCTGCCAAGATCTGTCCAGATGTACCAAAAATCTGCAGCAGAGCCAGGAGCGGAATTTTATTCAACTCCACCACCTCCCCAATCCACACCTCGTTCAACCAGCTCATTCACACTCATTGCACGTCATTTGGTATATGCAGTTTGCAGTTTATGGGCCACCTCATTATTTGCATTGCTTGCATAGCAATTAATAGGATAGATTTTATCTTTCTGCAACTTGACAAGAATGAACCTAAAATAGATACCTAAACTACAGTTTAATTAAGTAATTTCGGGTTGCGCACCATTAACACCGCAGGTTGAATGAATGTACTTTGTCTCAGCTCTACCTCAGAAAAATATATGTGCGATTACAGTCTGGTTAAGTATTTCCTTGACGCTATTTGTTCAAGGTTCCTCTTGTTGTTTCGAGAAGCAGGAATGTTCCTCAGGTTCATAGGGACTCCATGGAACTCCACTGTAATCTCTGACAGATTACCTATTCCTCTTCCTGGAGCTTCAATGTGAATCAAAGCAAAGCATAAGGCGAAAATGTTTAACATGGTGTCAGTTGATTTAAACAGACCAGTGGCCCATTTGACATAGCCACATAATTTGGGCAGTGAAACTTATGAGCTAACCACTGAATCAACTCAGAGCGGTGCCAATCATAAGCCTTCCCAATATGTATGTGTGGTTTGTCCCTATTAATTAGTGTACGGCATTGAAAAAATGACTAAGTGGATTTGTTGATCTTCTGTGGGCTTAATATTTACAAAATAAACAATCATGCAAGTAAATTATTTAAGATAAGCTCAGACAATTAGTTACCTGAGAGAATGATGGGATATTCATAAAGAAACTTGCTACCAAAAAATAATTGTCAGAAAGTAATGAGAACTAGTGGGAGCACAGTGACTTTAAATATCTAGAGATGCATAGATCCCCAAAAAATGATTGACAGATAGCACGGTTACAGTGCAAAATGACATTGCTAATTTCAGTCACATAAGTTTAAATGCATACAGTATGTGCATATAATATCTTTGAAAATGTTTTCAGGTCAAAAAATGAATTGTCATTGATCATAGCAGCATTAGAAATTCTAACTAGCATTTATTTAATCAACATGAATCAAATACAGAATCCTAATAAGATACAGGAATAATCAAATTAGAAGTTGGCTTCCCACTGAATAACAAGTAATTCTGAACTTAACTTTCTTGCTAAAAGAAAATCTGAGTCATGTTAAACTTGCTGTAAGTAAGTTTTCCCCACTTCACAGTGCAAATTAATTATTATCCTCTTCATCAAATATAATGTTCTATTCAACATTCCTTGGAGATTTCCCAAGTCAGATACCTTGATTGGTTCCCTGTTGTCTGAACTGGATATAATCTTGACATCCGTTCTCCCTTAGGAGAACAGATTTACCGTAATACTCCCTTAGGATTGGCAAAACCCTCCCTTTGACGTCCCCGTAGAGTGCTATAAATCTATGTGGCTCTATATGATTGGATAGGGTGTTTAGAAAACACAAATAACCACAAATAAATTACAATTAAAACGTGCTATATCAGCAGGATAAGCGCTCAACTAAGAAAATCAAGCCCAAAGCCAAAGTACTATCTAAACTGAATATACCAACTGATACAAAGGAAAATACTAACTCCATATGCAATAAACAGCTACCTACATTTTAACAAAAACAAAACTGATTGTGTAGACGCAAGAATATATCATTGGGGTTATCAAGTGGGCAGCACCTTTCACTGGAGTTCCATTGAGTTAGGCCCACAACACCTGGGGGAGGCTCAACAGTTAATCTAATACACCTACTATGAATGCCTTTTGAATTGAAAATTACTAATAATAATGTACATGCTGTGCAATAACAAAAACAGTAGATTTGAGATTGTTTTTAAGCAGTCAAAGCACAATGAGTGTGCGTCCATTTCACAATGCACCCTGGTTGCTTTTCTAATAAAATTAACAGCAGTGAGATGTTTTCATATTTCATTCCATTGCTGTTATCAGACATTCAATTTCCAGCTTGCCAGTATGTTCTTCTAAGAGAAACAGATTTATTTAAACAAATTTCATCAATGTATTTTGCTTTTAGCAACCATAATCGGAAAACAAAATAAAAAGGTTCGGAAAAATGGTAATAATTGACAGTCTACATATCACTCCAGGGTGGCATCCAACTCTCTTGAGAAAACAAATCCTGATACCATGTTCATCATTGTTGGTGACTTTAATCAAGCTCATTTCAGGGACATATTTCCCAAATACCATCAGCGTCTCCTGCCCCATCTAGCAGCATTAATACTCTTGATCACTGCTACACCACCATCAATTATGCCAGAGGCTTGATCTTTAGCCCACATTTCAGCTAATCTGATTGTTTGTTGGTATTGCTTCCACTCTCTTAAAGCCAGAGATTGAAACGCGAAGCACCAATGAAGAGAATAATCCAGCAGTGATCAGTGGAGGCAGAGGGTCGAACTTCAGGACTGCCTTGAGACAGAAACATGTGCTTGACTACTTCATTCAGCCAGAATGAGTATACATACCTCTGTTGTCACCAGTTTAATCAAGAAAAGTAATGACAACTACATCCCAAAAAGACAAGTATGGTTAATCCTAAGTAGAAACCTAGGATGAATAGCAAGGCACATTCTCGACTGAAGTCCAGATCCAAGGCTATCAAGAAGGATGATTCCGCAATGAGCATGCAACTAAGTATGATCTCAGCATAGCTATCAGGGATGAGGCCAAGAGAGTCTTCTGAAATAAACTGGAAGATTTATTTAATCAAATGGATGCCAGGCAGCTGTGGTAAGGCCTGAATGCTATCACGGGTTGCAAGCTGAAGTCGGGGGTGATCTCTGGTAATGATGGATCTCCACCAGATGAGCTTAGTGCATTTTACAGTTTGGTTCAGTTTAGTTCAGTTTATTGTCACGTGTACCGAGGTACACTGAAAAGCTTTTGTTGCATGTATCCATTCAGCGCAAAGACAATACATGATTACAGTTAAGTCATTTACAGTATGTAGACACATGATAAGTGAATAACATTTAGTACAATGTAATGCCATCAAAGTCTGCTCAAAGATAGTCCACGTGTCATCAAAGAGGTTGATTATACTGTTGGCCTTGCCGGGGCAGCGTGAGATGTACATGGAGTCAATGGGAGGGACTATCAACCATAAGTAAATACTTTCAAAGATTGATAATGATCCACATTTATGCCAGTCTTCAGGGAAATTCAGACGCACTGCAATTCACCTACAGGAAAAATAAGTTTCCCAAGTATGCCATGCAGTACATTCAACCATGGATCACTATGGCAATAAGAATACTGATGCTAGGATGCTATTCATTGACTTCAATTCAATCTTCAATAACATTATTCCAAATAACATAATCTCTAAACCATACGCCTTGGGGCCTCCATCTGCAACTGGTTTGCGGATTTGTGATTGGCAACCCTCAGTTATTAATTGGTCATTGCATTTCCTCCACCCTGATCCTCAACATTGGTATCCTTTAGGGTTGTGTGCTCAGTCTCCTGCTCTGCTGCTTGTATACCCATGACTACATGGCAAGTTCAATGCAACTCAATTTTCACTAATAATATCACTATTATCACCAAGACCTACAGGAAAGTGACCAAGATGCTTGTGTCATGGGCAACAACCTAGCCTTTAATGTCAGCAAGATGGAATAGTTGTTTGTTGACCTTGGAAAGCAAGGGGGTGAACACAAGTTTGTCTTTAATGGGGCTGTTGTAGAAATGGTGGACAGCTTCAAGATCCTCTGCATTCATATCAACAGCAATCTAACCAGGCTCCTACATCAAGAAAATTCTTTAGCATCTTTACTTTCTTAGACATCTGAGAAGATTCAGCATGTCCACAAAGATTCTCTCATTGTTACAAATGTGCAAAGAATGCATTCTGATGGGATGCATCTCAGTTTGGCAAATACTCTGCTCTGCCTAAAACTACAGAGGGTGTTGAATACTACCTAGTCCATAACGGGTTTGTTTCTTCCTTCCATCCATTCCTTCATCACGGTGTTCTGCTTCAGAAAGGCTGGAACTATGGTCAAGGATGCCTGTCACCCTGAACATTCCTTTTTCTCTCACCACCACCTTCTGGAAGAAGAAACAGGAGCATGAAAATCTTGAAGAATCAAAACTTAAAATAGCTTCTCCCCTCTTGTTATCCAACTCCTGAATGAATCACCTCTTCACATACCTCTCCCAGAGGTGCTGCCATGTATCCTTATTCTTAACTCCATGTAATTTGGTTGTTCCGGTCTTGCTCTTTTATATTTTACTAGGTTAAGTGGGACCCGTTGGGTCCCAGCTTCACACGAGAGGGCTGGTCCCCCAACGTAATATTTCACCTCTTCACCAATTCCAATATTGATGGCCAGTGGGGGAGGGGGGGTGGTCTTTCTGGAGCGCTAGCATGGGTGTTGTGGGCTGAAGGGACTGGATTCCAGAGGGCTATTTTGGGCCGAATGGATTCTTGGGCTGGCAGCTCAGTCACTGAGGCCTGGCAGCTCAGTCACTCAGGCCTGGTGGGCTGGTAGCTCAGAAACTGCCAGAAATTCTGCCCAAAACAGACTCTGTGAGAGAGAATGGGGGAAAGATTGGAGAATCAATTTTGGACATTTTCATCTTTTTTTACAGATCACAGCAATGAAGGAGGAAAGTCTATCCTTGCGTGGATCCCTGGATCGCTAGTATGGTTGTTATGGGCTGAAGGGACTGGTTTCCAGAAAGCTAGTATGGACATTGTGGACTGAATGGTTTCTTGGACTCGCAGTTCAGTGAGTCATGGCTGGCGGGCTGGCAGTTCACTAAGTCATGGCTGGAGGGCTGGCACCTCAGTGACTTACAGCTGGTGGACTGGCAGTTCACTTACTGATGGCTGGTGGGCTGGCAGTTCAGTGACTTACAGCTAGTGGGCTGGCAGTTCACTTACTCATGGCTGGTGGGCTGGCAGTCCAGTTACTTATGGCTGGTGTGGTGGTGGCAGTTCACTCAGTCACCCCTCCTCCCTTCACTCCCCCTTTCTGCTCCTTGCCATTCCCCTCCCCCCCCCCCCCCCCCCACGCATTCAGTCCATCTCCTCTCAATCCCTCCCTTAGTGGCTCTCCAACAGTGCAGCCATTCCTGCCTATTAGGTTCCCATTGTGATGAAGAACACGCAAGCATGGTAAGTGGAAAAATGATTTATTAAAGTTTAAAATGTGAATCACTCTTAAAATATAACTACAGTTTAAATGTTAAAGAGGAGATTTATTAAGTTCAGTTCTTTCTTGTTGTGTTCTGCTGCTCACTGCCTCTTGATGACTGTTTGCTGTTGACAAAAAAAGAGACGATTTTAATACAGAGAGATTGAGCGGTCAAATCTAAACAAAAAAAAACTGAGAAGTCATCATTCAACGAAGCCCACTTTTAATGACAACATTCTTGGTCAATGTTCCATCCTTTAGGAAAACTTTGATATTTTCCTTCATCTTTCCTCGGCTAAGAGCCACATTTAGTTGTCCATGCTGAAATACTGGTTTGTCGAGGTAGATCAACACCTTCTGCATTGTTTGTCCTTGCTCTCTGTGGATCATTATACCAAAACTTGATTGAATGGGGAATTGGGTCCGCTGAAGGGGAATGTCTTCACCTTCTGTTAAATTGAGTGCTATTGAAAGAATGAGAATGTTATCTTTGAAGGCTCCCATGTTGATTCTTGCAATGATCAGATGATTGTGTAGGTTTTCCACAATCAACCTTGCTCCATTGAATGAATGAATGATGAATGATATGAATGAATGAATGAATGAATGAATGAATGAATGAATGAATGATATCTTTATTTCGAACGATTAAAAAAAAGAGAAAAGAAAAGATGAAAATGAATAAATAAAAGGAAAATTATATATATACATATATATACATAAATACATACACACATACATACATATACATGTACATATATATATATATATATACATACATACACACATATACACACATACATAACATATATGTACAGACATAAATTAAAAAATCAAAAGCCCATTTCAACATAATACACATTAGACTCGTTCGAAAAGGGATAGGAAGAAGCCTATGCTTGTCATGTCCTACCCCCATTCTTCACCATTAACAAATGCAAAATTCAATAAAATGAACTAAACAGCCAATTCAAATAAAACTACTCCAAGCAAGCTATTAATTAAAAAACAATGAAAAGAACAAGCACCATTAACATCTGTGAGATTTACATTATCCTTCTTCATTACTATACTTTTCAAGGATACATCTTTTGTACATTTTTTTAAATTGCATTATATTCATACTTTGTTTAATCGTTTCGTCAAGACCATTCCACAAAACCACCCCACAAATGGAAAGACACATACCTTTTAAATGGGTCCGAGCATAATGCTGTTTCAAGTTTAGTTTCCCTCTAAAGTTATAACCCCCCTCTCTGTCCTTGAACAGTTTTTGTATGTTTACAGGTAGCAGTTTATTTTTTGCTTTATAAATTATTTGTGCAGTCTTAAATTCTACCAGATCCTTAATCTTTCAGGTGTGTAATTTTAAACACATTATATTGTGTGGTCATGATATCCTACATTGTTTACTATATGAATAGTTCTTTTTTGTAGTGTGCTTAGTGATTGTAAGGTGGTTTTGTAGGTGTTGCCCCATACTTCCACACAGTAATCTAAATACGGTAACACAAGTGAGCTGTACAGAATATACAGTGCTCTCTCATTCAAAACATGCCTTGCTTTCCCCATCACTCCAATACTCTATGCTACTTTTGCTCTCACATGTTTTATATGCGGTTTGCAGCAGATTTTGTGATCAAGAATCACACCCAGAAATTTATTTTCATACACTCTTTCTATTTCAACCTTATTTATCATTACTTTTACTTGTGTATTTATTTTGCATTTTCCAAACAGCATGTTTGGTTTTGTTTAAATTTAATGATAATTTATTCAAATCAAACCATGTTTTTAGTTTACTCATTTCTACTGTGACCACCTTCAAAAGCTGCTGCAAATTGTCCCCATCACAGAAAATATTAGTGTCATCTGCAAATAACACAAATTTCAAGAGGTTTGACACCCTACATATATCATTAATATACAAAATAAATAATTTGGGGCCCAAAACCGACCCCTGTGGGACTCCACAAGTTATTTCTAAGCATGTTGATTTGTAGTCCCGTAGTTGCACAAATTGATGTCTTTTACTTATGTAGCTTCTCATCCACTTTAGTACAACCCTTCTGATTCCATACTTTTCCAGTTTTTTGATTAGCAAATGATGATCAATTGTATTGAATGCTTTTTTCAAATCTATAAATACACCCACTACATATTTCTTGTTATCTAGAGAACTGGTAATGTCTTCATTTAACTCTATTAATGCCATGGATGTGGATCTGTTTGACCTGAATCCATATTGACTATCAACTAGCAATTCGTGCATCTCGATAAAATGATCTAATCTACTTACATACAGTTTTTCTAATAGAAACATAGAAACATAGAAATTAGGTGCTGGAGTAGGCCATTCAGCCCTTCGAGCCTGCACCGCCATTCAATACGATCATGGCTGATCATCCAACTCAGTATCCCGTACCTGCCTTCTCTCCATACCCTCTGATCCCCTTAGCCACAAGGGCCACATCTAAATCCCTCTTAAATATACCCAATGAACTGGCCTCAACTACCTTCTGTGGCAGAGAGTTCCAGAGACCCACCACTCTCTGTGTGAAAAAAGTCCTTCTCATCTCGGTCCTAAAGGATTTCCCCCTTATCCTTAAGCTGTGACCCCTTGTCCTGGACCTCCCCAACATCGGGAACAATCTTCCTGCATCTAGCCTGTTCAACCTCTTAAGAATTTTGTAAGTTTCTATAAGATCCCCTCTCAATCTCCTATTCTAGAGAGTATAAACCGAGTCTATGCAGTCTTTGTTCATAAGACAGTCCTGACATCCCAGGAATCAGTCTGGTGAACCTTCTCTGCACTCCCTCTATGACAATAATGTCCTTCCTCAGATTTGGTACCAGAACTGTACGCAATACTCCAGGTGTGGTCTCACCAAGACCCTATACAACTGAAGTAGAATCTCCCTGCTCCTATACTCAAATCCTTTTGCTATGAAAGCTAACATACCATTCGCTTTCTTCACTACCTGCTGCACCTGCATGCCTACTTTCAATGACTGGTGTACCATGACACCCAGGTCGCGCTGCATCTCCCCTTTTCCTAATCGGCCACCATTTAGATAATAGTCTGCTTTCCTATTTTTGCCACAAAAGTGGATAACCTCACATTTATCCACATTATACTGCATCTGCCAAACATTTGCCCACTCACCCAGCCTATCCAAGTCACCTTGCAGTCTCCTAGCATCCTCCTCACAGCTAACACTGCCCCCCAGCTTAGTGTCATCCGCAAACTTGGAGATATTGCCTTCAATTCCCTCATCCAGATCATTAATGTATATATTAATGTATATGTATTAATATTTTTGAGAACTGAGAGAGTAACGACACCGGCCTGTAATTTGTAAATTGATTTCTGTCTCCAGCTTTGTATAGTGCCTTTGGCAGTTTTCATTTTACATGGAAATACACCAGTTTTGAAAGATAAATTGCAAATATAAGTTAAGTTTTACAATTACACCAATGACTACCTTGATTAAAACCATATCAATGTAATTCCAGTTTGTAGACCTTTTATTCTTACAATTGCTAACAATGTCAATAATCTCCTTTTCATCAGCTGCTTTCAATAACATTGAGTTTGGGTTGCTGTCTAACAAATCCACAACTTTCCCCTCTCCTTCTTCTGACTGTGGATTATCGATTTCTTCTGCCAGTTTTGGTCCCACACTTACAAAAAATGTGTTAAACCCATTAACCACATCATTCATATCGCTTACAGATGTATCATTGTCTTTAAAATACTGAGGGTAATTTATATTCATTGATCCATTCCTGATAATATTATTTAACACATTCCATATGCCCTTGATATTTTTATTATCATTTAACATTTTATTATAATAATCTTTCTTACATATCCTCAAAATACTAGTCAATTTGTTTTTGTATATTTTGTATTTACTTTCTGCTTCTATAGTTCTGAATTTTATGAACTCTTTATACAAATTCTTTTTTTTTCATGCATTTTGTAGCCCTTTTGCCATCCATGGCCTATCTATATATTTGTGCCTCTTTTTGTGGTGTTTCAAAGGACAGTGTTCATCATATAATGATTTAAATATTATCAGGAATGTTTCATACGCTTTGTTGGTATCAGTCTCTTTAAACACTTGTTTCCAATTTTGGGTCAGTAATACATTTCTAAATATATTTATAGATTCTTCTGTTCTTACTCTCCTGTATCTAATGTTATTAACATCCTTACACTTAACATAATCACAAACAAACATTACAAAAACTGGCAGATGGTCACTGATGTCATTTAGTAGTAACCCACTCTTTATGCTGTTGTCCATACTGTTTGTAAATATGTTGTCTATTAGAGTTGCACAGTGAGATGTTATTCTACTTGGTTTGGTGATAAGTGAAAAAAAACTCATACTGAACAATACATTGATAAATTCATCAGTCTGTTTGTGCTTGTTGGGATTTAAGAGATCTAAATTAAAATCCCCACAAATGAACACAACTCTGTGATCTTTCTTGGCAAACAATCTTTCCATACTATTCTTGAAAATTTCAATATTGGAACCATTGCATAGCTTTGGCATTTCCAAGTTTCTCATTAATATGATTGGAGATCCCTGTTTCAACTCCAATTTGTGTGGTGGAAATCCAGAGATCTCGAGTGAATTCAGGAATTCTGTTCGGAAGTGAATAGCATGAGTTCCGTCAGTGACAGCATTGAAAGAAAAGCACTCCTTAATGATTCCAGGGAAGCATCTGATGCATGTAGAATTGATCCTTCTCATCGTATCGTTGTGCGGAACCAAGATACAATTGTTGGAGAATAAATCTGCAAGATTTACAAATGTGGGATAGGTGAAATCAATACAATCCTTCAGTGTTTTTGCTGATAGATGCATGTCTTGTGGCATTTCAATTTCATCATCTTCATTCTTTAAAATGTCGTCTTCTCCAACTTTCAACAACAATTGAGAATAGTCGCCTTGTCCCTCTGTCAATCACATATTTGTCTGCAATTGAAATTAGGTGAAAAGTGTCGACAAGTAATTTTCTTGATGCAGGCATTTTCAACATCAACACCATTTCCCCTTTTCACCACAGGAAGAAGTTGTCGAAAATCGCCACAAGAAATGATAAGAATGCCACCAAAAGGCTTAGCGTTGCTGCAGACATCTTGAAGAGTTGTGTCCACCGCTTCAAAGCTTTCTCTCCTAAGCATTGGACATTCATCCCAAACACTGAGTTTCACTAGCCTTATCAAATGTGCCATCTTAGAGTTAATCTCAATATTGCAGAATGTATCCTCGGCCACTTGGATGGGTATCTTGAATCGAGAATGTGCAGTTCTTCCACCAGGCATTAATGTAGCTGCTATCCCAGAGGATGCTTCAGCAATAGCCACATCACCTTGACCTCTAACTTTGGAGAGGATCAAATTGGTGAAAAATGTTTTTCCTGTTCCTCCTGGTGAATCAATGAAAAACATGGAAGGGAGATTCCTTTTCAAGGAGTTGTACACCTGGTCATACACTGTTCTCTGCTCAGCATTCAGCAGAGGTAGCAACTTCAATGTCATAGCATTTCAAGCAGAGTGCAGGCCAGCAAATTCAATTTCATTGCATTTCAAGCAGAGTGCAGGCCAGCAAATTCAATTTCATAGCATTCAAGCAGAGTGCAGGTCAGCAAATTCAATTTCATCACATTTCAAGCAAAGTGTAGGCCAGCAAATTCAATGTCATAGCATTTCAAGCAGAGTGCAGACCAGCAAATTCAATTTCATAGCATTTCAAGCAGAGTGCTGGCCAGCAAATTCAGTTTCATAGCATTTTAAGCAGTGCAGGCCAGCAAATTCAATTTCATAGCATTTCAAGCAGAGGAAACACCAGCAAATTCAAATTCATAGCATTTCAAGCAGAGTGCAGGCCAGCAAATACAATTTCATCGCATTTCAAACAGAGTGCAGGCCAACAAATTCAATTTCATAGCATTTAAAGCTATAAGATAGGAATGACCTGCAGCTAGAAGGATCGCTATGGCGCCTCTCCAGGGTGGGAAGAACTGGTTCCAGAATGGGCTGGCAGTGGATGGAGGCAGAGACACATTAGCGGAGACAGGAGGAATTGGCAGCGGTGCAAGGTGTACCAGGAGCTGGTTGACACTGGTTGTTAAGTGCTCGAAGGTATACGTGTCGGTCTATTCGACCAGTAAGTTGGTCAATTCGAACCTCATGGGTGCCGAGAGTGGAGCTTTGGTATTGAACAGCATTGTAAAGATGATCCAATATCTCTTCAGTCCTGGAACTGGGGGTATCCAAACTCTCGTCGAGTTGATCAGGATTGCCTACCGAGTCTATACTGGCCGACTAATCTGTCAGAAGGCTCAGAAATGGAAAGTACTCAAATGCAGTACTGAAGAAAACCCAAAATCCAAATGGAACCGAAAGATATAGACCTGGAACCGACAAAACTCAGAACTGCTATCAAACCAACAGAATGCAGAACTGGTTAGTCAACACCCAATTGGTGATGATCTCACATATTTATACCAAGTGAAAGATTCGGGGAGCAGATTAAATGCAGGTGTAACTTCAAAAAGCTCAGTGGAGGAGTGTGGAAAGAGCCTGAACTCTCTGGAGGTGTGGCAAGTGTGACATCCATAAGAGCACACCTCCATAAGATTTTATACACCTCTACAAGATCACCCCTCAACCTCTTGCATTCCAAGGCAAAAAGTCATTGCCTTTCATTCGTACTTTCCTCATGGATGTAGGAACAATGAGACCGGACTCTTGAGCAGTTAGTTTTATACAAAAGCAATCGACCACGTTGTGTTGCGGGGAAGACAAATTTCATGCTTGGTATTTCGTTTAGCTCAGGATTATTTTTTCCTTTCTGCAAATCAATACTTTCAGTTCGAGTTACTGATGTTATCAACTATTTTTTTAAAGTAGTGATAAGCCATCATCAGATAAAAGCTTTCCGGCACTTTTATATTTTCGTCAATATTGTCTTGAATTGACAGACATACAAATTGTTCAAATTACATAACGTAGCTGTAAAATAATTGGACATAACAAAAAAAATCATTAGTGCACCTCAAGGTATCTGTGATGATAGTTTGCAAGAGAATACAGGAGGAGGCATGATATTTTCTATCTAATACTTGCTGCTTGGATCAGTAATCCTGCAATGTGATGAACATTCTCTGGAAGATAAAACAAAAATATATTATAAACAGCACAATGAATGACCCCCTACTAAACCCAGTCAGTACATTAAAAAAAAAACGCTTACAGAATATCAATCTTCAGCCATGTATTTCAGTTAAGAGCTGTTTTCCTACATTGAATGAGCTTGTCAGTGCTTCCACATGGGGAATTGAAAAATGTTTTCAGTATTAGCATCTAACGTGCTATAAACCAAAATTGTTGTCATTATTCTTTTTAAAATTATTAGTAAAGTGATATCTGTCAGAGATGCAAATCTATATATTTATTCAAAGAATATATATCTTCTCCTGATTAAACGCATTCAGGAATTTGACAGATTTCCATGATTAAAATTGTCGCTGAGCTGACTAGGAAATAGGAATGTGGCAGGGTATCCTATTCGTCCATATCAAGTTCATAATGAATGTACAATATCTGAATAATTCAGAAGGCAGCAATCAGTCACACTTCAGATCATTTATTTCATTAATGTGAAGACAGTGAGAGGGAAAAGGGAAACATTATATTTAATGAAACCCTTGAATAGGATGAGGCACTGCTAGAGCTCTGAGGTATAGACAGTATTTTGAGAATCAGTGGTCACATTTTTCACCTGAGAGGATCAAGAATGCACCCTTTATTTTTAATGATCTTAAAATCTGCAATTACTGATGGTATGATGGGCCATAAGAGTGGGATGATGGGGGATTCCTGGTGCACCTGAAAATCCATTGTTTTTATACAAGTGCCACGTAGAAATCAAGGAGCCAAGTTAGCAATATAACATATAACCATATAACAATTACAGCACGGAAACTGGCCTTCTCGGCCCTTCCAGTCCGTGCCGACCATTTATTTTCCCCTAGTCCCATCTACCTGCACTCAGATCATACCCCTCCATCCCCACCCGTCCATATACCTATCCACTTTACTTTTAAATGTTAAAATTGATCCTGCCTCCACCACTTCTGCTGGAAGATCATTCCACACAGCCACCACTCTCTGAGTAAAGAAGTTCCCCCTCATATTACCCCTAAACTTCTGTCCCTTAATTCTCATGTCATGCCCTCTTGTTTGAATCTTCCCTACCCTCAATGGGAAAAGCTTATCCACGTCAACTCTGTCTATCCCTTTCATCATTTTAAAGACCTCAGTTCAGGCTCTAGTGTGTGCTAATGCAGTAAACATCATCTCAGGGCTGTAAACTCAGAGGAACCAGACAAGTGAGGTTCCAGATGACTGGAGGACAGAACACATGCTCCCTCCCCCCCCGCCCCCCCCCCCCCCCGCCCCCCCCCCCGCCCCCCCCCCCCCCTCCTCCCACCACCACCACCTTTTCAAAGGCAGCAGGGAATGGTTTGGTAACTATAGACCTGTTAGCTTAGGCTGGAAGACATTGGAGATAATTCTGAGGAAGAGGTTTATTGACCACATAGAAAGGCTGAGACCAATCAAACACAGCCAACAAGGTTTTGTCGTGGTCAGATCCTGTCTGAAAAATGTGGTTCAATTCTTTGATGAATAACAAATGTTTTAATGAGGAGAGCAGTTGACATGATTTCCAAGCACTTCGGTGAGGCCTTTGTTAAAGTCCCACATAGGAAAGTGGTTCAAAAGATTAGGGCCAATGGGATCAAGAGCAAGTTAACAAACTGAATCCAAAATTAGCAGGGCACTATGAGGGTGATGATAGAGATTTGTTTTTGAGATAGGATGCCCATGATTATTGGGATCCCACAAGGATTGATGCTCGGACCTCTGCTGTTTATAATATATATTGTAATTAATGACTTAAAGATGGATATGGTAGGCACAATCAATTAGTTTGTGGATGACACAAGATTGGCAGAGTTACTGATAGAGTTGAAAGTAGTTTGCATAGTTGAAAGAAGGCTGCATAGAGATAGCAATGTATTTGTGAAATGGGTTGAACGTGGCAGCTGGAGTTTAATCAGGACAAATCTGATATGATTCACTTTGGGAACACTAATGAGGCTAATAGCCATGTCCCATAGTACGACTTCATTCCAAGAGCTCTCCCGAGTTTAAAAAAAATCAAACTCGTGGCAAGCACGGAGAATGAACGTAGCGGGTACGTCGGAGCGCGGGGACATCTCTTAGCGGCTCGTAACGCTAACGGCAGGTACTCAGGAAGACTCGCTAATGGCAGGTAAGCACGGGAAGACTCTTGAAGATTTTTCAACATGTTGAAAAGTGACCACGAGAGCCCTGAGTACCGACGAGTGGCCATTACCGTAAATCTCCGAGTTCGAATCAGGGCAAACTTGGGAGAGCTCTTGGAATGAACTCGTACCGTGGGACAGGGCTTTAAGACATCCACCACGAATAATAGGGTCACAGGCAATATTGAGAAACGGCAGGTCCTAAGAATACATCCATATATCCCTGAAGGTGGCCACATAGTAGGTAACGTGGTTATGAAGTTATAAGAGATACTGCCTTTTTAATCATTGAATTAGGGAAATTATGCTGCAATTTTATATAACTTTAGTCAGACCTCTGCTGGAATGCATATCTTGTCACCATTCCAGAGGATGGATGTGATAACACTGGAGAGGGCGCAGAGTAGATTCACAAGACGTTGCCTGGAATGGAGCAGTTCAGTTATGAAAATAAACTAGAGAAGTTACGCCTGTTTACCCTGAAATGGGGGAGATTAAGAGGGAACAAGTTTAATGTATGTAAAATTGTGAGGGGTATAGATATAGTGGACTACTGAAACCACCCCATATCGGTAGAGGACATCAATGTAAGGTAGGGAGAAGATATTTATTGGGGATATGAGGGGGATCTTCTTCACTCAGGGAGTGTTAAGTATATAGAATGCACTGATTAAGAGAATGGTTGAAGCTGGATTGTTGACAATATTTAAGTATCTACATGGGCACTTGAATTGTGGAGGCAGAAGAGGTTACGATTCAAGGGGGGGATATGGAATGGAAATCAGAAGGATGCGCCTCGTGAGTGTGGATGAATTGTGCCAAAATACACAGTCTCCTTGCTGCGTAATCCTATGACTCTACAACTTCTATTCATCTGTTAGGAAGGACACAATGAGCCAGATTTTCCCGTCTCGGTGACTGTGAAGTGACCTCTGTTGAAAGAACGTGCATTAAAAGGCATTGAGGGTGAGAACAATCTCAGCGGTGGTGACTGCGCAGTTGAATTAGAGTTGATAGTCATGCAAACCAAGTTACCAGATGTAACTGGTATCCATGAGATAATCATATAACCATATAACAATTACAGCATGGAAACAGGCCTTCTCGGCCCTTCCAGTCCGTGCCGACCATTTATTTTCCCCTAGTCCCATCTACCTGCACTCAGACCATAACCCTCCATTCCCTTCCCATCCATATACCTATCCACTTTACTTTTAAATGTTAAAATCGATCCTGCCTCCACCACTTCTGCTGGAAGATCATTCCACACAGCTACCACTCTCTGAGTAAAGAAGTTCCCCCTCATGTTACCCTTAAACTTCTGTCCCTTAATTCTCATGTCATGCCCTCTTGTTTGAATCTTCCCTACCCTCAGATGTAATTCAATAAAGACCGATTCTGATGAGGAAAAGAACACATTATGTTTCTTCATGTAAGAATGAAGAACTATGTTTGATTCTTTCAATTTAATTATCAGAGTTTAAAGAACACAGATGTGTGATGCTGGAGATTTTATTGCCAATCCTCCCATCTGGATCTTGAAAAGGTTATAATTTACTGTTCAAATGCTAATGCGTCATTTTCTTATACAGTGAGAGTGATATTTCGTGGAAGAAAATGAAATTTCACAACTAAACAAACACTTTGAGAAGGGAGTTCATATGATGATTATGGATTTTTGTTCACATGGCTACATAGTATAATAATCAACCAACATTAAAGAGGAGTTGGTGAGGGACCTTAAACCTTACAAAAGAGAAACAGAAAAGGGCAAAATAATAAAATAATCTATTCTGTCCTAAACATAGAATATAAGGAAAATTAGGCTGATTTATTAATAAAAATGAGATGGAAGGAAGTCTAGGAAATCTCTTCAGCTGTAAATAAGTATGATATATTTCTGTTTGCAATCACCAAAGCATATTTAACAAGTTTTCTACTGGGAGCTTTTTTTAAAATCTGGATAAGATGTGGTTTGATTGTAAGGTTTATCTTTCTCCTTGAGTATTGGGACTGGTTTATGTTATTATGATGTATGTTCAGTTGTATTTTTGTCTATTTTGTAAGGGATATCATTATTCTGAAGCAACACTACAATTAGACAATTTACTTACAGTACCTTGGAAAATTGCTTAACTTCTAAAATTAGGGCATTAAGATTAATACATGAGTTGTTGTTCCTAGGAATTACTAAACTTTCCCATGTCAGATTATGACAAGTTATATATGACATATGACTATATGACATATAGCAAGTTAAGTAAATTATATCTAAAACAAACATTATTACATGCAGGAAATAAGCCATCATGTGCTTGCGATATCCAAAATGGACAACAAGGGAGATGGACTAATTATCCACTACATAATGGCACAGAAGACAAAGGGGGATCCTCTATGGAACTGCATATGGCAATTGTTGTGCTATCCGTGAATCTGGAAGAAGGTCTAAGGAGGAGATAGCAAGAGACCAATCTGATACAATAAAAGACTTGGCTGAAAATCTAATGAAGGGGCATTGATGTAAATAAGCCAAGAAGGGAAATGTTTGTCTTTGGCACGAAGTCATGAACGTTGATGCAGTTGAAAGGGGTCCAGTAACAGGTGATGATGTGATGTGATGATGTTTTTTTTATAAACAACAACACTGCATAATTTAATTATTTTAAGAATTAGTTATATTAATTAATGGTTTCCATGACAATGACACAAACAGCTGTTAATAATGTTCAAACCTGCCAACAAACATGAATTTGATATACAGTTAACAATCTATGCCTACGAATGATTTCAACTTCTTGCTGACTCTTCTGAACCATTCCTCACATTTTGCTGCTCTTCTTTACTCTTGGCATATCAGTGTGGCTGGTTTTTTTTAAGTTCGTGAAGGTAAAATAAGAAACAAAAAGCACAGTTTTTGCTTTCCCTCTTTCATTTGGCAACATTGTGAAACAAGGGGAATCCCAGATATAAATTCTGTCAAAAGCTTTGTTCATGTGAAATCCTTGCTTACGCTAATGTAAATGCAGAACAATTATCAGTTTTCCCCACTCCATCCAGCAAAATGTCACTGTGCATTTACAAATGTGTACAGTGATTTAGATCTTTGTGTTTATGAAAGAACTGCAGATGATGGAAAAATTGAAGGTAGACAAAAATGCTGGAGAAACTCAGCGGGTGAGGC
This sequence comes from Raja brachyura, assembly GCA_963514005.1. The sequence continues at coordinate 146,691,642 of OY740781.1, forward strand.
AGCATCTATTGAGCGAAGGAATAGGCGATGTTTCAGGTTGAGATCCTTCTTCAGACTGACCATACTGTATCTCTAAACTAAACTGCCCTCCTTTTGAGGAGGTTGTAATCCCACCCTATTGGAAAATGCCAAAGGATATTATAATAAAGATGTTGAATTACAAAGGAGCTTGATAGATTGCTATATCAGGTCTGATACATTCTACTATGATCAAAACCAAATAAGTAAAGACATATGAAACACACTATGCGACCACCCTATGGTGCCCACCATCACTACCACTTCCTCCAAGCCTGCATCTCCGTTCAAGAACATTGCAGTTTATCTAATTTTGAAACCGGATTAATCCTAGACTCCAGAGACAATCCTACACTCCCTACACACTAAGGGGCAATTTACAGAGGCCAATTAACTTAAAAACCCATACATCTTTGGCATGTGGGAGGAAATGAGAGCACCCAGAATAACAGGGAGAATGTGCAAACACCACACAGATAGTAAGTAGTTGGCTTATGTTTCATCTGACTGATAACCTGGTCAAATAACTGGAAAGAGTTTTTCAGAAGCCATGCATATACAGCTGTCAATGAAATAAGGGCATGGAGCATTGTTTCAACTTTCCCTCAAACTTGTCAAAATAATAGCAACGAACCCTATATTTGGTGTTGATGTATGGAAGATGAAGTTCCCAGAAGTTAAATTTAGTGTATTAAAATGGTGGTGTCAAATGATTTGATGCTTTGTAGGTTTCAAAAGCCTGTATTTAGCTAAATGAATATTGCCAACTACACACACCACTGAATATGAAATTGCACCATGATTTACGTTACCCATATCTGTAGTGAAAACGTGGGGGAAGATGACTTCTTAGGCCCAATAGGCCAAGTCCTAAGTGGTGTCAGATCGTTCCATGCAACAATTGATCCTTTGTGGACCAGAACAAGTCCTGCCTATGAAACCAGAGATAAAACCACTGACTGGCAGCAAAGCATTAAACCTTAATATTTCTGAATGTACCTGACATGAAGGAGCATTTACATGCACCTTAGAAACCATACAGTTGGAATGCATCAGAGCTTGGTTTGGGAACAGCTCTGCCCAAGACCATAAGAAATTGCAGAGAATACTAGAGTCCATCATTCAGACCAGACTCCCCATCGTGGTTTTCATCTACACTTCATGCTGTCTTGGTAAATCCGTCAACACAAAAACACAGACTTCTCCCGCCCCTTTTTCCTTTCCCCTGGTAAAAGGTGCAGCAGCCTGAAAGCACGCACAACCAGACTTGGGGACACTATCTTCCCCTCTGTTTTCAGGCTTCTGAATGGTCCTTCCGTAAGCTAGATTACAGTCCGATTCGCCACTACCCCATTGTGGATATTTGAGTTTGCCTATATAAATGATGCGATACAATGTTGACAACAATATTCTGCACTCTGTATCTTCCCATTTGTTCACCTATTAAACTTGAGTTTGACTTGATCGTACGCATGTATAGTATTATATGACCAAAATGGATTGGATACAAAATAAAGCTTTATCACTGTGCTTCTATACATGTGACAGCAATACACCGCAGCCTAATTAAAGAATATCAAAAATAATTAATTAATCATAAAACCTTGAAAAAGTATATATTTTTAAGTTATAGGTATACACCAAAAACATTTTAAACCAGATTTAGATATTTTAAAGTATTATAGAAAACAAATGTAGAAAAAACTTAATTATTCTTTAATTGCTCCTGATGGCCATAAAAAATCCATCCAATTTGATTACCTTGCACAGAACCTGCTGCAGGTTTAACATTGCACAGGGTTCATGCAGATTCTAGCAGCAGAGCGTTGATCCAGATTTACCAGCAGGATTCTTCAGCAAATTTGGAGTTTATAGGATGGCAGTGTGGTGCAGCGATGGAGATGTTGCCTTACAGCATCTGAGACCTAGGCTTGATCCTGACGACGACAGAGCTTGTTCGTTCTCCCTATGACCACGTGGATTTCCCTGGATGCTCCTGTTTCCTCCCACACTACAAAAACGTTCAAGTTTGTAGGCTAATTGACTTAAGCAAAAATTGTAAAATTTGTAAATTGTCCCTAGTGTATAGGATGGTGCTAGTGTACAGGGATCACTGGTTGGTGCAGCCTCGGTGGGCCTAAGGGCCTGTATCCTCATAAGGTCATAAATGATAGAAGTATGGTGGGCGAATAAGCAAGCCATGCATGGTGAATTAAAGAGATCCTTATTGTCAAAGCAAAGAGAACACACACGCGAATAGGGGAAGGTTGCTCCGGGGTTCATTATATATATTAGGGCATACCCCTTTATCTCGTGACAACTCCTTCCCGCCATTACCCAGTCATGTGACCCGACCCCCGACTACCGAGGGTTCGCATTGTAAGTGGCCTAACCACCGGGTGTCGCCACAGGAGTATAATTAGGCCATTCGGCCTATCAAACATGCTCCGCCATTCAATCATGGCTGATGTCCCTCCTAACCCCATTCTCCTGCCTTGTACCCATAACCTCTGACATCTGTACTAATCAAGAAATTTGCTATATCTCTAGACTAAACTAAGATATAACACCGAATCTAGCTGTTATTTTCTACGTAAGTGTCAGCAGTTTCCAGCAGCGGTGATGGTAAGGCCTAATAAAATCCAAGCCACTGTATCTTAAAATTGATTTGCATTCATTCAATGAACATTGTTTTATTGAAAGGAATTTAGGAGAAACAATTATGAAAATTATTAAATTGATTAAATTGGACATAAAATAGCCAATAATTATAATCATAATGATATATGAATCATCGTTAGATGCGGGGGAGGTGCTGGAAAACTGTAGGGTGGCTAATGTGCCTCCATTTAAGAAAGGTTGCAAAGAAAATCTCGGAAAATATAGACCAGTGAGCCTAAAATCTATTGGAGGAAAGGGGATTCTGAGGGGTAAGATATACATGCATATGGAAAGACAAGGGTTGATTAAGGATAGTCAGCATGGTTGTGCACATGGGACATTGTGTCTCACAAACTTGAGTTGTTTGAAGAGGTAACCATGAAGGTGGATGAGGGGAGGGTCATAAACAGAGTCTATATAGTCTTCAGCAAGGAATTTTATAAGGTTCCGCATGGTAGGTTATTTTGGAGCATCCAGGGAGAGCTAGCTAACTAGAATGATGGAAGTTTGCTTTTCGAACTGGAGGTGTTCCGCAGGGATCAGTGGTGGGCCCATTGCTGTTTATCAACAATTGGATGAGAATGTACAAGACCTGATTTGTAACCTAAAATACATGGTATCATAGACAGTGAAGATGGTATTCAAGTTCATGATCAGCAGGGCAAGTGGGCCATAGAGTGCCTATTGGAGTTTAATAGTTAGATTAAACGAGAACTTACCTGTTCGAAGTTTGATCTTTATTTTATGAGGAGTTACGATGAGGGATTACGTGAAGAAGCCCCGCCTGGCGCTGGATCGGCATACTTCAAAGCAGCGGCATGAAAAACACAGAACCATAGCCGGAGTAAGATAGTAAGGCCCAACATAGACTAGAACTACCAGATGATCATTTATATTATGAGGGTTGGGAGCGGAGGGCACGTAATCCCTCATCGTAACTCCTCATAAAATAAAGATCAAACTTCGAACAGGTAAATTCTCGTTTAATCTTACTATGTTACTTCGGAGTCACGTGAGTGACTACGTGAAGATTTTAAAGCTTTGTATTTTTTATGTCGTAAATTCATTCCATACGACTCTCTGTTTAGTCAAAACAGTAGTGAGTAAATGGTATTTTAAGACATTGTTACAATTTATGTAATAAGTCCTTTAAAAAAGAACAATTTTTAAAATAATAACCCCTCTATCGTAGGGGAAAATTACAAAAGAAAAATGATAAATGATGTCAATGGTAACATAAATCAATAATATAAATCGATAATATAAAACAAAGCAAGCATTTAAAGAGAACCCAGTACTGCGTGCCCAAATCCTGGCACCGTGACAACAGGTTTATTGTAGAACTTTGAAAACGTTTCTTCTCTACACCACCCTGCGGCCTCTAAAAATTTGATCGAGTGGTACGTCCTGTACCTTCGCCGCGGACGTAGCTGCCGCCCTAGTGGAGTGAGATTTAAACACATCAGTGTCTATTCCTGCTAGATCCAAAACCTGTTTTAACCATCTAGAAATGGTTTGAACTGAAATTTTGTATGTGGTTTTTTGTGCGTTATCAATAACGCTTCCTCAGAACCTCTGAGATTTTTGGTTACCTCAATGTATTGAGTTAAATGCTTACTACACACAATGTTTCATCGATAGGATATGCTTTAAACATTACCTTAGCTCCAGTTCTCCCTGGTCTGCTCTGTTTGATCAGGTCATAAACATAAAACACAATGTTATCTGTGATCACATGCATGCAATCCAACCGTAACAATTGCAAAGTTTGTACTCTTTGAGCTGATACCAATGCCATTAACGTTCAATGTTAACTTCTGCAAAGACATTGAAGTAATTGGAGTCCATTGCTTAAGCAAAATGAGAACAATGCTAACATCCCAACATTCTGTATATCTGGGCTTGGGAGGATTTTTATTAAAAATTCCTTTCATGAATCGGGATACTAATGGGTGAGACCTAACTGAATCCCGATCGGAAATTTGTCCTAAGTAGGACGACAATGCACTACGAGCACAATTAATGGCACTATAACTCAAATGCTCCTCAAAATGTAACCCAGCAAGGAACTCCAATACATTTGAAATGTTTGTAGTATGATAAGATATCTTTGACTGTGTACAAAAACTTCACATTTCCTTATATGTGACATATATTGTTTTTTAGTGCTATTCCTCCAAGCTGCATCTATAACATCCACGGTCCTGTCCGACAGTTCAAACTCTTGCAATGGTCTGGTCAGAACCTGCAGATTAACAAATTCATATGATCATGCAATGGATGAATTTCTTTTGTTACTGGTTGTGTCAACAGATTGTCGCAACTGGGAATCGTCATACATAGTTCAATAATCATTTTTAGCATCAATGGGAACCATGACTGCGTAGGCCAATTTGCCACCACCAAAATGCCTTTGGCAGTGTCTTGCGCTATTTCTTGAGACATTGCCCAATCAGAGAGAATGGGGAAAAAACATAAAAGAATGTATTCCCCCAGTTTAGCGAGAAAGCATCCACCGCTACTGCCCCTGGATCGTGTTCCCAAGAAACGTATTTGGGCAAGTGGTGATTCAATCTAGATGCAAACAGATCAATGTCCGGCACTCCATACTGACTGACTATATTTTTGAAAAATTTGTGGATTAACATCCATTCTGTATTGTCTTTAAATATTCATGATCTTTTGTCTGCCACAACATTCTCTCCCTGGGGGATAAATAGCTGACAGCCAAATATTTTTTACCAAAACACCATTGCCACATCAGATTTACCAGATGATCACATGATATTGATCTGACACCACCCATGTGATTGATATAAGCCACAGCTGTGGTATTGTCTATTTGTATTTGGACATGCAAATCCTTTAAAGTAGAGCAATAAGCTTTTAATCCATAAAATGCTCCCAGTAGCTCCAAATAACTAATACCATATGTTTGGAGCAATAAATCCTCTTGGACAGTCCATCTGCCCCCACAGCTGGTCTCATTATCCGTAGCCCCCCCATCCGAGAAAACTTGCGTCAGTTTGCAAAAACACTACTGGCTGCTGAACTAAAATGTTCTTAGCAGCTTGTGGAACATTCTCAATCCACCAATGCAATTCTGATAAAGCTTCCTTTAGCAATTGCATAGGCCTATCAAAATGGCCTGCTCGCTGTACAAGCGCTTGAGTTTTTGCCCTTTGATATTTTGGTAATGTAGTGGACCAAATTCTACTGTGGAATTGCTGCTACCAACTTCCCAATAATCTAACAACTTCTCGGATGGAGGGATAAGGTTTGTTAATCAGGCTCTGACACAAATTTGTCAAATCAATCACCTTTTCCATTGGTAAAGTTACCAATATGGTAACTGAATTAATCACAAACCCCAGATATTCAATGGTTTGGGATGTCTGTAACTTAGATTTTGTTGGATGAATCAGGAACCCCAGCTTTTCAACCAAGCTTGTAGTTGCTGAGACTGATGGTAACTGAATTAATCACAAACCCCAGATATTCAATGGTTTGGGATGGCTGTAACTTAGATTTTGTTAGATGAATCAGGAACCCCAGCTTTTCAACCAAGCTTGTAGTTACTGAGGCTGATTTTTCAGCTTAGCATTGACAATTTAATGTCATCTAGATAAGCCATAATGATGTATTTTTGTGCCCTTAGCAGTGCAATTGCTGGCTTCAACAATTTAGTGAACAATCTAGGTGCTGAGCTTAATCCATTATGTAATGCTTTGTATTGCCACAGCTGTCCCATCCATTTAAACTTTAAATACCTGCGAAAGCGCTGATGAATTGGAACTGAATAATATGCATCTTCAAATCTATTGTAGCCATATAACAACCTGTTGATACCAGCTGCATTGTAATGTTGAATGTGTCCATTTTAAAATGTTTATACTGGACAAATGTATTCAATTGTGTGAGATCTAAATGATTCTACAACCCCCATCTCTTTAGTCTGGGGAAAATATTTGACACAAATTGTTGTGGATCCTCTCTTATTTTCTCAATAACTCCTTTCTCACACAAATTCTTAACCTCTTTATCAATTTGAACTTTTTTTCCCCAAGAACAGAAAACATCAAAGAATGATTAGGCTAATTCTGTCCCAATGGGTCCATACATACTACAAAATCAATGGTAGATCCTAAAACAGTATTTAATACAACACGATCAGATGTTATACTGTCCCATTCATTATAAAACATTCGGAGTCTACCACCAAACTGAAGTTCATCCAACATTTCTTCTTTAATAGGATAAAGTTTTGTACCTTTCCAACCGGACGAAGTGATCTCCTTTTCCCAGTAATGAGTGTACATTGGGCTGTGCTGGCTGGTAATTTTCCTTATCATACTCCTGCCTCGGCTTGTTCCAGCTCCAAAATCAAATCCCCTTCTCATTTGACCAGCTCTTCTCTGGCCAACATTGAAGGGTTTCATAAGGCCAATAGTTTTTGCCTCTTCATCAATTTCTTTAATTTGTTTAGACAGATTTCCTCCGAACAAATAACCAAGAGCTTGAACATTGCTTGCCCTGCACAACCCTGCAAATATTGGATGTAAAAGAGGCCGAATGGCAATCTTCCTTATATAATTTATCTCAAAAAATGAGTTGCAGAATAAACCCAACATATGGTTCTGAACTTTGGTCATTCCACAACCTTCCAGCTTGTCTTCCAAAAGACAGTGATGCCAAAATTAGCTTGAGGATTCTTTGAATCGTAATTCCTGCGCCCGTATTATTGATGACATTGGCGCCCAAATAGCCGGATTCACCATAGGTACCTTCAGTGAGGTACAATAAATAGGTGTTTAAATCCAAATCTGCTGTCTCAACCATAACAGCTTTTTGAGGCAGGTGAGAGACCATATAATTAATATTGTGCCGCCAGGTTTCCTTCCATGGTCTCACCGCCTCCTCCAGGTATAGCAAACTTTGTGCCACATCAGACACACCTGGATTTTGTATTGTGGTGGGTACTTCTGACCGCAAATACCACTTTCAGGGTCAGTCTCATACAGCCCTGGTACTCCTGAAACTTGTTCAAGGAGACTTCCTCTAGCCCAATCCCGGGCACTGGAGTTTCAATTCCCAATTCAAACTGGCACCATATTCATGATATGGAACCCCCTCAGGGGCTGCCTGGGAATATTCTGGGTACTTAGACCCTTGGTTGATTATTGTTTGGAGTATTTTCTCCATTAGATCCATTCTTAGCCAAAAGGCTTTCCTTTCAGAATCTTTCAGAAACCTCAGGCCTTTCAAGCTTTTCTTTTACATTTTAGGCACTGGGTTTTCAAAGTTTTTGTTTGTGGAGCAACCAAAGGTTCACTAACGGGTATTTCAACGGCCACCGGTATCGGAACCGGCTCCGCAATAATCTGCTGTCCCGACTTTTCTACATCCCGGGACGCACGTTTTACCCGCAATTGTTTTTAAAAAAATTATTTTAATTTAACTCCTCCTGGTTTACCCACCAGCCTACGGAGTTTTTAGAAAATGCCCTGGAAGTAAAATAATTTTACTTACCTGCAGGCCGTTTCCCTACCGCTGTGTTGGAGCTGCGCTCTGCAGCTCTTCCTCTACCGATAGCGTCGACGTAATGCCGATCCAGCGCCAGGCGGGGCTTCTTCGCGTAGTCACTCACATGACTCCGAAGTAAAATTCAGAGAAGTGTTAAGTGTTGCAATTTGGGAAGTGCACCAGGGCAGGACCTTCATAGTGAATGCTAGCACACTGGGAAGTGTTGTAGAACAGATTGATCAAGGAATATGCAGTTAGTTCTTGAAAGTGTCAATAGAGGTAGAGAGGGTGGTGAAAAAGACTTTTGGCTTTTTGGTTTTCAACAGTCAGGGAACTGAGTATAGGAGTTGGAACGTTATGCCACAGAATGCTGGAGTAACTCAGCAGGTCAGGCAGCATGTTTAAGAAGGAACTGCAGATGCTGGAAAATGGAAGGTGACAAAAGTGCTGGAGAAAATCAGCGGGTGATGCAACATCTATGGAGTGAAGGAAATAGGCAAAGTTTTGGGTCGAAACCCTTCTTCAGACTGATGCGAGGGTGGGGGGTAAGGAGGAAGAAAAGAAAAGATGGAGCCAGAGGGCTGAGGGAGAGCTGAGAAGGGGAGGAGAAAGTATGGACTACATAAAAATTAGAGAAGTCAATGTTCATATCGCTGGGGTGCAAACTGCCCAAATGAAATATGAGGTGCTGCTCCTCCAATTTACGGTGGTCGTCATTCTGGCCATGGAGGAGGCCCAGGGCAGAAAGGTCGGTTTTGGAATGGGTGGGGGAGTTGAAGTGCTGAGTCACCGGGAGATCAGGTTGGTTATTGCGAACAGAACAGAGGTGTTTGTGCGAAGCGATCGCCAAGCCTATACTTGGTCACACCGATGTAGAGCAAATGACATCTAGAGCAGCGGATGCAATAGATGAGGTTGGAGGAGGTGCAGGTGAACTTCTGCCGCACCTGGAAAGACTGCTTGGGTCCTTGAATGGAGTCAAGGGGGGAGGTAAAGCGACAAGTGTAGAATTTCTTGCGGTTGCAAGGGAAAGTGTCCGGAGAGGGGGTGGTTCGGGTAGGAAGGGATGAATTGGCCAGGGATCATCTTGGTCATTGTCTGGCAGCATCCCTGGAAAACTTGGGTAGGTTACATTTCGGGTCTGGACGAGATGAGATGTTGGTGAGGTCAAAAATAGAGTATTTTGTTCAGTTTTTGTCACCCTGGTATAGGAAGATGCCATTAAGAATGAAAGGGTGCAAACAAAAGTTATATGGATTTTACCAGGACTCGAGGGCCCAAGCTCTAAGGAGAGATTGGGCAGGCAAGAACTTTATTCATTGGAGTGCAGGAGGCTGAAGGATGATCTTATGGAGGCATATACACTTGTAAGGGGAATAAATAGGATTAATGTACAGTGCCTGTTTCCCAGGTGGGGGAATCAAGAACTGGAGGGCCTAGGTTTAAGTAGAGAGGGGAAAGATTTGTTAGGAATATGAGGGGAATTTTTCTCCACACAGGGTATAATGGTGAGTATATGGAGTGAGCTGCCAAAGGAATCAATTGAGCAGGTATAGCAACAGCATTTACAGTATAAGACATTTGGACATGCGCATGGATAGGAAAGGTTTAGAGTGATATGGACCAAATGCAGGCAAACGGGACTGGCTTAGTTGGAGCATTATGGGTGGTATGGACAGTTGTGATGGGGTCCCACCTCTCTGATGTATAACACCCTGACTTTTGAATGTTGTGTACTTATGAAAGAAAATAAACCAATAGATATTATTATTTCCAACCTTTTATTTTACATGCTGGAAAGGAGAGTCTTAATTACAACATTATGTCAAGGTAACTAACATCCAAAAATACCACAAGCAGGTAAATACCTGGCTGCTGACTGGCTCAGTTAGAATTGTGCTTGCAAGACTGAGTGTTGCTTCAAAAAAAACCTCCAAAACACAAAGATGTCGCTTAATTAAAACTACATTTACTTTGTACTTTTAAATTAAGTAAGACACTTTTTTTGTTGAAATCGAATATTCAGCAGTACAACTTGATGTCCTTCCCTTGTGGGAAAGGGTTGATTGTCTTTGACTAGATCCTGCCTTCAGCACTGTGGAATCTTATATCAGTGGTTTCCTTCAGGGGAATATAACTCAATCATAGTTTAGCTTTCCCCGTTACCTAAACAAATGACTGATTTCTTTAGTAACTGCAAGGGTAAACATGTTGGAGTGAAGATGTAGAATTAGCATATCCTTTTGTGGCAATGGAGCAGTGTGGATTCAACGTACATTTTTCAGTAAGGAGATAAATCTGGCTGGCGGATGTAATGTGTACACTAAGCTAAGCTGTTATAAAAGTATTCATGCATTAAGCCTCCAGCAGCTCCTTCTCTATGTAATTAGATATGATAAGGGAAGGGGGGGGGGGGGGGGGGGGGGGGGGTGGTATAAATAGTGATACATTTTCCCGCAGAATTTATTGTCATTTGTCTTCTTTACAATGACAGTTATATAAGGATTGCTTTTGAAAGTTGCATTTTTGGGCATCTAAATGCGTCATGGATAAGATTTATCAAAGAGTTAAGAGAATCTTTGTCTACGGGTCAGCATCTGTTGTCAAACATGTTCATTTATTACCATAGAAATTTAAAAAAATTGAGGTGGTTCCAGCACAAGATTAAAGGGAAACCTTCTGACTGAGTGAAACTTGCCTTTGAGCCAGTATAAAGACAAGGAATCAATTGTCCAAAGGACCAAATCTGTAATAAACATTCTGGCTGAAGAGTTTCAGCATCAATCTATTGTTACTTTCAGTTCCAAGATCGTCTGCCAAGTAATTCCTTTTAAAAAAGAAACATTATAATAGAGCAAACCTGTAGAATTTGAATGAAATTGAAGCCTTCTCTAGATATTGAATTGTAAGTTAAATTAACTGGGATGAATTGACTCCGGTATTGTTTTAGGCCAAGGATATGCTGACTGTGAGGTGAACTACAAATAATCAGTACCTGGCAGCAACCAATTCACTGCGAGGGCCCTGTCTCAAGGTAGCAATGCAAAAATTCATGAAAAGAATAGTGTTTAGCTTGCCAACATTCAATCATGTTTTTGTGGTGATTCATAGCACCATGTTCTTGCTTGCATGATAATTTGAGTAGAATAGAAGCCAAGCATAACCAGTACTGATACATCTGGAAAGCCTACTAATGTCCTCCCATTTATGCTAAGAGCTTTGCTGAAGTTAATCCAGTTTTAAAATCGGTTTTAGTGAGAAAAGTAAAAGAAAGTTTCAAATCTAGAGAGTGAGCTGCAAGATATCTATTTTAATGTCATGTCCAGACCCAATATGATAGTTAAGAAGTATGGCACATACCTGTGGTTAAAACTGTGTTGCTCACTGTTCTGGTTCAAAACAAGGGAATTGGCAACAGTGGAAGCAAGCTTTGATTGTGGTTCCTCTGAAGCAATATCCTAACAGGAAAACTGAACAACCTTACACACACACGTATTGTCTGAGGAGTAGAGGGTGGACTATTGTCAGAGGTGCCCTCATGTCCATTAAGTGTGCAATAGAAGTCAAGTTGAGATTATTGCCATATGCACAATTACTTTGAGGTATGGATACAATGAAAATCTTGCTTGCAGCAACATTCCAAACAAGAGAAGGAGTTTAAATGAGCCATATGCAATTTATTCAAAAGATCTTTATGAATTGTCTCTGGAATTTTATATATATAATGGGTGACATTTTGGGTTGAGACCCTTCTTCAGACTAGTTTGGAAAAAGGGAAATGAGAGATATACACAATGATGTAGAGAGCTAAAGAACAATGAATGAGGGATATGCAAAAAAGTAATGATGATAAAAGAAACAGGCCATTGTTGGTGGTTTGTTGGGTGAAAATGCTTGGTTGCTTTGAAATGCTGCACTGCAAATAGTTGTTGGTGATGGTTGCTTTGGAATGCTACACTGCAAATGGTTGTTGGTGGTGGTCGCTTTGAAATGCTGCACTGCAAATGGTTGTTGGTGGTGGTTTCTTTGAAATGTTGCACTGCAAATGGTTGTTGGTGGTGGTTTCTTTGAAATGCTGCACTGCAAATGGTTGTTGGTGGTGGTTGCTTTGAAATGCTGCAGTGCAAATGGTTGTTAGTGGTGGTGGTTGCTTTGAAAAGCTGCACTACAAATTGTTGTCGGTGGTGGTGGTTGCATTGAAATGCTGCACTGCAAATGGTTGTTGGTGGTGGTTGCTTTGAAATGCTGCACTGCAAATGTTTGTTGGTGGTGGTGGTTGCTTTGATATGCTTCACTGCAAATGGTTGTTGGTCTAAACTTGACAACTTCCTGTTTACACTGTATATTGATTTTAGATAAAATGCTACCACTTATGGCTGTGATTACTAGCCATCTTATTCAGTCCCCCTCCACTCATCATGTGCAGAGGATTCTTCCCATCAATGAAAAATAAAAGTGTTATTAGTGTTTAAAAATATGTCTCTCCTGTCAATCACGCCATGAAGGCCATGCCCCTTCTGGTGGGATTATAAAACCTGGAAGTGTGGGTGTGGCTCAGTCTCTGTAAGATGGGGGAGGGAGAGATCACGTCTGAGCTGTGAATCAACTGAACACACTGAATGTCTACTGAACTGTGAGTGTGGTGTTTATGTGGTGTTTAGTGGTGTTTTGTGTTGGTTTGATGCTGGTTTCACCCTGCTTGAAATGGTATGAAACTGCATTTGAAGTTGGTGGCCTTGAACCCTGCATGAAATGGTATGAAACTGCACTTGTATTTGGTGACCTTCCACCCTGCTTGAAATGGTATGTAAATGCACTTCAATTTGGTTGTCTTGCACCCTGCTTGAAGTGGCATGAAATTGCATTTGAATTTGGTGGCCTTGCACCCTGCGTGAAGTGGCATGAAACTGCACTGAATTTGGTGGCCTTGCACCATGCTTGAAGTGGCATGAAACGGCACTTGAATTTGGTGGCCTTGCCCCACGGCAACGTCATGTCCATTATTGGACTTTTCTGTTGAGCGGCAGTTTGTCCTTTGGCTTGTAGGCAACGTAGCCTTTCAGGTAGGTGGTGTTTCAACAGACCGGCCATTTGGTAAGTTTGCTTTTAGGCGACGCAGCTTTTCGGTTCATTGGCTTTTAGGCATCCCGTCCTTTAGGTTAGTTTGCATTTAGGCGTCCCATTCTTTTGTTTAGTAGGCATTTCAACTTCAGACTCTTTCAGTTTATTGGTGTTTCAGCCTCGTTTCCATTCGGTTGTTTGGCTTTGACTTCTTTGCTTCGGCTTCTTGACTGTCGGCACCACGTCTGGGTACCAGACCAGCGAGTCCATGATGATCATTGACCATCCATTCACACTAGACTAGTTCTGTTATTACAATTTTGCATCCACTCCCTGCACACTAGGGACAAATTACAGAGCAATTTAACCTACACAGCCACAAGTTATTAGGATGTTTTAGGAAACTGGTGTATGTGGTGGGAACTCACATGGTCACAGGGCGATGTAGCAAACTCCACCCAGAGAGCATTCAAGGCAGGATTGAACCTTGGCCTCTGGCACTGTAAGTCAGCAGCTCTACCACCTGTGCCACTGTGCTCTGCCACTTGCATAAGACAATCTATGCTTTGGCTGGACCCAGCTCCAGTGAAGCAAGCAAGAACAGCCATGGATTTTTTAGTTGAAAGTGTAGCAATGAAGTCTCATCAAATATGAAAGGCCTCAAGTGAATGAATGTGGAGATGATGTTTCCTGTAGTGGGAAAGTCTTGGACCAGAGGGCGCAGCTTAAGATTAAAAGGATGTACCTTGAAAATGGAGATTAGAAATGTCTTCAACCAGAGGGTGGTAAGTCTGTGGAATACAAAGATGGAGGTGGAGGCTAAGTCATTGGTATTTTTAAAGCACAGACTGATATGTTCCTGATTAGTAAGGGTGCCAAGGTTTATGACAAGAAGTTAGGAGAATGGGGTTGAGAGGGAAAAATAAATCAGCCATGATCAAATGGCAGTGTAGATTCAATGGGTTAAATGGCCTAATTCTACCCCTATGTCTTGTGAATTTATGAATATTAGCCTTCTTCAATCAGAGTATTGAGTATAGAAGGGAATGTTATGTAATAGTTGTACAACATGTTGGTGTGACAACTTTGCAATATTGCCTTCAAATTTGGGAACCCTGGAAGGATGTGGTTAAACTGCATGGAGTGCAGAGAAGATTTATCAGGATGTTGCCAGGACTTGAGTGCCTGAGCTATAGTGAGAGGCTGGGCAAGCTAGCACTTTATTCCTTGGTCCTCAGAAGGCTGAGGGGTGATCTTAGAGAGATGTATAAAATCATGATGGGAATAAATAGGATGACTGAGTTAAACCTGGCTAAATTGGAAAGGCTAGGACTTCAAAATGGGGTAAAAGCTTCAGGGTTGCAGGGAGATTTGGTCTATTTGGAGTTGCTCTCTGCAGAGCTGGGACAAGCTGCGAAGTGGTGCCAGTGTGTCTGGAGCTTAGATACAATTTGCAAGCAAAGTATTAGAACATCTGAAAACCCTGTCAATTAGGTGCAAAATGCATAGAATGGATTGGATGGATTGTAAATAATTGTAAATAATGTTGCAGAGTTTGACTTTGTCGAGTGTTGATTGGATGAGGTATTGAGCCTTGTCTAGTTCTCCAGTAGATCAGGGTAAATGTTTCTAAGTTGGCTTCCTTACGAAGTCTGTTTTGAATACAATGTATTCAGCTGTTGTATTATTGGGTTAGGGAAATGTTTTTTTATGTATGGGGTTAATCGATATCTGTAATTGAGATATTAAGAGACCACCCCTATGTGGTTCGGTCCTTCGAGGTCTCGGGACATATAAAAGTCCGCTACCACGAGGTTCAGAATCTATCTTCTGGGAGAGCACTTGGGACTGTGTGAACCTCCGGAGTGTCTCTGTCTGAGCGAGGCCTAGAAGGCTTGAACAGGCAGACTCGAGGATTGAACCCGTGGTGGGATTGGTACAGTAGTTGAACGGTGACGCGCTTTTGTTAAAGTAAAATTTAGTTGGTTCAAGTGCCTGATTCAGTGTTTTTACTGAAACTAGACTGGGGGGAAGCTTAGATACAAGCAATTTACAACTGCATGAAGTATTTTAGCCAGGGTAGAAAAATCAACAGGCAAAATGTAATAGGAATTTGAGGGTCAACCTTTACACACATATGTAATGAGCTCCCAGAGGAGGTGGTTGAGGTAAGTACTATTCAAACAGTTAAAAATCATCTGGACAGGTACATGGCTAATAAAGATTTAGAATGATATGTGCTAAATGTGGGCAGGTGGGACTAGCATAGATAAAGCATTTTGGTCAGCATGAACAAGTACTATAGGTCTGAGCATCTGTTCCCGTGCAGTATAACAATGACCCTGAGACATATTCCAAATAATGATGACACCCATATTTTGCATTACATAACTTAAACAATAGAGCCAGGCCCAGGCCTCTAGTCCTTTGAATCTGCTGTACCTTTCAATAAGATCATGGCTTATTTGATCTTTTGCCTGTTATCCTCAACCCTTGATTTATTTTCCGTTGTGCAAATATCCATCTTAGTATTAAAACTAAAGATCCTTAGCACTATTGGAGAGCAACTTCCATAAATTCACAACCCTCTGGCAGGAAAAAAAATCATTTTCACTCCAGTCTTAATTGGATTGACCTCTAATCCTGAGATTCCTGTGCAAGGAGTGACATGTTCTCAGTATTGGACTTGACAAGCCCCTCAGAGTCGTACTGCTTTCAAAGAGATCACTTTTCATGCTACTGAATTCGAGAGAGAGAGAGTGTGAGCCCATTCTGCTCAGTTTTTCTCCATTAGACAACTCCTCTAATCCCAGGAATCAATCTAGTGAGCCTTCATGGGCCTGGTTTGAGGCAAGTACATTGTTCTTCAAATAAGAAAGCCAACAGTGCTCTTGGTGTTTCCTCACCCAAAGCCCCGTGCATTTGTAGAAGAGCATTCTGACTTTAGTGTTGAGTCTGCCCTCCTTAAACCCATGAGTATCCTCACATGTCCCTTCCACTTGCCTTGTTATAGATAGTTATAGAGTGATACAGCGTAGAAACAGGTCATTTGGCCCAACTTGCCCACACAGGCTAACAATGTCCCAGCTACACTAGTCCCACTTGTCTGCGATTGGTTCATATCCCTCCAAACCAGTCCTATGCATATAACAAACCGTTTCTTAAACAATGGAATAATCTCTGCCTCAACTACCTCCTATGGCAGTTTGTTTCATACACCCACCACCCTTTGTGTGAAAAAGGTAGCCCTCGGATTCCTATTAAATCTTTTCCCCTTCACCTTGAACCTATGTCATCTGGTCCTCGATTCCCCTACTGTGGGCAAGAGACTCTCTGCATCTACCCAATCTATTCATCTCATGATTATGTGGTGTATCGATATCTCAGTTTCTTATCTTAGATAAGTAGATCATTCTAAATACAGGCATCTACTAGTGACTGTGGATTCTTTGCCACTGCACTCATGCTTGTTGTTTGGAACATTTTGCAACAGCATCTCGTTCCCCCAGATACGTTGCTGAATTCTTGATCAGAGTCATAAAGTCACCTTGCAGATGTTGTGAAGTGCATAGTTCCATCAATATTGCTTCATTATCTTTAACAACTTGTTTCCCCTTCCCAGTAGCGGAATTGTATGTTTACAAATCACTTGTTCCCGTCACTACAGCAGTGGGTGGTTATCAACAATGAATAAAGGGATATTCATCACACTTTTCAACAAATAACCTGCTCTGGTTCCTATTTCGTTAAATCAAGTGTTGATAATTATTGCCTTTTGCCTACTCTTTCATGCACAACATATCATATTTGCAGATCAAAATGTCTACACAACAAATATATTGCACATTATCTGGTGGCATCACTATTGAATGGTGTCAATTACAGGTATTAAGTCTTAAGAATACTTGGCAATCAATACTAGCATAACATATTTTATCACACACTACATGTTGCATTACTGTGTCCTTCTTGGAAATCAATCGCACCCTAAAGCAGTTGCAAAGATTTTACAGTATTTCTCTGAGAACTGGGACTGAGCATGTGACTCTGCTTTTCTGTTTGTTTGACGCCTATCCTTGTTATGGGTATTTGATATGCAGCCTGCCTGGATAACTTAGTGTTCCATTGCACATGTCAGAAAGTAGTAAACACAGTGTCAGCCTCTGCCTCTAAATTCAGGTTTCATGTCATCACTGATGTTCTTTTCTCTTCTTTCTGTTGGCCTTGGATCTACTCCCCAAGAGTGTGTGGCTATTTCTTCCTACAATCCATCATATGTCCGGTCCTTTTAAAAGATTGGGTTATTGGGGCTGATGTGGGAATTATCCTGAGAGATATCTGCCATACCCCATTTCCCCTCTCGTCGAATCCCATTCTCCAGCCATGCCTTACTGATGCCCAGAGGAATTGATGAAGAGACAGTCCTTATGCTGCTGTTTCAGGCTATAAATTCTGCCATCAAGTAACCCATCAGCTTCTTCAATTCAAAGGTGAGATGTGGAGCTCAGTCAAAGTCATGGTGTTCAAACAAGGAATGTCTGGCTTTAAAGCATTCTTTCCTTGCTTTCATCGGCAGAGATAGCACAGTGGCGCAGTGGTAGAGTTGCTGCCTTTCCAGCACCAGTCCCAGGTTCAACCTGACTATAGGTGTTGTCTGTACTGAGTTTGTATGTTTATATATTCATCCCGTGACAGCCTGGGTATTCCCTGGGCGCTACGGTTTCCTTCCAAACTCCAAAGACGACCAGGTTTGTAAGTTATTTGGCTTTGGTAAAAATTGTAAATTGTCCCTAGTATGAAGGGTGTGCTAGTGTAATGGGGATTGCTGGTCAGCACCGACTCGGTGGGCTGAAGGGCCTGCTTCCGCACTGTATCTCTAAACTAAAAAAAAATAAACAGACGTTTGACTCTATCTTGGTTTAATGTTTTCACGGTCTTTCGCATTCTGAGCAATGATGAAGAGCATGTCAGTAGAAACTCCAATATGGTACTTGAAGAGCTGCTTAAAGTGCTTGGGCCTACGTTCCCTCCGTTGATAGCTGGATGAAATAGAAATGCATAGGTACTGCAGGGGAGATGAGTCCCTGAGTTGACACTTCATGTTCATATGAACAGGTCCAGTATCCTGTTCTTTCCTAATCTCTCACATGATGCCTTGAGATGGGCAAAACATGTTGTCTTAAGGGGCTGTCCCACTGCGGCGACCTAATCTGCGACTTTAGATGAGTTTGCCCTCGACGCAAACTCGCAGCATGGTCGACACATGGTCCTAGGAGGTCCTATGAGGTCACTGGAACTCTCCTTCTTGCTAAAGGGAAGTTCCCGAATATTCCCGGCCTCAGCTAGGTGGCGGAAAAATTTTCAGCATGTTGAAAAACTTTCCGCGAGTAAAATTTGGTCGGCATGGTTCTTTTTAGTGCAGTAGAGTGGTGTCGGTATTTAGTTACAGGCAGTCGAAGGCAGCCATAGGTAATCTCCTTCGTTGACCGGTCATTTTGATTGGTTCATTGGAGTTTTCAGGACCAAGGAAAACCGACCGGTAGGTAAAATGCCCGCTAAAAGTTATTATACTTCTTAAAAGTTATTATACTTCTTAAACCTTATTATACTTCTTAAAACCTTATTATACTTCTTATACTTCTCCACCCCCTTCCCCCCTTCTCCCCCCCTTCTCCTCCTCCTCCCCTTCTCTCTCCCTTCTCTCCCCCTTTCTATCTCCCCCCCCCCCCCCCCGTTGCGTTCTCTAAAGGACTTACCGTACACTGTGCAGCTGTCTTTTACCTTCCTCTTCATCGCGGGTCTGAATTACAGACAGCGTTCCCCCGCTTTACCTGGCCCCTCCCTATGCGGTGTGTGTGTGTGTGTGTGTGTGTGTGTGTGTGTGTGTGTGTGTGTGTGTGTGTGTGTGTGTGTGTGTGTGTGTGTGTGTGTGTGTGTGTGTGTGTGTGTGTGTGTGTGTGTGTGTGTGTGTGTGTGTGTGTGCGCGCGGTCGGTCGATCCAGCTCGTGGTGGCAACGCGGATGGTCGATCCAGCTTCAGGTTTTCCAAGCAAGTGCCCTCGAGCTTGAAGGTCGAAGACACTCTTCTTAACTCGCGGATTACGTCACTGCAGTGGGTCAGCCCCTTAACAGTGCCTAATAGAACTAGTTGAGCACATAGAACCAACAGTAATACATTGAGTAGCACGGTGCCTCTGGAGACAGCCTGCACAGTTAGTACTTTTCAGTTTTTGGGGAAGAATCCCTCTACTAAAGTCCATTAACTAAATGCTGCTTTGGTATTTGGTGAAGGTCGAGGAGACGGGGCATTTGAGGAAATAAGTGATTTCCCAAGTATAACTGTGGAGTTGAAAATTAATTCACTCTAGCCTCAATTTTGGAATAGAGCTCATTCATTGAAAATCGGCTGAGAATTAAAATTAGAACCCATTGGGATTTCAGAATTAATTTTTTGCCAATTAGTTCCGACTCTTTCTCCCTTCACACAGAAGCTTTGGTCAGTGTTAGCACGATCTACAGTTTGGATTTTGCCTTCAAAGTGACAGGTTACATGATTCTTTGTGTAATACTATACTATAGTAACCTTGAAAGCATTTATATTGTATTAAGAATTGTTTGATCTGTTAATAATTGCTAAGACTAAATATTCCAGCAATATTTCAGTTCCTTAAGCCATTATTAGACAAAATGAAAGCTTCTATTAAATCCTCTGTGAAATTGCTCATGGTGAATCAATGGTAGCAAAATGTGTTAAGTAACAGTTAAAGAACTAGATGATTTTATTTTAATTATCGGGAAATTAGTCAATTAGAAAAAGGCCACATTTTTCTGCAATAGGATAGAATTAAAGGATGACACCCAAATTTTACAATTGTGCTTTCCCCAATGGAAGTCTCGGAGTACCTTTGAACTACATTTATTTGATTTCTGCAAAATAAATGTCAGAAATCTTCAGAAGTATTCAGCTAACAAATATCTGGTAGGTTTTGAGTATTAATAACACCCATTACCCATCCTGTTGGACTGTTCAGGGTTAGGGTTATTCATTTAGGAAATTGAGTAATCCCCAGCTACAGACACAGAAAATATCGGAAGCAATTATTTAGATTAATTTAGTTTTAGTTTTAGTGCTAGTGCTACAGAATGGCCACTTGCTCTTCAGCTTCCTGAGTCCGACTAACAATGACCCCCTAAGCTAGTTCCCTCCTCCACACTAGGGATAATTTACAGAGAAAAAAACAACTTACAAACCTGCACATTATTTAATATGGGATGAAACTGGATTCACAAGGAGAATGTATAAACTCTGTAGAGATAGCACCTGTCGTCAGGATTGAACCCGGGTCTCTGGCACTGTAAGGCAGCATCTCTACTGCTGCGCAACTGTTCCACCCTTCTGTTGAATAACATAGAAGAAATACTTATTTTGCCGTATGCATTCTATTAATCATTCTCACCCTGCCTGTCAGAGTATAATTGACAGAATAAAATAACCTCCATGCTTTGAGAATAAATATTTTTCTCTTTAGATTCAAAAGGGTGATCTCACATATTCCCACTATGCCTTATTTGTAGAGGTCAAAGAACTGGAAAATGTGATGAAAAAAAAACATGTTTACAATATTTTGATCAGCTACCACATGTGCTGTAGTGACTATAAAGAGACCAATGCTGTGTATGAAAAGCTATCCGTTTCAGCAACAGCTGAGCCCACTAATGGTTAGTTAAATGTACCAGCAGGTCTGAAGATCTGGAGAGATCTGAATGTTTATATGTGTTGCAGTAAATTTTAAACAAGCAATCAATTGAACCTTCTGTATTTTTAGCCTCTGCCCCTTTATGATTTTCTTAAAAGCTGCCACTTTTTCAGTCAGCTGATCTAGCACCTGCATATATGACTTGGGTTTAAATTTTGGCTGACACCTTTGCTGGGAATCATATTTTGGTTAAATTGGCTCTACAATCCTGAGTTGTTTTGCCATGGAAAGACTGAACCAAGCTTTTTATCCATGAATCCTTGTTTGTCTGTTAATCTTGACATACTGGAGACATACTGGGGCTGATTTCATTTTCTCCCCACTGCAATGTCCATTATATTAGTTGATGCCTGGAGTTTATTGAATTTCAGCAGTGGAGAATGATGGGCACCATTCAAAAAATTTAATGTTAAGTGAGGCTTATGCACAGTGGCTTTAGATTCACTTATGTTCTTGGCAATGCCAAGATGACAGAGTAGAAATAAAATTAAAATAAATTTTAATGGGGAATGGGGATTAATCCTTTGACATATAGCAGTATTGCATTTCTGGATTACATCAGGGCCATCGATTTGCCTTTCTGTTGGCTCAGACCAGCCATGTATTAGCTGCCAGCTTGTCACTGTGATTGTGAACACAGCCCAGAAGCCCACAAGCTCAATGCAGAGCAGTTTGTTTCTGAGCTATGCTGGACAAATGACTCTAAATGGTGATATTGTTTACT
Source organism: Raja brachyura (assembly GCA_963514005.1). The sequence continues at coordinate 146,713,385 of OY740781.1, forward strand.
GCATGACAGCATCAGATTCTCTTACCCAGGCAAGTCCTGAATATGTATCCACTTTGAAGCTGAAGTAATTGCAAAAAGCATAACACAGCTCAGAACTATTTCAGGTTCAGATTAATTGAAGTTTAAATCAATCTTACTTTTTCATATCTAGTTCCTTCAGATAATTCCTCCCTCCGACACATGACTTTTACCAACACACACCAACAATCCCAAAGATTTACGAACAATTCCAAATATTGCTTCAAAGAGCAAAAAGGACTGGAAATCTAATAAATTGTTGGTGAATGGAACGAACAATAATTCCCAAATATGTGACCTCCCATGTTACCAATGTAGGGCTAATCGGTTGGCCATGATGGGCGAGAATGAGCCGGGTCAAGGCACGTGGTGCAAGGAAGTGAAGAGGCAAGTTAGGACAATTTATCATCCCCATTTATCTGACCAGTCTAGGAATTACCCCAGAAATCAGGGGGAACAGGTAAAAAGGTCCGGAATTGGTAATACTCCACATCTCCTTGCAACATAGAAATGGGCCATTCAACCCATCGTATTTGCAGGCTCACAGAGCAATCCCATTTATTCATACTCATTTCCCCCGTCTCCTATTCTCCCCACTTTCCCATTATTTCTATCGGTCAGTTACATTGGGACAATTTTATATATAAAAGATTATGCTAACAACCAGCAACTCTTTGGGATGTGGGGGGAACCTGGAGGAACATGGCCACAAAGAGAATGTAAAAGCTCCACTCAGAGAACACAAAGCTGTAGCTCTGAGTAAGCAGCTCCATAGTGCCAGCACTACAGCGGTCTCCATCCAGTCAAACTTTCTGCAATGCACTCACTCCAATTCTTCTGGAAGCAGAGAAAATCCAGAGAAGACGTTGAGAAGGTACCTGGGTGAAGTTAATGTTTAGTTTAGTTTAGTTTAGTTTAGTTTAGTTTAGAGACACAGAACGGAAACAGGTCCTTCGGCCCACCGAGTCCACATTGACCAGCAATTACCACTTGCACCATCCTACTCACAAGGGACAATTTATAATTACACCAAGGTAATTAGCATACAAACCTGTACATCTTTAACCATATAACCATATAACAATTACAGAACGGAAACAGGCCTTCTCGGCCCTTCCAGTCCGTGCCGGCCATTTATTTTCCCCTAGTCCCATCCACCTGCACTCAGACCATACCCCTCCATTCCCTTCCCGTCCGTATACCTATCCACTTTACTTTTAAATGTTAAAATCGATCCTGCCTCCACCACTTCTGCAGGAAGATCATTCCACACAGCCACCACTCTCTTAGTAAAGAAGTTCCCCCTCATGTTACCCCTAAACTTCTGTCCCTTAATTCTCATGTCATGCCCTCTTGTTTGAATCTTTCCTACCCTCAATGGGAAAAGCTTATCCACGTCAACTCTGTCTATCCCTTTCATCATTTTAAAGACCTCAATCAAGTCCCCCCTTAACCTTCTGCACTCCAAAGTAACTTGTTCAACCTTTCTCTGTAACTTAGTTGCTGGAACCCAGGCAACATTCTAGTAAATCTCCTCTGTACTCTCTCTATTTTGTTGACATCCTTCCTATAATTAGATGAGCAAAATTGTACACCATACTCCAGAATTGGTCTTAACAATGCCACAATTTTAACATTACTTCCCTACTCCTATATTCAATGCTCTGATTTATAAAGGCCAGCACACCAAAAGCTTTCTTTACCACCCTATCTACATACGATTCCACCTTCAGGGAACTATGCACAGTTATTCCTAGATCCCTCTGTTCCACAGCATTCCTCAATTCCCTACCATTTACCACGTACATCCTATTTTGATTTGTCCTGCCAAGATGTAGCACCTCACACTTATCAGCATTAAACTCCATCTGCCATCTTTCAGCCCACTCTTCCAAATGGCCCAAATCTCTCTGTAGACTTTGAAAATCTATTTCATTATCCACAGCACCCCCTATCTTAGTATCATCTGCATACTTACTTATCCAATTTTCCACCCCATCATCTAGATAATTGATGTACATGACAAACAACCGTGGACCCAACACAGATCCCTGAGGCACCCCACTGGTCACCGGCTTCCAACCTGACAAACAGCCATCCACCATTACTCTCTGGCATCTCCCATTCAGCCACTGTTGAATCCATCTTGCTACTCCGCCATCAACACCCAAAGATTGAACCTTCTTAACCAACCTTCCATGGGGAACCTTGTCAAAGGCCTTACTGAAGTCCATATAGACAACATCCACTGCTTTACCCTCATCAATTTCCCTAGTAACCACTTCAAAAAATTCAAGAAGGTTTGTCAAACATGACCTTCCAGGCACAAATCCATGTTGACTGTTCTTGATCAGACCCTGTTTATCCAGATGCTTATATATATATTATCTCTAAGTATCCTTTCCATTAATTTGCCCACCACTGACGTCAAACTAACAGGTCTATAATTGCTAGGTTTATTCTTTGAACCCTTTTTAAACAATGGAACAACATGCGCAGTACGCCAATCCTCCGGCACTATTCCCACTTTGGAGTGTGGGAGGAAACTGGAGCACCCAGGAAAAACCCACGCAGGTCACAGGTAGCACGTTCAAACTCTATACACACATGCACCCGTAGTCAGGATCAAACCCGGGTCTCTGGCGCTGTAAGCCAGCAACTACCATGTTGCTGGCTACCATGTTGCTGACCTGCATCACCATGCCACCCAAATGTGATTGTGGATTGGCAGGAAGGACCATCAGCCAAGTTGTCTCCAAAGCGGAAGTGATGAGTTTTGTTTGCAACATAGAAAGGTGCCATTCAACCCATTGCTGTTTCACAGAGCAATCCCATTTATTTACACACATTTTCCATGCATCATATTCTCCCCACATTCCCATTAATTATATTACTTATCCACATTGGGATAATTCTATATATAATAAATTATGCTAACAACCTGCATCTCTGGGATGTGGGAGGAACTTAGAGGAGAAATTGAGAAGGTACCTGGATGAAGTCAATGTGATTGTGGATTGGCAGAAAGGACCAATTGTCTCCAATGTGGGGCTGTCTGAATGTGGGCCCAATGGCCTAATTCTGCTCCTACATCTTATGGTCAAGGTTCCCATTCATCCCAATCAAGCTAAACTGCAATTAATAGACAGTGATGGGGTGCTAGATCCAACTGTCAGTACAGAATAAAGAAACATGATTGACGCAGATTGTCAATGCATTTTAAACAGCATTTTCATTTGCTGAAAGCAGATGCTTTCATATAATGAATGCAAGCTGCAGACTGGTCTCCAAGGAAGTGCAGCCAACTAGTTAAGATGATGCCAAGCCTCTCAATAATAGGTGAGCTAATGGCATTTACAGATAAAATAATTCCTGCATCATTGTTTATGAAGAATCATAATTACAGTCAATGCTATAAATATGATTTTACTTCGGAGTCACGTGAGTGACTATGTAGAAGAAGGCCATCAACCTGCATGCGCATCATTACGTCTGACGCATTGCTCAATGACTGACTGGCAGGTGCGTCGCTCCTTCCAGCGGTAAGTTTAAAATGTTCAGGTAAGTGCTTGTACTTTATCTGAAGTCGTTGCTCCCGGTTGGTTTACTATTTTTCACAAACTTTGTCAAAGTACTCAAACTTTGCGGAGACTATGTCTAAGGTGAAGAGGCGGGCCGCAGCGAAGCCGGCTACTGAAGACCGTGGGCCTGTGGGTAGGGGGCGGCCGCTGATTTTGCCTTCAGGGTTGCTAGCAAAGGAGCCAGCGGCTACAGACTTGGTGCCGACAGAAAGCACCTTGGCTATCCCGCAGGGGACAAAAACCAGCAGGAAGTCTGTCATGGCCCTGGACTCGGATGAGTCAGGCCAGGAGGATTCACCTTCTTCTATGGGCAGTGTTTTTGGGAGACTGACCCACATGGAGCACCTAATGAAGAGGTTGCCCCAAAGGAGGGAGCTATCTGAGGCATTATGAGGTATTATGGAGAACCCATGGCAATGGCACCTGTCTCAGGGCTGCACAACGTCTCCCTCTCTGAGGAGGGGAGTGTACCAGGCCAGTTTTACACTGACTCAGATTATGGAGGCACATCTGGGGAGCATACTTCAAGGCATGAAGGTCAAGCCTCAGGAGTACCCCCCATGGCATCCAAATTTGCCATCATTTCCCAAGCAGGGGAACCACTGGGAGAGGAGTTAGCCATGAGCATTAATTATCTGGCCTCTCACCAGCTTCAAGATCAGGCCATGGAGGAAACCACTACCAAATACCATACCCCAGTAAACTGTGCCTCATTGAATGTCCCGGCAGGGAATCATTCCATCTGGGGACACATTGGAAGGGGCGTCAGAGCACAGGAGGTAAAATTGCAAAAACATTTAAGATTACTTGCCTCAGGCATCACGGCCTTTGCCAGGTCCGTGGATGGGGGGCCCCTCTCTGATGTTTAGCAGGATGCCATGGCATTAATGTGCAATGCACATTTTGAGATTAATTGCCTCCGAAAGAATGCCATCTGTCCTGCTCTGCACCCAAAATTTGCAGCATTGTGCAAGGCCGGGAACATCCAACCACCAAACCTCCTGTTCGGGGAAGATCTGCCTAAGCAGGTCAGGGACTTGGATGATGAGGCTAAAATGGTCAGCGTTATGAAGGCCCCAACACCTTCCAAGACTTCATCCTTCCAGCGGCAGTACCCCTATCCTACTCCCTACACCAGATGGTTCGCCGTCAATGGTGGACACCACGAACATCAGGCACAGAGGCCTTTTTTAGGGCAGGGCCCAAGATCTGTGGATGTTCAATATGTTCAAGATGCGCGGATGGCACCCTCCAACAGCCCTACCCCCCAGACCTCGGGTGCAGAAGCAAACACCATACCGCCGATAACCACTGAGTTAAGTGAGTCTGGTTGGTTGCGTAACACATTTTCGATGGATCAGTTACAAGTTTGGGGGAGATTACAATTTTTCTTACATGGATGGCATTGGATAACATCTGTCCCGTTCATACTGCGCAGTATACAAGGTTTCTAAATTGAGTTCCTTTTCAATTCACCTCCACTGACACAGCATACACCGAGCCACACTTTTGTTCATTCACAACAGGAGTGTGCGAATGCACAAGCTGAAATCGAATCTTTACTCAAGAAACGGGTAATTGAGAAGTTGAGTCATGAGTCTCACCAATTTGTGTCTAATATATTTAATAGGCAAAAGAAGGATGGAGGATGCCGAATCATCCTTGATTTGACTGAGCTTAACACCTTTGTGCAGTATAAATACTTCAAAATGGAAAACCTTGTTACTGCCAAACAACTGGTTTCTAAGGGATGTTACATGGCATGCATCGACCTCAAATATGCTTACTATTCAGTGGCCATTCATGAAGACCACAGAAGATATTTGAAGTTTAGCTAGATGGGGCAATTGTGGCAGTTTAAAGCATTGCCTAATGGGTTAACCTCAGCCCCCAGACTATTCACTAAATTGCTAAAACCAGTCCTGGGGCTACTCAGGGCACAGAATCAAATAGTCATGGCATACATGGATGACATCTTAATCATTGGGAAGACTATGGAATTAACTGAATTATCTGTGTCAGCTACCAAACTCATGTTTGAAAGACTGGGGTTCCTAATCTATCCATTTAAGTCCAAATTGGTACCATCTAGAGTAATTGATTATTTGGGATTCACCATTAACGCAATTCACATGTCAGCGACATCTTAGGGCAAGCAATTAGAATTAATTGAAGCCTGCAGCAACCTCATTGTTAAGAACCAACCTTCTATTAGACATGTGGATAGTATATTTGGCAAATTAGTGGCTGCTTTCCCAGCTGCTCAGTTCGGGCCTTTGCACTACCAAAACTTACAAATGCAAAGGAGCAGGCACTCGAACTTTATAGAGGTCACTTCGATGAACCCATGCAGTTGCCAGCTGAAGTTACAATGGTGGGTGACCAATATTCGGTATTGTTCTAGTACTATTTTAATTGATACACCATCAGTTATCCTGCAAACTGATGCCAGTGCTCTAGGTTGGGGTGCTACCAACACCATCTCAAGTTGTGGTAGCAAATGGAATCTGCAGGATCATCGATGCTTCAGTCACATGGTATTAACTGCTTAGATTTGTTGGGAGCACTCTATGGGTTAAAGGCTTATTGTAGCAATATGCATCATGTGCATGTTCAACTTCAGGTTGACAACGCTACAGCAGTGGCATACATTAATCACATGGGTGGAGTTAAGTCTATATCCTGTGATAAATTGTCTAACCTCATTTTGCACTGGTGTATTATGAGAAACAGCTGGGTTTCAGCTATCTACTTACCAGGTAGATATAACATGGTGGTGGACACCAGGTCACGAGAATTCAATGACAACAAAGAATGGATGTTGAATCATGAAGTGTTTAACGACATTGTCATTCGGTACGGTGTACCGGACATTGATCTGTTTGCATCCCGACTTAATCATCGATTACCAAATTACGTTTCATGGGAACCAGACCCAGGGGCAGTAGCAGTAGATGCATTCTCGCTACACTGGGGTGGAAAGTTCTTGTATGTGTTTCCCCCATTTTGCCTCATCAGTAGATGCTTGGCCAAGATCAAGCAAGACTCCGCCTCTGGCATATTGGTAGTACCAGACTGGTCTACTCAGCATTGGTTCCCACTCGTCCTAGCCATGATTACACAGCCTTTTATGGCTGTCCCCAAAAGCAGAAATCTGCTTGTACATCCTGTGACAGGGGAAAGCCATCCTCTTCATAACCAAATAAATTTATTGGTTTGCAGATTCTGAGGAGTCCATTCCTGGGGCTCGGACTTTCAGATCGTACGGTAGATGTGATCACTGCGACCTGGAGCAAGAGATCCCAAAAACAGTACATCACTCATATAAGGAAATGGGAGATGTACTGCTCTCTCTCGAATATTTCATATCACACGGCTTCCATTACGGATATTTTGGAGTTCCTTTCTACATTATTCTACGATCAGAAACTCAGTTATAGTGCCATAAATAGTGGTAGGAGTGCTTTATCATCTTACTTATGGCTGGGGTTAGGGAACCACACTGTAGGATCACACCCCTTAATAACCACATATATGAAGGGCATTTTTAACTCTACTCCCCCTAGGCCCAGATATTCACAGATATGGGATATGAGCGTGGTCCTCATGCTGCTCCAACAGTGGGCACCAGCTTCATCTCTGTCTCTGCATAATCTCACACATCAGGTAGTCATGCTCATGGCATTGGTCTTAGTGCAATGGGTCCAGACGTTAAATAAACTTAAACTGGACAGCATGGTTACATCCTTTGACAACATCATCTTTTTTGTTGATGATCTAATATAGCAGAGCAGACCAGGGATGTCAGGGCTCAAATTAAGTTTTATGGCTTACCCCTTAGATCCACGGTTGTGTGTGGTATCTCACATACTACAATACATTAAGGTCACTAAGAGCCTCAGAGGCTCGGAATTATCCGTATTCATCAGCTACACCAAACCTCATAGGAAGGTTACAGTGCAGACCATTTCAAGATGGATAAAACAGGTTCTGGCATGTGCAGGAGTGGATACTGACACTTTTAAACCTCATTCCACCAGGCTGCATCTACGTAAGCAGCAAGGGATATGGACGTCCCTCTCGACCACATTCTAGCGGCTGCGGGATGTTCTAATGAACTGACGTACCAAAGGTTTTATAGCAAACCTATCGCCAGACAGGGGACTTTTGCTAATTCTGTTTTAGGTTCTGTTTTACAGTTTCCCCCTGGGTGAGAGGGGTCACTATTATTTTCTTTGATTATTAAAGCATCAGCATCTTTTATCTATGTCATGTTTGAATGCATTAATTATTCTCACTCATCCTGGTCAACTGATGCAGTGTGTGACGCATGGACTCGTTTCCACGGCATGAAATCACAGAACTTAAAAATATTCAAGTAGTCACTCATGTGACTCCGAAGTAAAATAGTAAGATTAAACGAGAACTTACCAGTTTGAAGTTTGATCTTTATTTTGTGAGGAGTTACCATGAGCGATTACGTGCCCTCCGCTCCCAACCCTTGTAACATAAAGATCTTCTGGAAGTTCTAGTCAGCTCTAATCTTACTATTTAGTTCAACAACTGTTATCTGTGATTTCACACCGCCGCTTTGAAGATTGACGCGCATGCGGGTTGATGGCCTTCTTCACGTAATCGCTCATCGTAACTCCTGCAAAATAAAGATCAAACTTCAAACTGGTAAGCTCGTTTAATCTTACTATTCTCCTCTCCATTGCATCTGAGCATTCTTACTTGATTTAACCTAAGCCATGATTGACAAATAGACCCATTATGTTGCAGGGGGGCAAACTGAAAATAATTATTCTCTCTAATGTTTGAAACAATATTTTTATTTACACAGCAGATCAAGGTGATTCGCCAGTGAAATTAGATGGTGGTGAGAGTTGACCCAGGGTCGGGTTTGAATCCAAGTAATAAAATGAAAATTTTAACCTTACTCTAGCTACGGAAGGCCGTTTAAATGATTGGTATTTTTGAAATGGAATGCACCTCTCTTCACATTTTGTCTTTCACAATATTGCCCAGTTACAATGAGAAGGAAGCATTAGTGTTCATTGTTCATACCATGATGTATGTGAATTGGAAGTAAATGGGGTTCCCTTAGTTCTTCCTCGGTTGTGGGCCTCCAGCCCCCATTGACGGGACGATCTTAACTCCTGTAGCCAGCGGCATTCGGGCCCTCCGCATCGAGGTGATCAGCTCCCGCATCAGGGGATCTCAGCTCCCCCTCCCCGGGCGATCGAACCTCGCGCTGGAGCTGGTTGTGCCTACTGTACCTTTTGGAGCTCCGAGGCTGCAAGCCCTTGATGGTGATTCCGTGGTGGTCACGGTGGGAGCAATCCCAGGCAAGGGATCAGCTCCTATGTTAAGGGCTCGCAGTGGGGTTCACGACAGTCCGAGGAGGCTTCCAACTCCATCGATGGTAGGCCGCAGAGCCCGGAGAATGTGATCCGAAAATTTATCACATCTCCAGGAAGGTAAGAACCTGAAAAAAGTTTCCCCCAATCCCCTCCCCCCTTCACCCACAGAAAACAAACCGACGAACATTAAAATAAATACTTTTAACAAACTAAAAAATAACAAAAATAACAAAAAGACGAACAGACTGAAACAAGGGGAGGGTGGGCTAGAGGATAATGTAGGAAGAAAGGTGTGTATGATAATGTAGTGTGTAAGCATTAGGGTAGATTGGAGGAGAGAGAAAGGACAGTAAGGGTATGGGCTACCTCAAAATGGATCATTCAATGTTCATATCATTGGGTTGTAGACTACTGGGGAAGAATATGAGGTGCTGTTCTTGTATTTGGCATTTGGCCTCACCTTGGTAATGAAGGAGGATGAGGACACACAGTTTGGAGTGGGAATGGGAAGGGGAATTAAAATGGCTGCCAAATGTTTCTCCACTTATCAACTCCCAAACTCTATCACGATCTCCACACTTCCCTCCCCATCTGTCCATCAACCCCTTCTCACATGTAATCAATGGTCGCTTACTAGCTCTTGCCACACACCTGTCCTTAACTATTTATTTAGGTTGGCTGCTTCTCCTGTACTCATTCAGATAAATGAAATGTTTCAACCACAATGTAGGTTGTCTATTTCCCTCTATAAATGCTGCCTGACCCATTGAGTTACTCAAACTGCTCTCCTTTCTTTTTGCATGAAGAGACACAAATGGATCAATTTATTAGAATGGTTACAGAATCTCTTAAAAATATTCAGCTCCTGAATCTAAAGCTCAGTTTATACTTTGGAGCAAACCTCTCCACAGTGCAATATAGCCAAAGAATTATAGTGCGTACATGACTATTAATAACAAAATATTACTACTGACCTACAGCTCACTCAGAATCATCTTCCTAAAAATTGAACAGATATAGTGGACATGTAACTGCTGCTAATTCATATGACAGCAAGATTATATCATGTCAGTTTAGGATACTAAATAGTGTCTAATTGCCTCTTCGAACCCCTTCACCATCTTCATTCACAGTAAGATGAGCATTCATTGAATTTGTAAGCCCAATTGGACACTAACATGCTCACCCCGCTCACTGGTTCTCACATTCAGAGTCTGCTTTTAAATGCAAAGAGAAACCAGATTTCATAGTGATAAAGATCCGCAAAGCAGTTGGAAATGGTCTCTGGTTTCACCAAGACAGATGGTGAAAAGTTCCAACACCATCAAGCAGACGGAACAAAATGAAAGTGCAAGTGAGACTCATGAAACTGATGGGAGAAGCGTTGTTGGATTCAAATTTTATAAAATGGTTTGTTATAGCATGACAGATACATCAATTTACTTTTCATAAAAAAGATGAATACATTGTTCTGAAGGCAGTACACCAAAGTTTGATGATATATTAATGAGAAGTACATAATCCTGAATTATGTCAGATATGGCTCTGACAATTTCTGCTATATTTAGAATGTTTTACCATGTTATAAATGGTTTGTATTTGAGGCACGTGTTATTGTGGCAACACACTCTCTGTCAGGAGATTATACGTCCCCACTTCCCTCAAGAAATGTGAGGACATGAATGAGGCAGGCACCCCAGAGCAATGACTGAAAGACTGTGACCAGTCGTGTCCCACAGGGATCTCTGCTAGGAAATTGTTCGCTGCTTGGAACAGTGATCATTTAGCTGAATACCTTCATTCAGTCCGCGTGGACCTACCTGATCTCCTGGTTGCCAAACACTTTAATTTCCCTTCCCATTCCCACACTCACATTCCTGTCCTAAGCCTCCTCCATTGTCAGAGTGAGGCTAAATGCAAAATGGAAGAACAACATCTCATAATTTGTTTGGCCAGCTTACAAACCACTGGTATGAATTTTAATTTCGCCAAACAAGTAGCCAATGCATTCCATTTATCTCCACCCCTCCCCCACCCAATTTACTCCAGCTTCACATTCTCACATAGCAAGCAACTAACAATGGCCTATTTCCTTTATCATAATTACCTTTTTGCATATCTTTCATGCATTTTTTCTATATCTTTTCCCTTTCCTGTGACTTTCAGTCTGAAGAAGGGTTTCAACATGAACGTTACCCATTCCTTCTCTCCAACGATGCTCCCTGTCCCGCTGAGATACTCCAGCATTTTGTTTCTATCTTCTGCTAGGAACTCTGTTGTTTGTGAGAAGTATAAACAACTAATATCAAAATGTAGTTGAGTTAGTGAGTAGGTTTACAGATGACACCAAAATTGATAGATTTGCAGACAATGCAGAAAGCTGACAAACGATACAGCGAGATTTAGATATGGAATTTAATCCAAGCAAGTGTGAGGTGTTGAACGTTGGGAAGTTGAATGTAAGGAGAAAGTATACATTAAAGGCAAGACCTTTAACAGCATTGATGTATGGAGGGACAGTCCTGTAGTTCTCCACAACTTGTGAACCATTCCTATAGTTGTCCACAATTACTTTACAACTAACAGAATTATAGTCACTGATACCAAAGTGCTCTCTAACTGACTGTTCAATATGTTGTGGAGGCTTTGGAGAGGCGCAGAAGAGGTTGACAGAATGCTGCCTGGATTGGAGGGCAATAGTTATCAGGAATGTCGGAAATACTTGGATTGTTTTTGCGAGAATTTGGAGGTTGAAGGGAGTCCTGATAGAAGTATATAACATTAAGAGAGGTGCAGATTTGGTTGATAGTCAGAACTTTTTTCCCCAGGGTGAAAATGTCAAAGATGAGAGGGCATAGCTTTAAGGTCAGAGCGGAAAGTTGAAAGGAGATGTGCAGGACAAGGTTTTTCTTTACACAGATGGTGCTGGGGGCATGGAATGCACTGCCCGGGTAGTGATAGATGTTTTTAAGATACTTTTAGATGGCCACATGGATATGCAAAGATTGGAGGGACATGGATCATGTGGAGACAGAGGGAATTAACATGGCAACACGTTTAGTGCAGACATTGTGGGCCTGTTCCTTTCTTCCACTGTTCTATATCTAAAATAGAGAGTGGAGTTGTGTTTAGGCAAATTCTTCTGGTATAGATCCTCCTTGCATTCACATCCATGCTATAATTATTGTAGACAAGGGTTTAATTCATTCTCTCCATTAACCATGCCTTCACACTTTTCAGGATAGAAAATGGACAAAAGGGTCAGAAACAGCAAATTTCAGCAAGCTTTCCATTTGATTTCTGTCACTCTCTGTTAATCCGGCAGTGGCGCAGTGGTAGATTTGTTGCTTTACAGTGCCAGGGACTCGGGTTCGATCCTGACTGTGGATGATGACTGTATGGAGTCGGTACGTTCTCACTGTGACAACGTTCCCCGGGTACTCTGATTTCCTCCCACATTCCTAAGACGTACAGGTTTGTAGATTAATTGGCTACGGTAAATTGTACATTGAGCCTAGTGTGTAGGATAGTGTTAGTGGATGGGGTGCTCGCTGGGCGGCATAGACATGATGGGCCGAAGGGCCTGTTTCCACGTTGTATCGCTAAAGTAAAAAAAATTAGATCTTTGCTTGTAATATTTTAAAGGGAGTGTCCCACTTGGGCATCATTTGCGCGTCATTTACGCTACAGGCCAGTAGTGACTGATGCACGAAAATCGTTTAGCAGTACGACAGTCGCACGCCAAGTGCTCTAGAGGGCCCTGCTTCTTTTGGGAGCCATTTGCAATGTTGTTCATACTTAGTCCAATCTCTGTGGCAAGGATTTTCCCAGTGAAAAAATTTTCAAAACTATGCGCTCTTTATTCCCAGGTAGTCACATGTTGCTGCGCTCAAATTACACGAAAATGGCGTGCCGATGGCGTACAGGCGGCACATGATTACGGACGTTGATGCACGGTGAAGCATAATAAATTAGCATAGGCAATGTTCGTGATACACTGTGCGTAACCATGCGTCACCACACGCTACATGTACGCCGCCAGTACATCAGTGTGTGCCATCACTACATCAACGTGCACAAGGGATACGTCACACAGGTATATTGAGCATTCCAAAATCCTCGGGCACCGCACGTTACCGCACGTCACTGCATACGCCACCACGCCTCACCACATGCACGGCACGGGGCACCAACTAATTTTTAGGATGTCGCGTAAATGACGCGCAAATTACGCCCGAGTGGGACAGGCCCTTAAGCCTACTGCAAGTAAGAATGAGTGTGCATTCATCTGTTCACTCCACAGCTTACCACTTTGCCACCACTCGTTAAAAGCAGGCGTAATGACTTCTGATCATTGGAATAGTGAGATAGTTGTTCATTTCTCAATACAATTCTTGGTGAATGATCTCCAAGCTCACAAAACTTGTGCTGTATTTATTGCTTGCAGTTCTGGGATTGAGCGGCACAAACGCATCAATCACTAAATCTGTCATCCAGCCATTTAGAAAATTTTGTATTAGTTTTATCCTTCTGAGAAAATAAAATTGATTGCTTGAACCATTAGGATATGCAAAATAATCAAATTATTTTTATCATTTAGGTCATCAATCTCAATTGTACCTAATGTCCATAGAACAAAGACTTGGAAATGCAAGCATGAGAATGTGAATTCAAATCATTTAGGGACACTCCTAAACTAAGACAACCATATTGTGATCATTCTTTTTAAATCCAATCATAGCAATATTTTCTGCCATATTTCTGATTGTGTAGGAAGGAACTGTAGATGCTAGTTTAAACCGAAGAGAGACACAAAAAGCTGGAGTAACTCAGTGGGTCAGGCAGCATCTCTGGAGAAAAGGAAGAGGTGACGTTTTCCGATCGAGACCCTTCTTCAGACCTTCAGAAATTCATTTATTTTTATTTAAATATTTTTATTTGAATTTCACAGGAATTTGCATACGTACAATAATAACAGACAGTGATAGTCAGGGCATAATTGTGCAACAGTATATAAGCAACCCTCAAAGCCCTTACCGTTACCCCCCCTCAATCCACCCGAATCAGGTCGGAACCAAACGGGGACAAACAACACTCACACACGCACACATCCACACAAATACGATAAGATAAACAAAACAAAATGTACAACAAAAAGGTGTGGGGTGGGGAGGTGGGGTGGGGTGGGGGGGGGGGGGGGGGGGCGTGGGGTGGGGTGGATGAGGGGAGAGCAGCTGCAATAAGACAGAGCAATCAGAAATTCATTTCTTATTGCTAGTTTTGCTCTTGCTAAACAGAGAACATAGAATAATAGAAACATAGGAACATAGAAAATAGGTGCAGGAGTAGGCCATTCGACATGATCATGGCTGATCATCCAACTCAGTATCCCGTACCTGCCTTCTCTCCACACCCCCTGATCCCCCTAACCACAAGGGCCACATCTAACTCCCTCTTAAATATAGCCAATGAAGTGGCCTCAACTACCTTCTGTGGCAGAGAATTCCAGAGATTCACCACTCTCTGTGTGAAAAATGTTTTTCTCATCTCGATCCTATCCAGCATAATACAGCAGAGGGACAGGCCCTTCAGCCCACAACCCCTGTGCCAAACAACAGGCCTATATAAACATTCCTTCTGCCTGCACATGTTCCATACCACCATTCCCTGTATATTAATTTTGCTCTTAAATGTTTAAAAGTCTTTTAAATGCCAATATTGCATCTCCCATATCTCCCTGATGTAAAGCTTTGGGAAAAAGGCAGCACCAGAATTAGTATCATTGAATCGCACAGAATGGAAACATGTCCTACATCACAACTCATCCAGGCCGGCCACTAGGCTAAGATATAGGAAACATTATTACACATGGATGAGATTCTGGAGGGTCGCCAATGTTGAGCATCTATTTAAGAAGGGTTACAAGGAACTATGGACCAGTGTGCTTAACATCCATGGAAAGGATTCCAAGGGAGAAGATATGTATAGAAAGCAACTGCAGATGCTGGTATATACCAAAGATAGACACAAAGTGCTGGAGTAATGCAGTGGGTCAGGGAAAATCTCTGGAAAAAAAGGGTGATGTTTCAGGTGGGGACCCTTTTTCAGACTTCAAAAGATATCTAAATGCATTGCAATTTGGGAAGTCCAACCAGGGTAGGACCTTCACAGTGAATGGCAGGGGTCTGGGGGATATGGTATAGCAGACGTTTCAGGAAATGCATATACTCTGTTCTTTGAAAGTGGTGTAACAGATAGAGTGGTCAAGAAGGCTCCAGGTACATTGGCCTTCATCAGTCAGGGTATTGAGTATAGAAATTGGGATGTTACGTTACGGTTGGTGAGGCTGCATTCGGAGTATTGTGTTCTGTTTTGATCACCAACAATGGGAAACATGGTGTTAAATTGGAAATAGTACAAAGAAGACATACAAGAATGTTGCCAGGACTTAAGAGCATGAGCTATAGGGATAGGTTGGACAGACTAAGACTTTATTAGTTTGGAGTGCAGGACGATGATGGGTGATTTTATAGTGTATTAGATAATGAGGGGAATAAATAGGAAAAATACACAAAATATTTTTTACTCAAGCTAGTGGAATCTAGAACCAAAGGACATGGGTTTCAGGTGAGAGGGGAAGATTTACTTACAACCTTGTGGGTGACATTTTCCACTGAGGGTGTGGGTATGTGGAATGAGTTCCAGAGGATCCAAGGAGGGATAGCTGAATGGATAGCAAATTGACTCCATGGAAGGAATCAAAGGGTGATGGTGGAAGGTTGCTTCTCGCACTGGAGGCCTGTGACTAATGGTGTGCTGCAGGATTCGGTGCTGGGACCGTTACTTTTGTCATCTACATCAATGATTTGGATATTAGGGCAATACAGGGAAAGATTAGCCTTGTTAATGACCAGTTAGTCATGACCACTTAGATTAACAAGATTGCTGATGATACAAAAGTGAGTGGATTTGCCAATAGTGAAGATAGTTGTGAAAGATTGCAGCAGGACCTGGATCGATTGGCCAGGTTGGCGGAGGAATGGTTGATGGAATTTAATACAGAGAAGTGTGGGGTGTTGCATTTTGTGATGTCGAACAAGGGCAGAACCTACAAAGTAAATGGTAGACCTTTGGGTAGCGTTGTAGAGCAGAAGGATCTAGGAGTACAGGTGCATGGTTCCTTGAAGGTCGAGTTACAGCTGCATTAGGTGGTCAAACAGGCTTTTGGCACTTTGGCCTTCATCAGTCAGAGTATTGTGTATAGACGTTGGGAGGTCTTGTTGCAGTTGTATTAGACGTTGGTGAGACCACATTTAGAATATTGTGTTCAGTTCTGGGCACCATGTTTTAGGGAAGATATTGTCAAGCTTGAAAGGGTTCAGAAAAGATTTACGAGGATGTTGCCAGGACTAGAGGGTGTGAGCTATAGGGAGAGGTTGAATAGGCTGTGTCTCTATTCCATGGAACACAGGAGGATGAGGAGTGATCTGATAGAGGTGTAAAAATCATGCGAGGAATAAATCGGGTAAATGCACAGAGTCTCTTGCCCAGAGTAGAAGAATCGAGGACCAGAGGTTCAAGGTGAAGGGGAAAAGAATCTGAGGGGCAACATTTTCACACAAGGGGTGGTGGGTGTATGAAACACGCCACCAGAGGAGGTAGTTGAGGCTGGGACTATCCCATCATTTAAGAAACAGTTAGACTGGTACATGGATAGGACAGGTTTGGAGGGTTATGGACTATGTACAGGCAAGTGGGACTAGTGTAGCTGGGACATTGTTGGCCAGTGTGGGCGTTGGGCTGAAGTGCGTGTTTCCACACTGTTTAAGAAAGAACTGCAGATGCTGGAAAAATCAAAGGTAGACAAAAATGCTGAGAAACTCAGTGGCAGCATCTATGGAGTGAAGGAATCGGTCACGTTTCGTGTCGAGAGCCTTCTTCAGACTGATGTGGGGGTGGGGGTGGGGGCGCGGGAAGAAGAAAGGAAGAGGCGGAGACAGTAGGCTGTGGGAGAGCTGGGAAGGGGAGGGGAAGGAGGGAAAAAGCAAGGACTACCTGAAATTGGAGAAGTCAACATTCATACCGCTGAGGTGTAAACTACCCAAGCGGAATATGAGGTGCTGCTCCTCCAATTTGCATCACTCGATGACTAGGAGGTAGATGAGGCAAGTACTATAACAACATTTAAAAGACATATAGATAGGAACATGGATAGGAAAGGTTTGGAGGGATATGGGCCAAATGTGGGTCGGTGAGACTAGCCTTGATGGGGCATCTTGGTTGGCATTGGCTATTTGAGCTGAAGGCTCTGCTTCTGTGTGGTATGACTCTATGCTGCTATCACTCCAATACTACCACTTTAGTGTCATCTGCAAACTTACATATTCTTATATGCCTTCTATATTCCTTATATATTATGGCATATGGCAACGATGAGGATGAGAGTGTATGGCATATAAATGCCTTATATACTCTCATCCACATCATTGACGTAGATGACAAATAGCAAAGGGCCCAGTATCGATCCCTGAGGCACAACACTAGTCACAAGTGTAAAAAAATAACCTTATACCATCAATATCTTTCTGCCATGAAGCCGATTCTCTATCCAGTTAAATAGTATTTTGTGTATCCCTTGCTTTCTAATCTTCCAGTGGACATTTACCATGTGGAACCTTATCAAATACCTTGCTAAGACTTTATAGACCACATTTGTGCTCCTGCCATCATCATCCTTCTTGGATACACAAAAGGCTGGAGAAACTCAGCGGGTGCAGCAGCATCTAAGGAGCGAAGGAGATAGGTGACGTTTCGGGTCAAGACCCTTCTTCAGACTACTTGGAATTGATGATTATTATATTTTCATACTGAAAATGCTGCCTATTGAAGTTTAGTGGTAATCTCTAACCTGGTGTTTCTGGATATGCTCCCTCTGCCAAGAATGTGCTGTTTGGTGCATCACCGGCTCCAAATGGATGGGGATATGGAAAACATCCAATTAAAAGTTAAGTTTTGTTGCCACATATGGGAGAAGAGCTTGAAGGTGAAAGGACATTTGAAAGAATGTCACCGTGTGCTGACATCTATCCCGTTTAAATATACACTATTCCATTCCTACATTTTTACAGTTTTATGGGAGTGTTTTGCAACCAGAAGACAGTATATGTTCTAAAAAACACCTTTTGTGATCTCCTTACATTCATTTAAGTGAGAGACCATAACTAGTTTACATCAGTGTCTTGGTCAAAATATGAAATATACATTGCATCTTATTCTTACCAGTACTCTGTTTATTAATTGCAGTTTAAGACTTACATCTCTGGTGTACATATTGTTTACAGGCCATGTGGTATGTTTTGTGAATTCTTGGAATATGATAGATGCGGCTCAGTCGGTACTAATGGTTTACTTGTGCATAATACAATATGATTCCTTACTTAGTAGAAATAATGTAACTAAACATTTCAAGTTCTGCAATCTTCCTATGAGTGACTATTGGTTTGTAAAGATCACTGCAACTACAAGTGACAAATAGTAATCCTTTTAGGAGTTGGCAGTAACTCTATAATGTCACTCAAGGTTTGTCAATGATGGATTATGTTTGGCAATGTCAGTTGGGGATGTAAAATAAAATTTCAATCAATAAGACCCAAACTCCCTGTCCCAATTTCCGAAAGGACACATAAACCAATAGTTTCCAAACAACATTTAGTTTGTGGATCTTTTACTTTCCTGTATAACCATATAACATATAACCATATAACAATTACAGCACGGAAACAGGCCCTCTCGGCCCTTCCAGTCCGTGCCGACCATTTATTTTCCCCTAGTCCAATGTACCTGCACTCAGACCATACCCCTCCATTCCCTTCGCGTCCATATACATATGATAATATGGTAGGACAAAGGCCTGAGATGAGAAGACAGAAAGTGTGAGATAAGGATAGATGTCCACATTTGAAGTGAGAGGAATGAATATAGGTGGGATGGGAGGGAAAGGGAGGGGGGGGAAGGAAAGGTGTGAATTCAGGTGCGGTACAGAGAAGAGAGAGGGATGAAGAAGGGGGGTTTGTTGTTTGTAGGTTAGTTAATAAATACAAGATGAGCCATACCCCATCTCTGATAATGTATAATTAATTCCAGGTCATGCAAGAGGAGGCTTGTTTTATCTTTTCTAAACAAAATTATTTTAAATCCAAAACGGTTAGTCCAGAATTTTCTGGATCTGTGCATTTTACAGCATGTATTGGGAGTTACCTTCAATTTAACACTGTTTTGTCTGCAGTTTAGTGGAACAGATAACAGGGAATAGTAAGATTGAACGAGAACTTACCAGTTCGAAGGTTGATCTTTATTTTATGAGGAGTCGAAGTGAGGGATTTCGTGAAGAGCCCGCCGGCGCGCATGCTCGACATACTTCAAAGTAGCGGCGTGGAATCACAGAACCAACAATAGAAATGACTTCGCATAGTATGATTGAATTGACTAAGATTACCAGATGAAGGTGATTGAGGGTTGGGCGAGGAGGGCACGAAATCCCTCACTTCGACTCCTCATAAAATAAAGATCAACCTTCGAACTGGTAAGTTCTCGTTCAATCTTACTATTTCATTTCGGAGTCACGTGAGTGACTTCGTGAAGACTTCAACGCTTCTGTGATTACACGCCCTGGACCACGTCCATGCTGACACACCACTACCAGGGATGGATGGGAGGAACAAACTTGCTCAACAGTCCATACTGCAAAACAAGAGCATATTTATTAATAACAAATCAAACCCCTCATACGGGGACATCTCCATGTTCTTGACCTGCATTCAGCACGGCTTCTGCGAACTGGAGAGGAGCAGCAACAGGCCTGTTGTAAAAACGCTGGAACACAGCTTCATTAGCCCATCCTGCGGTGGCGAGAATTTGGTCCATGGGCACCTCCATGACCCTCGCCGCTGACGTCGATGCAGCCCTGGTGGAATGAGACTTGAACACATTAGTGTCGATACCTGACTTACCCAAGACGACTCGAAGCCACCTGGATATCGTCTGGACTGTCACTCGATGATGAGGTCTCTTATGAGTGACAAGCAGGTATCTCTCCATTCCTCTGATGCGTGCCGTCACGTTGACATAGTGGCGGATATGTGAGGCTAAACATAGCCTAGCATCTGCGGGGTATGCCGGGAACTTCAGCTGCAGCCCTGTGCACCCAGGTCTATGCTGCTTTAGTAGCTCGTCAATGAAAAAGACTACTTCTGTGGGGGTAGACGTCATTCTGTCGACACGAAGTTTGTGTAGTGTCTGTACCCTCTGAGCTGAAGTCAGCGCTAGTAACATCACCAGCTTCATGGTGAGTTGGTCCAGTTGGAGCCCTTCCATGGGTGACCACGTCCTGAGCAGGGTTAATACGTCCCTGACATCCCAGGTGATATTATAGCGTGGTGTAGGCGGATTCATATTGAATATACCCCGCATGAGTCTGGACACTAGCCTGTTGGATCCTACCTCCAAACTGAGGTAGAATGATAGCGCACTTCTGGCGCTGTTGATGGCACTGTAACTTAAGTGTTCATCATGGTGCAACCCCGCGAGGAATTCCAGGACGTCAGTTATTGTCATGTCATCGTACGTGATGCGAGAGCGGCTGCAGTAGGCTTCCCACTTCTTAATATGCGAGCGGTATCTTCGCCATGTAGACTCTCGACACGACGCCCCGATGGTATCCATGGTCCGAGCCGAGAGGCCGTATTGGACTAACGGCCTGTTCAGAACCTGCAAGCCAACAAATTTAAATAGCCATGGCAGGGATGCGGCTCCCCTGAGACAGGGTGAGTAACCAATTGTGGGCAACCCTTCAAAAGGACCCAAGGTTCGTTGAGCATGTCAAAGACCACCGGATACCAAGGCTGTGTGGGCCAGTCGGGTATAATAAGGATGCCCTTGGCAGCATCTGCCTGAATCTTTCCCAATACCCGACTGATGAGGCAAAACGGGGGGAAGGCATAGAAAAACCACTTCCCCCAGTCCAGCGAGAATGCATCTAGCGCTATAGCCCCAGGATCTGGTTCCCATGAAACGTAGGTTGGTACCTGATGGTTCAACCGTGACGCAAAGAGGTCAATGTCCGGTTTACCAAATTTGGCTGTGACTTTAGAAAAGATCTCAGGATGCAACATCCATTCAATATTGTCATTAAATTTGCGTGACCTGGTGTCCGCCACAGTATTAAGCTCACCTGGCAAATAGGTAGCTGAAATCCAAATGTCTCTTTGAACACACCAGAGCCAAATTGAGTTTGCCAACTTGTCACACGAAACTGACCTGGTACCACCCATATGGTTTAAATATGCTACTGCTGTGGTGTTGTCTATTTGGAGACGGACATGTGCTCCAACAAGCTTGGAACAATACGCACGAAGTCCGTGGAATGCTGCCAGCAACTCCAAATAGTTAATCCCTTGAGTTAACAACATCGTTGATTCATGGGTGTCCCATCTGCCACCACAACTAGAGCAATTATTCGTGGCTCCCCAACCATTGGAACTTGCATCAGTTTGCAAATATACCACCGGATTAGCCTCCCTAATAGGCTTGAATGAGCTGCTAATGTGACACACCCACCATTGCAACTCATTTATCGCTTCGGGCGGCAGCTGCATGGACCGATCATAATGACCAGCGTTCTGTTTTAACGCAGCAATTTTAGCTCTTTGCAAATTCTGATAATGCAAAGGTGCATATCGCGCTGCCGGAAACAAAGCTACCAGCTTCCCAATTATTGTAGCTAAGTGCCGAATCGATGGTATATTGGTGCGGATTAAATCTAGACACACCTGGGTAACCTCCTCAATCTTGTTAATTGGAATGGTAACCCTCATGCTTATAGAGTTCACCGTGAACCCTAGGTAATTAATCACCTGGGCAGGGTAGAACTTTGATTTCTCTGGATGGACAATAAACCCCAATTGTTGAAATATATTGACAGCAGCTGCAACACCCTGTTCAGCCAATTCCAGGGTGTGGCCCACAATTAAGATATCATCTAAATAGGCCATAACTATATGGTGTCGTTGTCTCAAATAAGCCATAATTGGCTTCACTAATTTAGTGAACAATCTAGGGGCTGTGGTGAGCCCATTAGGCAAAGCCTTGTACTGCCAGAGTTGCCCCATCCAGATGAATTTCAAAAACCTTCTGTCACATTTCTGGACGGATACGGTATTTAAAGGCGTCTTTTAAATCGATGCATGCCATAAAGCAACCATGAGAAATCAATGATTTGGCTGTTTCAAACGTATCCATTTTAAAATGAGTATATGTTACAAAAGTATTCAAACGGGTTAGATCAATAATGACACGACAACCTCCATCCTTCTTAGGTCTGGTGAATATGTTCGAAACAAATTCAACTGGCTCATGCACCACTCTCTCAATCACTCCTTTGTGCTCAAGACTTAACAGTTCCTTATAGCCGGCTGCCTGTTCTGCAGCAGATAATTTAAACGTTCGAGCGGGCATGTGCTGGGATGGAGGAATGTCGCCATTAATAAACCAATTTTATGCCCCTGAATATTCTGCAACACATACTCGTCACCAGTAAAATTACCCCATGCACCCAAAAACCACCGAAGGCGACCACCAACATGTGAAGTTAAACAGAGAGAAAAGAGAGAACCAGACCCCCTCACCTCCGTGGTTACTGGCGGTCCTTGACACGCGTGTGCAGACGTGGAGGTGCTGGGTTGGCTTGAGGGCGCGGCGTCTTCGTTTTCCACCAGGGTCTCTGCCGACCCTGTCCTAAAAAAGACCCCTGGTGCTGGGTCTGATGTTGCTGTCGCTGTGGAGCTTGAGGGTGGGTCCTCGTCGAGGTACTGGCAGACCCTCGTGATCGAATGTATGGAGACTTTGAGCCTGACGGTGTGGGGGCACTCTGAGGGCGCATGATCCCCACCGTTTTGGCTTGCTCGTCAAGCTCCTTGACTCTCTTCGAGAGGTCCTCCCCAAAGAGCTGACGGGGCGGGGGCGGCGGCGGTGGTTTGCACAATCCTGCAAACTTTGGATTGAGCGCTGGGCGGATGCTGGTTTTGCGAAACCCGTTAATTTCGTGCTGGGTCGCGCACAGGAGGGCCAGGGCATCTTCCTGGTCCAAATTCAATTCGTCCCCGTCCACCGACCGCACAAAGGCGGTAATACCGGCCGTGAGGAGCTTCAGGATCCGCTGCAGTTTTACCTCCTGTTGACGGATAGCCGCACTGATGTTGCCCCATATCGGCGTATTGACCACAGGCACGTTGAGGGAGTTGCAATTGGATGGAGCCTTGTGACGGCTCATTGCCTGAATGAGGACTTCTTCCTGTAGTTGCTGGTTGTTAAGAAAGTCCACAGTGGCTGCCAGCTTCGTGTTTAAAGGAAGTCCAGATGAATGTGGGGCCGCAAATTTGGTCGCCACATCCAGAAGATCCTCCGCTGGTACCTCCACCGGAGGTGGTATGGAATCCACCAAAACCTCCTCCTCCTGCTGCTCCAGGCTGATGGTAGAGGCTGGTGACGACGCCCTGTGCCTGTGGCTGCCCTGCTGTTGTTGGCTTTGAAGCAGGAGCTCCAGCAGCCGCTCCATACGGTCAATACGCCCTTCACCCTGAACACTCAGGTGGTCGGAGTCCTCCGGCTCTGAAAAGAAAACCGGGCTCCTATCATCGGCCCGCACCTCATCGAGGCCCTGCCGGTGCCGGTAGTTGTCGCTAACAGCCGCCGAGGCGAAACTGCGCGATTCCCGCGCGGGCGTGTTCAACCGCCTCCGTTTAGCGGGAGCTGACGCCGCTGCCACTAAGGGCACTTGCAGCGTGGTGTCGGCACCAGCCGAAGCATGGCTACCTGAAGCCCACGCAGGCTTGCCGGCTGCCCACATCATGGACCTTGCCGACGCATGGTCTCGCCCACCCATCCATGGGGGGCTCGGCGACCGTGACGAGACCCGACTCAACCGACCCGTCCCGGCGTCGAGAGTCGGGGTGTGCCGGCTGGACCTCACAGCCGCCCCGGGTCGCGCCCTGGAACCTGACCGCTCCTCCGTGTCAGGCAATGCCTTAGCCCTGGCAGGGTTAGGCTTCTGGGCTCCTGCCCTGCCCCTTCTCGGGGGGCTGAGTGGAATGGGCCGTGCAGCCGCACGCCCCCTGCTCGAGGTCGCCAGCGAGCCCGCTGACGACCTGACTGCCATGGCAGGGTCCCCCTGCTCTGGCGGCACACCACACTCCTCCTCGTCGAACTCCTCCGAGCTGTGGTGTGCTGGCGGATCTGGACCTGTAAACACAGGGCTTACCCACATCTCCGCCTGAGTCCCGGCCTGCACTGCAGGTACTGCCGATGGTAAAGGCCCCGGAACTGTTGACCGGCGAACTCGTCCTGACGTCCTCCGGCCCCTCGAACTCCCATCCATGTCCTTGCTGCAAGACATAACGAACAACAAGGACCACCAACTAAAGGTGGAATACTCACCTCCGTGGCCCCTTATGAAGGGCTGGCGAGGAGCGCGCTCCACCGCCAGCCGTCGCAGCAACGCGTTACGACGATATGTCGAGCATGCGCGCCGGCGGGCTCTTCACGAAGTCACTCACGTGACTCCGAAATGAAATAGATGACAGGATCAACAGTGCATGCCTTTAACTAGTGTGCTTTAATGATTAAGATAGAAGCAGAGGAAGGTCTGAGGATGAGGGCAAATTAGAGTGGCTGAATTTAAAGTTGAATAAGATGCAGATGGGAATTAGATCACAATGATTGGATTAAGAGGGGACAAATGAAAACCGAAAAAAATGACATGAAAATAAACAAAAATATTTTAATATTTGACATACAGTTTGCACTAACTCCTCAGTATGTACGGCAACTTTGCATTCTTCGATTTAAACATTATTCATTTAGGTTGACTGAGTCATTAATAGTTATTACATATAAAAATATTTATATAATTGATTACTAGACACAGTAATTTCTTGTGGTGAGCAAAGGGTAAATTAATGTATAACATAGAAACATAGAAAATAGGTGCAGGAAGAGGCCATTCGGCCCTTCGAGCCAGCACCACCATTCATTGTGATCATGGCTGATCGTCCCCTATCAATAACCCATGCCTGCCTTCTCCCCATATTCCTTGACATCACTAGCCCCTAGAGCTCTATCTAATGCTCTCTTAAATCCATCCAGTGATTTGGCTTCAACTGTGGCAGGGAATTCCATAAATTCACAACTCTCTGGGTGAAAAGGTTTTTCTCACCTCAGTCTTAAATGACCTCCCGTTTATTCTAAGACTGTGGCCCCTGGTTCTGGACTCACCCAACATTGGGAAATTTTTTCCTGCATCTAGCTTGTCCAGTCCTTTTATAATTTTATATGTTTCTATAAGATCCCCCTCATCCTTCTAAACTCCAGTGAATACAAGCTTAGCCTTTTCAATCTTTTCTCATATGACAGTCCCGCCATCCCAGGGATCAATCTCATGAACCTACGCTGCATTGCCTCAATCACAAGGATGTCCTTCCTCAAATTAGGAGAGCAAAACTGTACACAATACTCGAGCTGTGGTCTCACCAGAGCCCTATACAACTGCAGAAGAACCTCTTTATTCCTATACTGAAATCCACTTGTTATGAAGGCCAACATTCCATTAGCTTTCTTCACTGCCTGCTGTACGTGTAAGCCAATTTCAGTGACCGGTGTACAAGGACGTCCAGGTCTCACTGCACCTCCCCTTTACCTAACCTAACCTCATTGAGATAATAATCTGCCCCCTTGTTTTTGCCGCCAAAGTGGATAACCTCGCATTTATCTATATTATACTGCATCTGCCACACATCTGCCCACTCACTCAACCTGTCCAGGTCACCCTGCAACCTCCTAACATCCTCTTCACAGTTCACACTGCCACCCAGCTTTGTGTCATCTGCAAACTTGCTAGCGTTGCTCCTAATTCCCTCTTCCAAATAATTAATATATATGGTGAAATGTTGCGGCCCCAACACCGAGCCTTGCGGCACTCCACTCGCCACTGCCTGCCATTCTGAATGGACCCGTTCACTCCTACTCTTTGCTTCCTGTCTGCCAACCAATTTTCTATCCATATCAACACCCTACCCCCAATACCATGTGCTCTAATTTTAGTCACCAGTCTCCCGTGCGGGACCTTATCAAAGGCTTTCTGAAAGTCTAGATACACTACATCCACTGGCACCCCTTCATCCATTTTACTTGTCACATCCTCAAAAAATTCCAGAAGATTAGTCAAGCATGATTTCCCTTTCATAAATTCATGTTGACTTGGACTAATCCTTTTACTGCTATCCAAATGCCCCATTATTACCTCTTTAATAATTGACTCCAGCATCTTTCCCACCACCGAAGTCAGGCTAACTGGTCTGTAATTCTCTGTTTTCTCTCTCTCTCTCTCGCTTTTTTGAAAAGAGGGATAACATTAGCTATCCTCCAATCCACAGGAATTGATCCTGAATCTATTGAACATTGGAAAATGATCACCAATGCGTCCACTATTTCTAGAGCCACCTCCCTGAGGACCCTGGGATGCAGACCATCAGGCCCAGGGGGATTTATTATCCTTCAGTCCCATTAGCCTACCCAATACTATTTCTCGCCCAATGAAAATTTATTTCATTTCTTCTACCCCCTTGGATCCTCTGTCCTCCAATACATCTGGGAGATTGTTTGTGTCTTCCTTAGTGAAGACAGATCCGAAGTACCTATTCAACTCTTCTGCCATTTCCTTGTTGCCCATAATAATTTCACCTGTGTCTGCCTTCAAGGGACCCACATTTGACTTTGCTACTATTTTTCCCTTAACATATCTAAAGAAGCTTTGACTGTCCTTCTTTATATTCCTGGCCAGCTTCCCTTCGTACTTCACCTTTTCAGCCTGTATTGCCCATTTTGTTTCCTTCTGTTGTCCTATGACATTCCTTTTTGGAATGAAATGATCCTGCGTCTTCCAAATTATGCCCAGAAATTCCTGCCATTGCTGTTCCACCGTCATTCTTGCTAGGATCCCTTTCCAGTCTACTTTGGCCAGCTCCCCTCTCATGCCTCCATAGTCCCCTTTGTTCAACTGCATCACTGCCACTTCTGATTTAATGTTCTCCTTCTCAAATTTCAGATTAAAACTAATCATATTATGATCACTATCTCCAAGCGGTTACTTTACCTCGAGTTCTCTTATCATATCTGATTCATTGGACAACACCATATCCAGAATTGCCTTTTCTCTGGTCGGCTCAATTACAAGCTGCTCTAAGAATCCATCTCGGAGGCATTCTACAAACTCTCTTTCTTGGGGTCCTGAACCAACCTGATTTTCCCAGTCTACCTGCATATTGAAATGCCCCATCACCACAGTGGCATTACGTTTGTTACATGCCAGTTTTAACTCCTGCTGCAACTTACACCCTACATCCGGGCTACTATTTGGGGGTCTGTAAATAACACCAATTAGTGTCTTCTTGCCTTTACAATTCTTCAACTCCATCCACAGTGACTCTACCTCAACAGTCCCTATGTCTTCCCTCGCAAGGGACTGAATTCCATCTTTATTCCAGCAGAGCTACCCCCCTCCTCTGCCCACCTGCCTGTCCTTTCTATAGGATGTATAACCCTGAATATTAAGTTCCCAGGCCCGATCCTCCTGCAGCTACGTCTCAGTAATCCTCACAATGTCATATCTACCAACATTTAACTGAGCCTCAAGCTCTTCTACTTTACTTATACTTTGTGCATTCATATACAATACTTTTAATTCCTTACGCATCTCACCTTTCATCGATCCCTATCACACTTGGACATATTCTCCTATCCCTTTGTGAGCTTCCTTTCCCGTTAATTCTGGGGTCATTAACCATCCCTTTACTCCCTTTATTCTCTTTCCCTTTAACTTCATCCTTGACTATCCCATTTGACACCCCACCCCCCTTATTCAGTTTAAAACCACCCGTGTAGCAGTGGCAAACCTGCCTGCCAGAATGTTGGTATAAGTGCAGCAACTTCATGAAATTCGTTGGAACTTTAGACATTAAATCCCATTTTTATGGTTGTGAAAATCAATGAACTTACAATGAACTTGCAATTCACAGAGTATTTTGCATCGTCATGTTACTGGTCAATTTGCAGATTAATGAGGGCATGTGAACTTCACAGGGTGTTAGTTTCATCAGCAAATTCCAATGCATCATGATATTGTGAGTGGCTGCCAATGTAAATTGCTCATTTCTAAGCTTCCCCCCAGTCTAGTTTCAGTAAAAACACTGAAGCAAGTACTTGAAACAACCAAATTTTATCTTAACAAAAGCGCATTACAGTTCAACTACTGTACCTAACCCACCGCGGGTTTGATTCTTGTATCTGCCTGTTCAAGCCCTCTAGGCTTCGCTCAGACAGACAGTCCAGAAGTTCACGCAGTCCCAAGCGCTCTCCCAGAAGATCAACACTGGACCTCGTGGTAGCGGACTTTTATATGTCCCTGGAACTCGAGGGGCCGAACCACATGGGGGTGGTCTCTTAATAACCCAATTACAGATATCAATTAACCCCATACACAACAGACATTTCCATAACCCAATAATACAACAGCTCATACATTGTATAAGAAATAATGTTCTCGAAGGAAGCTAACAAGAACAAATATTGAAACATGTGCCCTGAGATTCAAACTATTTCTCCAAGGCTCAACAGATTGACCAATCATCAATTAACAGGATGACCATCTTGCAACATTATGTATACTGTTTACAATGCTTTTGCAGCAACCCAATAGAAATTATGCATGTTGGTTAGTTTGCAAAACCACTATACATGTTATCAATTTAAGAGAAACATGAAGAACACCCGGACCCCTTACCATCCTGCATATCAGTCTGAGCCTAGACTGGCTGGTGCCAATCAAAGCCTGTAAAGTTCAGCTGACAAGGGTGAAGCAATTCTGACAAGTGCAGGGATCCTCCATTTTATGGTGTCTTTAATTTAGCCAATATTATCACCAACACATTTACTGTATGGTATTTGTAAAGTGTGCAGTTTGTTTGAGGATTCTTTGTCAGTGACCTTTGCTATATTACATCCAAATGAGATTGTTTTAAGATATTCATGTCTCCTTCCTCTATAGGAGGTTATTTGACCCATTGCCTTTATGCCAGCTCATCAATCCATTCCCATACTTATTTCCATCTAATCTATTGACCAAGATGTAATAGGAATCTGTGTGCTATAATTATTTGCTACCGTTATTCATGCCTTAACAAAAAAAGCCAAATTGTTCATTCCTCAAATGCTTGTTACAAAACAAAACATTTGCGCGAAATGTTTAGTGAAAAAAATCAAGTTGTGGCAGCCATTCATTATTTTTGAAGCTACAAAGACATGCCTATCAACATCTAAGAAATGTTAAGAATAAGATTTGTCATCAAATGAGCAAGTCCAAGAACAAACATATTTAAATGGATGTAACGGTGCTTGATTTTCTATGACTGAGATACGTTAAAATAGGTCATGTTATAAAACCAGATGCATGAGTGAATGCAAATATGTAAGTCTTGACAGGTCTGCAAGACCCATTGTGCAATTTGATTTCTGCACTCATTCTGCCCTACAATTATAAGGTTCTTGCTTTAACTTTAAATCAGATTCACAGCCTGTGAAGAACACTTATTAATTTTACCCATTAGAGGAACTTCCAGCCTGTCATTTTTACTTTATTCCTCCATGCTTCGATTGACAAATGTAAATCTCTTACAAAATATATTGATGGAAAGCTGATTCCTCCCATTGAAATGACTTTTTTGCAAATTGCCAATAGTGCTTGGAAGAGATCATAAATAAAAATAAATACACAATTTGTGAATAGAATTGGCTCATTTATAGCTTTTGCAATGCACAAAATGTAACTTTATCCAAATGTTAGTATGCTTATATGTGATGCTAGTAAAGCAAAAATAATTCTGGAAAAGAAGGAACTGCAGATGCTGGAGAATCGAGGGTTACACAAAAAGCTGGAGAAACTCAGCGGGTGCAGCAGCATCTAAGGAGCGAAGGAGATAGGCGACGTTTCGGGTCGAGACCCTTCTTCAGACTCAAGTCTGAAGAAGGGTCTCGACCCGAAACGTCGCCTATCTCCTTCGCTCCTTAGATGCTGCTGCACCCGCTGAGTTTCTCCAGCTTTTTGTGTAACCCCCAATAATTCTGGAAAGACGCTTCAGGTACATTGCCTCTCAATGTAATCTGTTCATTGACATTTGACCTCTTTAAAATCTGTTTGTTTGAGGGATGTGGACATCACTAGAACTACCAATTTTACTTCGGAGTCACGTGAGTGACTACGTGAAGAACCCCGTACAGCCGTTCGTGCGTCATTGCGTCAGACGTTTTTCGTGCAGACAGCTGTGGAGCAGCGCAGCTCCTCCATGGTAAGTCTAAAAAAGTTGCAGGTAAGTGCTATTTTTCTTACCTGTTCTAGGTCTCTGCAGGAACCTCCGGGGTTTCTGCAGTGGATGTTCGCGATAGCCGACAAGGGAACCAGCCGAGGGCTTTGGGGGGGGAAACCCTGGTCCGACCGCGGAAGCGGAGAGCTGGGAAAGTCGGGTTCGCGATCGGAGTCACTGATAACGCGGTCAGTGACTCCACAGGTTGGGTTCCCGGGTAGGGGAAACCCGAGAATAGTGCGGTTTTAGACCGCAGTAGTCCCTAGGGGATGGGGCTTAACGGACCTGAACGGTCTGCCTGGGTTCCCGGTGGAGGGGAAACCCGAGGATAAGTGCGGTTTTAGACCGCAGTAGTCCCCAGGGGATGGGGCTTAGCGGACCTGAACGGTCAGCCTGGGTTCCCGGGGAGGGGAAACCCAAGCATATGCGGTTCTAGACCGCAGTAGTCCCCAGCACATGGGGTTAAAACTAACCTAAACGGTTAAGCTGGGTTCCCGGTGCAGGGGAAACCCAGGTATATGTGTGGTTCCCAGACCACAGTAGTCCCTAGGTAATGGGGTTAATTCACATAAATCATTAGCCTGCGTGCCATGAGGGTACCGTGAGTATCTATTTATATATATATATTATATTTATATGGATTCCTGGTGAGGGGAAATTCACCTATGGGGTTCTCAAGCTACAGTAATCCCCAGGATATGGGGACAACTGACAAAATAGTCAGTACAATTGGGAAAGTTGGGAGATTTCACCTCTAGGAATTAATTTAGAGAGCAGCACTTTTGGGTAGGGCTGCTTCATGGGAATGTCAAGTTATGGCAGTGCCAGCCTATGGGAAAGGCTGTGTCAGCAGTACCTTTGTTTAGGACTGCTAATGGGGATGCCAAGCTATGGTAGGCTCGCCTGATGGAGAGGCTGTGCCAGCAGTACCTTTGCTCAGGACTGCTCATGGGGATGCCAAGCTATGGCAGGCTAGCCTATTGGAGAGGCTGTGCCAGCAGCACCTTTGCTCAGGGCTGCTCATGGGGATACCAAACTATGGCAGGCTAGCCTATTGCAGAGGCGGTGCCAGCAGTACCTTTGCTCAGGACTGCTCTAAGGGAATGCCAAGTTATGGTAGGCTAGCCTATTGGAGAGGTTATGCCAGCAGCACCTTTGCTCAGGGCTGCTTGATGAGAATGCCAAATCTATGGCAAATACTGGGCTATGGGAAAGTCCGGGCCAGCAGCTACTTTGTTCAGGGCTGTTTCATGGGCACTAGGGGTACCTTGTTAGGGCTGCTTTATGGGGATAGCAGTTTAGTAGGGTATTCCCATTCACAGTGATCATGGGGGATGAGGAGGCATTGTTAGGATAAGGCAATATAACAGAATGATGACAAAAGTATTCAAAGAAAACTATACACAGTTTAAACGTGCTTGTGCTAAAATCCGCTGTCTAGTCTCAAACTATATTTGAGAAATTGGGCTCCTCTATCCAGTTAGATTAAGTCCTATCAAATAGATTTGTAGGATGTTGGGATTTGCTTTTAGGTATTCAATTGGCCATGATGCCGGCCTGGGCAACAGATTGCAGTCAATAAGACTTTGGTAACAGTTGTTGGTATAAAACAGTTCTAGTCGTTGGACTAATTGTTAAGTGCATAGATGCAATTCAGGTGTGTAAGTAGTGCAACAATTATTTTGTTAAATGGTTGATTAGTAAGTGCCATCTAGGTCATTGTTAACACCAGCTGAAATTAATAATGTCACGATGATGGACAAACAGTGTTCATTACTGCTCTAGTAGTTGTTAGGTAAACCTTTTATTCTATTGCAAATTGGTGCTAATGGCCTAAATGGGAAATGGTGTCAGCAGAGCTGTGTAGCAGGCCTGCTTTATGGCTCCCTCATGTAAGAGGTGAGCATGTGGGATTGGTATAGTTTAACGCCGAGTCTGAGGGTATAGCCATAGAGCATGCCCAAGAGATCGGGGCATGTGCCAGAGGTCTATGCCTGACAAGAAAGTTACCATCCCAAACACAATATGCAGTGAACACCGCTCTCAGGGGGACATTACATTTGGCTGCCGAATCCTCTATTCAGGTAAGACTTTTCCATAGGTGTAACCTGGAGGGTGAAGCACAAGCTATTGGAACAAGCAAGATTTCATAGTTCTGGCAGCAATGCATCCCATGTCTTTTTGGCAGTAGCGGTTCACTGAAGTTGCTGGCAGCATGAAAGCTGGCCAGAGGTTCCACGCACTGGACTTGTGCTACTCTACAATTAAGGGACCACTTGCAGTTTGGTAAGGTGTATACTTAGTTATACAGTACAAATGATTGAGACATTATCAGCTACTTTGAACGGTAAATGTAAAATGTACAATATTGGGTTTCAAGCAGGTTAGAATTGCACAGGTTCAGTATAAGGACCAAGATTGTCTTGTTAGACTGGCTCGGAAATCGGGCCACAGTTGCTATTTAAGGTAGTTACCAAGTAGCTGAAAGATCATCTCGAGTTTGGAGATGGAACAGATTTGCATGACTTGCCCAAAAAGTTCTGTTATTAGTATCAACTATTTATAGACTCTACGGGCATTGTATGGGCTATAGAGTGATTGGACAAATAAGCATATTGTCATGCTCATGTTCAGGTTGATGCATTGTGATGATGGCATATGTTAGTCACGAGGGTGCAATCGGTTAAAGAATCACTGGAATGGTTACATAATTTTGTTGCCACAGGAGAATCATCAAGTGTGGGTAATGGCAACACAGAGTTGGTGTTGAATCGCACTGTATTATGAAATTCTGGTTCAATGGAACACCTAATATGAATATATGTGTATACATATGTATGTTGGTTTCATGTTTATTTCACTGGTTGCAAAATAGTTGGCATAGCAGTGGCAAAAGATACATTCTCGCCAAAAAGGAGCAGGTGGGTCTTTTATGGCTACCTCCATTTTGTCTCATCACTCGAGGTTTCAAATAAAGTCATTAAGAGGCTTTAAGTTCTTATTGTGTGATTATGCAAATTGATTCCCGATTTGTTGCAAATAATTATATAACCTTATTGGTTATTTTAAACTTGAATTTGCTTGTTCAGCCTGAGGCTTCGGAAATCAGATGTTTCATGATAAACTCAAATTTATGTTCTGCAGGTCTAACAAACTGTCCTAAGGTTTGGGTTGTTACATCTATCCTTCTATGTGTTCAAAGAGTTTGCATAGCACCAAACGGCTATATTTTCTTTTCCAGGAGATGAAAGAGTTTGTTATGCTAATGTTCCATGAAAAATGGTATTGATTGCTAATGTTTCGAGTTCATGCTAAATGATTGTCTGTTAATTATAGAGTAATACGGCCATTAATTGGCTCAATGAGCTTCCTCATTGAATTGGCTGTAACGAACAAGACTCGCTGTCGGGTCCACACCGGTTATCAAGGGGTAGGATAGTTTCAACATAGGTCCCAGGACCAGTATAATGCCATATGCGATGTTGATATCTGTGAACACTATTTCACCAGGAGGCAGCAACTATATCCTTAAATTTGGCTGGAGTTTATTAGGTAGTTATCCTTCTGGCACTGGTTTAGTGCAGCAGGTTGTCGCAAAATAATTGTGATGGTACAGGATGATAATGTCTGTAAATTATAATATATAATATGTTATAAATACTTGAGCAGACCAGAAGGGGGTCAGGTCTCAAAATAGTCACAGGCATACCAGGGGACCTTTGATAAGGTAAGCACACATGTATACAACAATATGTCAAGGTCATCAGGAGCCTTGGAGTTCTGAACTAGCAATGTTGTTAGTCACAAAGAATTTGGGAGAACGTATTGTTCATGGCATTCCAGATGAGGAAAACGGAGTTGTGTTATGCACTAATGGATTCTGTTTCCAGATCTCATTCCACCAGGGCTGCTACAACATCAGCAGCAAGGGTATTTATGTTCCGCTGGGTCGCATTGTTGCGGCTGGAGTATGGTCCATCGAATGAATCTCCACACATCTGTAATGACCCATTGGTGAACCAGGAGTATTGTTAACTCTATTTATGTTCTGGTTATATGTTCCATCTGGGTGAGAGATGGAAATATTATTGTTTCATTTAAACAGCATCGGCATGTTTTACATCTATGTTATGACTGTATGCATTATGAATGTTTTCCCTTCATTTGTCAATGAAGCAGCTGTGGTTGTGTATCCTCGTTTCACACGGCATGAAATCACAGAGCTTTGAAGTCTTCACGTAGTCACTCACGTGACTCCGAAGTAAAATAGTAAGATTAAACGAGAACTTACCAGTTTGAAGTTTGATCTTTATTTTATGAGGAGTCGAGTTGAGGGACTACGTGCCCTCCGCTCCCAGCCCTCATAGATTTCATCTGGTAGTTCTAGTCTTTATCTTACATTATACTTCGGTTTGCTGTGATTTCACACCGTTGCTTTGAAGATTGACGCACGAACGGCTGTACGGGGTTCTTCACGTAGTCCCTCAACTCGACTCCTCATAAAATAAAGATCAAACTTCAAACTGGTAAGTTCTCGTTTAATCTTACTATTTTATTCTCTAGTCCTAAATGCCCTTGAACTGTTGAGGGACTTTAGAGTCAACCACAATGGTGAGTCCGGATCACAAATGGGCCAGAGCAGTTATGGCCACCAGATATTTTTTCTCCCAGAAGATATCAGTCCAGCAGGTGGGTTCTCAAAACAATCATTTGTGTCATGAATAACTATAAATGGGACAAGGTCTAATTTTTATTTACAGTTTAATTTAATCATGTCACACTGTTCTCACTTGCTATGTCAGGATTCAAATATTTTGGACCAGAACTCTGGTTT
This sequence comes from Raja brachyura, assembly GCA_963514005.1. Next base: position 146,748,645 of record OY740781.1, read on the forward strand.
GTTGGCTCACTAACAACCAAACTCTGAATGGTGCTCGTTGACTTTCACTGCAGTACGTTGGTTGGATGAAAAAAATGTTGAAGAATCTAATAAAAGACCATTTCCAATTCAATACCACTCCAAAATGCAAACAAAATCTAAGAGGTGAAGACCAACTTGAATTTAGGTCAAAGATAGAAAATAATGCTGGAGTAACTCAGCGGGACAGGCGGCATCTCTGGAGAGAAGGAATAGGAGACATTTCAGGTCAAGACCCTTCAACAGGCCTGTAATGGATGGCTGAAGCTGCGATCAGAGAGAAAGAAGCAGGCGTGTTATGGTGTTCAATCGATATGCATGATATTTTCAACACACAGAGGAAGTTTGGCATTAAGTTTCCCATTATAACTGACAGAGACAAGGCGTGGAACCTGCAGTATGTAGGACATTTTAAAGACCAATCTAATCTGAAGATCTATCTTTTAATTTGTTGTTACCAGATAGGATTTTTAGCTTCAGGATACTCAATGCCAAGTACAAGTAGTTATTAAAAATAACTAAAAGGACATAAACTGCTGGAGTAACTCAGAAGATCAGGCAGCATTCCCGGAGAACATGGGCTGGTGATGTTTCGGGTTGAGACCCTTCTTTATTCCCCCTCCTCGTGGACTTCCTGTGTCAGCCTTCTATCCTCTCTGGAACTCTTTGTTTTTACAGATAATTTTTGTTTTCTTCAAGTTTTCTTTGTTAGCATAAGAAGATTTGCCATCAGTATGTGTGTTCAGTCTAAGAGTGCCAGGCAGGTGAATAAGACAAATGACATCCCATGCCATTCCACTCTATAGAAACGACAAGTGTGGTTAATGGATCTTCCTTTCTGTTTCATTAAACAATATGCAAAAGCTAACCTATGCTTTATGCTGCATGGTTCTGACATCACTCACAAGGTGAGTGGAAGGCAACCATGCATGTTTACCAAACTGTCAACTTGTCACCAGTCATTTCCATTGTTGTTGGTGATCCCTCATCAGTTCAAAAGTAGTTTCAATACTTCCTGATTGTTTGTGATAGCAGACGCCAAGAAGCATAAACGCTATGATGCAGTATATGGTTTGGATAGGTGCAGATAGAATCATTGGGTCATACAGCATGGAAATAGGCTCTTCGGTCCATTTCATCTGGGCCGACCTAGATGCCTGATATAAGCTGGCCCCATTTGCCTGCATTTGTTCCAGACTTCCCTATGTCTGTAAACAACCTGCTGCAATCAAAGTTCTTGTCTAATACCATCAAATGGTTTCCGGTCATCATGACCTTATAGGAGGTAAGTGGGTACAAATTTCATCACAGTCGAGTATGGATAACCATACTGATTTTCACATACATATCATATCATATCATCATATCATTTCATATCAATATGAAACCATACTTTGTGCTGCCCAGAGTAGCAGCCTTTTGACTTAAATGCCCCTCGGGTGCTAGTGTGAGTGGTTACCCAGGTCCAGGGCTCAGGGATGGTAATCAACAACTGAGCGTTCCAGGTAGACCCTGATTCAACTGCCTCAGGATCAAAGGGACCTGTTAGGCAAGGTTCCTGAGAAAGAAATCAGATCACTGGGAGGAATTTGTCCTCTTTTCTGTCTCATAAAAAAAAAAAATCTTACTTTTCTAGTTCTCTTTGGCCAAATTTCCAGTTCATATTAGCCAGTGTTGCATTTTTTACCCATTTGACAATTTTGCTTCAATATGGAACTGAGGAATTTCAGTAAAACTATTTAAGGATAAACATAGAAATTAGGTGCAGGAGTAGGCCATTCGGCCCTTCGAACCTGCACCACCAATCAATATAATCTTGGCAAGCCTTAAAGCAACCTTTACTTAACTCTAACTGCTGCTCTACCCCACCCTCTTAAACAAAATATTTTCAGTCACATCACAACTTTGATGCACATACTTTAATCCACATTGCTAGCTGAGACAACTATTTGTCTCTTCATTTATCACTATATGGATACAATTTTTGTTTACTCAAACTTTCTGTAAAATGTGAGGATTTCTTAACTAATACTGAAGAAAGGTCCTGACCCGAAACCTCACCTGCCCGTGTTCTTCAGGGATGCTGCCTGACCCACTGAGTTACACCGGCACTCTGTGTCCTTCTTTGGAAACCAGCATCACAGTTCCTTTTTTCTACATTAGTTAGCTGTATTTCTCTGCAACTGAGAATGAAGCTACCAATTAATTTTACTTACACCCACATTTTATGTCTCTGGGCCACTTGCTCTGTATGGATCTCTCCATGAGCCATCATTAGTTGTGGATTAGAATACAACAGAGGGTGGTAATGCTCCAACATTATGAATTGCTGGTCAGACCACAACTAATGTACTGTATGGAATGCTGATCACCACAGTATTGGAAATATAAGAGGGGACATGGGTGAGAGGTAAACTTATGAGACGTATAGATAAGATAGACACCAAGAAAGTTTTCCCTTCATTAGAGGTAAATAGAACTAGAGAACCCAGATGAAGAAAAAGACTTAGGTAAGAGATTTAAAGGTGATCTGAGAGGGACCTTTTTCACCCAAAGTGTAGTGTGCATGGAATGCACTGCCTGAGAGAGTTGTGGGGGCAGTCACTGACAGCATTTAAGAAGTGTCTACATCAAGACACAGAAGTGTCAATTCCAGTGCTGAAGATGGAAGTTGCACATATAGTCGTCCACCGGTTGCATCGATGTAGTGGGCTAGACAAACACAAAAAGCTGGAGGAACACAAAAAACTCAGCAGAACAGGCAGCATCTCTGGAGAGAAGGAATGGGTGACATTTCAGGTCGAGACCCTTCTTCAGACTAGATAGCTTATTTCTATGCTATATAACGATTATGTTTTTTTTCCCAATGCTACTCATCTCATGTTCAATGTCACCCTTCTGATTAATAGAAAAGCTAGCCAAATTTTCTTTGCAGATTCAAAGATATTAACGCAGGCTAATTTTTTTCCTGTTTTTGTACTCTTCACAGAATAGTCATCAATGGTAACTGCACACTTCTGCTTCAGTGTGAATTACTAATATCACCAATTGCAAAGGTCCTTCATCGGGCTATCTTTGGCAAAAACGGCGAGAATTATCTTGTTGCAGCAAAATAATCTGTTGAATCTGAAAGAACTCTATATATTAAACCTTAGTGCTTCATTTAACATGAGGTCATTTTCAGATAGATACAATTCCGACTGTAACCACTTCTAAAGTAGGATTGGAATCAATGACAAAGCACAGAAGAAGGTCATTCTGCCAGTCACATCTAGAGCACCCCAACACAAGACCTTTCTAGTCCCATTCTCCCACACTTTCCATTCAGACAATTATAGAGCATCGAAACATAGAAAAATAGGTGCAGGAGTAGGCTATTCGGCCCTTCGAGCCTGCACCGCCATTCAATGTGATCATGGCTGATCATCCAACTCAGTATCCCGTACCTGCCCTCTCTCCATCCCCCCTGATCCCTTTAGCCACAAGTGCCACATCTAACACCCTCCTAAATATAGCCAATGAACTGGCCTCAACTACCTTCTGTGGCAGAGAATTCCAGAGACTCACCACTCTCTGTGTAAAGAATGTTTTCCTCATCTCGGTCCTAAAGGAATTCCCCCTTATCCTTAGACTGTGACCCCTTGTTCTGGACTCCCCCAACATCGGGAACAATCTTCCAGCATCTAGCTTGTCCAACCCCTTAAGAATTTTGTAAGTTTCTATAAGATCCCCCCTCAATCTTCTAAATTCCAGCGAGTACAAGCCGAGTCTATCCAATCTTTCCTCATATGAAAGTCCTGACATCCCAGGAATCAGTCTGGTGAATCTTCTCTGTACCCCCTCTATGGCAAGGATGTCTTTCCTCAGATTTGGAGACCAAAATTGTACGCAATACTCCAGGTGTGGCCTCACCAAAACCCTGTACAACTGCAGTAGAACCTCCCTGCTCCTATACTCAAATCCTTTCGCTATGAATGCTAACATACCATTTGCTTTCTTCACTGCCTGCTGCACCTGCATGCCTACTTTCAATGACTGGTGTACCATGACACCCATTATCCAACTTCCTCGTGAATAGCACAATTAAACTCCCTTTCATTCTGTCCACTGGAAGTACATTCCAGACCATTAACACAAACTGCACAAAAAAAGATTTCAAAATGTCATATTTGGCCAATCATTTTCATTCTATGTCACCTGGTATTTGGCCCTTTTGTCCTTGGCAACTATTGTAGATTATGTGCATGAACCTACATTCCTAATGACATAAACATTTAACTACAATTCAAATTAATACATTTATTTCAATATATCTCCAGCTAAAGATACTGGAGGGACACTGCAGCAAATACAATGATAAAAGGTTATGAAAGTAATACAAGATTTTGCCGGACGGTTTTACAGCCAGCACAATTTGTTTTATTTCGCTCTAATTTCTTTTTGAATTCTCTTGTTGTGTCTAAAGACATTTTATGTTCACCCTTTGATGGTGGGTATTTCTTCTGGATGTTCTGGTTTCTTCTCACGTCTCAAAAACGTGGATTTGGTTGATTTATGTATAATGCCACAAGTGGGTAGATGAGCAGTTGAATCAAGAGGAGATGATGATCACATGGGGAGAATAAAACAAGAGATTAGTATGAACGAGTACTTGAATGTTAATCTGGATTCTGTCTATTTATGAGCCTATTTCCCTGCTGTATGATCAGATACCCATTAAGCATTGAATGAAATATTCTTACTTCATCATTCCTCTAATCCTTCAACAAAATCTCTGCATCCTCTTTACTGAGCTCTCTAATAAGAAATATAGTTCCTTCCCATTAGCCCTGTCCATGTCTCTCATAATTCTCAAATCACCCGTCCGTCATCTTTGCTCTAAAGAGAATGACCTCTACATCTGGCCAGTTTCTCCCCAATATTGTAACTCTCCAGCTCTGATAACTTGCTCATAAATCTTCTCTGCACCTGTTCTTGTACTAACACAATCTACCCTTAGCACGGTGAGCAGAACAGTATACAGTACTCTAGGTATTCATTTGTAAACTATTCTCTCTTATGTTCTATGCCTTGGTCAAGAAAAGCAAATATTCTGTATTGTCTTAACCTTATTTTCAGGTTGTTTCGGTATTCTCCATTTCAACTCATGAGTCAGATGTTGGTGCACACTTCTCGGGTAAAAAATATTTAACTTCCCAAGGATTATTTTTGCCCCCCCTTTTCAACTGTCCTGTAAATGAGGGGCCCAGGGATTATTGTGAATGCAGAACACCAGTTTGGGCTTGGTATCCATGGGGATACCAGAGACATTTTCTTTGCACCTTCTGACATAGGGGGTGTATATCAAATACTGAAAGGCTATTCAGCATGGTCAGATTCAAGGAATAAGTAGGTTTTAAAAAGATATAGTTAGTCAATATAATTCAAGATAAAAGTGCTTCTACATTATTTTAAACTTTCTGGAATTAATTCGTCATTATTTCAATAACGTGAAAAGTTGTTCAAAAAATTCTATCCAAAATACAATGTAGGATTTGAACTGAAATTTAAATTACTGAATTGCATTGTTTCTCTGAAGAAAATACGGCTCAGCAGGAGTTATTAAAATTAATAATTTACTTAAATGTTCGGGCCACTTCCGTTGTTAAAATATAAAATGCTATCATTAAAATAATTGAAAATTACAGTATAAGGAAACAGAGGGGAAAAAATGCACTGTAAAAAGTATTTCTGAACTCCAAAACACGATTTACATTTTTCTTTACTAGTATATTTCTTTTATCCATTGAAAGTTAGTTGTTTATAGCTTAAAAATAATTGTAAATACTACATCTGTCTGTGTTATGGAGATTACCTAATACAATTCATGAATGCCGTTGAACAAATAATTGTTGGTGTTGACATATATTAGTGGAAGAAATGCTTGATATACTGAAATAACATAATTTTGCTATTATTTTGTTATCATAAGTAAAGGAATCACAATCACATAACATTACATAGGGAGCAGTTGAGAGAGAGAGACGTGGGTTGTATTTGGCCATTCAGGGTTGAAGCTGGATTTAATGACACCTGAATTTGGAAGAGAAGTACAGTATGCAGCCACTCCAGGGTGGTCACGGTGGCGCAGCGGTAGAGTTGCGGCCTTACAGTACTTGCAGCGACGGAGACCCGGGTTCGATCCTGACTACGGGTGCTGTCTGTACAGAGTTTGTTCGCGCTCCCTGTGACCGCGTGGGTTTCCTCCCACATTCCAAAGACGTACAGGTATGTAGGCTAATTGGCTTGGTGTATGTGTAAATTGTCCCTAGTGTGTGTGTGGGGATGTGTGGGGATCACTGGTCGATGTGGACCCGGTGGGCTGAAGGGCCTGTTTCCAAACTGTATCTCTAGACTAAACTAAACTAAACTAATCCATTGTGTTGATTTTGATAACCAAGAACTAATGCCTATACCATGGACTGCAGGATAGAAACTGTATTGCACGTTATAGGCTGTGTTTAAATAACACTGCTGATTGAACCTCTGTAGGTTTCCTACAAGGGCATGAAGCAATGCACTTCTTACTCACAAAGCGCTCAAGGAATCATTCGATCCTTGATTCGAACACTGCGATTCCTGGTACTTCAGTGCAATCGCCATAGTAACCATATGCAATTTAAAGAGTAGCAAGACGAGTGTAAGCTTAAACGCATATTGGCAGGAGCTTTTAAATCAATGGTGCTCAACTAGACGTGTGCTTCAAATTGTGGACCTTGATTGCTATATGGTAGGACATGGAAAGGAAAAGGTGAAATGTTTAAATAAAATGAATTGTAAGAGGAAGTGGGTATCATGTGATGACATCATCAGAACATTAGTTAGAGTCATAGAACTGTACAATACAGAAAATGACCTTTTCAGCCCACCTTGTCCATGCCATCTAAGTTGGCGTTCCATTTTCCTACTTTTGGCTCATAGCTTCCTAATCATATTGTACCACTGTATCTGTCCAAATATCTATTACATTGTATCTGTTTCTATAGCTTCCTCTGGTAGTGCATACCAGATACAGACTACCCTCAGAGTGAAAAAGTTTCCCCCAAGCTTCTTCTTAAATATTTCCCCTCTCACCTTAAACCTATGCCCTCTAATTTTAGATTCCTCCACCCTGGGAAAAAGATTGCGAATGTTCACGTTATTCATGCCTCTTTTGATCTTGTACACCTCAATGAGGCTACCTCTACTTCCTCTACACCAGAGAAAAAAGTCCCAGCTTATCCAACCTCACCCTATATTTCAAACTAGGTAATATCTTGGTGGATCTCTTCTGCACCCTTTCCAACTAATAACATCTTTCTTATAGCTAAGTGAAACAGAATTGGGCACAGTGCTCCAAGTGAGGGTTCAACAACATTTAGATTATTCTGCCATTCAACCCTTTTCAACTAGATCATCATGTTTAATCAAAATGTTGATAAAAAGCACATCAACAAATGGTGTAAATGAAGTTTTTTTTTTCCAATAGTCTATTCATAAAAGCTGATTCCATGGACAGAATGCCCAAAAGTTATTTAGCATTAAATTGATCATGAGGTTCACAGTTTAAATGGAAACATCATGAATTTCAGTTGCTGTTTTTGCGATAATTTATACCAACCCAGCTGTTGTGACAACATGAGAATGTGAGGGAAGGTGAGGAGATTTTCCATGCTTCCAGAGGATAGCAGTCATCAGCCAACACGACAGCAATCCCAAGAGCCTCAACTAAAACACCTGCAGGTGATAGATGTACAACTATGTGGCAGTCCATTCCCACGGGAGTGCAGCGTCGATCAGCACAAATTTATATTTTTATATACATCATGACGGTAATTGGCTAGCTCTGCATGGTTCCGCTGCTTGCATTTTCAGCCACAGGCCCTGGAGTCCCCCTTGCTGGCAATAACCTTCCTTGCTACAGTTTTCCTGAGTCTCCTCTGTTTTGCAAAATGGCTTTTTTTTCCCCCTTTATCGCTGTAGGAGGTCTCCTCTGCTATCCTGAGAAGAGGATGAGGTTTGCAAAAGTAGCCCCAAACTCCTTCCCCTCCATGAATTCTCCCACTATTGAGATTAACAACAGTTTATTTTTCATAGCTTAGACTCACTGCAGAAGACTCCTGCTGACTGTAGATGGAGCAGCAATGTTCTGCCAGCTGCTAAAGGAACGTTTATCAGAAATTGTTAAGAATGGCATCAGCCAGTACATTTGTGAAACATTATAAAAAAAAGACAGAACAGATGGACTCAATAAATGATTCTAAATTATGCAGCTCTATATTGTTCCAGCATAAATTTCTAAACATCCAGTGGATGAGCATGGGTGAATGATTAGCACACTGAATCAACAGTTCCAATGTTTGGAAAGCACTGGTGAAGTGGGAAGGCACATACACTGTATTATGTATCCCAGGCATCACAGGGTGGCATGGTGGTGCAATGGTCGTGTTGCTGACTTACATCGTCAGAGACCCGGGTTCATACCTAACTATGGGTGTTAGGTATGAACCCGGGTCTAGCATGTAGAATAGAAGTACGGGCAATCGTTGGTCAACACGGACATTGCTGAATGGCCTGTTTCCACATTGTATCTCAAAAGTAAACTAAATGATGCAAAATGGAGTTGGTAGCTGTGAGAGAGCCAAACATCTTCTTGTGAGTAAGATTTCATAATAAAATACTAGACTAAGTGGGACCCGTCGGGTCCCACGTTCACAGGGGACCCCCCAACACAATATTCCACCTCCCCACCAATTCCAATATTTGTGGCCAGTGGGGGGTGGGGGGCTTTCTGAAGCACTAGTATGAGTGTTGTGGGCCAAAGGGACCAGTTTACAGATGGCTAGTATGGACATTGTGGGCCAAATAGATTCTTGGGCTGGCAGCTCAGTCACTCAGGCCTGGTGGGCTGGCAGCTCAGTCACTCAGGCCTGGTGGGCTGGCAGCTCAGTTACTCGGGGCTGGTGGGCTGGCAGATCAGTCGCTCAGGGCTAGTGGGCTGGCAGCTCAGAAACTGCCAGAAATTCTGCCCAAAACAGTTGAGAGATTCTGTGAGAGAGATGGGGAGGAGGGTGGAGAATCAATTTTAGACATTTTTTATCTTTTTCTACAGAACACAACAATGAAGGAGGGAAATCAATCCTGGCCTGGATCTCGCAGGGAGCCAATAAAGGGAGGGAGAAAAATACTGGGGTGAGGTTTAATACTTACAGGGGGAATACTTACTGATGGCCTGAAGGACTCTTCTTGGGCTAGTACATGCCTGATAAGCTGAAGGGACTTAAAAAAAAGAGTGAAATCTCAGTGAAAGGCACTTTTTGCAGACTTTTCCTGGTCTGGCATGGACCTTTTGGGCCAAAATGCTCCTCCTGGGCTAATATGGGCATTTTGGTCAAAGGGGGTTGGTTTCGGGGTTAATAGGGGCATTGTGGGCCGAAATGAGTGGTTTCAGGTAGGCAAAATGTGGGCTGGCAGTTCACTTACTCACTCACAGCTGGTGGCCGGCAGTTCACTCACTCACTCAGAGCTGGTGGGCTGGCAGTTCACTAACTCACAGCTGGTGGGCTGGCAGTTCACTCACTCATGGCTGGTGGGCTGGCAGTTGACTAACTCATGGCTGTTGGGCTGGCAGTTGGTCGATTCACAGCTGGTGGGCTGGCAGTTGATCGATTCACGGCTGATGGGCTGACAATTGATTGACTCATGGCTGGTGGGCTGGCAGTTGATTGGCTCATGGCTGGTAGGCTAGCATTTGATTGACTCATGGCTGGTTCTCTGGCAGTTCACTCACAGCTATTCCTTGAAATTCCATTTCAAGCAGAGTGCAGGCCACCAAATTCATATTTAATTTCATAGCATTTCAAGCAGAGTGCAGGCCACCAAATTCAAATTCAATTTCATTCCATTTCAAGCAGAGTGCAGACCATCAAATTAAAATTCAATTTCATTCCATTTCAAGCAGAGTGCAGGCCACCAAATTCAATTTCATACATTTCAAGCAGAGTGCAGGCCACCAAATTTAATTTAATCACATTTCAAGCAGAATGCAGGCCACCAAATTCAATTTCATAGCATTTCAAGCAGAGGGCAGGCTATAAATTAATTTCATTTCAAGCAGAGTTCAGTTCACTCACGGCATAGGCTCACAGTTCTGGATACAACTCTCACTCACAGTCTTCCAAGGCGAATGACTCACGTCCGGCCTGCAGGGCGTTACCTTCATCATGGTGTTTGACAGGCGAGAGGACCAATCAGCTGATCTCAAGATTTTTTAAACATTCATTACTTTTTTATTTTTAATCGATTGGAAAAATCCCCGGGGCTGCCTCAGCGGAGGAGGCTTGTGAGTAAGATGGCCAAAATCATAGCGATACATGGTAGCGTTTTTACTAAAATCAATATACAGCGCAGCCAGGAAGTTGTCAAGATGAGACTTTTAGTTATATAGGTGAGCAAGATATTGACAGACAACTAGCTGTGACATCATATATACTGTTGTTTCACTTGGCCACGGTAGAGCTATTTTTTGGCAAACATGATTTTTATAGATCTATTAATGATTACTTTAATATCTTTAAATGATTTGGGAATGTACATGAGTTGGTTAGTAGGTTAGCAGATGAGACTAACATTTGTAGAGTTTCAGTGAGTGTAGAAGGCTGTCAAAGGGTACCATGGGATATCGATTTGCTACAGATATGGGCAAAGTGGCAGATGAATTTTAATCCAAGTAAATGTGAAATGTGGATTTTGGAATGTAAGGAGAAAGTTTATGACTCTTGCCAGCATTGATACACAATTTGTTATTGGGATCGAAGTCCATTGCAACCTGAAAATGTCAAAACAAGTAGCTAGATGTAGACAGAAGGCACGTGGTATTCTAACATTCATTGACCGGGGCTTTGAATATAAGAATCAGGAAGTCATGTTGCAGCTTTATAAAACTTTGATCAGGCCGTATTTGGAGTATTGTGCGCAATTCTGATTACCCCATTACAGAAGGGATGTGGAGACATTGGAGAGGGTGCAGAAGAGATTTACCAGATTCGTGTCTAGATTTGAAGGTATTAGCAATAGGCAGAGGTTGGACAAACTTGGTTCACTTTGCTCGATCACCAGAGATTAATGGGAGACCTGCTAAAATGTTTTTAAATCTTGAGATACAAATAGGTAGACAGTTGAAACCTTTTTTTCCTGGGGTGGAAATGTCATAGACAAGAGGACATGGCTTTAAGGTGTGAGGGGGAAGGTTTAAAGGAGGTCTGCAGGGGTAATCTTTTTTTAAAAGAAAGAGTGGCTAGTATAGTGGTGGATGAGATGCAAAAGTAGTGTATAAGAGGCCTTTAAGGAGAGATATGCAGGGAATGGAGGGATGTGGATCATGTGCAGGCAAAGGAGATTATTTTTTCTTGGTATGATGTTTGACACAAATATTGTGGGTGAAGGGTCCTGTTTCTGTTCTGTATTGTTCTATGTGGTATGTACTGCAGTTTTTCAGGCAACATAAATCACTGGTTTACTAACACCCACACTATAAAGCCAGCAGCAGCATTGTGTTTTTTCCATGCACAGATCAACATGGAAATTGTATTTTTTTTTCTTTCAGGCTGCCATTTTTCAGGTCATTAACATTTAGTAGGTGAGCTGCCAGAGTGAAAGGGATGTCTTGGGTTTGAAGTAACACTCACATCTTTATGGACTTTGGAGCTCGACACTGCTGCTTTGGAATATCCCAAGAGTTAATGATTAAATCTGTTCTGACAACATAGTATTTTTCTCCTGAATAATACAAGCACTTGATTGCAAACGGGCTGCTACTGTTACTCTCTCACATGGCAACCTTGAAAGAGTCATACACAAAGAAGTCGAGAGCTGCAGTAACCTTGCCTGCATGCACTAAATCTAGCAGTTGGGTAGAAGCATTCCTGAAGAATGTAGCACAATTCTGTCATTGTTTCCCAGGAGAAATATACAGTATATATATATATATATATAAAACTTCTAATACATTGTTCCTCAGAGTAGATAGCTATTCTCTTGGGTCCATGCAGGCACTGTTGGGAGGGCAAAACATTTCTTCAAATATGTATCCTTTTGTTTTGCTTCTCTCAAGTTGCAGCTTTTTTCTAGTTGAAACTAAACTATGCAACTATCTTGGTTGCACTGAGGACTTCATTGCATTGACAGTTTTCTTTTTAAATTATTGATTTTTGTTGTTCATTACATTATCTACATTATCTGTGTTTACGGGCCTGTAAAGCAGCCACAAGTAAAAATGTTATTGTTCCCTTGTCGGTGCATGCTAATCACATATGTATTAAACACTCTTGACTCTTCACTCCTTCCTCTCAGGATGGGATTGCAAAAAAAAAAAACAGGCAAAGCCACAACCAGAATACCCTTCACTGTCAAGAAATCATTTAGCAAATTGTAGTGTGCAAAACTTATCTTCAGCGGCGCTGCTGTTCTGCCACTGCCCATTTTAAACCCGCCTTTGAGAGGGGGGCGGGTTTAAAATGCCATTTTCTCCAGACTATTCAAATCGATATTTCTCAGGGTGGTTATTTGCTGAAGAGAAATCACTCCGGCATTTGTTTTATGAAGTTATTTTTAAACTACGCTGGATTATTTATTAGCAGGAGTAAATTAAAAATTATCTTGTAAAGCCGTGAACGCCGACAACGGGACGGATCTCACGTATGGGACAAGGCAAGGTACACCGTTTATTTTTTCATATAAACTTGCTGCTTAGGATGCCTTTAATCAAAATTTCATGTTGTGAAAAGGTGACTTAGGAAAGATATGAACCGGCAGTATTTTTCCTGCGAACTGGGGTTTAAATTCACTGCAACCGCAACATTCCAATCGATCGCGTTCCACTCGCAAGATGATTAAAATGGCCATTAATTTATGGGAATTAAACACTGAATTCCTTCCATTTGGCCTATAAATTCATGACAATGAGATTTTAAAATCATCTTATATTGTGAATTCTTGTGTGAATGTTATTTGGACACTTAGGCTATTTAAAAATGTTAATCTTTTCTTAAGAAATGGATAGATGTTTAGATTTAGTAATTGAAGTTTGTAATTAGCTACAATTGGGTAACTAACTAATTATATGCTTTAATTTCAGGTCATCCAAGTAAGATTGTTTCATATTTGTTTCAGAATACTTCAATCTATAATAACTGAAAATTTCTTTCAGTTCTCTTAATTTTGCGATCCGTCACGCTGTAGCCATTGAGGCCGTTCAAAGTCGCTTTTTATTTAATCCAAATATTAAATTGTCCAGCGTTTTTTTAAAAATATAGCGCGAACGGGTCGCATCGATTATTCTTCAGCAGCTAGCAACCCGAGGAAGTCCGCCTCCGATAGGCGCCAAAGTCGCGTACACGGCCAGTGGCAGAACTGCAGTGCCGCTGAAGGTAAGTATTATAACATCGCTACATCAATTGACTAACAAGTGCTATTTGTATCAGTAAAAATTGGATGATTTAACTGATTTAAAACTATTCCACCAGGTTTTAGGATTGATCATTCAATTAAATTGAGCAACCCTAATTTTATCAGGGGAAGATTCCCTTAAATTGGAAAGCAATAAAAGTAACTTCTTTATTCAAACAGGAAGGAAAGGAGAAAGCAGGAAATCATAAAATAGTCAGCTTAAAACATGTTAAGAGATACAAACAATGTCAAAGGGGAAAAAATCAAGATGATTAGGCAAAGACAATTGTATTTAGTGCAAGTAAAGTCCTGTTTGTTTAAATTATTATGCTCTTTGAATAAATAACATATACTTTGGGTGAAGGGGAATTGGTGGATTGACTATACTTGGATATCCAGGAGGCTTTTGATAAGATGTTACATTAAAATAACAGCTCATGATATAGGAGGTAACACATTGGCATGGGCACACTGATAGATTAATAGGAAATGGAGCAGTGGAGGCCTTCCCGAGGTGCCACGGTGCCTGCTCGGAAGACGCAGAGGCATGGCGGTTGATGGGGCCCACCTGAAGGTTCACCATGGCGGTTGATGGGGCCCACCTGAACGGACCGTGGACCCAGCCGAAGGCTCGTCGGTCGGCAGGGTTTAGTCAGCGGCTCATTTCATTGCAGACCCACCAAAATGTTTGTCAGATCGCAGACCTGGCTGAAAGCTTGGTGGATGGCAGGACCAGGAATGAGCTGATGCCGGATGCGAGGAGCAATGGCAGCTCGAAGGGTGAACCGTGGTCATGCCTCCAGCGCTTTCAAGGTCAGCTGGAGGACACGAGATGACTGGACAAGGAGAAGGACATCAGTTCGCAGGTACTGCTCCTGTACATTGAGCGAGCGGGCCGACCAGACTTCGGACTTGGGTAATGACGCCAAAACATTGCGGCACGTGCATGAGTAATATATGCAAAAATAATTTCACCGTGCAGTTGTATATGTTTGTTCTTTCAATCTATTTAAATACATCTAGTTATCTAGTCTTCACTACCCTCTAAAGTACAAATGTCCAGAAATTCACCACTCTCTGCAAGAAGTTCCTACACACCTCATTTTGAATGACCCCCACTGCCAATCTTATCACCGGGTTCCCTCTTTTGAAATTTCCCTCGATGTTGAAAACATCTCAACTTCTAACATGTCCTGCCACATAACAATCCTATATGTTTTAAATAATATCACCCCTCATTCTCCTAAATTCTAAAAGCTAGATATCTAATTTCTTCAGCTGCTTGTGATTGCGCAGTCATCTCATCCTAGGAATTAGCTTAGAATTGCTGTCTTAAAATGGTTGTGTGGATCATAAGATCATAAGGAATAGGAGCAGAATTAGGCCATTTGGCCCATTAAGTCTACTCCACCATTCAATCATCGCTGATTTATCTCTCCCTCCTAACCCTTTCATCAGGCCTTTCATCTGGCAACTTGGGACTCATTATAAAAGTTGGGTGATAAAATTGTTGCAGTCGGTAATCTTTCTTCTGCAATTTATATGTGGTTTTGAATTACAACATTTAGGATTTGATGACTGCAAACTGGACCTACTGCTGGAATCCTCTTTATAGGGCATGCATACTGAGGAATGAGGAATAGCAGGGGATGAAAGGGCAGTAAAACAAAGGAGGTACCTAATAGCTCTCATGTGTTTGCAAAACTGCATAATTTCATTGTTCCAATGCATATCCAATGCATATGACAAATAAACACTCTTGATCCCACCAAATGCAGGAAAGGTGGGTCTAGCGAAGATGGGACATCTTGGTTGGTATGGGAAAGATGGGCTGAAGGGCCTTTTTCTCTCCTGTACGACCCTATGACTCTATCTGTTGACATTGGAAAAGAAAAACATAATCAGTATTATCACACACTGCTCACCCGGCAAGGTTTGTTGATCTAGGCACATGATCCAATTTCTAGGAACTCCGCCTTGGGAGGATGTGGCTTAAGTGCACCATTTCAAGGAAGCTGTATTTATTGCCACAGTAGATCACCAATCAATACCTACAGAGACATAGTTACCATTGTGACAGTGAAAGCACCTTTGGACATCAGCTTTTACATTGCAGACACACTCTAGGAAATAACAAAGGGCTGGTTGAATTTATTTAACTTTGCAAACATCCAGATGAATATTTCCAGGTTTTCATTGAAGCCAGGCTTCTGACAGAGCAATTGATTACATCAAATGACAGTGGTTGTTTCAAATCTAAGTGATGTATAATGACTTCTCAGTTCTGATGCAGTCAGAAAATGGAAATCATTCATTGCACGGTAATTCAATTCTCATCATTCTTGGAGCTCCCAGATTTCCTTCAGATTTTGTGATTCCGCTGTGTTAACTCCAATTCAGCAGTCAGAATAAGGTGCAAGATTGACATACTGTCAGGAACTCATCTGCTTCATGAGTTATTGAGCTTGTTGGATCTTTAGTCAGTACACCAGTGTTGTACTGGGGCATACCAAAGGCACACAACTGAAGGTATGGACAACAACCAAGCAAGCAATGATTTAAGATGCAATCTATTTGGTGGGTTTGGGAGTACAGATGATACCGTCTCCTATATTGTCCAACATTTTGTGCATGCATGCAAGAATGGACCAGTGGCACCATCTTCCAGAGCAAAGCCTGACAATGATACGATCAAAGATAAGAAAGACGAATGAAGAATAGAAAGCAGCTACAGTAAGAACTGTTATTTGGCAGCAAATGGAAAGACTCATTTAAAACGCCTACAGCCTTCATTTTGTATAGCTTTTATGGAATTTCATTGATTAAAGGGACATTGAAGAGTCATGCATTACAAGACTGTCATTATAAACCTAATAAAAATTGTGACCCAGCCAGATGAGTATCATGTCAATGTCAATGAAATAAAAAGGAAGAGAGCAGAAAGAGGATTTTTTCAACATGTACATTGTTATCAATTCAAACAGTTACGTGATTGAGTAATCAAAATATTCTCTAGTCTCCTAACAAACTCAAATTAATTTTGACAACTTGAAAGTCTGGAGGAATAAATCAACAGGATAGTATATTTAGATAGTATGAGATGAGTCAACACCACTCTAGTCATTTGGTTGGAAAGTGGTTGTACATATCCAACAACACTAAGTATTAATTCACTTATTTATTCTCAAACCAGAGTACTTCTATCATGTAATGTAATAACATCTGTGATTAGTTAAAAAAACAATAAAGGTTTTAACTTAAGTAAAATCGTGGACATTTGTAGATTAGGCTGCAACTAGGAGAAATAAGGTTAACATTTCAAGTTAATGATTTTTCAATTGAGCTATCCGATGAAATATTCAATTCCCATGAAAGATCATTGACATGAAACATTAATTCCGTTTCCCTCTTCATGAATGCTGCCCATCCTGCTGAGTATTTCTCATGTTTCTAATTCATTTTATATTTTCAGCATCTGTGATATTTTATTTATGGATTGGAACTGTTGTTTATCTTTCAATTTTCCCTTGGCTTTCTCCATGCTATTTCCCTCAAAGCTCCTCAGAATGTGGATAATATGGTGAACCCAGAATATGTAGCAGATTAAAAGGTAGAATCTGTGCATTATAACATTTTCTTTTAATTCTATCAGTGAACGAGTCTTACAAAGTGTGTGTTCTACAAATGATCAAAACACTTGTATTTATATTGCACCTTTTGTTGCCCTTTCATGACTTAAAAGGAGATGTACTAAAGTGGTTGAGGTAGTAAAAAACCACAACATTCAGTTTTCACAGAGCAAGCTGCTGCAAGCAGCACTTTGAATAATAATAATAAGATTAAATGAGAACTTACCAGTTTGAAGTTTGATCTTTATTTTATGAGGAGTTACGATGAGCGATTACGTGAAGAACCCCGCCAGTCGGCATGTGCGTCAATCTTCAAAGCAGCGGTGTGAAATCACAGAAGAACAACAATTTAAGTATTATAGTAAGATTATAACCATAGAATTACCAGATGAGTTTCGCGATATGAGGGTTGGGAGCGGTGGGCACGTAATCGCTCATCGTAACTCCTCATAAAATAAAGATCAAACATCAAACTGCTAATTTCTCGTTTAATCTTACTATTTTACTTCGGAGTCCCGTGAGTGATTCCGTGAAGATTTTAAAGGTCTGTGATTTCACGCCGATCCAAATCCAGGCGTCTCACACTGCAAGCAGTTGATTCAGGAGGAGTGAATTAGTAACAACATTGAATCAGAATACTGATTAACATGTTAATGCTTTAATTCACAAATAACAAAAAATAATACAATAGTGACTTCTCTCTCCCAGGGAGAAGAAATGAAGCAAAATTTAACACAGAGTGGGCGAACACCCCGGATTCAACAAGCAGCTTATTGCAGAACCTCTGAAAAGTCGATTCATTTGACCATCCTGCGGCCACGAGGATATGGTCTAGAGGGACGTCCATCCTGCGGCCATGAGGATATGGTCTAGAGCGCCCTCGCCTCTGACGTTGATGCCGCCCTGGTGGAGTGAGATTTTAAATTTTCAGTATTAACTCCTGCACGTCCCAGGACTTGCTTCAGCCATCGTGAGATGGTCTGAGATGGCACTTGCATATGTGGCTTTTTGTGGCTTATAAATAGTGCTACCTCGGAGCCTCTGAGGCTCTTTGTGATGTCAATATAATGCTTCAAGTGTGCCACGACACACAGCCATGAATCTGTGGGATAAGCTGACAATACAAGCTTGTACCCAGACACCCCAGGTCTGCTCTGTTTGAGTAAGTCATAGAAGTGAAAGGTAACGTCATTCTGTGATGACACCATCCTGGCCAGACACAGTTTGTGGAGAGTCTGAACCCTTTGCGCTGATGTAAGCGCCATGAGCATAACCAACTTGAGGGTGATCTTTGGTAAGGACAAAGATGTGGCTGTTCCCCATTGACGGAGCACCATGAGTACCATGCTCACATCCCAGATTTCAGAGTACCTAGGCCTAGGAGGATTAGAATTAAACACACCCTTCATGAATCTTGAGATTAACGGGTGAGATCCTAACGGCTGGAGTCCTGACTCCTGGCTCAGTTATGATGACAGGGCACTCCTGGCACTATAACTCAACCCTGCATTGAAATGTAAGTGGGATAGAAACTCTAGCACATCTGGGATGGAGGCTGTGTGGTAAGTAACATTCCCATGGAAGCAAAATTTTTCCCATTTCCTGATATGAGAGACGTACTGCCTTTTTGTACTATCCCTCCAGGATGATGTGATGATATCCACAGCCTGATCGGATAGTCCCAGACCCAGGTACGGCGTTCTTAAAATCTGCAAATCAACAAATTTACTCGATCATTCAATGGGTGTGGATCCCCAGTCGCAGTGTGCACCAATACATTTTTTGCATTTTGGAACCACTAGGATAGGGTGCATTATTATGTCCGAGATGAGCAGGAACCATGGCTGTGTAGGCCAGTTGGGTACCACCAAAAACCCTGTAGCGGAGTCCTGCTTGATCTTAGTCAGGCACGACTGATGAGGCAGAAAGGGAGAAAAGCATATAAAAACATTCCGCCCCAGTGCAGTGAGAATGCATTCATCGCCACTGCCCCTGGGTCTGGTTCCCATGAAACATACTTCAGTACCTGGTGATTAAGTCTGGATGCAAACAAATTGATATCTGGCATCCCATACCGAAGGAAAATTTATTTAAATACATCCTGATTCAACATCCACTCGGTGTTGTCGTTGAATTTACATAACCTGGTGTCTGCCACCATATTAAGTCTGCCTGGTAAGTAGACAGCTGAAACCCAAATATTATTTTTAATACACCAGTGCCAAATAATCCATTAGGTAGAGCTGAGGTTAATCCATTAGGTAGAGCTCGAAATTGCCACAATTGTCTCGTCCAGCTAAATTTCAAATATCTGCGATAGTCTTTATGAACAGGCACTGAATAATACAAATCTTGGAGATCTATACATACCCTATAACACCCCCTGGAAAGCAATTAAATGCTGATACTGCACAAATGGATTAAGTCCTGTTAGGTCTAAAATAATCCGACACCCACCATCCTTCTTTGGTTTAGGAAACACATTAGACACGAATTGATGAGTTTGATAAATTGTCTTCTCAATTACTCCCTTGAGGCATAATTTTTCTATTTCAGTTTGAATCATCAAATTCTCTATTTGTGAGAAGATGAGTGCCCGTTTTGGTTTGTGTTGGGTGGGAGGACACAGGTTGGGAATAAATTCAATTTTAAACCCTTGAATACTCAGCAGTATAAACACATTTGATGTTATTTTGTACCATTCGGCCAGAGACCTGTGTAACCTCCCCCTAACTGGTAGGTAATTCTCTCTCAATATGTTTCGACAAGAGTCAGACCCACCTACCTCCATGGCTATCAGTAGAGCTTTTTGCCTGGTTCTGGGTGGTAAAGGCATGTTTCCCCGTGCTGCTACTGGAGTGCGCCAGCTGCGCACATTAAATGGTCGGCTTGGTCCTTGCCCAGCCCCGGTATCAGCAAATCGCTTGTAGGGATACTGCCGTCGAAGGGTTCTGCTAGTCACTGGCGCCTTGATGAGCCCGACGGTTTTGGCCTCGTCGTCCAGCTCCTTCACTCTTTTGGGGAAGCCAGGTCTTCCCCAAACAATAGTTTCGGTGGCTGGATGTTGCCAGGCTTACATAGGGCAGCAAACCTGGGGTTAATGGTGGGGCAGATGGCGCTCTTTCTAAGGCAGTTAATCTCAAAGTGCACATTGCACATGTGAGCCAGGGCATCCTGCTGAACTTCAGTCAGGGTCCCACCATCCACCGACCTACCAAAAGCCATTATTCCGAATTCCAGCAGCTTCAGCACCCATTGCAGTGTAATCTTCTGCACTCGGATGCCTACCTCCATATGGCCCCAAATGGCATGGTTGACTGTCAGAACCTTCAGCAGGATACGGTTCTCTGGGGTATCATATTTTTTGGCCGTTGTGTCCATGGCGAGCTCCTGAAGCTGGTGCGAGGCCAGATAATTTATGCTGGCAGCCAGCTCTTCTCCAAGGAGCTCGCCAGAGTCGGTAGGGGTGGCAAACCTGGCCGCCAGGAATGGGTCCTCTGGCACTTGCCTCTCATCCCGCTAAGCCCTCTAAATTGGCGTCAGATTCACTCTGACCCGGTATACTCTCCTCGTCCAGGAGGAAGATACTAGACAGTCCCTAGGTGCTGCTGGCGTGGGCTCTTGGAGTGGCCAGCGCTCTTGATGGAGCATCCTCTCCAAAAGGAGCTCCATCCTGGATACCCGTTCCGCGGTATCCATTCTTAGGGGCAAACCACCTCGACCGGACTCGTCTGAGTCTATCGGCCGGACAGTTTTCGGGTGGCCTTACGCCCCTCCGGCGTAGGCACAGTGTCCTCAGACACCAAGTCTGTAGTCGCTGGTTTCACAACTGAAGACTCCGTTGATGAGCTAGGCGGCCGCCCACTACCCGCACTCCTGCGGGCTTGTGATATTTTTGGTACAGCTCGCCTTGCTGCTCCAGACTTCTTCATGTTTGGACTTTCCCTCCTGCAACAAGAATTATCAAACGTAGAGACCTCTGACATGTTTAACGCTTTCCTGAGGCTTTTTAAACTTACCACCGGACAAGCGCTGCTCCTCCCAGCCGGCCGTTGCGCCATGCGTCAGATGTAATGACGCGCATGCCGACTGGCGGGATTCTTCACGGAATCACTCACGTGACTCTGAAGTAAAATCATTGGTCTACATTGAAGTAAGGCTGATTACATATTTCCCAGGACACCCACGGATAACTTATCTGTGCTTCAAAAAAATAGCACCAGCACCTCCTTTGTCCATGTAAGAATCTAGAAGGCTCCGCCGTTCAATATTTGACCTCAAGTGGTCATCAGTGCTGCTTTCTCTCTCAATATAACTGGTGTGACAACCATAGATTTTTTATACCTGAATTTCTATGGTATGTTTGAATCCAGGAACCTATTGACACAATGTTATCAGAGATCATTTTTAGACCCTTTAGAAGAAGCAATGAATATTAAGGCTGATTCACAAAAACTAATATCATATTTTTATAATAGTATACTAAATAGAGAATTACCCTCAACAGAGGCACTAAGAGAATATTGGGAACATGAACTAATGATAAAGATCCCGAAAGATAGATAGGAAAAGTATCTGATGAACACACATAATTGTTCCATTAATGCAAGACATAATTTAATTCAATTTAAATTATTACAAAGACAAGGTTGAATAAATTCTATCCAAACGTCTCTCCCAGATGCTATAAATGTTTGTTTCAAAATGCCTATATAGCACATTCATTTGTAGGATGTACAAAGTTGAATAAATTTTGGAGTGATATATTTGATACATTTACAAAGCTCTTCAAGTCAAGAATAGAACCTACTACGGAATGGATTATATTTGGAATAATAGTAGAATATTATCAATTTAAACAAAGACCAAAAAGTATTCTTTAATTATGGGTTAATAATTGGAAAGAAATTGATACTTAAATTTTAGAAAAATACAGCTATACCAACTATTAAAATGTGGATTACGAATATGACGGACATAGCACACCTTGAAGAAATGAGACTCCGCCTAATAGATAAATATGACCAATTCTTAAGGAGTTGGTCCCCTTTCATCAACTTTTTGGAATCATGTGATGCAGCAGTACCGTAAAGATTACTGATTTCAGGTCAGGTCGTGGATAGATTTACATCTCCAAACAAAGATTTGAAATATTCTTTTTTAAGGGTCTTTTTCTCATATTTCTACTTCCTACTTTTTCTTTTCCTATATACACACTTCATGTTTTTCTATTTTCTACTATCTATTTTTCTTCTTTTTCTTCTCTCTATTTTTGTTTTTTTTTTAATTCCTTTTCAAAAACATAAAACTAGAGGTTGTACATAGAATGTATTACGTTATGACATAGTTGACACCTAAAATTAGATACCACTGTATTGTTTTGTACTGTATTAACTTCTAATAAAATAAACAAACAAAAAAAAAGAGATCACTGTTGCATTTTTCAGTCATTATGATGTATTATCTACTGAAGAGATAATATTATGGTTTTAATACGGTGGACCATAACATACTACTTGACAGACTGGAGAAATGGGTAGGACTCTCTGGTTCTGTGCTGGACTGGTTCAAATCCTACTTGAAAGATCGGGATTATTTTGTTTCCCTTGGTAATTATGAATCAGAACATACAAAACTCACATGCGGGGTTCCCCAGGGTTCCATTCTTGGACCCATCTTGTTTAATATTTACATGCTCCCCCTAGCTCAGATCATAGAGTATTTTAACATGTCCTACCATACCTATGCCGATGACACACAACTTTATATCACAGTGTCACCGCATGACCATAGTCCCCTACACTCACTGAGTCAGTGTGTCAAACGAATTAATGAGTGGATGAACCAGAATTTCCTCCAGCTCAATGCAAATAAGACAGAAATTATTGTCCTTGGTCCCAAAAAAATAAGGCTAGAGATAAGTGCTCAACTTGACTCAATTGCATTGAAAACCACAGACAAAGCCAGAAACCTTGGTGTAGTTATAGACTCGGATTTGAATTTTAACAGCCATATAAAGACCATTAACAAATCTGCCTACTACCATCTAAAAAACATTGCAAGAATCAAGGGATTTCTGTCCAACGAAGACACTGAAAAACTTGTTCATGCATAGATCTTCAGTAGGTTAGGTTATTGTAATAGTATCTTTACAGGTCTCAGTAAAAAATCAATTAAACAACTGCAGCTTATCCAGAATGCCGCTGCCAGAGTCTTAACAAACACCAAGAAAATGGACCACATTACACCTGTCCTTAAATCTTTGCACTGGCTCCCTGTGTGTAAAAGGATAGATTTTAAAATTCTGCTACTGGCATACAAGACTCTGAATGGTCTGGGTCCAAAATACATCTCTGACCTTCTTGTTGTTTATGAGGCACCTAGACTCCTCAGGTCTTCGGGGACAGGTTTACTCCATGTTCCCAGGGTGAGAACATAAAGGGCTGAAGCAGCATTCAGTTTCTATGCTCCCCACCTGTGTAACAGGCTCCCCGAACACCTGAGGTGTGCACAGTCTGTAACCACATTTAAGTCAGGCCTAAAGACTATTGTTTGATGTAGCTTTTTCATGACCCAACATGCGGGTAATTTTAATCTTCTTGTTTTAACCTTTTTATGTGCTTTTAAAATCGCCTTAATATTTTAGTGATTTTGTTTTACTATTCATGCAATTGGCTTATTGGCTATTTTGTTGTCCTGTGTTGTATTGTGGTTCTGCAATGTTTTTAAACTATGTTATTCTCTTGTTTCTTTTGTAAAACACTATGAATTGCAGCTTGTATGAATGGTGCTATATAAATAAACTTGCCTTGCATTGCCTTGCCTTAATATACGAAGCTGAATAGAAGTGCACATTAACTATTAGCATTTGTTAATATTCATTTTATCCTATTCATGAATAGTCATGCCAAAATTAATTCCATGATTTTGATGATTAATTCCATGATTCAGGACAGGGGAGAAGGGGGGGGGGGAGAGAAGGGGGGGGGGGGGGAGAGAAGGGGGGGGGGGGGGGGGAGAAGGGGGGTGGAGAAGGGGGGGGGGAGAAGGGGGGGGGGGGAGAAGTGGGGGGAGAAACTTATAAGAAGCCAGACAACTTTTAATAAAGTTTAGCGGGCATTTAACATTACCGGTCCGTTTACCTACCTTTTTTTCTCAACAAGCTTTACCTTCGACTACCCTCAATTACCTTCGACTACCCTCAATAATATTGAACTACGACCTACCTCGACTAAACCTACGAGTAAAATACAATTGAGTTTTTCCATGGCGACCTTTGTTTACTCACGGGCATTTAAAGCATGTTGAAATATATGCCACGACCTTGCTGAGGCCTCGAGTACGCTGGGACTACTCTTGAGCATGAAGGAGAGTTACAAAGGCCTTGTGTCGACCATGGTGTGGGTGTGAGTATGAGTCGAGGGCAAACCTTTAGCAACCCACAACAGTCAAAAATAAACCCTCCCACAGAACCCAAAAGGTAACCTGACAGAAGAATAAGACCAAAGCCCCATCTTTACCCTGAGCTGCCGAAAGACATTAAGTAATGTTTATGATTCCCAGAAATTAATAAACATTTTTGAAATTTAATTTTAAAAGCTTTAAAATGTATCCTAAACTAATGTCATATTGGAGAGACTTTTAAAAATCATGGGAAATGTTATTTATTTATTTATTAGAAAATGGACAAGACATGGGAAAGATTAAATATATATATTTTAGATTAACATGCCATTAGAAAGATTTTAGATAATTTTAAAATGAATAAACTATTTTAAATATTCTTGTTGGTCCTTTTCTTCCATTAAAATGTTCTGCTGCAAGAAATAACATCTTGTGCCTTCTTAGAGCAGATGTACAATTGTCCAGAGAGCCATTTTATAAGTAGCAGGCAATTAACCTAAATTCATGTGTGGGAAAGAACTGCAGATGCTGGTTTAAATCAAAGATAGACACAAATATACATCTTCAATAGACACATTCTCCAGAGATGTTGCCTGTCCCACTGAGTTACTCCAGCAATTTGTGTCTATCTTTAACCTAAATTCGTGTTGACTTGTTGATCGAGAACAAAGACCTGGAGACTGTCGAGAATGAAGACTCAACAGCCACGTGTGGTGACAGTCCTGGTTCAACTGGCACGAAAGCCCCGAAGACCGGAAAGTCAAGGAGGGAGTTGGTGACAATGCCTGACATGAGGTAGGAGAGGGATCAGGGTATTACCTCCACGCCTTAAGGTTCGACTGCAATAACTGTCCCCCAGGACACAGTGGTGATCAGTAGCGGAGAGGGGTGTTGGGTCTTGGGCCTGCAACAGCCATCGGATTATCTGAGCTTGCATCACGTTGACCTGACTTTGGACTGCTTTCTCTTTCTTTGTAAACGGTGCCAAGATATGCCAACGGTGCATTTGTGGTATGCAAAATAAATTTCACTGTGCTGTGCATATGTGACAATAAAGAACTATTGAACCATTGAACCATTCCCATGTTAAATTCTATGACAGAGAGTTTGAGATAATAACACAGAAAAAGGTAATTTTGGCCGTGAGTAGCATTCCAGATTTAGGCAGATCAATTCCATCAGTCCTATTTCCATGGCCTTATTTCTCTGTCCTCTAGATCTTAGTGTCATAGAGTCACAGACTTATTCAGGATGAAAACAGGCCATTCGGCCCAACTTGCCCATGCCAAGTTAATGCCCAAACTACACTAGACCCACCAGCCCGAGTATGGCCCACTGCTCTTGAAACATTTCTTATCCATGTATCTGTCCAAACCAAATGTCTTTTAATTGTTGTAGTAGTAACTGCCGCAACCACCTCCCCGGCAGCTTGTTCCATGGACCCAAACTCACTGTGTTAATAAAATTGCCCCTCGTCTTCATAGTAATTTTTCCCCTCCCACACAATTTCCTCTCACATGTCCATCATTTTCTTTTTGATTATTTTCCTATATACTGACTCTAATTTACAGTAGTTAATTGATTTACCAATATATCTTTGGATGCAGGAAAAAATACAAGCATTTGGCAGAAACCCAAGATGTTACAGATAAAATGTGTAAATTCCAAATAGACAACACTAAGGTTAGAATCAAAATAAGATCCCTGAAGCTAAAAGGCAGCAGCACTGTCACCCATCAGCACAACCGATGGAAACATACTGTAAATTGCTATCAATAACATTAGAATTTCCTGACAAGAGGATAAGAACAAGTTCCCATCCTCACTCTGAACTGCCTAGAGGGATGAGCAGTCAATAAAATCCTGAGGAAGTTGGAAAATGGAACAACACTTCTAAAAACCATTGACTATGTTTGTGTTTTAGTCGCATGCTGAAATTGTTGTTGGCTTCATTCAGTAATAATGGGTTACACTGGTAACAAAATCCAAGTTATGATCTATTTATTCAACTGGGGATTTAACATATTCAGTTGTGTGAATAGCTTTGTGTAGAATATAAAGAACCGTGGTAGGTCTTAGGTGAGACGTTTCACCAGAATCAATAAAATCGGATAGAGCATTTTCTTTATGTAGGACTCTATTAATACTGTGGTTAGCACATCCCAAGATCATTTAATTCTGAGATATGTTAAGCATACTGTAAGTGTAGCACAAATGCCGCCACAAAACCATTTTACATCAAGGCAGAATATACAGAAAAATAAATTTCAGGAAAGTTTGTTGGCATCAGCTCATTTTATTTTCCATTCAACAACTTTAAAAAAAAAACAGAACTGATAAGCAGGTTGAAAAAGTACTAAGAACTAAGGATCAATTCCCACAACTTAGCATGAGTCTCTGCATCACATTGGGAAAAACACAACAAGACTGAAAAAAAATACCGTCAATTTAGATAAAAGTAGAAAGAATCTAATAAAATATTCAAAACTCCCCTGACCTGGCCTTGGCAACCATTTTCTTCAAGCTTTGCTCTCTGCCTCATCTAGTTATTAACTATTTTGTATAATTTCCCAATGGTGTGGACACAGCTTCTAACTCCCCGATATCAATGCAAATTTCCACCTTTTGCCTGCAGTACTGAATGATAATTTTTTGAACAAATGTTACCCTTACAATTATTCCATCAGTACTGCATCTACAGATAAACTATATATTTCCAATTTGAAATAATGCTGTCAATTGTCCAGTAGAATATAATGAAGATAAAACCCTTTCAGTTCTTAACCAGTTTTCCAAATACCTCCTCAACATAAAATAAAACAATAAGGGCAATCAGCAAAATATTACGAAAATGGCACTTTCATAGGAGCCAGAATTTTTTTGACACAAACTGAACTTCCTGAAAAAATAGTTATTTGTTATCGTGGACCTTGATATTCTGAAGTATTTTGTAAAGATTAACACACACCTCTAAACTGCAACAGGAAGCTGCAACAGGAAACAGGAAGACAGCCCTGCCAGCAGCGTGTTAGTTTTTTCTACTTTTTTTGTTTTTTTAGTGTGTTTTAATGTATGTTTTTAATGTTTCTCTGTGTGTCTTGTGTGGGGGGTGGTGTGGGGGGGTTAGGGGGAAACCGTTTTGGTCGCCTCCTCCACGGAGAGGAGACTTTTCCCATGTCGCCTCCCCCATGGCATACCATCGAGGATCGGTGCAGCCTTTCCCAGAGACGTGCCCGGGGCTTCAGATGCGGGCGCGGCGTAGACTCTCATCATGGAGCAGGCGAGCCCTCGCCGGGGGTCGCCGGAGGGGAGTGCTCTGTTCGCTGGCCCACGGCAGCATGAAGCCAGGGTCTGCAGAGCTTCAGCTGGTGCGGCGTCCTGGGCCTGGGATCCCTCGTTGGGGACCCGGGAGGAGAAGAGCTCTGACTGCCGGCCCGTGGCCTACGTCTACCGCGGGTGCGGCATGGTCTTACCATCAGGAGTGGAGTCCCTCGCCGGGGACCCCTGGAGGGGAGCTCCGACTGCCGGCCCTGCGTTCTGCGGTGCTTCTGGCTGCAGCGCGGCAGGGTCTTTAGATCTTCAACCGCCGACCTGCGGCCTACACTAACCTGAAGCCGCCGTCTCCGGTGGGGAGGCACCGATTCAGGACTTACCTGGACTTTACCTTATCTACTCATCTGGACACCAGCAGCGGTGGCTGCGGAGGGTTGAGGTCCCGACCACGGGGGAAAATGGAGGAAGACTGGCCAAATTTTTGTGCCTTCCACCACAGTGATGAATGCTGCGGTGGATCTTTATGTTCAATTTTTGTCGTGTTTTTGTGTGTTCTTTTTTCATTGTACCGTTGCTGGCAAATTAATTTCACTTGCACTTTATGTGCAAGCGACGAATAAATCTGATTGTTGTGATTGCGATTGTGATTGGGCCACAAACTAAGTTCAATTTATTTTAGTAACTGTGCTGTGCGAAACCTGCCATTGTTACGATTGTGTATGTTTTCAATTGTTATGCAATGGAAATCTAAGTCTATGATATTATTTATCATAAACATGTCAAATTTTTATTAAGGGAAATATTTGTTTGTGGTGCAATTCATAATTACTTTTCAATTGTGGATCGAATATACCTCAATTTTATGTTGACCTCTTGCCCATCGTTTGGTTAGGCAATTCCTCTGCCATCGAAGATAACTTGCTTGCACGCCGGTTTTGTGAGTTCTGAAGTTCTGAGAAAATTATATGTGAACCACTTCACAGACTGGGCATACAGTGGCTGACAAAGTGGAGAGGTGGGCAGATTATGAAGTGGTACACTCCTTCCACTGCATTCACAGGGCTTCAACTGTGATCCACATGCATGGATTTGAAGATGTAAATACCATACCAAACACTCCTATACTTTGAGTGGTCATGGATCAGAGAGTCCAAGAATTCAATAGGGTGTTGCATTTCTTCAAGGAGTCTTTGCAAACAACTGTGAATAATAATATCTTCCCATGACTTGGAAAGTGTATTTTTTGGGGAATCTGGGGTTGGATATGCAATCTATGGGGCTAGTTTCATATAGCCAAATGATAGTACCGTAAAGAGCCTGTCCCACTGCGGCAACCCAATTGGCGACTGTAAAAGAGTTTAGGAGAGTTTGAAAAGTGCAATGTTGAAGACCTCCTTCGACTATGCAGAAGACCTCCTTCGACCTCCTTCGAATATGTTGAAGACTAGCTTCGACTAGCTTCGGGAAAATTGGACAACGAATAGTGGAGAGTGAAGACGACCTCCTTCAATCTCTTTTGACCGCCGGATGAGTATGTTGAAGACTATCTATGACTACCTTTGATCATTTTCGGCTACCCTCGATTATCTACGAATAACATGCCGACCTACTACGACCTACTTCGACTAAACCTACAAATAAAACAAGATTGATTTTTTCAATGGCGACCTTTTTTTACTCACGGGCATTTTTCAGCATGTTGAAAAATATACCGCGACCTAGCTGAGTCCTTGAGTAAGCGGGGACTACTCTCGAGCATGAAGGAGAGTTACAAAGACCTTTTAGGACCTCGTGTCGACCATGCTGCGAGTATGAGTCGAGGGCAAACTCTTCTAAACTCGCCAATTAGGTCGCCACGGTGGGATATGCCCTTAAGCCTCAGTGCTAGAGATGTTAGCCTTGGAGTGGATACTGATCTTGGTTTGCTTATCCTTCTAGCTAATGTGGATCAGGGATTCTTCAGTGTAGTAAAAACCCATCTATAGTCCAGATAGCAGTCCCCATCCCAATGAAAGCCAACAACAGGAATGAATAGCGATAACATATTAATATCTTTGTTTTAATGTGATATCTAAAAGCAGATAAATTAATTGAGACAATTTAACCAATATATTATAGTCGCCCTTTTTAAAATACTGAAATCGTATCCAGGATGACTCTTGGTCAGATGGTGCATTGCACTGTTGTCGTATTATGCAGGAAAGAATAATAGATAGCTCACAATAATGAATAGCAAAGAATTCATTCAATTGAGTGCTCTGTTAAAACAAGAGGGCCAGTATTTCAAGCTTATCAAAGTGATGAATGCTATGAAATGTAATGCTTTAACAGCTTTTAAATCAACATCAAGTGGTCATAGAATAGGCACAACACAAAGGAAAATGCTCCTTTGCTTTGGAAGTGTGCTATAAGCTCCAAATAAAACCTAATTGAGGGCAGGTGCTCGAATTTATAGCAATTGCATTTATAGAACAATACAGCACGGGAACAGACACTTCAGCCCACAATATCTGTGCCGAACATAATGCCAAGTTAAACTAATCTCCTCTGTGATTCATAACCCTCCATTCCCTGCATATCCATGTGCCTATCTAAAAGCCTCTTAAATGTCACTCTTGTCTGTGCTTCCATCACTACCCCTTCACCTGGCTGCACATTCCTGGCACCCACTCCTGTGTAACAACTGCCCAACACATCTTCTTTACATTTTTCACTTCTCACCTCAAAGCTATGCCTTCCAATCTTTGACATTTTCACCGAGGGACAAAAAGGTTCTGACTTTTTATATCTCTCATAATTGTATATACTTCTATCAGCCTCTGACACTCCAGAGAAAACAATCCAAATTTGACCAACGTCTCCTTTTAGCTAATACCTTCTAATCCTGGTTAGTATTCTGGTAAACCCCTTCTGCATCCTCTTGAAAACCTCCATAACCTTACTGCAATGGAGCAACCAGAACTGCACTCAATACTCCAAATGTGACCAAACAATGTCCCATAAAGCTGTACCATGACATCCTCTTATACTCAGTGGCCTGACTGATGGCAAGCATACCATACATCTTCACGACTTTCAATTTAACTTACATATTCATATTATTATCAGTTAATATTTTCTTTAGTTCTTAGTTTCATTGAATGCAGTTTGTTACTATAATGGAAGTTTTGAAGTTATTTCCAATTGTGTATTTTGTTTTGGTATCACCAGTAGGATTTGGATTCATACTGTCTTGTCAAAGGTAAGGGAATTATCCATCCAAAATGAATAATTTAGCCAACTGCCCTCTGTCCCCAGATCCTGAAACCAAAACTTGCATGTAGACCTACCATGAAAGCACAAGCACTGAACCCAGTACTAGTCTCCTGCACTAGATTTTAGGCAGTAGGTTTCCCCACATCAGCTTCCATGTCCCAGCTAAGACTTAACCATCTACAGGCCAGTAGACCATCAGGATGGCCAGTAGATCCATCAGGATGGCCTGTAGTTCCAATGAATAGCTCTATCTGTTTCCTCTAAGACTTGTGGAGCTGTCTTAGCCAGTATGAGGAGATAATGGTCTGTGTTGCAAACACCTCTTTGTGACTGGAAGCTCCCTTGATTATTGTTCTTCTGCAAGGTGAAAAATTAGTTTGCTTTCTATATTTTCCTGATGTATTAACTGCAGTTAGATAGCTGCTCCTTCTTCATTTCTACGCTAGGTATGGAAAGCTCTTTAATAATATTCATTATTAAGACTGATTTCAGATGCTTAGCTTTCGTGGACAGTTCTGATGAAAGTTTATCAATCCACAAAGTCTCCCCCTCCACAGATGTTGCCTGACTGCTAAACATTCCCAGCATTCTCATCTATTGTTAGATTTCTGGATTCCATCTCACAATTCCAACATTTCTTTTACTCTTTCACCTTTGTTTTCATTCATCTCCTCTACTTACATTAGATGGCTTAAAGTGGGCAATGATAAGCCTGCACCTATCCTAAGTGATGAATTGCTTTGTGAGTTATTGAATGAGAGAGCAAGCAGAGAGAGAAAAGCAAAAATACTTGTTCAAGGGAGTGCAGTGGAAGACTAGAGAAAGAGAAAAAGAAAACATATATTTTTTAATTTTATAGTAATTACATATTTTTTTTAGGTAAATATTTTGAAATTATCCTGAAATTATTCATCTAATTAATTCCACCATGAACCCTTTGCCTCCCACCCAGCTTCATGCATTATTTAACCCCTGTACTGTAGGTTATGAACTACCTTATATTGTTAGAGAATGAGAAATTTAACATTGTATGTTGTGCAACATGTTTGGATGATTCTCTCCGAAGCTCAATAATTGGCAGCATGTGAAATATGGATATGAGGACTGAACTAATGTCAAGTATGCTATGCTTCAGCGAACCCATGAATATGGCTTAATAGATAAAGATTGTGGGTTGGTTAGTGATAAAGATGTTGAGTACTGAGAATGAAGCTAGTGGTCCAATTGGCTAGATAGGGCATTTGAAGACACATCCAAGTCCTGGGGCAACATGGACCAGATCACTGGTTAAGTTAGGTTAGTTAAGTTAGTTAGTTTCCACCAAATACATGCCGACCAGCAATTACCCACACACTTGGTCTATCCTACACACTAGGGATAATTTACAGAAGTCAATTAACATACAGACCTGCACGTCTTTGTTGTGGGAGGAAACTGGAGCACCTGAAGGAATCCCACACGGTCACAGTGAGTACATGCAAACTCCATACAGACAGCACCCAAAGTCAGGATCAAACCCGGGTCTCTGGCACTGTTAACCAGCAACTCTACCACGGTGCCACTCTGGTCCATGTGCAATTGTACAGGGCCCTAGTGAGACCACACCTGGAGTATTGTGTGCAGTTTTGGTCTCCAAATTTGAGGAAGGACATTCTTGCTATTGAGGGAGTGCAGCGTAGGTTCACAAGGTTAATTCCTGGGATGGCGGGACTGTCATATGCTGAGGGAATGGAGTGGCTGGGCTTGTATACTCTGGAATTTAGATGGGGATATTATTGAAACATATAAGATCATTAAGGGTTTGGACATGCTAGAGGCAGGAAACATGTTCCCGATGTTGGGGGAGTCCAGAACCAGGGGCCACAGTTTAAGAATAAGGGGTAAGCCATTTAGAACGGAGATGAGGAATCACTTTTTCACACAGAGAGTTGTGTAATTCTCTGCATCAGAGGGCAGTGGAGGCCGGTTCTCTGGATAATTTCAAGAGATAGCTAGATAGGGCTCTTGAAGATAGCGAAGTCAGGGTATATGGGGGGAAGGCAGGAATGGGGTACTGATTGTGGATGGTCAGCCATGATTACATTGAATGGCGGTTCTGGTTTGAAGGGCCGAATGGCCCACTCCTGCCCCTATTGTCTATTGTCTATTGTCTACACTGCCTTGGGACTGGTCTGGAGAATCTTCTGCTCCTTGTGGACAAAGAATATCTCTCTTCTACTTTAGATTGGAGTCCAAGAAACATGAATCTCATGTTATTCATGAGTCTTCTGACAAGTTACAATTACCACCACCATTTTTTATTTATCAATTAATAATGATCTATTTCTCAGTAGAATGCCATTGGATTGTTCTAACAGCCAATTCTGAAGCCAGCTAATTAACCTCCCTGTATTTTGTTGCCATTTGGAAAGTTCAATGTTAATATCTTACACTTGGGTGAAAGGGATTCTAATTTCAATTTCTCATTCTAATTTTATTTGTTGTTTAAATAAAAGAAGAATTTTAATGTAAGAAAGAAATACATGGGATGGTTGAGCCAGTGAACAACTAAGAATGATTGAGAAGAGCTTCTCGCTTCGTATCATTTGCCTTCAGGAAGTCTGGGTGAGAGATGAAGGAGTGGGTGAGCTGAGCAGATGACTCATAAGCTCTTTGATGGATCTGGGTGCAGAAGATGAAGCTTGATGTATTGATGGCCCTGAAGAAAGCCTGTGTGTAATGTGCAGGAGCATGAAATAATTCATATGGTGTGACTGCAGGGCTTTGGAAGAGGACTCGAGTGCATTGCATACTGCCTGGATCCATGAACCCATTTTCTGTCCATACACAATGCAGCATTTGATGGTCGTTGTCTTAATTTCTATTGCGCCTCACCAATGTCTGGAGTATCTCAAACCTCCGTCATCAGGGTATGAATAGAAGTTATTTTGCAGGATCAACTTTTCACTGCCTTTGGCCACTAATTAGCTAGAGAGAGTGTAAAGCAAGTGGTAAAGCAAGTGGTGTGGGGGAGGGGCGGGTGGGGGTGGGGGGGAGGTGGAGGGGGGGGTGCGGTTGAGGAGAGGGTGGGGGGGGTGGGGAAATGGGTGCTGTGGGATGGGGGGAGGGTGCGTGTGTGTGGGAGGGGGTTTGTGGGAGGGGAGGGGTGTGGAGGAGGGGTGGGGATGTGGTGGAGAGGGTGGTGTTTGGGGGAGGAGGTGTGTGTGGGGAAGCGGGTGTGGGGGGAGAGGGCAGTGTGCGAGGGGAGGGGGTGGTGTGGGGCAGTGGGGTGGTGCAGTGTGGGGGTGTGGGGGGGGGAAATGGGGAGGAATGGGGGAGTGGTAAAGGGGGGTGTGAGTGTGTGGGGGGAGGGCGGGTGTGTGGGGAGGAGGAGGAGGTGGGGATGGGGAGGGGGAAGGGGATGGGGGAATGGGGGGTGTCGGTGTGTGGAAGGGGGGAGCGGGGGTGTGTGGGGGGCAGGGACTCCACTCAGCGGCCCCCAGCCGCAGCACCACACAGCACCTCCCGGCTCCACTCAGTGGTTCCCCCGATTCCACACAGCATTTTCCCCGACTCCACACAATGGCTTCCCCGACTCCACACAGCATTTTCCCTGACTCAACACAATGGCTTCCCCAACTCCACACAGCATTTCCCCCGACTCCACACAATGGTTTCTCCAACTCTACTCAGCGGCTTCCCCGACTCCACACAGCAGCTTCCCCAACTCCACGCAGCGGCTTCCCCAACTCCACACAGTGGCTACTTCGACTCCACTCTTGCGGGCTCACTCAGCACGGCTTGCAGACTCAATCAGCGCAGCTTGTGGACTCAATCAGCATGGCTTGTGGACTCAATGAGCATGGCTTGTGGACTCAGCCCCGCCTCTGCGGATTTACTCTCCTCGCCCCAGTGATTGACAGCCGTAAGGGACGTTACCTTCATGGTGATGACAGACGAGAAGACCAATCTGCTGATCTCACGATTTTTTAAACCTTCATACCATTTTAATATTCCACCGATCGAAACAAAACTTGGTGCGCTTGAAGCAGAGGAGAACGGTGAGTAAGATGGCGAAACAATCCTAGCGATATAGTGTACTGTTTTTGCGCAAATTTAAAAACAGCGCAAACTGTAAGAAGACGATGTTGCAGTTGTACAATATGTTGGTGAGGCCATATTTGGAGTATTGTGTTCAGTTTTGGTTACCTTGCTACAGGAGGGATGTTCTTAAGAGTGCGGAGAAGATTTATGAGCATCTTGCCAGGACTTGAGGGCCTGACCTATAGGGAGAGGTTGGGCTGGCTAGGAATTTAGGGTTAGGGTTAGGGTTAGAGTAAAAGCCCTGTCCCATGGTACAAGTTCATTCCAAGAGCTCTCCCGAGTTTGCCCTGATTCGAACTCGGAGATTTATGGTAATCGCCACTCGTCGGCACTCGGGGCTCTCATGTTGAAAATTTTTCACAACTCTTCCCATGCTTACCTGCCATTAGCGAGTCATCTCGCGAACCCGCCGTTAGCGTTTCGAGCCGCTAAGAGACGTCCCCGAGCTCCGACGTACCCGCTACGTTCATTCTCCGTGCTTACCACGAGTTTGATTTTTTTAAAACTCGGGAGAGCTCTTGGAATGAACTCATACCGTGGGACAGAGCTATTAGGCTGGTGACTGAGGGGTGATCTTACAGAGGTGGATAAGATCATGAAAATCAAGTAAATTTAAGAAAATCAATTATTTTACCCAGGGTATGGGAATCAAGAGCCAGAGAACACAGGTTTATTGTGAGAGGGGAAAGATTTAATAGGAACCTGAGGGGCAACTTTTTCACACAGAGGGTGATGGGTAAATGGAACAGGTCGCCAGAGGAGGTAGTTATGGCAGGTACTACAAACCACATTTTTTTAAATGGGGCACCTTGGTTGGCATGAGCAGGTTGGGCAAAAGGGTCTGTTTCTGTGCTGCACGACTCCAAGATTCTATGACTCTATATGTTTCATTCAGAAGTTTTGAACTCAGTACAATATCCCTCTGAGCTAAATGCACTGATCACTAGTGTTTTGCAACATTAAAGATGATTAAACACCCTCCGATCAAGAGAAAGACAACCAGTACATATCCTCCAACAAATTATTTAAAAGTAGTTGACCGTAGCTTTAAAATGGTGGGATGATCCTTTGTGCTGCTTAGATTCAGGAGGTTTCTTGGTTTCCTGGTCCTCCAAAATATTCCAAATGGAATTTAAACTGGAGGTTAGTTGAAACATTAAGATGCAAAATAACAGCACTGATGTTGAATGGATGTTGCAGCTGAATGGCGTCACCCTATTTCTGCACTACATTAATTCAGTGGGCATTAGCAACTTATACGCTGATCGCATAACCAACACATATTTGCAGTGGCTGCAAATGTGTGCTCCAGTCACTACAAATGTGTGCACAGGATCCGGATGTAATTTTGGAATGGAACCTTTTTTATGTGCAGGATCAAAGCGAGAAGCACTATGTCCTGAATTTTCTGTTTTACCCTCTAAAAGAAATATGCCTTGTCTAGAAGAATAATCATACAACACTTGAGGAAACTATCAGAAGCCAACAGCTGAATGAAACAACTAGAGCCATGGTTATGCTTCAGTGATGTATCTTATTATGAATGTGGATTTTTTATGGCAAAAGATTACACAGGATCTGTGAAAAATCATTACCAGAGTTAATCTCAAAAATAAGCCGGCATGTTTAAAAAGGTTAAGAATAGTAACATTATAATAAAATGAAAGAAGTAACAAGGTTATAAGTAGTCAGCAGTGAGGAATGATTTAGATTGTGATTTACAAATTTGAGAAGAAATATCTCCAACCAAAAAGCAGAAACAAATCCTCCGTAATGACAAACATGGAAAATTATAAAAGAAAAGGATAAAGGACAAAGGACATTTATTATTATCACATACACCAATTGGTGTAGTGAAATTCGACTTGCCAATGCCGCACACGAATAAAGATAATACACAACATTAAAGAATTTAACAGTAAACATAAAAAGATCCTCCCACAATGGTTCCCACTGTGGGGGAAGGCAGCAAAAGTCCAGTCCCATCGCAAGTTCACCCATTGTCTGGCTTATTGAGGCCTCCGCAGACACCGCTACGGCAGCCCAATGTTTCAGGCCCTCTTGCTGGATGATGAAGCTCTGGCTTCGGATGAACTCTGGCGATCTCGGTGTGAGATCCCAGGCTCCGTGGTTGTTAATGCTCAGCGCCGCCCACGGCTGGAAGCTCCACAGACCGCAGACCACAGACCACAGACCACCGCTCCGCGATGTTGGAGTTGGTGGTCCCAGCCCTCCGGAGCCCACCGCACGGCGATCCGGGCAAGGCATCGCCTGCTCCACGATGGCGCCCCAGCGCTGCGCCGCCACTGAAGCTGAAGTCCTGGCCAGTCCCGGCAGGAAATGCTGCCCAGACTGCCGGTAGGCCGTGAGGAAGGGGCAAAAACACGGCTCGGAGAAAAGCCGCACCTCCGACCAGGTAGGTACTGAGAAAAATAGTTTCCCCCTCCCCCCCCCCCCCCCCCACATAAAAAGACTAAAAGACCTCCAAAACACTTTTAACAAACTAAAAATGTAAAAAAGGGTGAAAAGACTAACAGCTGTTGGCAGGGCAGCCATACTCGAAGGCACCCCCTATCAACTGATGCACCACAAAGATGCACCACAAAGTAAACAAAGTAAAAATTTGTAGCGGAGTAAGCGTCACCAATAAAATGCAACATAGACACAGTTAAATTATGGGAATATTTCATAAAATATACCTCAGTAATTATCAAGGAGATGATGTTTATGACATTGTAAATGGATTTGAGCTGGATTTTGATGTTATAAAATGGAAGGACTTTTGTACATTTTGTTCAGTTTCCAATATTTGTTTTTGTGTAATATGCAAAATGCCCAGAGACCACCGTGTAGTGATGCCAAGTGACATTCTACCCATGCTTTGACATTAATAACACAAAGATCATTTGCTCATCAGAGACCTGCAAACAGCTTTGGCCATTCGTGTGGGAATACACGTTATCTAGAAAGTCGAGGCTTGTATCTATTTCACATAAGGTGACCAGCTGTACTCGCCCTGTTGCTAAGACCAAAGAGACAGTGCCCTCTCTGATGTGGCTCATTTTGCTTAATGTTCATTTTCATTCTTCTTCCTTGCTGATGCCTTTGGACCATTTTTTGAAATCTAGCTCATTCGCTAATACTTAACCTGGCATAAGTATGCATCCGATCAGCCAGCAATGCCCAATTTGCATTGAAAGGTCTGAAGAAGAGTCCCAACCCAAATGTCACCTACCTAAGTTCTCCAGAGATGCTGCCTGAACCACTGACTTACTCTAGCATTTGTGTCCTTTTTTTGTAAACCGGCATCTGCAGTTCCTTGTTTCTACTCTATGCCCTATTGCATGTTTGATCCCTTTATGTCTTTCTCTTGATGTCCTTATTTGCGATGTTTCACCTCAGTTTCCACGTTCAAGAATAATTGCACCCTCATCAAGCCAACACCAATTCCATGTATCTCTCTCATCCCCCATTCATGTGTGGCCCATCTGATTCCCTTCCACTAACTCCAGAGGGGCAAGGCAAATGTGTAGGGAAGGTTTAAATACATGTTTTCCTATGCCAAGCACTTCAATGAAGAAGACCTCCTTGAGCCTGAAACCAGAGATTTTCCGTACAGTGCAAATGTAATATTATTTTATTGGCATTGAAGAATTTGCAAGGCAAAGGCTTCTATTTCAGAAATCAGTGAGAGGTAATTAATAAACTTAACAAACAAAGAGATAATTAAAAGTGAAATAGAATGGCAGCATCCCTGAACATCAAAAAAGCTACATATACTGTACCTGTATACTATAATATAAAAGTTTATTGGAATGGAGAATAGAATCAGAACAGAGGCAAATATGAACTATATCTAAGTATGTGTATGACAAGTCCAATGAAGAATTGATAACCTACCTTAATGTCTGGTAGGAAAGGTAATATAATTATTTTCAAAGGCATGTTAAGAAAACATCTAGAAACTGAAAATATAATAAACGATAGTGAGAGCAGATTTCCATAACAAAGATAACTAACTTTCTTGAATAACAAAGTAAGAAAAGGTGTAGTCAAGGAATAATGTATTTCGCATTGTATTTTTGGATTTTCAAAATCCATCTGATAAGACACTGTAAACTGCATTCATAACTGGGGTCCAGATACATGAAGGTAGAAAATAAACAGCAGAACAGATAGCAAATTAGCCATGACCAAAAAAATGTGATTAGGATTAGTGGTAGTTCTGACAGTAAATAGTGGGGTGTGAATTATCACAGATTTCCATGCAAGGATGACCATTGTAATACAAGTGCATTGGATCAATTGAGCTACTTACATGAAATACTTTGGTTAACTGTAATATGTGGCTCAGCTCATAGAAGACTTCTGATGCTGATGAAGCGCTGATTGCAGAGAACAAACACACATGGAGTTTAGAAGAATGAGGAGGGGACCTCATTGAATCAGAATGAAAGGACAATCCTTTTAGAAGAAGATGAGGAGGAATTTCTTTGGTCAGTGGGTGGTGAATCTGTGGAATTCATTGCCACGGAAGGCTGTGGTGGCGTCAATGGATATTTTTAAGGCAGAGATAGATAAATTCTTGATTTGTATGGGTGGCAGCAGCTATGGGGAGAAGGCAGTACAATGGGATTGAGAGGGAGAGTTACAGTGCCCTCCATAATGTTTGGGACAAAGACCCATCATTTATTATTTGCTTCTGTACTCCACAATTTGAGATTTGTAATAGAAAAAATGACATGTGGTTAAAGCGCACATTGTCTGATTTTAATAAAGGCCATTTTTATACAATTTGGTTTCACCATGTAGAAATTACAGCTGTGTTTATACTTTAACCACATGTGATTTTTTCTATTACAAATACGGAACACACACACACACACACACAATCCATCATACACACTCACAGCCACACACACAGACAACCTCCATCACACACACAGACAACCTCCATCACACACACACAGACAACCTCCATCACACACACACACACACCTTCACACACACAGCCACACACATACGGCCACAAATACACCCTCCATCTCACACACTCACACACATACAATCCATCACACACTCAGAGCCACACACAGACACCTTCCATATCACACACACACACCCTTCATTTCACACACACACACACACACACACACACACACACTTACTCACACAAACGCACAACATATATATGACAGTAAATCTACTCACACGGCTGAACACGGCTGAGCCACTGAGCGGGACTTGGGGAAGGAGCGGGACTTCTCACAGTGAGCAGGACTTCCGGAGTGAGTGGGACTTCCGTAGTGAGCGGGACCTTTGGACCGAGCACAGTGCGGGCCAACAATTCAATCCAATCCATTTCAAGTTAAGCACAGTGCAGGGCAAACAACTCAATCCATTCCATTTCAAGTCAAGCACAGTGCAGGGCCAACACCTCAATCCATTCCATTTCAAGTCAAGCACGGTGCAGGGCTAACAACTCAATCCATTCCATTTCAAGTCAAGCACAGTGCAGGGACAAGACCTCAATCCATTCCATTTCACGTCAAACACAGAGCAGGGCCAACAACTCAATCCATTCCATTTCAAGTCAAGCAGGGTGCAGGGCCAACAACTCAATCCATTCAATTTCAAGTCAAGCACAGTGCAGGGCCAACACCTCAATCCATTCCATTTCAAGTCAAGCATGGTGCAGGACTAAAAACTCAATCTATTCCATTTCAAGTCAAGCATGGTGCAGGGACAAGACCTCAATCCATTCCATTTCAAGTCAAGCATGGTGCAGGAGCAACAACTCAATCCATTCCATTTCAAGTCATGCAAGGTGCATGGCCAACAACTCAATCCATTCCATTTCAAGTCAAGCACGGTGCAGGGCCAACAACTCAATCTATTCCATTTTAAGTCAAGCACAATGCAGGGCGAACAACTCAATCCATTCAATTTCAAGTCAAGCACAGTGCAGGGCCAACAACTCAACCCGTTCCATTTTAAGTCAAGCACAGTGCAGGGCCAACAACTCAATCCATTCCATTTCAAGTCAAGCACAGTGCAGGGCCAATAATTCATTTAATTTCAAGTCAAGCACAGTGCAGGGCCAATAATTCAATTAATTTCAAGCACAGTGCAGGGCTAACAATTCAGTTCACTCATGGGGGCAGGCACAGTTCAATTCACTCACGGGGCAGGCACAGTTCAATTCACTCACGGGGCAGGCACAGTTCAATATACTCACGGGGCTGGCACAGCTCAGTTCAATCAGCACGGGGCAGGCACAGTTCAGTTCACTCACGTAGCAGGAACAGTTCAATCAGCACAGCACAGACACAGTTCAGTTTGCATACGGCGTAGAATCACAGTTCTGAACTGAACTCGCACTCATGGTTGTTCAGATTGACTGACTCACGTCTGACCTCTGGGACTTTATACTCCTGGGCCCCTGGAAGGGGCGTGACCTTCATCATGGTGAGTAGCAGGCAAGAAGACCAATCAGCTGATCTTACGATTTTTTAAACATTAATTTCACCGATCAGAAAAAACCTTGGGGCAGTTGGAGGACAGTTGGGGGAGGACGGTGGGTAAGTTGACGAAAATATCATAGCTATATAGGGTAGCATTTTTTCTAAAATGTATTTACAATGTAGACAGGAAATGGTCAAGATGAGACTTTAAGTAATAGTATAAATATATAGTAAGCAACTGCAGATGCTGGTTTAAACCTAAGATAGACACAAAAAGCTGGAGTAACTCAACAGGACAGGCAGCATCTCTGGAGTGAAGGAATGGTGAGGTTTTGGGTCTGAAGATGCGGCTCGACCCGAAACATCACCCATTCTTTCTCTCCAGAGATGCTGCCTGTCCCGCTGACTTACTCCAGCGAGTTATTCCTGCTGAGTTACTGTGCGAGATAACCACTTATGAAGTGTTTGCGCAGTAATTAACCAGAACCAGTTTTTTGTGTCTATCTTCTTTATATATATATAAATACCTTTATTGACCAAATAAGTCCCTTTCTAAGATACAAGATACAAGATATAACATTTCAAGTTTAAACAAGATTTTAATAAGGAATCTGCAGAGAAGATGCTCACACATGCTTACACAGGGGAATTGAAACAGTTGGTCATGGGTATAGACAGAGGCACAGAGGACAAGGGCAAGAAGGTTAAATTGAACACTTAGGAAGCATTGGTTTGTGTACAGCAGCCAAGTTTGTGCATCACACTTTCGTAAGATATAAATTATTTTGGTAGTTCTCGAGGGAAGAGAGGAGATTGTAAGGGAATCTGAAATGTATAAGGTAATTAAAATCATGAAAGGTATGGATGGACTAGATAGACAGAACCTGTTTCTTTTCGCAGAGAGTTTAAAAAAATCAAGGGTCATAGAATGATTGTGATTGGCAATAATGTACAATCAGTTATTAGTCCCTGGATTGCACTGCTAAGATTGGGAACAGAGATGGATTCAATTGTGTTGTACAAAAGAAAGCTGGATAATTATAAGAAAGAAAATAATTACAGTACCGTGGGGACAGACTTAGAGTACGAGTACCCATGTGGACTTGATGGGCTAAATGGTCTCCTTCCATGTTTTAGGCATTCTATGAATATAGGCCTTAACTAATTCAAAAGGAAATTCAACAGACATTGTTTTCAGAGAATATGTAGTTCAGCACTGTACAGATGTACATTATTTGCTCTGAAATGCATGGAGATTTTTCCGATTCATATAAGCATACCATTCCTATGGTATGTTGTACACTTCACAGACTCCCTCAAGTCTGATTGTTTGCCTATTTGTGTTTTTTTAATCTACCACAGTCTGGCTGAATTTTACATTTCACTATTATTTTAATCCCTCGGCTTTCAGTGTCATATTCCCCAATGTATTGAACCTCCACCTCACCACTCATATTTCATCCAATTGCACTTCCTTTTCTTAGGATTTAACCCACGGAGACACACTTCTTCAGGTGCCAAAAGTGTTCATATCTTTGGACGAGCATTGCTCATAAGCACTCTGAAAAATAGGCATTACTCATTCCTAACACAACCTGCTTGCATCCTTCCTCGACACGTTATTCCCCATCACTGTTAATGGAGCATGATCCTGAGTGGAGCTCTTTGATCTTTCACTCTCTGGCCTGAAAACGTTTGGACAATTATAATGCCTCCACTGCACCCTTACATAAATTCAGCTCACTCAACTTGCACTCATGGCAAAATCACTAACGTTTAAACTTGATAAGAATTATATAGTGAGACTCTGGAAGAACTACTTTATTTCAGTTTGATAGAAAGAACCACAGTATCATTGTCATGTTTCTGGTGGCATTATCAATAGAGTTGCTTTTCCTTTATGGCAGGTGGCAAAGGATTTCTAAAATGGGGCGGCACAGCGGTAGAGTTGCTGCCTTACAGCGCCAAAGCTCCCGGTTGTCCTGACTACGGGGGCTGCCTGTACGGAGCTAGTGCGTTCTTCCTGCCACTGCATGGATTTCCTCCCGGTGCTCTGGTTTCCTCTCACATTCGAATTGGCTATGATTTAAAGAAATGTATATTATCCCTCATGTGTAGGGTAGTACTAATGTATGGGATCTGACCACTACTCGGTGAGAACTCAGTCAGCCGAAGGACATGTTTCCACGCTGTATCTCTGATGTCTAAAGTCTAAAACTCTAAAATACAATTGTTCATTGGATTCCACACAGGTCAGTGTATGGTTTCAGGTAGAGTTTCAAGGGATATTAACAAATAAGGAAAGTTTAGGATGGCAAAGATATTGACTTGCCCAAATAGGCACAATTGTTCTGGTTCCCTTAAAGGAAATTTTTAGATATATCAGTAGGTCCCTTCTATTTGTCGATCAATTACAAACCTGCTTCAACCTGGCTGGGACGCTAAGGCCAGCTCCTTGCTTAG
The DNA here is from genome assembly GCA_963514005.1 of Raja brachyura. The sequence continues at coordinate 146,792,698 of OY740781.1, forward strand.
AACCTTCTTCGTGAAATGGACATCTGATTCCTACATCTGAGTCCCTTGTTAACAGTTGTTTGGCAAACTGGATGGTAGACAACGTAGAACATAGGAGAGTATGGAAGAAGACCAAGACCTTTGGTCCATGGTGTCTGTGCCGAAAGCAATGTCAAATTAAGCTCACCTCCTCTGCCTGCACATGATCCATATCACTTCATTCCCAATGTTGCCATGTGCCTATCTAAAAGCCTCTTAAATGTCACTATCGTATCTACCTCCACCACTATCCACAGCAGTATGTTCCAGGCACTCACCCACCATTTGTGTAAAAAAAATCTTGCCCTACACTTGTCCTTTAAACTTGTCCCTCTCACTTTAAAGACCATGCTCTCCAGTGTTTGACATTTCCACTCTTGGGTAAAAGGTTCTGACTGTCAACCCTATCTAAATCTCTCATACATTTGTATACTTCCATTAGGTCTCAATAGACAATAGACAATAGACAATAGACAATAGACAATAGACAACAGGTGCAGGAGTAGGCCATTTGGCCCTTCGAGCCGGCACCGCCATTCAATGTGATCATGGCTGATCATTCCCAATCAGTACCCCGTTCCTGCCTTCTCCCCATATCCACTGACTCCATTATTTTTGAGTGCCCTATCTAGCTCTGTCTTGAAAGCATCCAGAGAACCTGTCTCCACCGCCCTCTGAAGCAGAGAATTCCACAGATTCACCACTCTCTGTGAGAAAAAGTGTTTGTCTCCGTTCTAAATGGCTTACTCCTTATTCTTAAACTGTGGCCCCTGGTTCTGGACTCCCCCAACATCGGGAACATGTTTCCTGCCTCTAGTGTGTCCAAGCCCTTAACAATCTTATATGTTTTAATGAGATTCCCTCTCATCCTTCTACACTGCAGTGTGTACAAGCCCAGCTGCTCCATTCTCTCAGCATATGACAGTCCCGCCATCCCGGGAATTAACCTTAAACCTACGCTGCACTCCCTCAATAGCAAGAATGTCCTTCCTCAAATTAGGGGATGAAAACTGCACACATTACTCCAGGTGTGGTCTCACTAGGGCTCTGAACAACTGCAGAAGGACCTCTTTGCTCCTATATTAGATTCCTCTTGTTATAAAGGCCAACATGCCATTCGCTTTCTTTACTGCTTGCTGTACCTGCGTGCTTACTTTCATAGTCTGATGTACAAGGACCCCCAGATCCCATTGTACTTCCCCTTTTCCCAACTTGACGCCATTTAGATAGTAATCTGCCTTCCTGTTTTTGCTACCAAAGTGGATAACCTCACACTTATCCGCATTAAACTTCATCTGCCATGCATCTGTCCACTCCCCCAACCTGCCCAAGTCACCCTGCATTCTCATAGCATCCTCCTCACAGTTCACAGCTTTGTGTCATATGCAAATTTGAATCCCTTCATCCAAATCATTGATGTATGTTGTAAATAGCTGCGGTCCCAGCACTGAGCCTTGCGGTACCCCACTAGTCACTGCCTGCCATTCTGAAAGGGACCCGTTAATCCCTACTCTTTGTTTCCTGTCTGCCAACCACTTCTCTATCCATGTCAGCACTCTACCCCCAATACCATGTGCCCTAATTTTGCTCACTAATCTCCTATGTGGGACCATATCAAATGCTTTCTGAAAGTCCAGGTACATTACATCCACTGGCTCTCCCTTGTCTATTTTCCTAGTTACATCTTCAAAAAACTCCTGAAGATTAGTCAAGCATGATTTCCCCTTTGTAAATCCATGCTGACTCAGACCAATCCTGTTACAGCTATCCAAATGGGCTATCTCATCTTTTATAATTGACTCCAGCATCTTTCCCACCACCGATGTCAGGCTAACTTGTCTATAATTCCCCATTTTCTCTCTCCCGCCTTTCTTAAAAAGTGGGATAACATTAGCTACCCTCCAATCCACAGGAACTGATCCTGAGTCTATAGAACATTGGAAAATTATCACCAATACATCCACGATTTCTAGAGCCACTTCCTTAAGTGCCCTGGGATGCAGACCATTAGGCCCTTGGGATTTATCAGCCTTCAGTCCCATCAGTCCATCCAACACCATTTCCTGCCTAATGTGGATTTCCTTCAGTTCCTCTGTCACCCCAGATCCTCTGGCTACTACTATATCAGGAAGATTGTTTGTGACCTCCTTAGTGAAGACAGATCCAAAATACCTGTTCAACTCATCTGCCATTTCCTTGTTCCCCATAATAAATTCGCCTTTTTTGGTCTTCATGGGTCCCACTTTGGTATTAATTAATTTTTCCTCTTCACATACCTAAAGAAGCTTTTACTATCCTGCTTTATATTCTTGGCTTGCTTACCTTCGTACCTCATCTTTTTTCCCCATATTGTCTTTTTGGTTATCTTCTGTTGTTCTTTAAACATTACCCAATCCTTTTGCTTCCCGCTCATCTTTGCTACGTTGTACTTCTTCGCTTTAATTTTTATACTGTCCCTGACGTCCCTTGTCAGCCATGGTTGTCCCTTTCTCCCATTGGAATCTTTCTTCCTCCAAGGAATGGACTGATCCTGCACATTTTGTATTATTCCTAGAAACACCTGCCATTTTTTGTTCCACTGTCATCCCTGCTAGTGTATCTTTCCAGTCAGCTTTGGCCAGCTCCTCCCTCATGGCCCCATAGTCCCCTTTTTTCAACTGTAACACTGACATCTCAGCTTCTGACGCTCCAGAGAAAATAATCCACGTTTCCAAAAACTTTCTCTCCATGTCGGGAGTCTATAACACAGTCCCTAGAGTCTGCCATATTTGGACTGAGATATTATTTTTAAATCAAAGGAATATGAATCTTTAGAATATTCGCCCATTGGGTTATGAATTATCCGTTGTTGCATATATTTAAAGAATAGATGATAGAAGTTTGGATTCTAACTGAATGAAGGGATATGGACATTGTCCAGAAAGTAGAGATGACATTGAGTTTCAA